>CM026569.1:11859754-12460713 GCA_015143295.1 Tetracentron sinense
CAATCAAAAATCCTTCAATTCTCGAAGGAGAAAAGAAGGAATCATACTTTCATACAATATTGTCAATTATGTTATGGTCGAAGTCCCACTAATGGCGACCTGGTCAAATTGGGAGAAGCTGTAGGTATCCCACATGGATACAAATGGACGAATTCATTAACCCGAATCATTGCATATCAATATCGGGATTTGATTGATCTAATTGTATGCAATTAATTCTAATTTCATTTTGGTCAATCGTTGAATTGAATGAAATCAAATGAACTGAGAATTTTTCTTTGTTCTATAAAGGTGTTTCCAAGGCTAATTTAGAAGTTGTTGTTAACAAGTTGGGGTAGTGTTGAGATATATTTTTTTTGGAAGGAGTATTGAGATATGTTATTACTGTAGGTGTAGATACACTGTATCATGTCATTAAGGGTATTATTGTAATCCTCATTTATTAATGATATATAAATAACTGAAAGGGGAATTTGTGCCTAAGCTTTCTCTCTTCTTCTCCCCCCTTTCTCTTAGGTTTCTACTTTCTTCTATCCATAAGAGCATTATTGTAACCCTAACGAGTTCAAATATCTTGCCCCTCATAAGTGGATTCATTTAATCTTTTCAAGCTCCAACTTTATTGTTATTTTGTTTTTTGGCGGGCTAGTCACTTAGTCCAACATTATGAATTCGTGCTGAAAGCCATACTAGGGAATATCAGAATAGGATTGGGAAATAGCTTGGTATTGCGGGGAGTAATAATTTTTGCTTAATTCCATTTTCATTCTTCGATTTTTGAGGCAAGTGCTATGGTTTAGGTCGACTTTAATATAAAATGAGATATAAATATGCAATTTGCAACAATACTTTATTTACTTGTTGACATTATTGTCTCGGGTGTTTTTCATTCTCTCCCTTATTAGGCTGTTTTAATTATATCATTCATATAAAGTAAATTCTACCTTGTAAATTCTAACACTTTTTCATCTCCATGACAAGTTACTAGTTTCTTGTTGGAGTTATTTTTCTTTTTAATTTATTTTCACTGATTGGTTCATGAGCTTTTGGTGAAAGCAGAAGCACGTGAACTAGCGGAGCACTTTGTAGAGTTACCTCCAGAACTTTGCTCATTGAAGATAACAGGTTTCTCTAAAGATATTGGCAGTTCATTATCCTTACTACCATCAATTATGCATCGTCTGGAAAATTTGCTTGTGGCAATTGAACTTAAGGATGTGTTATCTGCTTCATTCCCGGAGGGATCTGAAGTTACTGCCCATCGTGTAAGGCCTTTTCAAATGATACTTCTTTCAAGCTTGCTTTTTGATAACTTGTGTGTCAAAACTCAAAACAAGTAGGTAATTGCATTACCCAGTGTTAGTAGGTTAATGATTTTATGGTTGTTAACTCATGTATGGAATTTCCATCCTCTTAACAGTAGGTGAAATTTATTTCAGGTACTAGAAGCACTCACGACAGAGAAGTGCATGGAGCGCTTTTCTCTTGAAAGGCTTGAAGTACTGGGTGACACTTTCCTCAAGTTTGCAGTTGGCAGGCACCTGTTTCTTTGCCATGAAGCCCTTGATGAAGGCCAATTGACCAGGAGGCGTTCTAGTTTTGTAAATAACTCCCATTTATACAAGCTAGCAACTAAAAGCAATTTGCAGGTAAATGCGAATTTCTTAGTATGACCTGGAGTTTGCCAGAGACTAATTTTTCTATTGTTTTTCAACCATTTGAAAATAGTGGACTCATGTAGTCTTACTTCCACTTGATGTACAATAATTGTTTTGTGCTGATTTTCATATTTCACATTTTAAGAATCTTAAGCCTTTTCTGCTTGCATTATGTCTAAAAGTCAAGGTTTTAAAGGATTTAGGAACATTTAATATTGAGGTTTGCAAATACTCACCAGAGGCAAAAGCCAATAATCCCTATTCATAGGTGAGTTGATATCTAATAGTCTCTCTCAGATTTGTATTCTGCACATGTATAGAGGCTGCAGCTGTAAGGACCCACATTCCATACTATGTTTTATTATTTTAAGATATGAATAGGGTAACTATCATATTATATGCTTAGGTACAAAATAGAAAAGTTTCCAAGAAGGGAGGACTAAAACAAAATTCAAAATTCTGAAGGACTAAAACAAAATAAAGAAAAATATACAAAACATGACACATGGCTTGCTCTAGACAACACAACTCATAGGACATATTGAACTCGTAGGATAAATCATAAGACACATGGCATTTTCTAGACAACTCAGAGAACACAGATCATTCTTTAGACAATTCATTGAACACATGACATTCTGTAGACATCTCACAGGACACCTCATAAGACACATTTCTCTCTTAGGAATCCTCACAGGACACATGGCCAGACCATGCATCATGCGATTTTTTTAGTGAACATGTGTAATGTGTAAGAACACATGTCTTTATATGGAGGCATGGCTCCATGTATAAATAGAGAAGATGAGAGATTTTTAGAATGGTTATTTCACATTGACTTGGCAAAGGAAAAGAAGGAAGAAAGGGAAGAAAGAAAAAAGAAGGAAGAAAGGAAAGGAATAAGTAAACTCATATGTCTGGGAATTAATTCATTATAGTTCTTTTAAATTCTAAATTTTAATTTATTGTTAAATCTTAACATGGTTGGTCATAACAAATTTATCATCTGATTCTGTTAAATTTTGAAATATGCGAGGATATTGGAAATATGTCAGATTTTAGTAGTAACTTATTACAATGTGTCTAATTTTTTGACATGGGTGTATAAGGGTCCAACAACCCTCCATTAGTCACGGTTGAGTGGGTTGACCCTTATGGCACCTTGCGGTTACCTTATGTGTTGTGTGTGTGTGTTTAGGTGTTAACTTTACCTCCTTAACCAAAAAAAAAAAAAAAAAAAAAAAAAAAAAAAACAAACATTATTCATCTATTTTAAATTAAATGACGAGTTTATGTAAAAACATATGAAATATGAAATTTCTCATTGATTTGAAAGAAATACTTTTGGGCGATGTGATTATGAGATTTTACTCTAATATTTAGCTATGATATGATTTCGATTTTATGTCACGGATGATCCATGGATTTGATAGTCAGTTGATATATGAAAGAATACCACGCTGATGATCCATGGATTTGGTAGTCGTTTTATGATTGACCAGCTGGTGAGTAACCCTTGTGGATGTTCCATTCCTACCTTGTGTTCCGAGAGAGCCTCAGGATTTGACCCTAGTACGAGACATCCGGTAGACCCTGACATATTAGGGTGGTCCCAGGCAGCTGCGTTGGAACTATTGGATAGAACCGACGTACGAATTCAATCTGTCCCATTTCGAGAGAGCCTTTAAGAGGATCATTTTGTCGTGATCTCTAATATGCTACTGTACTGATGAGACTGGTGAAAAATACGTGTCAGTATATAATAGCACTCTGGTATTCGTTGCGAATGTATGTATATATATATATATATATATATATATATATATATATATATATATATATATATATATAAGAAAAGCAATCAAATGCACTCAAAAGAAAGAAACATCCACTCAAGTGCAAGCATCTCAAGGGTTCTATAAAAGCAAGTATTGGCCATTGCTAGAGGAGGAAGTTTTTAGTTTTGAACTTTTGTAATAGTTTTTAGAAGCTTTGTTCAAGTTAGGAGTTAGTGTTGGTATCACTCAAGTTTAATTTTCTTTCTCGGAAGTTGTAAGCGGGATATATATATGTATATATATATATATATATAGTAATCTGGACAGTTATATGATATATTCAATTATTTTGTGTGAGTTGTGAATGTTCCAAGGTTTTATTTTTTATTTTCGGATTTCAGAATCGTTGAAATAAAGACAATGATTCGGTAGGAGGTTTCGTCTTCATAAATATTTAAATTTCTAATTTTCATCAAAATGATTTATGATTAGAAATTTGAAACTTAATCAAAATATGGTCTTGTACATAGATTTGAAAAAAAACCTGTTGTTACAGGTTTGAATTATTTATCGAAAATGAACAAATGATATTTAGTCAAGCATTATATTGAAAATATTTATGATGCATTTCTTGAAATACATTAAATCCTAACCTCATATGAATTAATTATTGAACTTCCTAACACACCAAACCTATACTAGTCCTGCAAAGTGAGATCCGACAAAGGGAAATAGAAGTTGTTGTTTCTTTTTGGGTGTGGTGTTTCTAGATACTAGTTGGGCCTGCACGGGCAAGGCACGTGCAAGCATATCTCTCTTCAACTGATTCAAACTTAGCTTAGAAACAAATCTAAAAAAAACACACAAATTTATTGCAAAGTATAAGTAACCTTCATAAATCGAATGAAAGTAATCCAGAAATATTTGAAAAAGTACTGAGACTTTTTCAGTCCTTTTATGGATGCAATTACTCACATTGGGTCATGGAGAAGTAGGACTTTCTTCCCAGAATCGGAGCAGAGGAAGGGTGGAGTAGCTTCCTTTTCACCACCTACTCATCCAATACCTCTTTCAAGGAATGCAACTCGTATCACATCTGCCCTATGAGGAGGATAATAATAAAGATCAGAAGAACCTACTTTCCTTTTGAAGTGTGAGTCTTTCAGGGATAGCATGTAGTAAAAATTTAAATTATAAATCAAAATCAGATTCCACTCTATGGAATTGGAGTGGTAATAAACACATACCAGAGCTTCTTTTAGTTCTGGGTATTTGTTGAAGAGGTTCCCATCTCCATGAATAAAGGCCTTGAAGACCTGTTTATGTTATTATCACTAATATGATATTGTTTTATAATAAGTTAATCAAAAACCAAGAGATGGGTTAGTGGGTGAGATTGTATAGGGTATTTACCACAGGGAGTTCTTTGCAGAAGATGAAGAACCTCAGTTTAGCATAGAGATATAAAAGGAAATGGCCTCAACTTATGTGGCAGTGAACATGTTCCACATGGAGGGAGATTCTCTTTTAAATTTCTTCCATTCTGCAACCACTTCATATCTCTGCAATCTGTTTTTTTTATTCACTGCCAGTGAACATGATCCCATTCTCTCTGAATTTTTTTTTGGTAAACTTTGTCTTTCTCTGTAATATTTCATTGCTTTAGGAATTTGGAAGTTAAGAGGAATCATGGGAAAAGATATCCCGGGAAAAAAATATCAAAGATTTTAAATAGTTGCAAAAAGAGAGAGAGAGAGAACTGGAGTGAAGAAAAAAGAGAACTCTTCAAGAATTGGTGGGTGGGGCGGTGGGACTGGAAGCGCTCAACAATCTCATTTTCGGAATAGTTTTGATCGTAATAGACAAATCTTTCGAGATGCTCAAAGAATAGGAGTTCAATCTCATGGAGACATTATTGAGATGCTTGTTTATGAACTCTGGTGCTTGTAGTTTAGCAACAGAGTTTGAATTTTAAGATGTGATTCATAGCAATGGAACTAAATATGAGCTCTGATGCCAAGCTATCTCACTATCTCACATGTAGAAGCATATTAGATTTTCAAGAACTGAAATCATTACTATTTGTTTTGGTTTATGGTAGTTTACCTGAATTTCTGAGTTGATGCAACCATTGAGTCTCAATGCAATAAGCACAGTTGCATATCAAGGCCCCAGTCTTGAGGTACTGTTTCCATGATGTTGGAAGTTGAAGCGGCCATGTGTGGGTTTCCATCTAGCAAAATTGGCTGGTAAATGAACAGTTACTTATAAGAGATGGGGAAAAACAAACACATCATATTGCCAATCCACTTTGATTGATCAGTGACTCACAAGAGAAATCGAGGAGCAAAAGAATTTAGGCCAAAGTACCAAATGTCATTCGGATTCTTCTGTCAGCATTTGAATTTAGCACTCATTTATAGCCTTTCCAATTTTTCTTATGCGATTCTTCATCATTCTCGATAACTGTTCTACATTCCTTAAAGTTCATAAAACAAGAGTACTCAGCTACACATCCTAATTTCAAATTGAAATAGAAACAATTCACTTAGACATTTATAGTGTGTGTAGGGGTATATATGTAGCTGTTTTGTCAAGCGTATACTATGTAAGGAATTTGCAAGCTTTTCCATGTTAGAATTAAGGAGGAGGTGAAGCTCCTCAGCAGCCCATATTGTGCACACGAGCATGCATGGTGAGGTCCCTATTGCAATGGTGGATAATCGATGGTGGGCCAACTCGAACAATTTATTGACACCGTAACCCAACATTGAAACTAAGCTGCAGCTGAGAATAAAGATCGTAGCACCCTAATCAAACCGAGTTTTCACCATTGAAATAAATCTAGAGAAGATTCAAGTTTTATGCACATAGAAGGAAGACCGGGAATCTGAATATTATGGGCTCAATATGGAGTAAACAAATGAATTGCATAGTGCGACTTTCAGCTTAATTTTCACTTCAGCTGTGCTTAGCAATCCCAAAAAAATTTATTGGTTAATAGAAAAACTACAATTGTTCCGTTCACCAACAACCCTGCTGATCCATCCAAAATCCAATAATTTTTAGAAGAATAAAATAACGCAAATAAAACATATTTCTTTGCTGCTAAACTATACAAAATTTAAAATTTCTTCAAAATTTTCCCTCTTTACTAAATTAAAGCTCTTGGAAGCTGGAAATACCCCCACAAACAAAATAACAGATCAAGACTTGGAAATAAGAACAAAGACAAAAATAATTCTAGCAATTTTGTTCACCAGCACCGTTAGCGTTTTCAGAAGATATCGTTGCAAAGGGAAGCTCACATATAGCAACCAAAGCACCATAATTCACTGCAAAATGCAATGCTCGCACAACAACAATGATGAAAAGGTGAAAATTATTGTTTCGAGGCACATGGCTGTTTTCGGGTTTTGCCCAAGCCGAGAAGAAGCACCTATATGGAGAGGGGAAAGAGAAACGGTGCCCATATTTTAGGGTTATGAATTGAATGGGAGAGGAATCCTCAAAATAGATAGATGAGGAATTAAATGGGAGAGCGGAAAGAGAAACTCGCGTGTATTTGATGATCGTCAGTGGAGAGGGAGTCAGATTGATGAGGTGGTCGCAGTGTTGAGTCTATCGATGGGGCGGTGAATGAAGCAAGAGTGCAGAGGTTGGTGTTCCTTCTACATCTCAGGTATGAAGGAGAAGGTGTTTTTTAAAGAGGGTATTATTGTGATATAAGAAGTTGGTTAAGAAGGCAAATTTGGGTTTTAAAGAGGGCATTGTGGAGACATAGTCTAGTGTAGTCTTATTAGAAGTAATAAAGATGCCAGAATTGGATGTGGCACAGTTGTTTTGGTCAGTTATTATTTCAGGCATTAAAGTTACATTTTCCTCACTTATTTGAGTCTACGTCAGGTCAGAGTCTACAATGTGAAGTGTGTGAGTTGTCCATAGAACTTTTTCTCCAAGTATGAATAAAATTTAAGTTCCATTCCAACTTGTTCGTTCTATTGTCTAGGACAGGCCCCTACAATGTTTATACATGGCTATCGGTATTTTATTAAATTTGGAGATGACTTCTCTCAGTGTACTTGACTTTACTTGATGAAGACTCGTGCTGAAGTTCCAACCTATAATCAAAAGATCTTATAAGATGATAATGACTCAGTTTGAAAAGGAAATAAGTCTTTCAATATGTTAATGCAAGAGAATACTTTCAAAGGTGAACTGCAAAATTACTTATTATGGTATGATACACCAAAGTACATGTCCATATTTCCTCAAAACCAAATGGGGTGACCAATAAAAAAACCATCATCTCATGGAAATTGCTCGAAGTCTCCTTACAGGAATGAACGTATCGGAGAAATTCTGGGAAAACACAGTTCTTACAGCAGCTTACCTAATCAATTGTATGTCGTCCTGGGCATTGAAGTTGAAGTCCCTACATAACATTCTTTGTCCAGATCATTCCCCCTTTGTTGTTCCTTCTCGTGTCTTAAGTTGTGTGTGTTTTACTCATGTATTCGGACCAAATATGACTAAAGGGTATTCCTCCACTCAAAAGCTGTCATCAAAAACTCGTTTTATACTCCCTTTAAATTTTTTTTGGGATTGACGTTTTAAACAACGTACTTATGCCATAGTAAGTTTAAAATGACGATACCCGTATTAAAATATTTTTTCGTATTAAACTCGTATAATACGCATATAAAAAAACATTTATTTAAAAAAAAAAGTTTTATAGGGTTGTTTGACACATTGACACATTTTTTTTATCCTTTACATATTGAAATTTCAGTTTCAGGGTTTCTCTCTTATTCTCATTAACCTATTTGAATTTTATGATAGAGTGTGCATATAAGGTTTATTTTTACAAAGATATTATGAAATTTAATGTTAGGCTTTGAACTTGAAGCTTATTTGAGGGTTTGAATTTTATTTTAGGGTTTGAATATTATAGAGTATTATTTTAGAGGATGATGATATTGTACCTTTTTTGAATGATGAATTATGATATTTGAGGGCTATATAATTGCCATTCTTTTTTTGAATGATGATTTTAAATGTTTGTTAGTAGTTGGTATCACGTTTCCTATTTATTTATAATTATTAATTAACTTAAAAAAATTATCGTATTTTTCCATTTAAAACTCATACTTTCCAAACGAATCATTGCCGATTAAAACCCATAACGATACTTGGTGACTATGCTCAAACATATTCAAGTAATTTTGATTTGGTGTCACACAAATGGCTTGTTACCTGGATGTCTCAATTTTTGAGTCCGAACACTTCTTTTCTCAACCCCATACCTCTCTTCAAGGGGTGTATAGTGAGTTGGAAGACAAGCAACATTCTTCAGTTCCTCTTTGTTAGCTACTCATTGATGTTCCTTTCCATTCTGTTGTTTAGGGGCCGCAGTTGGCTCCTACTAATAGTACTACTAGAAGGAATTGCAAACTTACACCAGATGCAAGAAGGGAGAATGGAACATTGTGATAAGGCCAACTACCAATTCAGATTCCTCTGAACGAGGCTCTAATTTAGATTCAGGTAATTTTACTTCTTCCTCTTTGGTGCTTGGTCCTACGATTGATAATAACGTTCCTATTGCCTCACGCAAAGGAAAGCGTTAGTGTACTGTGCATCCTATCTTTAATTATGTTTCCTATGCATCTTTGTCCCCTGCCTATTTTGCTTTTTTTTCCTTTGTTTCTTTTGTGTCTTTCCCTTCTTTGGGGGAATGCTAGTGTTCATCCGATGCAAGTGTCTACACTTTCCTTGCATGATTAATCCTGTCAAAAAAACTTGCATCTGACACTTCCATTTCCTTGCATGATTAAGCTTGTCAAAAAAATCTTTAACAATATCTTGCCCGGCCTTCCCCTTTAGGGTAGGTTAGGGCCTAGTCAATCCAGGCCCTTGAAGAGCTAGGTTAGGGTCTTGTCCTTACAAGTAATCGCATAGTTAGGGCTGACCTACCCAGCCCCTTCTATGAGAAAATCTTTGATCCTAAGTGGCGTGAGGCTATGAGGGAAGAAATGAGAATGTTAATTAAGAGCAGTACGTAAGAAATGTTGGATTTACCCAAAGGAATGGAGTCAGTTGGTTGCGAGCATAGTCATCAAGTACAAGTATGAGTTTTTTTAACAACAATGATCTCTTTGGGAAATACAGATTTTATATTGTAAAAACACGAAAAAAGTATGTGAAAATTTTAATAATTATTAGTAATTATAAATAAATAAGAAACATGATACCATCTATTAACAATCATTTAAATCCATCATTCATCAAAATAATTGCAATTATATTGCCCGCAAAATACCATTATTCATCATTCAATCATTTTAACAATCGGATATCATCATTCACCTTTAAAAAAATGTACAATACCATCATCATCTTAACAAGAACCCTTTAATATTTAAACCCTAACATAAAATTCAAACCCTTATATAAGCTTCAAAGTTCAAACCTTAACATAAAATTTAATAAGATATTTGGAAAATAAACCCTATATGCAAACCCTATTATAAGAATTGAATAGATAATGAGAATGAGAGAGAAACCCTAAAAAACTAAATTTCAATATGTAACCGCGATCCTATAAAATTTTAAAAAGTAAATAAATATGCTTTTTGTATGCGTTATACAAGTTTAATATGAAAAATGCGTTTAATACACATTTTATACGAGTATCGCCGTTTTGAACTTAATATGTTATAAGCACGCCGTTCAAAGTGATGACCCCCAAAAAGATATATTGCAGGATATATCGTTTTGCGGGGAATATATTGCACGTCAAGACAAAAATTAGGGAAAATATGAAAGTTTTCTATGAAACTTCAAAAAATATTAAAATTGATATTAATACACAATTGTGAATAAAAAAACATAACAATGTACATAAGAGATAAAATGGGAACGGGGCAAAGACGTGCATTGACGACATTGTATGATGAATAATATTTTATATAACTTACATAAAATGTTTCAATCACCCCTCAATCAATCATAACAATAAATATACACAATCATAGTTTCATAGATAATACATCCCTGATCCAATTTACTAGAAGTACTACAATCAAAGCCATGGAGTTAACTTAAATTTTGAGATTCACCTAATTTTTCCTCCCTAAAGTAAAAAAATTTGAATTTTGAATTGAGAAATCTAGTGTAAATGCATTAAATTGATGCATTTTCACTAATTTGGGAGTAGTGATAAACTAATTATGCAAAATCTCATTCTAATTTGAGTAAAATTCTTACCTTTTAAGAAAATTTTGGCAAACATTTTGGCAAAGGTAGTGCAAATGGAGTGCACTTCGCCTCCGAATGACAAATGTAGGTACCAAAGTGAGTGATTTCTCAATAAAATGGAAAAAGTCCCTCAAACTCCTTCAAAATCTCCTAAATTCCTGTTATTAGGTCGATATTTTCTCTTTTTTATAGACCAATAGAAGAAATATCCCTAACTTATAAAATATATATTGAAAATATTGGGGATATAGCTGAACTATCATGGATATTTAGAGATATTTTGTAAAACAAATTCTACATATGAGGGATATTTTTTCTCGTGGGATCGAAAGATATTTGGGATTATATCGGGGATATTTCAAACCATGAATTTCTCATAGCCTGTGAGAAATGGTGGGATTTTGGTGGGTTCTTAATAGTTGTTGGTTGGTGGCACCAAATTGATGAGGTGTGGGCCATGTGGCATTTCTTTCCCCATTAAATTGGTGGTACTAGATTCAAATTGATGATGGGATGAGTCATTTCCGTAACGTAGATGGTGTCATGTTGAAACTTTTGTTATTTCTTTTGAGTTTTCTTGACAATCTTATCTTTCTGATCAATGCTGCAGCTATTGAGTATTGACTATACTATTCATGTATGATTTATTTATTTTAAATTCTGCTTGTGTCCCGATCAAACCCCTGCTTGCATTGCCACTGCAAAAGAAGTAAATATGAGAGAGAATACGGTTCATGTAACCAACACTTTCCCTTATAATTGAAGCTTTTACTGTAAGAACCAAATTCTATGAGAAAATAAACTTATTAATGCATAGCATTGCTTTCATATATTAATTTGACTAAAACTCCATGCATTTGCGTCCATGTTTCAGGTATACATACGTGATCAATTGTTTGATCCTTGCCAGTTCTTTGCATTGGGGCGTCCCTGTACTGTAATCTGTAATAAGGATACAGAAACAACCATTCATTCTCAACGTGACAATAATGTAGAAGATGGAGCAGATGCTAATGATGTGAAATGCATCAAGTCCCATCATTGGTTACATAAGAAAACCATTGCAGATGTGGTGGAAGCCCTTGTTGGAGCATTCATAGTTGACAGTGGGTTCAAAGCTGCAACTGCATTTCTTAAATGGGTTGGAATACAAGTGGACTTCGACCCCTCACAAGTAAATAAAGTTTGCAGTGCAAGCAAGAGCTACATGTCACTCGCTGCTTACATAGATATCGCCGCCCTGGAAAAATTGCTAGGGTACCAGTTTCGGCATAGAGGTCTGCTTCTACAGGCGTTTGTACACCCTTCTTTTAACAAGCATTCAGGAGGCTGCTATCAGGTATGAACTTGTTTTTTATTGTCAATGAAATGAATATGGTGCCTTTCTGCCAGATGAATCTAACCAGTCCTTGAGGCATTTGATGTTATAATACTATGTTTTGTAACATTCCTGCTGCTTTAACCAGAGACTTGAGTTTCTTGGAGATGCTGTCTTGGATTACTTAATCACATCCTATCTGTATTCAGTTTATCCAAAGCTAAAGCCAGGTCAATTGACTGATCTGAGGTCGGTATCTGTAAATAATAACTCCTTTGCCCATGTAGCAGTGTTCCGATCCTTCCATAAGTATCTTATCAGTGATTCAAACACCCTTTCTGAGGCAATCACAAAATTTGCAAACTTCATTCAGACATCTGCTTCAGAAAAGGGCCTACATGAGGGGCCTACATGTCCAAAGGTACTTATTGTTAGCCTATATCCTATTGTATTATATGCAGATTAATGTTTTATTAGAAAAGTCTACTGATTGTTAGTCATCCAATTTCTTTGCTTAATGAAATGGGCAACTTCAATGACTGCTGCTCTTGTGTACGAGATACGAGTTAGTTGGAGCATAATAGGATTTGATGATGAGAAGAAGAAAGAAGAAGAAGAGAGGAAGAAAAAAGAGGATAGGGAAATCTTTGTAATTGTCTATGATTCCTCAAGGCTCTTTTATTAATATAGTACTTGAGGTAACAAAAATACCCTTGACAAAAGAACATAGTTGAAGATTAAATCTAGAAGAGAACATGGAGAAAGAGAGAAGAAGATGTATTAGGGAGAAAACGTAATCAGAGAGATCTCCTCTCTAATCTCTTTATATTATAATAACCCTAATGGGTCAATTACAAGTATACCCTTAATGAGGGATCAGGTGTATCACAACTACATAACCAACCATATCTCAACACTCCCCCTCAAGCTGAGAATAGATATTTAACTTGCCCAGCTTGTTAAGAACACCCTCCAAGTAGGCTTTAGTAGCTGATAATTACAATATCACCCATATGAAGTTCATCTTTGCAACAGGAGCAAAGGTCTCTTGATAGTCAATCCCATATGTTTGTGTATAACCCTTGGTTACCAACCTCACCTTACACCTCTCAACTGACCCATCCGCCGTGCAGTTCACAGCAAATACCTATTTACACCCCACAAAAACTTTTCCCCGTAGGAAGATTGACCAATTCCCAAGTATCATTTTTTTCCAATACAATCATCTCTTCGACCATTGCTTCCCTCCAAATGATGAAGCAAAAGTTGATCTCTCTGGAGCAATATGATGGGACATAACACTTTTCCTACTTTCTTCACTCTGAACATAGGAATAAACCTGGTTAAGGGTTGATAACTAATCCCTACTAAGGATCTGGACCCGAGCTAGCTCAAACTCCGGATCAAGTCCGACAAGAAATTCAAAGATACAAGATTGCTCAACATGTTTTTTGTACTACTTTCCATCACCAGAACATAGAGGCTGAAAGGTTTAGTAGTGATCTAACTCCTCCCACATCTTTAGGGTAGCAAAGTAATGTGTTAAATGCATAGTTGTCGGGAAGCTATGTCCAAGGTGGGAAGCTCGCTTCCGTTCACTTCCATCAAGTCCCATTTAGTGGTCAAAGGGTGCTATATATCTAGGTACTAATGGGATAGACCTGAGTCTAAAGCTTACAACATAGATCCTAAACAAGTATTGTTAGATTGAAATATAAGGTTGTATGACACCTACTTCTCTAAAATATCTCATGTAAGATAAAATTTAAAGTATGATTGGTCATCCTAATATAATGAGAACAAGGCATTAATATCTATTTTTCGCTTCCCGTTTCCTGAGAATTTTTTTAGCCTCACTTTCCGCTTCTTGGTGTGGTAACTATGGTTAAATGCTTCTCTTCCTGTCGAAGATTAGAGATCTCTTGATGTAACTGATACACCTGAGCAATATTCTTAGTCTGAGAATTTGCCTGAGCAATTGAGTCCCATATCTCCTTAGCAGTGCGGAGAAAAAGAATCCCCAGATGAATGATATGTAGCTGCATTGAGTGAGTGAGCCATGACATTACTATAAGGTTCTTTGATTCCCACTTCTCATACTAAGGATCTGTCCGTGCAGGTTCTTTGATATGGCCATTCACATATCCTAACTTTCCTCTACCTCCGATATACATTTAGGAATTAGGATTATCCATGTGGGAATAAACAACATTGGGAGCCCTTTGGGCTAAGAATCAACTTTTGAACTATCAGATTCAACCATCCCTATTTCCAAAAAAAATACTTTAGGTTCACTCAAAGAATTCCACAAACACCTTCCTTGCACATGAATAGGGCTGGTGAACCCCAACCACCAAATTAACTGTTTCACAATGAAGGAGACTACACAAACCAGCACCTGCAAACATCTTACAAGCTCATATAGGGCTACTTACACAAAATCAGCACCCAAACAACCTCACACTACTTTGTACTAAGGTTTACAGGACTATTCTTTACTAAACAGACCTATTCGAACGATTTCAAACCTCCAAGAATCAATCCCTACCATTTCAAACATCCCAAAGATCCAAAACGGATCAAATAACACTGATTTAATTCACCAAAAAACAGCTTCATGGAGCCCTATCACTCGAATGATTCAAATTTGAAGTTTTATGGAAAAACCATTCGAGTGGATCAAACATCATCTTAGATTATTCCAAAGGATAGGAAAAACTAATCAAAAAATCCGAAACAATACCCCTTACCAGATGCATGCTTCCTATACCTAAGGGCGTTCGTACAAATGCTAACAACAGTCATACGGAATGGTGACGTTACCAATGTTTATTTCCTTTGCTTTCTCTTCCCTTTCGGATCCGATGCTTTGATACCAAGTAGAAATAATATGAGGAAGAATGAAGAATGAAAGAAGAAGAAAGAGAGGAATGAGGGAGAGAGATGTGAATAATGAATCACTATTCTCTTTTCTCCTCTTCTATTAATTTAATCTTTTGAATTACAAACCCCTCTCACTTAAGAAATGATAATATAACCCTCAACTATTAAGAGATAACAATAAGATCCTTAACATATAGAGAATAACCAGAATACCCTTGACAATAGATGTCAGACTCCCCCTGTTGTTCATTACCACCCTCCTTTTTGGGACCGATGTGAAACAGAAAAGAAGGCACAGGAATAGAAGAAGACATCTCTTCACTTGGTGTACTACTCTCACCTTGAAGAGAGAGCTTCCTATTAGAGAAATATGAAGTAGACTCAAAGACAGTAACATCCATAGAAACAGGACTTACGAAAAGGGGGTGATAACATTTGTACCCTTTTAAGTAGGTGCATAACCAAGAAAGATGCACTTAAGAGACTTAGGATCAAGTTTAGACCTAAGGCATTAAACTTTGGTTTCAGTATAAACATCGGTAGCTAAGGAAATTGACACGTTTCAAGGAAGTTAAAGGAAATTCAAGCAAGTTATGCAAAAATTAAAGAAGTCTAGGAAACTTTAAGGAAACATTGAAATCTAAGATGAAACTTTAGAGATTTAATACTTAAGCATAAATACCATCTTGAATTCATTATATTACCGATACAAGCATGTAGTATTCAAATGTAAGAATTATATTAAGTGACTTGTCTTGTCGACTTGTCTGAGCTACAATTTCTTCATAATATTTTTCTATATATTGTCAAATTTTGTAACTATATCTTATCTTCTTTGTCTAGTGAATGTCAATGATTATCTATGTTAATTGTTTTAGAAACCAGAAAACTTATGAATGTACATTAAAGTTGATAAATTATTGAAATTCAATTTAGTTTCTCAATCCATTTCAATTTGCAATTGTCGAGCTTAATGTTATTACATGATTGAATCAATATGTGAACAGGAGATGAGTAGTTAAATAAATTTTAATTTATAAAATACTCTTACGAAGTTATTTAATTTTTTAATATTATTAAAAAGCCCTTATGGGCATAATATACTAATAATAAAATTATGATTTATAATAAGGTCAGTGCTAACCACACTCTAATAATAAAATTATAATTTATGATAAGGTTAATGCTAGCAACACTCTTTTTTAAAGCTAATTATAATTATAATAAGGTTAATGCTAGGGACACATGTCTATCCGTATGAAGAAAGTAAGTTTAAAGCAAGTGGAACTAGCATTACTATTTTAAGTTAAAACTTAAACGCCTTTCAATTTTATAGATTTTTTCTGTAAACTTTGGTTAATTTCCACATAAGTTCTGTATTTTTTCAACATTTTTTTTTCTATTTCGGTTGACGTTTACCACGAAGTCTAGTATTTTTAAAAGACAACTGGATTTCGCTCCAGACATCATGGAAGTTGACTCAATTCGGCCGAAGTTAACCGAATTGAGTCGATTTTTGACACCATGTTTAGACCTTTTAGAACGAGCAATGTGAGTAAAACAAGTGCTACCAAAAACACGAGGAGGTAAGAGGAAACAAGGAAGCAAAAGGAGACAATAGGGTAACGATTAATTAAGTAAGCAACATTCATCACAACATCAGACCAAAAAATTGTTTGGGCACATTCATAGCAAACATCAAAGAATGAGTAATTTTCAAAGATGTCTATTTTTTCTCTCAACCACACCATTTTGCTGAGGAGTGCCAGAACAAGAAGTTTGATGAATAATACCATGAGAATCAAAGAATGTGGCTAAACTATCCGACATATATTTCCCTCCATTATCATATTAAATTCAGTGGAAATCATTTTATAATATGAAGGAAGAACAGTGCAAACCTCGTGTTTAGAATTCAAGATATACACCCAAGTGGCATGAGAAAAATCATCAACAAATGTCACAAAAAAACGAAAACCACATAGAGAAGTAACAGGAGATGGTCCCCAAACATTAAAGTGCACAATGGAAAAATGAGGATCACATTTATTACCACTAGAAGGATAATAGGTTCGGCAATGTTTTGTGAATTCACAAGTTTCGCACTGAAATGGAAAAATAGAACTAGTAAAAGATAACTTTGGAAATAAATGATTAAGAAATAAAAAAGAAGGGTGGCCCAGACGTCAATGCCCTTGTAATAACTTCTATTAACTATTAATGCTCCGATCACAATGAGGAGTCTGTTGGATAGGGGTGGCAATGCGTGGCGGTCTAACAGATGCAATCCTCGTTCCTCATGACCCGTACGAATCGTCCTCCTCGTTTCCAAGTCCTAAAACACCTAGTGAGAAGGAAATAATGTGACACTACAATTCAACGATTTAGTGATATGACTAATAGAAAGAAGATTCAAAGTAAAGTTGGGAACATGAAGGACATAAGATAAGGACATTGAGGGAGTGACAGAGACATTCCCTTTGCTTGTAATGGATGAAAGGGAGCCATCAACAATTTTTACTTTATCAATACCAGGAGCTATAAAGTATACAGTAAGAACGAAAAAGAGAAGACATACCTATCATGTGATCAGAATCCAGGAGTGACTAGGATCCGAAACAAATGCATTGAGGGTCTAGGCTGAAGTACTTGAATACGAAATTGAAGAAGCCGAATTAGTAGTGGGTGGTTCCAACTGGGACATAAAATGATGAAAGGCCTCTATCTCGCCACGAGAGAGATCATGACTATCTGAAGGATTTACTGGTGCCAGAGTAGGAGTGAGGGGTAGATCCAAAGGTGTAGAAATAACGGACTAAGCACTCAATCCCCCTTTTGTACCATAACGCCTGTCCCTGCATGTGGAGGAGGACCATGTAGATCCCAACAACTATCTATCATATGACTAGTGTGGCCACAATGGTAACATTTAAGTCGATCCTTGTCATCACAAGACACACTGGAGGATCCAAAATGACCTCCGCCCTAGCCATGACCTCCATTCCGGCCACCCCTCTGTGATGATGAGGCTAAGGTAGATCTATCAAGGGGAGGAGGTTGGAGCATAACACTCTGACCACACTCTTCACGATGCAGATATGAATAGACTTCCAGCAGGATATGTGAGGGCTCCTTACCAAGAATCTGAACCCGCACTTGTTCATAATCTGCATTCAGACTAACAAGAAGTTCAAACACACGTCTGTTAAGAAGTTTCTAGTAGGTAGTGGCATCTTTCGTACACTTGGCCTTAAAGGTCTGATAATGATCTAACTATTCCCATAAATGACGAAGAGTAGAGTAGTACACTGAAATAGAAGTATCCTCTTGCTTCAAGTGCTAGATGCTCTGTCGTAACTCAGATACACGACTCCACTGCCCACTTAAGAATAAGTATGTGTAACTGCTTCCCATATCTCCTGGCCAGAGGAGACAAACAAATAGCCACTACTAATATCTGGTTATATAGAGTGAAGGAGCCATGACATAACAATGACATTCTCAGCCTCCCACATGGCATAGGTTGGATTTAAGGGTTGCGGAGCAGGAATGACACCAATCAAATATCTCATCTTCCCCTTTCCCTTAACAAACAACATAGCATATTGAGACCTTGGAAGAAATTAATTCCATCCAAATTTACTGTAGTAATCAAGAGATTTAGGGCATCACTTGCAATAATCCCAACACTTCCTCTACTTTGCACATGGATATTAAAGGATTGATTCACCTCAAATTCGTCAGCCGTACTCAAAAAATCAAGATATGATCACAAAATGTCACTTTAGGGTTATACCACCCACACCCGCGAATCACTTAACCAAAGAACAAATTTAGGGTTCCAACAATATGAAAACAGCAACCAACACAGCATGGGATGAAAAAACAGCAACCAATAACCATTGACAACAGCTGAAGAAACAATTGTAAAAAAAAATTCTGTAAAAACCCCAAAAATGGCAAGATTAGGGGGGGAGGAAGGGGGGGGGAAGCTTGCCACATCTAGAGATTCCGGAAAATTCCACAAAAATCATCACAAACCATGGAAACAAGATAGGCGATACGTGTAGGTATCGGTAGTCTCCTGTACGATATTTATATTGATTCGAAATGGACGATACATATCGTTTATTAGTTATTTATGTTTTAATTCATTGTGTAATTGTAATTGTGTTTGCTACTTTGTTTTTGAAAAACTTTCCATTTCTGGTTCCTATAACTCTTTTTTTTTTTTTTAAATTTAATTTTTTCTTAAAAATTCCTTAAAAAAGAAAAAATGATTTTGTTATAGAAGCACCATGAAGATTGACCATTTTCTTGATCACAGTTTTGATCAACTGGCACAACCGCACTAGGGTTATAAAGTTTGCTTTCTTATTTATTCAGAGCTGATTTTGCTTTGTTTAATCTATTTTTGTATCTTGATCTCCTGATTTAACTTTGGACCAATCTTGAAATGAAATATATTAATAGTTTCATCATGTTAAAAATTTATCACAAATTCTAAATTGCGTATGATTGCACTCTATTGATTCAGGTCCTTGGTGACTTGGTAGAATCTTGTGTTGGCGCCATTCTTCTGGACACTGGATTTGATTTGAACCGTGTTTGGACAATAGTCCTCTCCTTCTTAGATCCAATCATGAGCTTTTCTAGCTTGCAACTTAATGCCAATAGAGAACTCCAAGAACTTTGTCAATCTCGTAACTGGAATTTGGAGTTTTCAGATTCGAAAAGAGGAGGCACTTTTGTAGTCGAAGCACAAGTACTGAATGGGAAAGATGTTCTCACAACTGGTTGTGCGACCAACGTCAACCGAAAAGCTGCTAGAAGAATAGCTGCAGACCAAATATTCAGAAAGCTGAAGGTAAAACTTTTGCACCCATATTAGATCCTGCTATTTCTTCTTGCTGATAACCTGTGAAACTTAGTTGCTTGGTATTGCTTTGTTCCTTTAAGTGGAAACAATTTTAAAAGTGAACGCTTATTGACGTGTTTATTGTAATAATAAACTTCATAAACTCCCCACCTGCTCTGATTGGTGGCAGTCACAATCCCAATTTAGGTCCATTCACATCTAATGTCAGCTCGCCTACTAAAAAAAACTCATATCTTGTGGACAATATGTTGATATTTTTATGTACTATGTTGCATGGTTTTTAAAAATAACACATTTACTAAAATTTCCTACGAAATGTGTCTGCTTCCATAGATACCGACTACCGACACTAAACTTACTTGCATCATATAAATTACAATGTTTCCTGACAAGTTTCCTAATGTTTCAGTACATTTCTTACTTTCATACCGGAACAGCACTTTCCTATTTATATATATACAATACTTTGGTTGATATGTATGGAAATGCTAACCGGAAAACAATATTTCAAATCATGGCTTAAAATCTATGATTATTTTTTGCCCTAACGTGTCCACTTCCATGACTCTCGAAACTAAATCAACACGTAGTTGTAAAACTATATGGTAACTTTGCTCAACTTCATATCATTTCAGTAAACTTTGAAACATAATGTTGATTTCATACTACACAAATATAAAACTACTATCAAAGCATGGAAATTGTTGAGATATATTAATATCATGGGTGTAGATACAACGTATCATGTCATTAAGGCATTATTGTAATCTTCTTTTAGAAGCAGTAGAAATAATAGAAAGGAGAATCAGTTCCTTATCTTTCTCATTCTCTTCTTCCTCTTTTCATCTAGAGTTTCTCTTTCTACTTGGTATCAGAGCAGGAAGACGAGGCTTGAATTATTATTTTTTGAATATTGTCGTGAATAGTACCCCTGAATAATGCCCGTGAATAGTATCGTGATTAATTGATCAGATTCAATGGTATGTGATTTTGAATTTTTTGAGTGGTTTATGGAATTTTTGAAGAATATTTGAAGTGTTTTTCTCACCCGAGGTGTCTCACAAGAAAAATGCATTTTTTGAAAATCTGATTAGTGAAATTTGTTCAGACTATGTTAAGCTTTTTCAGTTTTTTTGGAGTTCCAAATCTCATAATTTGATAGTTATCCTATGTTTAGTTGTTGAGAAAATAGGTGGAAATGTGGGAAAGAAAAGAAACTATGCGGATAATCGATGCTTATCACAAGGTATCCGGAAATCTAAATTCAATGCTTATCACAAGCAACTATGGTGATAATCCTAGTATGCAGATCACACCTATAAAGTTGGATGACATTACTTTTCTAGAATGGTCCCAATCCGTGAATCTGTATATCGGCAGAAGAGGGGAACTTGTTTACTTGAATAGTAGGGTGAATGAACCCTCTATGAGTTATACGTCGTATGACAAATGGGAACAAGATGGAATGTTCTGCCTCCACATCCTTTGCTCGGTTTGATATTCATACATTTGCTAATTTTGTAAGTCATTCCTCATCCAATCGAGCTTGGATTATCTATTCAGGTGCGTTTGATTATATGACTAATTTGTCCTCTATTTCTCTACATATACTTTGTCTGAAGAGATAAGGTAAGGATTGTTGATGGATCCCTTTCCTCTATCTCTAGGAATGGGGATGTCAAACTTTCCAATAACTTATCTCTTTCATTTGTTCTTCATTTTTCAAAATTATTGACAAACTTGTATCCATTAGTAGTATAATAAAAGTCTTAACTATTGGAACGTTTTTTCCCTACCCAATGTGTCTTCTAAGACTTGGCGATAAGGGAAACGATTAAGAATGGTTGTGAAGTAGATGGTCTCTACCTCCTTGATGTTATTGGTCCTCCTTCAACATTACAGTCTAGTAGTAGTTTTATTAGGAGTAATAAAGATGTCAAATCAAATTGTAGCACAGTCGTCTAGGTCATTTATCTTTTTAGTCTTTAAAGTTAATTTTTCCTAATTTATTTGAGATCATAATCTACAATGTGAAGTGTGTGAATTGTCTAAGCATTATAGAACTACTTTTTCTCAAAGTTTGATTAAAAGTTCATTTCCATCCAACTTGTTCATTCTTAAGTCTTGGGACCCGCTCCTATTATGTCTATAACCGTTTGAGAAGCAAATCAAGGTCTTCCAATCTCATAATTCACGAGAATACTTTGAAGGTGAACTGCAAAAATATTTGGAACATTATGATATCATACATACATGTCCATTTACTCCTCAGCGAAACAGGGTGACAAAGAGAAAAAATTGTCACCTCATGGAAGTTGTCCAAAGCCATCTCACAGAAATGAATATACTGAAGAAGTTCTGGGTAGACAATTCTTATAGTGGCCGACCTTATCAATCGTATATTCGTATGCTGTCTCGAGTACTGAAGTTAAAGTCTGCACATAACAATCTTTGTCCAGATTATTCCCTCTTCGTTGTTCCTCCTCATTTCTTTGGTTATGTATGCTTTATTCATATCCTGGGTACAAATAGAATTAAATAGGATCCCAAATCCATTTTGGGTTTTCTCGTAAGGTTTTTCTCCACTCAAAAAAGATACAAGTGTTTTGATCCAGTGTCACGAAAATGGTTTACTATTATAGATGTCACTTTTTTTTAGTTGGAACGCTTCTTTCCTTGCCCCCTTTCTTCAGGGGGAGCATAGTGAGTTGGAACTTGAAAGAGAGACAACATTTTCAGTTCCTTTTTCTCAGTTGTTAATCGATGTCATGGATGTTTCTTTCCAGTCTATTGTTCAAGAGCAGCACTTAGCTCCTACTAATGCTACTATTGAGAAGGACTTACAAGTTACACTAGACACAAGAATGGGAAAGAGACCACTTGTGGCAAGGACAACTACCAATTCAGATTCCTCTGAACCAAGCTCTGATTTAGATGCAGGTAATCCTAATTCCTCTTTGGTGTATGTTCCTATAAATGATGATAACGCTCTCATTGCCTTACGCAAAAGAAAGTGCCTGCTGTCAGGGTAATACTGTGCATCATATCTCTAATTATGTGTCCTATGCATCTATGTCTCCTTTATATTTTGCTTTCTTGTCCTCTATTTCTTTTGTTTCTTTAGCTTCCAGATTTCAAGAGGCAGTTTTTGATCCTAAGTGGTGTGAGCCCATGATAGAAGAGAAGATTACTTTTTAATCAGGAATCATATATGAGAAATGGTAGGTTTATCAAAAGAAAAGGAGCTGGTTAGTTGCAAGTGGGTGTTCAATGTGAAACACAAGACTGGTGGGTCGATTAAAAGATATAAGGTGATGTTAGTTGTTAAGGAATACAGAGACATATGAGATTGACTACAAGAAAACATTTTCTTTGGTAATTTGAAGAAAATTCATACATTTTAGAGAAATTTTGTCAAAGGTAGTGCAAATGGGGTGCACTTCGACTCCAAATGATATATGGAGTTAAATGTGGTGGGTGCTTTCTCAAGAAAATGGAAAAATCCTTCAAAGTCTTTCAAAATCTCTCAAATCCCTCATTCTTTGCCGATATTTCCCCATTTGATAGACTACGGGGCTCCTTAACTTAAAAAGGATATATCAGAAATATCGGTAATATGTAAGAAATATTGGGGATATTTAAGGATGTTTTGTAAAAAAAAGATACACGTGAGGGATATTTCCAACGGTATGGAAAGATATTTGGGATAGATTAAAAATATTGGGGATATTTCAATCCATGGCCCTCTCTAAGCTACACCGGCACTCCCACTGGTTGATGTGGTGGGCAATAAGTTGTTATAGTCACCGTCACGTGAGGTTGTACAGCTCCTAAGCCACATTCATACGGCTCATACCCAGAAGGATTTCCATAATATATTGAATTTTGAACCACATTAACCTAGTAATAAAACTAAGAATATTTAATACTTCTGAAATTTAATTTAAAAGAATCTTTATAAAAAAAAACATTTTTTTAATAATATAATTTTTTTGCTAAGTAACAGATAGGTCAAAAATGAGCACCGTACTTAAATTTGAAATTGGTTGACATATATAGGACTTAAAAATCTTAAAAAGTTAGAAAACATACATTTATTGTGTTTTTTTAAATAAAAAAATACCCTAGCCCGGCAATTCCTCACCTGCCTTTGGTTTATTTTGGGCTGAACAACCCATATCAAAGCAAATTCGGTGAAGAATTGATGAAAAATGGAAGAAATCCCTAAATATCTTAAATGTGGATTGAAATTTCTATAAGTCAACTGATACATTTGAACTTTTATACTAAAAACTTCAATTTATCGTTGATATTAGCCATTAATTGCTAAAAACAATGGTGATATTTAGCCGATATATTGTAAAAAGATAAATAACAGAGATAGATATGTACCTGCTTGGGATATATATCTATATATATGTATATATGTAAAGTCGGTCTAGGGGTACTCCTTTTTCTTACTCCCTATTTCTACACCTCATCTAAACCCTTGTTTTAAAAAAATCGTTGATCTTTTTTTGGGATTTAAAACCATTGATCTTTTTTAAACAAGGGTTTAGATTAGGTTTAGAAATAGGGAGTACCCCTAGACTGACTCATATATATATAGGGGAAAGCTAGAGTTCATGCAATGCATGAATTTGTAAACGACCACATATATATATATAGGGGAAAGCTAGAGTTCATGCAATGCATGAATTTGTAAACGACCACGCATGGCAAAAGTGGATTGCAATCCTGTAATTATTATTTTTTGGTATCATACAGAACACACACACAGTATCACAACTCACACACTCACCCTACTTGCACATAACCATAGCTCCCACACAACCCTCTCAAAAAAAAGAGGAAGGTGAGGCTTTAAGGATTTAAAAGCAAGCACCTAAGCCACCGATGTGGGACTAAATTTCATAGGTTTTTTTGGTATCAAACAGAACACCCACACACATACACACTATTACAACTCACACAAACACCCTGGTGGCACATAACCATAGCTCTCACACAACCCTCTCAAAATAGAGAGGGTTGTGGGGCTTTAAGGGTTCATAAGCAAGCACTAACTCACCAATGTTGGACTAAATTTCATAGGTTTTTTTGGTATCAAACAGAACACACAGACACACTATCACAACCCACACACACACCCTAGTGGCACATAACTACAGCTCCCACACAACCCTCTCAAAAGAGAAGAGAGAGAGGTTGGGCTTTAAGGGTTCACAAGCAAGCACCTAACCCACTGATGTGGGACTAAATTTCGTAGGTTTTTTGGCATCAAACATAACACACACACACGCATTATCCCAACTCACACACACCTTGGTGGCACATAACCACAGCTCCATAATTTCAAGAATGTCATTCTGTCGTGCCCCAAAATACCCCCTAGGAGTTAAGGGATACTTTAGGTGTGACTATACATACCTGTCACAACCATCCTGTAATGAACAAGGTAATAATCTACTAATAGAACATGATACAGAGTGCGGAAGCTTAAATACAATGCGGAAGCGTAAATCAAAATTTTCTTTTCTATAACCATGGCCAGCATTCCAAGTTCTACACAAAACATATTAAAGTAAAGGTGGACATGCCCACCTATCAAAATACAAAAGAGCAAAATCTCCCAGTCCCTCCACTCAACAGTAATCTAGATACGGCCATACATCTAGATCTCTATCCGCCTGCGTCTGCATCGGGATAGGCGGCTCTCTCTCCTGCCGACATAAATGTACGGTTGAGTATGGAATACTTAGCGAGTACAAGCTACTGGCTAACAATAGTAACAACAAAACACGATAGGAACAACGAGATATAATTCATCACATCAGTTTAAAGCAATTATAACCACATATGACATTCATAGCATCAAAGTTAAAGCAATGTAATAATCGTGACATGCATGAGTGAACGCAAAAACTCCGATAAAACTCATACTTTAAAAGTCATATCTTGTTCTTGAAAATAGTCTTTTGTATACTTATTTGTCATGTTTGAAAACTTGTTCTTGTCTTGTCTTGTCTCGTGGGAATCACACATGTTTTGTCTTGTTTGGAATCACACTTGTCTTGCTTGTCTTGTCATGTTCTTGACATGTCTTGACTTGCCTTGCCATGTTTACTTGTGAGCCAGATGTTAGTGCCCTTGTAGCGACTTATGAGCCGGGAATGTAAATTCCCTTTAGCGAATATATATATATATAGAAAAGGCACACCAACATCCTTGACCGGCCCTCTATTCGGCTTTATCAACTTGTTTACTTGTGAGTCAGGTATGACATATCTTGCGATATGCCCTACCCTTGACCGGCCCGATGTCCGGCTTTATCATGCTTGTTTTCTTGTGAGCTAGGTATGACATATTTCAGGGATATGCCCTACCCTTGACCGGCCCGATGTCCGGCTTTATCATTCGTTTTGTAAATTACGTTTCTTGTTCTTGTTGTTCCTTCAATAATTATACTTTTGAAAACCCGATTCATGCATGCATGCGTGCTTGTGTGTGTAATTCGTGGGCATAATAATGGCATGGAAAGATGGATGATAATATGAAACAATCTCAACATTTATGGGCACATGAAAATTTGAGGAAGCACATAAAACGTATTATTTTAATTACTACATTTTGGGGAAAGATTCCTAGTTCATATCACATAATTTTGGTTCCCCATTTCACACATGCATTTCATCAAACACCTTGCATGCAACATTTTCTTCACTTTTATTCATGTATTCTTAATCTTAGGTTTTCAATCCCATTTATGCATTTCATCAAACATGTAATATTTAACATCCTCATGGCTATTTATCCACATTTCCTCATTTCCACCTTTCATCAAACATATAGGGTGTGTTCATTATGTATACATTGCCCTTCCACCATTTTCCATCACACACATCCATCACAACATAGCATCCAATCGCCTCCACATCCAAAATCCCACACATCATTCATCACTTAGTTATCTTGTATAATTTAGGGCATTATTAGTTTAGTGTAGGAATTTGGGTTTACATGCTCAAACCATTCTCTTTTCAAAATAAATCTAGGTTATTACTAAGTGAGCTAGTAAGGGTGTACTAACCTTGAAGATCAATGCTTGATCTTGAAGAAAACCCCTTAGATTGAAAATCTCAAGCTTGATAAGGAGGCAACACTTGAGGAGGAAGAATTCTTGCTTGCTTGGGGAAGATCAACCTCGATCTTGAGCTCCCTTGATCTTGGAAGCAACTCTCCCTTGAAGAAATCCCCAAGTCTCCCCTCTACCCTTTCTCTTCTTTCTCTCCCTTAGATTTAGGTTAAACTCAAAATGAAGGCTCACTCATAAGCCAAGGGTTTAAAACCCTCAATTTCGGAATCTGCGCACGCGTGCGATCGATCGCACACTAATTGCGATCGATCACGGATCCAGTGCGATCGATCGCACCCTAGGGCAATTTGTCGCACATGAACTTGAAGCTTTTGGTCTGATTTCTTCCTGCATGCAATCGATCACACATACTTGCGATCGATCGCAGGTCCCTGTGCGATCTATCGCACCTGGAATCCATCCATCGCATATGGACCCAAAGGTCCCGAACCAATTTCACTTGCATGCAATCGATCGCACCTTACCTGCGATCGATCGCACTCCCCAGTTTTTGGTTTCTTCCACCTGCAGACTCCTAGGGATGTTTCCAACCTCATTTCACAATCCTTAGGGTCCTAAACCCCCTCTTACACGCTGCACATAGGTCACTAATATCAAATTTCTCATAAAACACCAAATCCCAACATGGGGAGAGCCAATTGGCCTTGAATACACTATTCATTGACTCAAAAAGTTCCGGGGTGCTACACATTCACTTTTGCCTTTTGTGATCGTTTACAAATTCATACATTGTGTTAGCTCTGGCTTTTCCCCATATGTATATATATATATATATATATATATATATATAGATATATTGGGGGCATATATCGCATGTCTTGCAGAAATTTAAACCTTGCTTATGGGAGGAAAAGATATGTTTGCCTTGAAAGACCTTATTGCTCTAAGGATTAGCTTTGAAATGGACCACATCACAATACACAGTTATATGAAGGGTTTAATCATGTGAGATGGTAATATGTTTAAACTCTAGAAAATATGGAAAGCTTGATATATGTATGTATTAATTTCATCTATGCTTAAATTTTTGTTTATTCCTTGATAAAGCTAGAACCATGATTTTTCTTCAATAAGTGAAGATAGGATTCATGAAGAAAGGTGAAAGGTTAGAAATACAAAAGCAAGGGCCGAAAAGGGGCAAAATTACCTAGAGTGGAAAAAAAATTAGACATCCCTACTGGAATGGAAAATAAGATAATAAATCCAGTTGGGGCCAATAGGCACAGGAAATAAAAAAACTAAATATCCCTACTGGAATGAACAATAAGATAATAAATCCAGTTGGGGCCAATAGGCACAGCCTCTTCCTCGTTGAAGTTTTGAGAAGAGGACCAAAGCTGAAGAAGCCAAGATATGAAGATACATGGTTACAAACAGATTTGAAGCACTTCTCTTTGTCTTAGAAGATTCTTTGATTTCTTTCCTTCTTGTGCACCAAACAATTGTGAATAGGCAAACAATTGTGAATAGAATCATTTTTAATAAAACATGGAGCTTCTAGAGTCAAAAGAACCATTCAGCTAACCAGCTACAGGTATCACCATGTTCTTCACCATGGCTCTCTTATAATAATATTAAGAAGTTCAGAGAACTATTATTGTAACTCGAGTCCTTGACTTTTTCAGTTTTCTATTATTTCACTCTACGGACGTGATCGCCGATTGAGATGCTTTCTTTTTGTGTTTGTAACTTCTTGGACACTATGGGCAGGTACACACATTGGGATACCCCCAGCTAAATATTCTTTCAACGGGTTGATCTGTTAAGTCACCTCTTGTCGACTTCGTAATAGTAATATTTCTTCCTAAATCAGCTCCCTTCAATAGGATAGCGACCATCTAATATCATTTGGCAGTCTTCTCAGTAATTGAGTCATGAGTTTCATTTAACCTAATGGAATGAATAAGATTTTCATAAACCTACAACTTGTTGAAAAATTAACTTATGAAGACAATCAGTTTAGTTTTTGGGTGAACAAGGTAGATAATCCATAACCTAATCATATGTATTTATATAGCCTAGACTAATACTTTTAATGTAAAATTTTCTTCTCAACAAAATTTTAAAATATGTTTTAACATTTCAAAAATTATGACTAGTCAATGGGTGTAGTAGATCATGCATTGACTTGTTCACACATTTTTGTACAACTTAAGTAAATAGTAATAGTATATAAAATAATTGTTCACACATGCTCCTGTTTTTATTTCTATTCTCCACAAAAATCTAAGTTCCACGTGGCATCTTGGTATGTGGTGGTACCCATGAGGTTTGGTGAGAAACACCTGTAGCTCATGGGATTCCTCCCTAGATTACACAAGCGGAGGGAGAGAGATCACCACAAGAAGAAGCCAATAAGAATCTTACAGACCTTCCTATAGATAGATCCACCACATGGTGCATGTAAAAGATATTTGGTAACAAATCATTAAATGAGAACCCCACTGGCAACAGCAGGCACCCACTAATTTGGGACATTATTTGTTGATGATAATGTTTTCATAATTCTGATCTGGTGATTAGATTTGTTTTCCTTTTTAATGTTGGGCCCTAATCAGATGGGTTTTTGTGTGGAACATAGGTGGTTACTGCTTTTAAATTTTTATTTTTATTTTCGTGTTTTCTTTGTTTAAACTCTTGAGTAGTGATTAAATGGTATGGGATGTGAATGTTGTTTTTCTATGGCTTACTTGTAGGATTCTTAGGTTTATTTTCATCTAAGATCTCTGTGAAATTAGAACAATGCCCAGTTTCTGGGTACTTACAAATAATTTAGCTTCATTATTGATTACAAAACTTTTTGCTTTTGACTTCTGTTTCCTTTGGTTGTCATGTTGTTTTTTCAAGTTTTGGTGGGTAGTTTGGGATCCAACCAGATGGTTATCCTGTTGCAAGTTGCGATTGTGTCCATTGGCTTGGAAGGATGGGGATTGACTGTAACGACCCCAAAACCCCACCGGTAATAATGGGACTTTGGGCCCGTGACATTTCTTAAACTTGTCCAAACCATTGCATACAAGGCATACTAAACACGAGTCTCCCAAAAATGACAGTAATAAAATTCGATATAATGCAAACCATCCTGTAGAAGTCCATAACCATATAAACATAACCCACCATAACCCAAAGTAGTCTGATACTCAAGTATAAAGTGAAACCACTAAACAATATTATAAATCCCATCGAGACAAGAATCTAAAAAGTCTGCCCTTATAAAGCAAGTACAAAACTCTAGTAATAAGGAAACCTATCAAGGTCCCTTGTTCCCTTGGAAAAAGGATCACCTTCTTCCTCCTCTTCGTATATCTCCTCTACCTAAGGCTCTGTAGCTAACTCAGGCTCTACACCTACCAAGACAACAGTCCGGCTGAGTACAAAAGCACTCGGTGTATATAAAATCCAACCAAATGTTAGATTTTGTTCCAATCTGCAAAGTGGCGATCGATCTCCCAAGAGGAGCGATCGATTGTAGGTAGTGGAGATCGATCGCCCCCTTGGGGGATCGATCGCCCAAAGCGTGAATTTTTCCGTAAATTTCAATTTTTGAGTTTTTTCCTTATTTAAAGTCTTTTGGAACTAGGGTCTGATAAGGGGAGTTAAATAGAACTGAAGCCAAACTTTTCTTTGAGAGAGAGGATTTGAGAGGTTAAGGAACCATTATATCTCTTTGCTTTGATTATTAGTGAAGAAGGGATCTCTCCATGGACGTAGCCCAGTTGGGTGAACCACGTATATCTTGTGTGTTCTTGTGTGTTTCTGTTTGCATTCTTTAGGTATCTTTTCACCACAAATTGGTATCAGAGCCAGGTTAGATTCGAAGCAATGGCATCGAAGAGTTCCAGCGCCAAGTTCGGGTGAAAGATCTATTGATTCAACAAGGTTTATATAAAACCTTAAAAGGTAAAGAAAAGAAATTGGAGTCAATATCTGATGAAGATTGGGAAATCTGGAATTGAAGGCAACGAGCACCATTAGGTTAAGCCAATCTGACAACGTTCTCTATCACGTGGTCAATGAGGATTCAACACTGAAGCTTTTGATGAAGCTTGAGAGCCTATATATGACAAAATTGTTGTCAAAGAGGCTATTCCTAAAACAGAAACTTCATACTACAACGATGAAGGAAGGTGGGGATCTCACAGAGCACATCAATGCTCTCAACAGAATTGTCAATGACCTAGCAAGCATTGAAGAGAAGGCCAGCGATGAAGATCATGCCCTACAACTTCTCTTTTCACTTCCGCACTCTTATGAGCATCTCGTTACAACTCCACTCTATGAGAATGATTATATAGAGTTAGAAGATACTGTAGCAACCCTACTCTCAAATGATTTGAGAAAGAAAAGTCACGAAGAAGAACAAACTCAGGCTAAGGATTTGTTTGTAAGAGGAAGAAGAAAAGAAAGGGGAAAAGAGAAAGAACAAAGAAGAGGAAAGTTGAAATCAAAGTCTGGAAGGACTCAGTCTCAATGTCACCATTGCAAGAAATATGGTTACATTAAGAAAGACTGCAGAATCCTAAAGGAGGAACAAGAAAAGGAACCAGAAAGGGAGAAAGGGAAAGCCTCAGACGAAGCTAATGCAGCTTCGGAAGAAAGTAGCAACGACGACGCCTTTTGCACCCATACAAGTAAGGAATCCTACTTTGACTCTTGGATTTTAGATTCCGTGTGTTTATATCATGTGTCTAAACAGAAATTAGTTTGACACATATAAAACCTATGATGGGAGTATAGTTTTGATGGGGAATGATGCAGTTTGTAAGATAGTAGGGATAAGTACTGCCAGGATAAAGATGTTCGATGGTGTTATTCGAACCCTAATTGATGTTAGGCATGTACCGGACCTGAAAAAGAATTTGATTTTTTTGGGTACGATGGAAGCCGTTGGGTGTAAATACATAGCTTCAGGTGGAGCTCTAAAGTAAATCAAGAGAGCCCTTGTTATCCTGAAGGGTATAAGGACTGGAACCCTATACAAGATGATAGGGAATACCGTAATAGGTGGAGCCGTGATTGGTCTATCAGAAGGGGATGATGAGACCAAACTATGACACAGAAGACTGGGTCATATGAGCGAGAGAGCCTTAATGGAGCTTAACAGTAGAAAGCTCCTAAAAGGGATCAAAACCTGCAAGCTATAGTTCTGTGAGCACTGTGTATTTGGGAAGCAGTCGAGGATGAGGTTCAAAACCTCTTCACACCGCAGTGAGGGAATTTTAGAGTATGTTCATTCAAATGTGTGGGGTCCAGCTCCTGTGAAGTCATTGTCGGGATCTCTATATTATGTGACATTTATGGATGATTTCTCGAGAAAAGTTTCGGTGTACTACATGAAGAAAATGTCTGATGTTTTTGGCATTTTCAAGCAGTGGAAAGGCAGGGTTGAAAAACAGACAGGAAAGCAAGTGAAGTGTCTGAAGTCAGACAATGGGGGAGAATATACGTCTGTAGAATTCACTAAATTCTATACAGATGAGGGTATTGCTCGAAACTTCACCACACCCAGAACTCCACAACAGAATGGAGTGGCAAAGCGAATGAACAAAACACTCTTAGAGAGGATCAGTGCTGGATTGAAGAAAGACTTCTGGGCAGAAGCAATCAACACAACAAGTTTTTTGATAAACAGATCACCATCTAAAACTTTAGATCTGAGGACACCAGAAGAGGTTTGGTCAGGTAAACTCTATGATTATTCTATGTTAAGAATTTTTGGTTGTCCAGCATATGCACATGTGCATGGTGATCTAAGGAGTAAGCTTGATGCAAAATCAAGGAAGTGCATTTTTCTGGGTTTTCAGAAAGGAGTTAAAGGCTACAGGTTATGGGATATTGGGATCCCGAAACAAGGAAGATTATTATGAGCAGGGATGTAGTTTTTGATGAGACTGCCATGATGAAAAATGAGGAGCATTGTGATGATGCAACCTCAGTTTAGGTGGAGCTGGATAGATCTGATTCAGATGAAAGTGATGAAGAACCACCTCAAGTCGAGAGAGTCGACCAACAGCCACAACCACAAAGATCACAACGGGTTCGAAAAGCACCAAGAAGATATGATGATGACACAGACATGATAGCTTTTGCTCTCATGACTGAGAATGGGGAGCCATCTAGCTTCAAGGAGTGATCATAGAAAGTGGGAGAAGGCTATGGATAAAGAGATGGAATCACTATACAAGAACCAGACTTGGGGTTTTGTAGAACTGCCTAAGGGGAAGAAAGTCATTGGCTGTAAGTGGATTTTCAGAAAGAAGGAACCTACCACTGAAAGCAGCAAAGTAAAGTTCAAGGCGAGACTGGTTGCAAAGGGTTTTGCACAAAAAGAAGGAATAGGTTTCAATGAAATCTTCTCACCAGTTGTAAAGCATAGCTCTATCAGAATAATGTTGTCGATGGTAGCTATGCAAGACCTAGAGCTTGAACAGATGAATGTGAAGACAGCTTTCTTACACGGAGAGCTAGATGAAGAGATATACATGCGACAGCTAGAAGGATTTCAAATGAGGGGAAAAGCAGATCAGGTCTGCAAACTGAATAGGTCTCTGTATGGTTTGAAGCAGTCACCCAAGCAATGATACAAGCGATTTGACTCATTCATGCTAAAGAATGGGTATTCCAGAAGTGAGTAGGACCACTGTCTCTATTTTAGAACACTTAGAGATAGTTCCTTCATATACTTAGTACTATTTGTGGATGACATGTTAATTGCTGCCAAAAGCATGTCAGAAGTGAAGGTATTGAAGAAGCAACTCAGTAGTGAGTTTGAGAGGAAAGACCTAGGTGCAGCAAAGGTGATACTAGACATGGAAATTCAAAGAGATAGGAAATTGGGAAGACTATCTGTATCCCAAGGGAAGTACATAAGGAGGGTCCTTGCAAGGTTCAATATGTAAGATGCAAAACCAGTGAATACTCCATTGGCGGCACATTTCAGGTTATCATCTCATTTATGTCTAGTGATAGATGAAGAGAAGGAAGAGATGGCTGAATTTCCGTATGCAAGTGTCGTGGGCAGCTTGATGTATGCCATGGTTTGCACTAGACCTGACATCTCACAAGGTATCAGTGTTGTTAGTAGGTACATTGCAAATCCTGGAAAAGAGCACTTGTAAGCAGTGAAGTGGATTCTGAGGTACTTGAAGGGTACCATTGATGTCGGAGTCTTGTTTGACAAGAGTGACAAATGTGAGGTAGTTGGGTATGCCGATTCTGATTATGCTGGGGACTTGGACAAGAGGAGGTTTACTACAAGGTACTTGTTTACACTGGGTGGAGGACCAATTTGTTGGAGATCCATGTTGCAGCCTACTACAGCATTGTCAACGACCGAGGCTGAATACGTGACAACTTCAGAAGCAACAAAGGAAGCTATATGGTTGAGAAGTCTGATTGGTGAACTGGGAGTAAAGCAGGAGAAGATGATTCTTCACTGTGACAGTTAGAGTGCCATACACTTGGCGAAGAATCAAGTTTACCATTTGAGAACGAAGCACATTGATGTACGCTTCCACTTCATTAGAGACGTGATATATGAGAAAGTGATTTTGTTGGAGAAGATTCACACAAGTGAGAACCCTTCAGATATGATGACAAAGCCTATTACCATTTCCAAGTTTAAACATTGCTTGGATTTGGTTAATATTCGATGAGGTAGATGAAAGTCCACACCTTTGAGGGAGGGTGTGAAGGCATCTTTGGAGATGCAGTTATCCTTCACCCGAGGCAGAACATAATTAGAGCCAAGGTGGAGAGTGTTAGATTTTGTTCCAATCTGCAAAGTGGCGATCGATCTCCCAAGAGGGACGATCGATCACAGGTAGTGGCGATCGATCGCCCCCTTGGGGGATCGATTGCCCAAAGCGTGAATTTTTCCGGAAATTTCAATTTTCGAGTTTTTTCCTTATTTAAAGTCTTTTGGAACTAGGGTTTGGTAAGGGGAGTTAAATAGAACTGAAACCAAATTTTTCTTTAAGAGAGAGAGAGAGAGGATTTGAGAGGTTGAGGAACCATTGTATCTCTTTGCTTTGATTATTAGTGAAGAAGGATCTCTCTCCGTGGACGTAGCCCAGTTGGGTGAACCACGTATATCTTGTGTGTTCTTGTGTGTTTCTGTTTGCATTCTTTAGGTATCTTTTCACAGTTCCAAACAACATAGTATCCCTGCACTTAGTCAGTACCATAATCATATAATTATATAATCAGAGTGCGGAGAACATGTGAGCATAACACATCGTATCATCATCTTGACCCGTGTACTTGTGAGACTCTTGGACTTATGAGATACGTGTGCTTATGAGATCATACACTTTGAGCATACATATGCTTATGCGATTCCTTATGAGCAGCGTACTAATATATGCAATCTTACTTATGAGTCTTATGAGCGTACCAATACGTGCAATCCTACTTATGAGCGTACCAATATATACAATCTTAATCATGTCTTTATCAATGCATAACACTTTACATATTCATATGTGCCCTTGTGAGACTCTTAGACTTATCACACATGTGCAATTGTGCATGAGTGTCTTAATTAACATTCGAATCGGTTATCTCTTAGATTCCGATCCTCCGCCAAGAAACTCCGTTGAGGTACATCTACTTGGTTAGAGAATTTCCGACATGGAAGACTTCATCTAAGTTTTGGCCTCTCCACATATCGATCACCATACAACATATTTATGGCATAATTTAACGTGACAATCATATATATCACTTAATCATATCATTAGCAGTTTTCATAGCAAAATTAATATATATCAATTCCTAAAGTACTCTTCCTCCATCATCTTAGCTCATTCTTCATTTGTCAATAATCCACAAGTCATAAAAACCCATAAAATCCATCCACATGCATTCCCATCCTCTATTTCTTCCATTCATAAGATTAAACATCACACAACACTCCATGAATCGCCAAATCATACTCACGAAGCCATACCCATGCATAATAAACCAAAATCCATACTCCATTATCTACAATCTTATCATAATCATGCCAATAACTCATCATGTCTAGCTTAATCAATCTTAAACATGCATAAGTTCATAATAGAGTTGAGTTGGATAGTATATCGACTTTAGGGATTGTTCCCTTCGGTCCAAAACGTTCCAAGAAGGCTTGAGGAGTGATCTTCAAGCTTCCTCCTTCTCCTTTGAGAAATTTCTTCATTCACAAATCACAAGCAAGCAAACCTTTAGAAACCCTAGGTTTCTCCTCTACTTTGCCAAATTAGGGTTTGAGAGACTTATGGATCTCAAACCACTGAAATAGAAGCCTTATTTATAGGCCTAGGGTCATTAAAAACCCAAAATGCCCTTAGAATCTCGCAAAATGGGTTTGAAACTCAAGTTTTGTGATGGGCGGTCAACCGGCTGGGAGAGGCGGTCGACCGGGTGGTTTGGAAGGCCCCCAATTTGCGAAAATTCTCACCAGTCGGTCGACTGGCTAGGTGGGCGGTCGACTGGGTGGCATGCACACCTTCTGTCAACCCTTTTCCAATACAGTCGATCAACTGGGTAGGCTGGGCGGTCACCCGACTGACCCATTTCTCCATTTTTTTTCCTTTTTGTTCCTACCTTGGCTTAGTGTTTTAATTATTTTAAACACACACGTGCAGTAATTAACACAAATAATATTACTCATAATTAGTTAACTAATTTACCCTTGGTATTTATGAAAACTAAACCGAATTAGATTTGGGACTCTACATTGTTCCTTGGTCCAACTTTAGTTTTTGTTTTGGTTACTTAATACTGTTATCAGGAGCCTGTTATGTGTGGGTGTGCAGGCTCGAGGTTACAAATCCAAGACTAAATCGTTGGAGGAAGTTCTACAGTCAAGCCTCAAGCATGAAGCCAAGCTGATTGGATTTGATGAAATCCCCACGACAGTGGTAGCTCATGACACCATTCTTTTAGAAAACTTGAAGATACAAGAAGCTTGTCCTGCTACCAGCGACCATACCCACACCAAGACCATTAATGAAGAGCCTGTCAACATCTGTACCCCCAATATAATAGCTATCAATAAACAACCTCCATTTGAAGCACCAGGAGAGGATTTCAGCAAGACGAGTGAAAATAGTATCTACGAATGCACTAACTCAGAGATCACAGGTATGGTCTTAGGAAATGTAGTTACATGGAAAAGATCAAACGATATATTAACATTGTATGCAGATCCTAATCTGTAGAATCCACCAGCTAGATCTTCTTATGCTCTTACTCCAAATTATTTCTTTAGGCGGTTCACACAAGGGATCAGCAAAATCGCAATTACATGAGATCTGTGCTGCTAACTATTGGAAGCCCCCTTCATATGAATGCTACAAAGAGGAAGGACCATGCCACATAAAGTCGTAAGTCCATGATATATCCTTAAAAATTTTACTCTCCGTGTGAGAAGAAATGTTCATGCACTGATTAGTAATTTGTTATCTTCTTTTTTTTATTTCTAAAATTAACTGTTAAAGACTTGGTCCCAATTTGACTCTGGTTTTGGTTCATCCTGGCCGAAAGTTATTTATATACTTGGGTCATCATCGGCATCATCATCGTCATCGTCAATGCCTTATCCCAAATACTTGGGGTCCGCATCATGAATCCGTTTGGTCATTCCGTTAATATCACACAAAATAGAAATTCAGAATTCATATCAAAGGATTTAGCCAGGCTTTTTATTACCAGCTACCGACCTGATGCCACCCTACTTTATCTTGGACTTGGGAAAGGCAATGCAATGCAAAGAGCAGCACAGCTGAGTTGTTGTCTATTCACAATGGCTTAGACTGGATTGAGTTGTATTATCTTCAGTCAACCTGGTTTCAATGACAAGAGTATACCCACCATAACTGAGAACCATCTCCAGTCCTTGACTAAGATACCTCTCTTAAAAACCTTTAACATTTTCTAATCACAAATTTACTTAAAGAAGTGTATTACCAGTTCCAGGTTTATTATAAACACTAAATTCAAATGTTACACAACTCTATTACTAGTTCCAGGTTTCTTATAAGCACTGAATCCAAATGTTACACAGGTTCACTTTCAAGGTTACCATTGAAATAGAAGAAGCCTCACATACAGTTTTGGAGTGCTTTGGTGCGCCTCGGGCAAAGAAGAAAGCTGCAGCAGAGCACACAGCAGAAGGTGCAATTTGGTACTTAAAGCATCAAGGGTATTTACCTGCTGGCGAGTGAGTAAAAAACTACAGTACAAATCGGTTGTTTCCATATTCTGCCCATTTTCACCCGCTAATGTAATTTAAAGACGATTAAAGAGTTCATTCACTTGTATATCTGTATCATGTTTGGTCTGTAAGTCAGAACAAAGTTATAAACTGAGCATAACTGACTCAATAATGCAATAAGCAATTGTATGTGAATTTAAATTAACAAATATGTTAATTATAGAAGAAGAGAAAATAGCTGCCAGAGTGCAGCAAATGTCGGCACTATTCTATCTGTTGCATATTATGACTCATCTGCCTTTGAGGTCCTGATCTGAAAGAAATTTGAAGGCTCAGTGTGCTTCTGTTTGTTGCCGTAAGACTTTAAACTGGTAAAGAAGACTAGCAAAACAAATGGGAAATGTGGCATTTTCATGTGTGTGCAAAGCCTCCTTTGATCTAGGAATTCGACTCTACTGGTAAATGCGTGGAAGATTACTGGTGGCAGGTTAAACTAGGCTCGACCGTCTAGTGCCGGCGGATCCGAAAATCCTAGTGCCCTGAAGAGCTGACTATTCATTTCGAACCAAAGGTAGACCTCACAGTACTAAAGAGCTGACTGTGTTTCTGTGACCAGATAATAGATTACATTTATTTAAAACAAGCTCAGCTGCTCAGGGGCAGTTACAAATATTTGGTCAAGGGGAACAAGGATCTTGGACCCAAGTCTGAAGAGAAAACAACAATGCAGTCTCTGAAGAAACATGAAACATGGAGATCACTAAAAGCAAGACGATGAGGAGACAATACTGAGACCAGGACAGTCTCAAAACTAAGGCCTACTCTTTGACTTGGAACGGGTTGCTTACATAATATTGAGGCAGCTGCTGCTCGGTGATGTCTTGCAAGAGTTTCACCTTTCGAAATACTTTTGCATTTCAAGCCTTCCACCTTCAAAAAAGAAAAAAAAAATAAAGAAAAAGATAGAATGAATAGCTATGGCACTAGTTCTTGATACGAGAGGACAACCAAGTCCCGGAGGGATGACTTTGCGACCGAATGGGGCTCAAGTTGGCCTTGTTGAGTTCCAATTGAGCTTGAGCTTGAGCTCGAGCAAGCCCTCCTGATGAAACATGCCAAGTTGGAACACAATCCTACTCCGTTTGATAGGTTATGACGTCCGTTTATAGGCATCTTATTGATCGGTGTAATAGGTTCTCACTATATCCCCCCTCAAGGAGGTACTCTACCAGGACTACTGAAATCCAACTCTAACTAGGAAGAGGAAGACTTATATACAACTCTAACTAGGCAGTAGGACACATATCTGGAACGAGTAACCTATCTCCTAGCCCTATACCCTAGTTGAGGGGATAGGGGGAGTTCCTCAGCTCACTCTACCTGCCTGGATACCATAGTACCCGATATTGAGTCTTCGGAAGAGTTGATTGAACAAGGGTAAATCATCGATGTGGTTTCTTAGTCGATTTCTAAGTGCTCAAAACCTCTGAAGTTTTACTGTCATGTTTTGTGAAAGCTAGTCAACTCTTGTCCAGTATCTATTCTGAGGGGAGTCAGTACTAAGAGATGGTGAGGGATGATGCCATCGGCAGAATAAACTAAAGCACGAAAACTGTAACTACAAGAGTTTTTCCTATTAAGCGCCCTGTATAAGCCTAAAGGCTTTACTTCTCGCTTGGCTTGACTTGCTTAGTAATGAAAGAGCAAATGACCTTTCAACAAGAGACAGATCACTTGAAATCACTTTAAAGTACTTCTGCCTTCTTCAACTACTCATTTGAATGTAGCATGTTCGTAGTTGTCTGCTTTGCTCGAGTCAGGATGACAATTTTTAAGGAAGACAATGCTAGGTTTACTTTCCTTCTCATCAAATTTTTTTTCCTTTTTTAAAAGAAAGATTAAAAAAAATATATGGCTTTTTTTTTTTTTTGGCATATTTTGGTTAGTAGGGGTTAGTATATCTGTCCAGGTGGAGTTAGCAACTTTGCTCACCTCTCTCCGATGAGATTGATCCCGAACCTGTGGATACAATGATGCACTACCACTGTAGTCCCATGGTGATCCAAAAAAAAAGGTTTAATGAGAAGAAAAGTGAACCTAATATTATCAGGGATCTCGAGATCAGAGCCCAAAGAAGACAAAGTGACATCCAAAGTAGGGCTAATCCACTAATTATGGGTGTATTCGAGACTAGTTGAGCCGATTTTGACCTAGCTTGGTTTGGCTTGGCTTGAAATGGGTTTAATCTAGGGTCGAGTTCGGCTTGACTTGAAATGGTGTTCGAAAAATCGGCTCAAAGCTCGGTTTGAATTCAAGTAGCTCAGCTTGAGCTCGAATTGATTCAAGCTCGAGCCGAGCTTGGCTTGTCTCAAGCTCGGCTTGATTTATAAAAACATATTTTAAATAAAAATAATAACATTTTATAGTATATATATATAATAATGATATATACAAATAATATTTATTTTTAAAGTTATTATATTATATAATAAGTCGAGCTTCGAGCCGAGCCGAGCTGAATCAAATAGGCCTTGGCTTGAGCTCGGCTTGAAACATACCAAGCTTGAGCAATAGTTCGCTCCAAGGGCTAGTGGTGAACTATTGCTCCCCGCTCTTGCAAAGCTGCCCTGCTGTGAACTCAGGTTAATTTTAACCCTATAGTTAATTTTTTTAATTTTATTTTTTAAAAATAAAGTGCACATGGGTGAACCTTAGGGGATATTGAACCTTAACCATAGCTAAGGGGAGTTAAAAGGGGGACACTTGGCATGAAAAGGGGACCCAAGACTTTTCCAACAATTTATTTTGAAACATGCCTCTTACTAATATATTGGTAGAAAGAATACCATCCTGCGCCCCGGACTTCAAACGGTTTAGCTTTATCCATGTTAATGGTCCCACATCATTGGTTGATAGAGAATCAAAGTAGATTTACTAGTGAATCACGAAAATGTTATGGTTCTTACGTATATGATTTCTTACTTAATTTCTTTAGAAGTAATTCACTAAATTGTGCACTTTTCTATCCTAGTTATAAAGGAAAAAAATGTGCAGATGGTTGGATCAGCCCATTCTTGAAATAAACGACTCGCAAACTCCCTATCCTTGCATCACCGACTACGGCTGTCAATGGTCTGAGCCCGGCCGGGCCTATTTTTAATGGGCCTGATATTTATAAGCCCAAGCCCTACCTAATTTTTAGTTGGGCCGGGCTGAACTGGGCCGGGCTCGGGCTGGCCCATCTCTATCCAAAGTGATAAGACCCGCAAAATAAGAGTCATACTATTTTGCCTTATATAAAAATAGGATAGAGTAGACAATCAGAAAAAGGTGGATGTAGCATTGATCATCTAAATAAATATATAAATGCGTCTATACATGTATGTGTAAGATATAAGTATTATATAATATATTAATAATAGAATGAGAAAAAAAAATTAGAAAATAATAAAATAAAAAACAAAAGCCAATTTACAGAATAGTCACTGTTATGCATTGTTAACATTAACATATAACAGTGTAATATATATGCTTTTTTTTAAAAAAAAATTATTATTACAATATAGTAAAAAAAATTATTTTAATAATATGACAAATGAGTTCTGATATTATTAAGCATAATATTGATATATAAGCATTAGATACATTGCATTATATATTATGTATTATAATATATACTATATGTATATATATAGATGTATATAAGTTAGTACTGGTAAATATTTAAATAATAAGTAAACATATATATATTGGGCTGGGCTGGGCTAGGTTCAGACTTTAAGTACCCAAGCCCTTGCCCAGCCCATATTAAAATAGGCCTACAAATTTGAGTCCGCCCTAGCCCTAGGGCTTATAATATGGGTAATTCTAACCTCGGCCTGACCCATTGACACCCCTATCACCGACCGAGGAGGTGATTAATTTCCTTGAAGCTTAACATGTAGTGAGGGAAAAAGTATACCGGGTGAGAGAGAAAGGTCAGTCCGGGTAGGGTCAATTCGGGTTCGGACAGATCCCATACCCAATTGAAAGCCCACCAGACAAACGTCATGCCTATTTGTGCAGGAGAGGAGTGAGACATTATCTTGATGAGTCGAGCTCTGCTCTTCCGCTGAGCAGAGGATGTCATACGCCAGCTTCATCCAAATCCCTAATGCCACGCTGTTTCTGCGGTGTAGGAAATCTCTCCTGGTCCGTCATGGATTCTGCTCAAACCAGAGAAGCGCTTCATCACTAGTCTCTTCCTCTTCCTCTTCCCGAGCCCAACCACCTCTCAGGTATTCTTCAATCTTTCTTTTTTCATTTCTGAATATTTTCTTATTTTGATCAAAAAGCGTTTTTGAATTGTCTGTAACCCTAGTTTTTCATCTCCTCTTTGGCAGATACGCAGTGCTTGGAGCTGGCTTTGCTGGTTTATCTGTTGCTTGGCATCTTTTACAGGTACTCCTCTCTCTTTCTCTCTCTCTCTCTCTTTTTCTATCTACTTTCTCTCAGAATTCTCAATGTGTAAGATATCTATGTGATTTTGTGTAAGTTGTTTTGATGTCTAGGTGTTTTTAAGTTAATCCAGTTCTGGATTTTTTTTATATGCGACACAGATGCTCATTGATCAGGGTGGTTAATTGATTAGCTACACCAAATATATTTCCTTGACCAAAATCTTCCTAATATGATGATCCTAATCATTTGATCAATAGCATTTTCCTTGACAGTAATCTTATTATTTGGGAAAAACAACAATGTAGTAAATATATCTTTTTGGATTTTTTTCACCATATGATTCGGCTGGAAAACTCTTAAGTGGGCCATCAATTTGGTGGTCTGTACACTGTTTTTTAATGTTTTCAATAATCTACTATTACAACATATGGTTATATAACAAAAGATGATAAAATTTTATGAGAAGTACAATTAAAATGATTATTATGTTGATATTTTAGGGCCACTATATTAAGACCATTTATTTTCACTCGTAACATAATGCTCAACGGTAACAGCCGTATTTTGCACTCGAAACCATAGTTGCAAGGAAGCTATGTATAGGGTGGGAAGCTTGCTTCCTCGGACAGACTCGCTTCCTAGGAAGTTCACTTCCATCACATCCCATTTAGTAGTCAAAGGGAGCTGTATCTGTGAAGTAATGGGGTAGACAAGAGTCTATAGCCTAGGGTGTAGACTCTAAGTAAGTATCGTTGATTTGGAACATAAGGTACCTACTTTTCCATAAATATCTCATGTAAGATAAAATCAAAGGTGTAGCTACCCATAATAACATGATGGGAATGAAAAGCCTATATCTCATTTCTCGCTTCCCCTTTCCTAAGATTTTTTTGAGCCTCGCTTCTCGCTTTTGCTTTGCTTATCACTCTGGTAACTATGCTTGAAACATGCAATATAGGAACCATGAAGATGATAGTCAGTGGCAATGAGGGAAATATGTGCTAGTATGAGCAGCTCCCAGTATACAATATCAATGATTCCCCCTACATAGGTCCAAGGTTCTAATCGACATGTCGAGCCGTGGAAAAAAGATATATCGGGGATATATTACAAGATATTTCGTTTATCAGTGATTTTTGAAAAAATAGGGCAAAATATAGAATTTTGCAATGAAATTTCAAGAAATGTTATAATAGATGTTAATACACATTTGAGAATAAAGTATTTTAAAAAATGTACATAAGAGATACAATGGGAAGAGGGCAAAAATGTGTGTTGACGACACAATGTATGATTGATTCATATTCCTAAATCATAACTAACTTACATAAAATGTTTTGACAAACCCTCCAAGGCAATGTAATGGGTCTTAGACTAGTTTAGAAAACCATCTTCTTCCCAATGTAGTTTGGATGCCTTTTTCCAAATTAGGGCTCCTAATAAAAATTATGAGGTGTAAACACCTCTAGGATCAAAACTCGTTGTCTTAAAAGAATTACATTTATCCATGGTTTAAAATATCGATACGTATCGACCGATACGGGCCGATACGTATCCTATTTGGAGCTACCCGATACACTGGTATGTATCAGGCCGATACAGGCCCGATACACTCGATACGGGGATTTTTTAGTTAATTTTTTCTCCTTCCACTTACACTAGGATCCACAATACATACCCAATACACAAAACTTATTTACATAATATATTATTTAAGTAAATGATTTTAACTTGATTTTACTTTTATTTACTTTACAAATTAATATGTAAATAAGGTTATCCCCCTGGTTATGATGCCCCACCCCAGCCCTATTTATCAGGAGCAACTGGTTATGATGCCCCAGCTCAACCCTACTTATCAGGAGCCACTGGTTATGATGCTCAGTCCCAGTCTTCAACTAACAGTTATGGACAAATCACGACTCAGCAGCAAGCATATGTACAAATGTATCTGGGCATGTACCCCACGATGATGACTTTGACACAGTAGTGTCATCATGTCTGGACCACTTATAATGTATCACTCTACTCAATTCTTGATCTCAAAGTGATAGAGTATGAGCCGGCATGAAGCTTAATGTGGTATTGAGCTTCTATCATGTATATAATTTGATTTGTGAATACAAAGGTCTATGTATTTTCATATTTTGATTTATGAATGCAAGTGAGCTTCTATTACTTGGTTAAGTAACTATGGTATGTATTTTCATACATAATTATCGGTGCACATGCCTTTTTTAACTTATAAATTTGTTAACTCTCATATGTATGATTATAAATGTAGTTGGAGGCCTTCATTTAATTTGTTTTTAGCTTATATTTGCATTAAAAGAGGTTTTATGCAAGGTATCCAAGTTTTTCCTTGCGTATCCAAGCTTTTTTTAGCGTATCCTGAATTTTTCCGCCGTATCCAACCGATACAATACCGATATACCGATATACCGATACATATCCTATTTTGGACTTACCGATACGTCGACCGATACCGATATTTTGAACCATGCATTTATCATGGTTTTATTAAAAACAAAATGCATATGATTTTCATACATTTCAATTTGAATTTTGTATTCTATACCGAGGTGAATCAGGATTCATGCATGAAATTTGGCAAAAGTTTTTATTGCCTCTCAGCCTGATAGAACCCTTCTCCATCCAGGCTTGGGACCCACAATGCAAGATTAAAACCTTGACTCTTTATCAGGTGGCCATAGGACTAGGTAGAGTAGAATTGCATAACCAGATTCACATAGCTTGCCCCAAATACTAGATAAGGCTCACATTATGATGATACATCGGATTGTCAACCACTGGGACGGTTCGGCCTGGTGACCATATGTGTCCATGTAAGGAGGCCTTGTTGGACCAGAAAGGAGCCTGGTTTGTTGGTCCACCATCCTTTATGCATTTTCTAGTGGTGTTATCTGTAACAAGACTCTCTTGTTACCAGATGCCTTTAGTGATTGTTGTGCTCTTATTTTTGCAGCAAGCTTCAAAGGAGTCGCATTTATGCATTGACATCTATGATGAAATCGGCATAGGGGGTGGTGCATCCGGTGTTTCTGGGGGACTCCTCCACCCTTATTCCCCTAAAGGTTTTTACTCTTTTTTTTTTCTAATTTGGGGTATTGAAGGCTGGATCCTCATTGGCCCATTGAGCTCTCTTTTATTTTTCTTCCACTCCCTCTTTCTAATTTTCCTTTGTACCTGGGGAGGATGTATTCATATTTCTGTGAAATAAGTGCTAAATTATGCCTTTGTTGGGCTAACTAGTTAATTTATTGGCAGCTAAGCTTCTCTGGAGGGGCACAGAATGCTGGAAAGAGTGTTTAAAGTTGTTAAGCATTGCAGAGGGAACCGTGGGTTCTATGGAGGCGGACAGGGTAGCACGAGATCTGGATCAGGATTTTGATGAATTAATAGTTTGGAGGAGGTTTACTCACATTTCTTTCTGTATAAGGGTGTTTCTTTAGGGTCCGTATTTTTGGTGGAACTTTTAAAGTCTAGAACTTTCATTGTTTCATGCCTAATTTTACTTAATGTCTAAAAGACTAATACTATTTTATTCCATAGAGTGCAAAAGTTTTACAAATATGGAACTTTCAAGTTCCACCAAAAATTTCGGATTTTTTAAGTTCCATATATGTGGAACTTCTAATTAAATTGAACCCAATAAATCTGAGATACCATCATGTAAAAGGGTTAGAAACCATCTCCCCTCTCGTTTCAAACTCATGCCTCTTGTTCCAAAGTATTAATGTTGGACTTTTAAAAGTTCCACCAAAAGAACGGAGCTTTATGGATTTTGATACCCTTCATTGCAATTTCTACATTTGAATTATTATATACGTCGGTTCAGTTTTATATAGAACATGGATTCTGGTTGAGCTCTTGGTGGAGGAAAGGGCATGCTAGCTAGGATATTAAAGGATGTCACATGACCTTCTAGTTTATGTAAGTTAGATCACTTTGGTTTTCAAATTCCAATTCTTGGTGAGTTTCCAGTCTTCATTTATGTTATGGGTCCATTCTTTTGTTGAGACTTATAAAGTTTGGCACTTTGCAAGTTTTGTCATTTGACAATATGCATTTTTTTTTTTTCGAAACTATATGTATCGTGCTTTTCCTCTCTTTGGGTGCAATTCCCCTAAGACTTCAAGTGCATCAAAATGAATGATTTCAAATCTCATAAAAAATGTTAAGAATTGAAATCTCGTGATGGTAAGAATTAATTTTGCTAGAAACCTTGACAAAATGACTCAAATTTCCTTAAAACTACCATCGCAAAGTGCCAAGCATTATAAGTCTCTGCAAAAGAACGAACCCTAAATGGAAAAATTCAAGTGAAAGTTGACTTGTCGTCTGGAGTTCTTCCTTAAATTAAGAGAGCAATTATGGTAACTCATTTAAGAAGCTCATGCATCATATCTGAACTCCTTGTTTCGTCTTTTGTTCAATTATTAATTCTAAGATATTTCCTTTTACTTGTTGAGGATGTAGATTTTGGACATGCATTTTTTTTTTTTTTTTGATCTTAATATTACTCCCATTCTCTACATCAATCATTTATTGTCGATTGGTTCATATTTCTTAAGGATTTTCTCCCCTTCAGGGGCATCTTGAGACCAGCAACAACCTTGAAGAATGTGGATATTTTGAATGAGGTAATACTCTCCAACTTCTTTAATCTAAAACAGGGTGCTTATTGAAATTTGACTTCATAGTGATCTTAGGTTATTTATTGCTTTATGTGATTAGAATGCTCAGAACTGCCTTGGCAGTTGCAGAATAGAGTCCTTAAATAAGGATACAGCCAGAAGTCTTATACCCAATCTGTGTGTTCCTTTCGACTCTGCCATTTATATGCCAGAAGCTGTGAATATCCATCCTCAACGCTATCTTCAGGTTTGAAAAGGACAAACTACGAATCTTCATTCCATTTTCTCTGTTTAGGATCTTACATGGGTATATTTTATCAAATCTTTTTATAGTGTGCGGTTGTTTTATAGGCACTATTCTTAGCATGTGAAAACCTAGTGAAAGAGATGTCGGCATTGGGTTTTGGTGGAAAGGAAATATATTTGCACAAGAAATCTGTTAACAAACTCCTGGAACTAGCAGGTGATCTTCCATAGTACTGTTCCACTTTCATTCAGTTGTAACCTGTATTATACAAGTTGGTTGGCTAGGCACCTACCAGAGGAGGTTCAGGCTGTTCCTTTTTTTGCTGAACTAGGTTCTTCCCATACAGGTAGTATGCGATGATGTTCTATTTTACTAGAGCATTTAAATCAAATGGTGTGCAAATAACATAAGCACTTTCCAGTTGAACACTATTATTATTGGAATTGTTATTAACTAATCTTTCGGTTCTGGAATCAGTTTTTTTTTTCCTCGTGGGAAAAAGGAGATATTCCATGAAGTTCAACAAGAAAAATGATTTGATTGAGATTTGTTTCCGTCCGTAATTTATTACTGACAAATGACTGCAACTGTAACACTCAGGGGAATACAATGCAGTGATTATTTGTTTGGGTGCCAAAGCAGACTTGCTTCCAGAGCTCTTGGGGAGGCTCCCTTTGAGGACATGCAGAGGTGTCGTTGCTCACCTACAGCTACCTAAAGATATAGGGTAAAATTGGATCTTTTACTTTTCTATTATATGCTATTAGAACAAAAAACTACTGTGTCATTTTTTTTATGTCTAGTTTATTTGGAACTCATTTTCTGGAATTCCATATTCCAGAGAAGAATATGGAGAGCATAGCCCTTCAATCTTGTCCGATGCATGGCTTGCTGTCCGGGGGCCGCGAAGTTTAGTTATGGGTTCAACATGGGAATGGAGGTCCAGAAACTATTCACCAATTGTCTCTGCAGAAGAAGCTTCAAATGCCCTCCAAGAACTTCTACCAAAGGCATCTTCTGTGTACCCAGATATACAAAATTGGACTTTCACCAGAGCAATGGCCGGCCTGAGGGCCATGCCACCACTGACTCCTCTTGGATCCCTTCCGCTTTTGGGTTGTATGGATGACGTTGTTGGTGGTAACCACCAATGTAAATATTGGTTTTTCGGAGGGCTTGGATCGAGGGGTTTGCTTTACCATGGTTGGCTCGGGAAATTGATGGCTCAAGCTGTGATTTCTTGTAATGAAGATGTACTACCTTCTGAATTAACTTTGTGGAGGAAGATGAAATAAATATAATCAGAAAAGTAATTTGATCCCCAGTTTCGGCTTGTCTTAATAACCCAATTGGCCATCAATTCAAGCTCTGACTAAGTTTAGATTTTGCTGTATCTGTTGAAGCTAATCCATCTGGTGCTTATCCTTGGGCTGGGAATCAGAGTTACAGGAGTTGAGGAAGGTAATGTTGTCATCCATGGAAAACCACATTTCTTTTGTAGTTTTCTTGTGAATATGTAAAGGTAAGTCTACAAGCTGTTTAGAATTTCTTTTGGTTTTAGAGGATTTACAGGAAGTAACCTGAAGCTAAGTCGGAATACAACACAAGCATGTTTTGTGGCTACACCTGCCGATAGCTATATAACCGGACTGAAAGCAGTCTGGTTATAACGGTAGGTCAATACGTGTCCCTTTTAATACCCCTTAACTGTGATTAAGATTCACTAACCCTTAGGGTTCAACCATGTAATCTTGGTTTTTAAAAAAAGAAATATATTAACTTTAATGGTTAAAGTTGTTAACTAGGGTTAAAACTTAAAAGATCACTTATAAGCCTTTTGTGTTGGAGTCAGGTTATAATCATAGGCATTCCAAGTCCAGAGCTGATATGGTAAGCACAATTATGCTGTATGAAAATTGTAATTGGTGGCTGCTGCCAACGTTCCACGGTGTCTAGGCACCAGATTGATCATAATTTGTTTATTAAAGGATGTTAATCAATATATGATTAATTATAGTGTTTAACTCACCCTCCGTGGTTGTAGCCCATCAGTCGGAAGACGAACCGTAGACCTGGAGGTCTCGAGATCAAGTCTGGGCACAGTTTCGTTATCTTTTGTCAATGGGGAGAGTTTAGTCGGAGTCTTGAGCTGGGGACACCCCACGTTTACCAAAAAAATAAATTTATAGTGTTTAACTCTCAAGTCATTTAATTAAGATCATTTTAATCACCCGGCAAAAATTTTTGTCATAAAGTGAATTGCATGCACCTAGACAAGCCCATCCAATTTTTAAATGAAAATAAATTTATATTTCTTGAAAATCATTTTTAATGAATTGTATATAGAATACAACCTCCTGTCTTGAATGAGATAAGTGTATTTGGAGTTTGGACTGGTAGAGGACTAGATTGTTTGAGGTGTGCTAAAAAAATAGTACCAACTACCAACTGCATTTAGGGGATAGGTCCAAATGGGCCGAAAACAATTGGGTTTTGTTTCAAACTAAGCCCAAGCCCGGCACATTTAGATAAATGAACAGTATATTTGTGATGTTAGAATTGGGTTTTGTTTCAAACTTCAAATCTAAAAAGCACAACTTCTACATAAGAATTCCAACACACATGACATCCTACATCCATTTAATTCACAAACAAGACTAGATGAGGTGGGAGAGCTGAGATGGGTTGGTTATAAAAAGGAAAACAATTCATATTAAGTTAAAAAGCCACATTCAATCTGGTTCGTTCAATCCTGTTAGCGTGATGATCCAAGACAAAGCTCATCCATCTGATTATTCCCAACCCTTGCATTCTCCTCTTCTACAGTATTTTCTTTTGAAATTTCAAATAAATAAATAAATAAACAAAAAAAAAAGATCAAGAAAAGGCTTTCCCTATCTATCTTCTCTAACTTCCTTCCTTTCCTATATCCAGTCTTTTAAACAGTGTAGTGTTGTTGAATGGTCTCAATATCAAGTCCCTTCAACTTCACAACCGATTCAACATGCCCCTTGAGTGTAAGAAGCTCCCTTAGCCTGTTGAAAACATATTGTATTAGCATTAATTATATGTTCATATGAAGCATTTTAACCTTAAATCCTCCTGGTTATTAATACCTTGCAACCTCGGCACGCTTCTTAGCCTGCTCGGCGATCTCAGACAACTCCCAGTAGTTGCTCTTATCGTGGAAGAGTGTCGACGATTCTGGGGCTTGGAGGCCATGCAGGGTACGTTGAGCCAAGGCCCACTGTGCCTCCCTCTCTCCCTTCCCATAATCCTTCTTCGTCGTGAAAGCGGTCTGCATTGATTAATTAATCAACCAAAACTTAATCAAACACTGTAAGCAAAAAAATGGTATTTTTTTTTTAGTTCAAGACATGTGATTAGGCCACAGCCCAAAGTATTGTTAGTTTCTGTTCGAGATTAGTGAAACGGGTGGATATTTCAACCATCACACTTTCTCGGAACTTGATTAATTCCATGAATTTATGAGGTTAATCACATACCTTGTTCTGAAGTAGGTTATCCCAGGCCTTTCCACTCAATGCGAAGCGGATTATGAACTTGAGGACGTCGAGAGGTAAGTAGAAGACAATGCTGTAGATCCAGATCACTCCTGCCCATCCCCACCCAATGCCTTGAATCCTCGCAAAGCCCCAGTTTGCATACACAGCAATTAATGTAGCAACCTTGATTTATTAATCACCAAAATGAGTTCAAAAATTAGTTCTAATGTGCACAACAGAGTGTTGTTGGGAATTTGAGATGAAAATCCCGCTTACCAGCTGAGCAGCGATGAAGGCACCGACGAGCATGAGACCGGGGCGTTCAACGAAGGACCAGCTCCGGGACCGGGTGACAAAGATGAGTGCCTGACTCACAATACTCACTTGGAGGTAGAGAGCTGCAGTAAGCTCATTAGTATTGTTCCTGATCGACTTTACACCAAATTTCTCCTGCCAAGGTTATTAAAACTGGTATTAGACTATTAGAATTTGCACTAGATTGAGTTTATTAATTCAGTGGCATTCTCTTACTGAGAAGAAGTCGGAGTCATGGGCGGCCCAGAAGAAAACTACGGTCATTACGGCGAGGTAGGTACCAAGGACAATGCCAGTGGCAAAGATCTCGTTCAGCTTCCATGAGTCAGGCAATGGAGATGGCTTCACCCTGTCCTTGGAGATGGTCATGATGGTTCCATCATTGAGGATTGCGATAATTAGGACCATGAAGGGTGAGAAATCGAACTTCCAAATAAGAGCAATTAGCAAGAATCCCAGTACTATACGGATTGTGATGGACACAGCATAAATGGTGTAGTTCTTCATTCTCTGAAAGATGGCTCTGCTTGTCAAAACAGCACTCACAATCACACTCAGACCTGGCTCTGTCAACACTATGTCCGCTGCACCCCGGGCCGCATCAGTTGCATCAGCCACTGCAATACCAATGTCCGCCTTCTTCAGAGCCGGAGCGTCATTGACACCATCTCCGGTCATTCCGCAGATGTGCTTCCTCTCTTGCAGCTTCTTCACGATCTCATACTTGTGCTCTGCATGACCATACTGAAAAAGTTGGGGTTTGGGAATAATTCGACAATGGTAAATTTTGGAAAAAAAAGGGAAATAATTCGGGGAAATAATAATAATTATAAAAATATATCCAACCATTTGATTAGATAATATACAAAATAAACAATTTACTTGTAGAAAATTATTGCATAATTCAAGAATAATTTAGCATACCTAAAATTCACGAATAATTCACGAATAATATAAAATAGTAGCAAATTGAAGCAGGATGTCTAATTCAATTCAGACCAATTACCAGGAAAGACACCGGCAAAGCCATCAGCCTTCTCAATGAGTTCATCAACTGGGATTGCGGCAATGGACTCATCCTTGCTTTGGCCAAGGAGGGAAGAGGAGGGGTACATATTTGTGCCCATGCCAAGCCTGCGACCTATCTCCTTACCGATGGCGAGCTGGTCGCCAGTTATCATCTTAACATTGACACCGAGGTTGAGGGCTCGGCAGATGGTTTCTGCACTATCATGCCTTGGAGGGTCGAAGAGAGGCAAGAGACCCACGAATTGCCACGGCTCACCCTCACTCTCCTTGGTCTTCTCCGGTATTACCTGTCCACCAAGCATATCATCAAATTCAATTCAGTTCTAGACACCAGTCACTTGTTGATCAAACATGATCACAGACAAGTACTACTGATTTACCTGGCGAGCAACACCCAGAGAACGAAGACCCCGCTCGGCAAAGTTGTCGATGATGGAGTGGACCTTGCTCCTTGCATTGTCATTGAGCTTGCAGAGTTCAATGATCTGGTACAGATATGAAATGGTTAGATATATAAGACAGTGAAAAGAGAATTTGGAGAAGAAATGAAAAGCTGTACTAGTATGAGTAGCGTGATCCATCACCTGTTCGGGAGCCCCTTTACTAGCTCGGTGCCAATTTCCATCGGAGTCGAAGTAGGTTATGGCAGTACGCTTTTCGACGGGGTTGAAGGGCAGGAAATGCACCTCTGTAATCCCTGCTCTTGCCTACAAAGCACAAAAACACCATAACAGAGAACCAACCACTTTAATTACTCTGTAATATGAAGAAGCAGGGCAGAACAACAATTCCTACTAATACCTCCTTAGGATCAGCCAACACCCCAACAATTGAAGCATCGATAGCATCCTGATTCTCCACCCTAGAAGCCCTGGCAGCGATCAGAATCACGGTATCCTTGTCCACGCCATTCACGAATACCTACCAGAATCCAAGAGATCCAAGAGACCTATGATCATTTTTAAAATTTTGAAATTTAATTTAAAAGAGACCCATGATGATTGATTAACAAACTCATGATTGATGCATCCAAAACCATTTAATCAAACACCAACCTCGGTCATGGTTTTATCGACAGTAAGTTTATTGAGGGTGAGGGTTCCAGTTTTGTCACTGCATAAGACATCCATCCCCGCCATCTCTTCAATGGCAGTCATCCTCTTGGTGATGGCACCTTGCTCCGACAACCGGTGAGACCCAATAGCCATAGTAACCGATAAAACCGTCGGCATGGCGATTGGAATCCCCCCAATGAGAAGAACCAACAAATTATCAATCCCTTCCCTGTACTTCCTGTGCTGAATTGGGTACATCACTACTATCTCCACTAACATCCCCACCACAATTGAGCAAATACAGAAGTTACCAATGGATGACAAAACCTTTTGGAAGTGACCAACTTGATTGGTGCTATCAACAAGGTGAGCAGCCTTGCCGAAGAAGGTATGAACCCCGGTAGCAATGACGACAGCCTCAATTTCTCCTTGCTTGCAGGTGGAGCCAGAGAAGACCTCATCGCCGGGATTCTTTGTTACGGGTAGGGATTCACCGGTGAGCGCCGACTGGTCAATCTTGAGCGGGTCTCCCTCTAGGAGACGAGCATCTGCAGGGACTATGTCTCCCAATTTGATGCTGATCACATCTCCTGGTACCAATATTGCTGCCTCCTCCTCCCTCCATCTCCCATCTCTCAGAAGCTTCAATGCACACAATGCTCATGTTATAATATGTATGGTATATTGTTTAACATGCTTCAAGAGCAGAATTTAGAATAAACAGTAGTGCCTTGTACCTTGGTCTTGGGTGCAAGTCCCGCCATTAGAGCAGCGGCTGCGTTTCCGGCATTGTTCTCTTCAATGAAGCTAATGGTGGAGTTGATGACAAGCAACACCACAATTCCCACGAAATCTTGCCAATCTGGAGGCTTGCCCTGCATTTGGTTTATGGATTTTCAGAAAATTTTCAAGAGAGGGAGAGAGAGAGAGAGAGAGATTTGATTACCCCTCCGTTTGCCAAACCAATGGCCATCAAAGCAGCAATCTCCATGACCCATGATAGAGGATTCCACATAAAACCCAAGAACTTGAGAAATTTACTCTCCTGTTTTAAGGGGGGAAAAAAATCCAAAAAAAAAAATCAGATTTTTTTTCAGAAAAAAGGGAACAAATTAAATAAATATAAATACTTCTACAAAAATGTACCTTTTTCTCCTCTAGCTTGTTTGGGCCAAAGATCTGGAGCCTTTGCTCCCCTTCCTCCGTTGTTAAACCCTCTTTTGTACATTTTAGCTGCTCAAATACTTCGTCCACGGGAATCCGCTCCTGTGTAAATACAAGTTATACTTTTACAACTCAACTTCGAATTCCCCGGACACTATTATTTGTAAAATTGATTATTTGACCATTAATTTCTACACAATCAATTTTATCACAATTGATTTTTGGCTAATAAAATCGAATCCGAACGCCCCCTTAGCAAATAAAATTAGGCTGTAAAATTAGGTTAATTTATTAAGGAAGAAATTCTCCAAAACAGATACAAGTAATCGATTCATGTATAGAAACCCTAAGAATGCAACATAGAAGGATCGAAAACCATGAAATTCTTAGGAATCAATCATGGGTTGTAATGCTCATCACGTTGAGAATGGAGAATTTAGAAACCAATTCTAATTACTGTAATCTTCCAAAAATATCTAAGTATACAATATTACACACATACCAAACTAGAAAATTGTATTAAGCGAAAGGAGAGTAAGCTTTGACAGAGGTTTTTTTTTTTGGTTCGAGATATTCGTTTAGGCCGCAACGTCGGTTAGGTGTTAGTATCTGTTCAATTAGTGGGTGGGTAGAGAGTATATACAAACTCCCACTCTCTCGGGAATAGAACCCGGTACCTCCTCCCAAAGCAGGGGATACACTACCACTGGGACAAAGCTTTGATGGAGTTCAACAAGAAGATCCATTCATTGATAAAATACCATGATATCAATCATGCAAAAAGAAGAGAAGTCGATTTGATGTATCAAATACCATTAAATAGAGCTTTTACCATCAAAGATCAAAGAAGAAAGCAGATAGATTCATACAGGAAGCTAGAGAACCGCTTTGAAGATCAAAGAAAGGAAAAAAAAAAAAGGATTCTTACAAGATCGACGTAAACGTTCTCGTTCTTGATTTCTTCCAAGGAAATGGCAATGGTATTGGTGGCTGCCATGGCTAGAGAAGAAACCGAAGATCAAGAGATCGAAACCAGAAACGAAGATCGTGAAGAAGAGCTTTGAATAAAAATCAAAAGCTCATCATGGCCTCCTCCATAGACATTAGAAAATAGAAAATTTAGGTTTCTCTCTAATGCAGAAGACAAAAGCCATGGCTTGAATTTCTGTTTATAAGGAACTCAAATACCCTAATAATAATAATACTACAAGGGACGTGCGAACGAGGGACTCGAAAACGAAAGATCATGCAATCGTCCGTACAATTACCTTTTGATTCTCCCCTACTTTGCTGCTGACGTGTCGATCGATTTCTTCGGCTGTCAGTTACGCCCTCGTGGCGCATTGGGATTTGGTCTGGCCCTCATCCCACATGCCAACACGTGTACCTTTTACCACCCATTAACTGGGCTTAAGATTCACTAACCCCTAGCCTTCAACTAGACGAGTTAAAAAAAAATTGGAACCTTAAAAGGGTGGTTAGGGCCCAGACGGTTTTGGTCCACGGGGCCGGAACAAATCGGATCTCTTTGCGGAATGGGTGTGGCCCATGCTCTACAGACCGCCATGTGTCTCTTGTGACACTCATTATTGGGGTTAAGATTCACTCACCCTTAGGATACATAGATGTAACTTTGGAATTTTGAAAAAAATAATATTTTTTTTAACTATAACTTTGGTTTTTTCAAAAAATAATAAATTTTTTTAAAACTCTGGGAGTTAAAATTTCATAAGCAGTGTTAAAAGTGCAATTAAAGGGACTCTGTAGGGTTGTCAACCAGCTCGTGAGCCGGCTCGATTTGTCTCTAAATGAGCCAAGCTTGAGTTGGGTATTTGAGCTCGTTAAGCTGAGATGAGCCGAGTTAAATGATTGAGCTCATTTGTTAATTAATCAAGCTAAACATAAGCAACAAGCAGTTGGACTCGGCTCAGCTCAGCTCAGCTCGATTAATTTTACTGTATTACTTATAATGGAAAAGATACTAATGAATTATGCTCATTAAAGTTTTTAATAAGGTATCCCTCTAAAAAGATGACATGTGACAATCTTTTTTTAAATTCAACAGTTTGATGTTGAGGTGGGTCTATTGAGAAACATGTGTCAAAAAATTAGTTTGATTGGACATGTTTTGACCATTCAATTAGACTCTAATTTAATAGCAGTAACCCCTAGGGTTCACTAGATCCTATTTAGGTTATAGAAATAATTAGTCTTCCCATCTTCAATTGGATGGTCTATAAATGTCTGATCGAGTTGATTTTTTGTCACGTGTCTCTTGGTAGACCCATCTTGACATCTAATGATTATATTTTAGAATAACCCACCACGTGTCTCATTATTAGTGACTGCTCATTAAAGGCTTTAATAAGCATGACTCATTGTAATGCTACTCTACTTATAATATCCTAATAGTATTAGTTTTCACGGAAAAGTTAATAAACTTAATTATAATTTTTTTGTGGAGGTAAAACTTAAAAAGTAACTTTATATTTTTAAAATTTATAAATTCTCTATACCATGTTTCTTCAATTGGACTCACAATTAGACTCACATGAATACTTATATTCAGTTCTTAAGTTTTCTTTGGGAGAGAGAATCCAATGAGCATGTTTAACTCTTAGGATTTTAATTTGAAATTTTTTTGTTAAAATTAGGGTAGCCTAAAATAATAGTGCAAGCTTGTGGGCCAGCTTGAGCTCAATTATCTATATACGGGTAGAGCTCAAGCTAACATTTGAGGTCCCAAATTGAGTTAGAGACGAGCTTGAGCCAGCATATATATGTCACGAGCTGAACTTGAGCCGCACCCAACTCGGCTCAACTCGGCTTGTTGACACCCATAGCTCTATGACCGAGCTAGGCGGTTTTGGTCTGGTGAGGGCCAAACCAAATCCAATCTCAGGGTTTGCATCACTCTACCTGTCCTCTTCCCAGAATGTTACAAGCATCATGGGAGCATTCACAGTTGATTCTTAACCACTTATTAAAGCATTAAACCTCATTAAAACCTTTCTAGAATGTGGACCCTCTCTTGAACGGATCGGATTTGGTCTTGCTCTCGCAAGACCAAAACCGTCTTGCCTAGGTTCAACGTTCAATATGTGGCAATAAAAAAGAGAAGATATCAAATGGAAAGAAGTCAAAAAATATGAGAGAAAATGAAATGACTTCTCCCCTTTTATCGCCACATGTTGGATGCTGAACCTAGGCAAGACAGTTTTAGCCTTGCTCTCCCCTTTTGTCGCCACATGTTGGATGCTGAACCTAGGCAAGACAGTTTTAGCCTTGCGAGAGCAAGGCCAAATCCGATCCCCTCTTGAACTAACTCGTTTGCAGGTTAGAAAATAGAAGCCATCATTTTATTTAGTTTATATTGTATAGCTGAGGCACTAGGGGTAAATGATTATTATTTTTGGTTAACTCAACTACACCACAAGGCGATAGCTGAAGGCAAGACAAAGGAAACACACACTCCATGCACTCACTCACGCACACACACACCACACTTGCAACCTAACATAAACATCACCCAAACACTCCTCAAAACGGGTACCAACTGCTTGAGGTGTGATGGCACTTATAAGGGAAGCAAGCTCGGCTACACAGCTGATGTGGGACTAAACAACCTAAGGTAAGTTTTTTCGGTGCTCAACTACACCACAAGGCGATAGCTGAAGGCAAGACAAAGGAAACACACATTCCATGCACTCACTCAAGTTGAACCGAGCCGAATCAAATCAAACTCGGTCTGGCTCGAACTTAACTTGTTTAAACTCTCAAGCTGAAATGAAATTTTAGCTTAATTCATTCAAGCCTAAAATGTCAGCTTGAGCTTGGCTCAAACGAGAGGAGTTGATTGGAGCCAACTTGGCTTGAGTGCAACCCCAGTCGTGAATGCTTAATGTTGTTTACAATGATTAACAAGTATTGCATTTTTTATGAAAATTAAGTGGAGACAACATATGGGGTTATAATTAGTAAATTTTTAATATTATAGTTTATCACTTATCTAATTAGTAAATTATTTAAATAGGTTACTAGTTTAAATAAGTTAGTGTAAGTGTTTGACTCCTAGTATTTAGATTGTTTAGTTTAAATAGGGTAGTAAAAGTGTTTAAGGGTCTTAAGTATCCTAACTTATTATGTCTTCTTATATATAATGAAAACTTCCTCCTTAAAAACGTAGATAAATTTATTCATAGTTTCCAAACTACCCATGTCATAATCATTATATAAGACAAACACTTGATTAAATGTTTTGCTTAGTTCACATACTACGCCTTAGTCATCGAACTAATATAAATAGTAGTCTGGTTACCCTATCGAGGTCGTCATGTCCCTTTTAACACTCTTTAATTGTGGTTAAGATTCACCCACCCCTAGGGTTGACTCACTTATCTTTGGATTTTAGGAAAAAAAAATATGTAAAAAGATTTAATCATAAGAGTTAGGTGGCGTTTGGTAACATTAGTCTAAAAAGAAGTGCTTATTTGAAAATTATGTTTAGTTGGACTTTAGATTTTTAAGTTGAAAGTTAATTGCATGTCTACATTTTAGAGATTTTAGGGGTAAAAAGCACTTCTTTAAAAAGTAGCTCCATAACTACTTTTTAATGTAAAAGTTTTTACCCCTAAAATCTCAAAAATGTAGACATGTCATTAACCTCTTAACAATCTCAAGTCCAATTAAGCATAATTTTCAAATAAGTACTTCTTTTAAGACTAGTGTTACCAAACACCTTCTTAGAAAATTTTAACTAGTGTTTAAAAAAAAATCATATTTCTTTTCTAAAAACTAAGGATAGGTGGGTGAACTCTAGGGGTAGATGAATCTTAACCACAATTACGGGGTGTCAAAAGAGACACATGGCAACCTCAAGAGCGTAACCGGACTCCAATTGTAGTTAAGATTCACTCACCCTTAGGGTTCGCCCACTTATTCTTAGTTTTTAGATGAAGAAAAAATTAATTTTTTTAAAACCTGGTTAAATTTCAAAAAATCCCAGAGTTAACTTTTTTTCATGTTTTTTTCCTAAAATCCAAAGATAAGTGGGTGAACCCTAGAGGTGGGTGAATCTTAAACACAGTTAAGGAGTGTTAAAAAGGACACATGGTGACATCAGTGGCGTAATTGGACTCCTCGCTTTCTTAGCAAAACGCTTTGAAAGTAGATCATCTCACCAAGGCCCCGCCCGCCCCCTTTCTTTGTTATACCTAAAATGTCCCTAAAGCTTTTTGGTTCCCAAAATGTCTTTATGTCATATTTCTATAAGCAATGTGTCCCTCACAACTTTTTTTTATCTAGACTACCCCTCAAGTTTTTATACCTAAAATATTCTTTAATTTTTTTTTTCAAAATGTCCTTACTAAGGTCCCTCTTCCCGGTCTCTCTCACCTTCTCCTCTCATTCACGTGCATTGCATGTGCCGCCCACTAGTCTCTTATAATAATAATTGATTAAGAACTACTTAATTGATAGCCTAGTAAAAAAATTATTAGTACTTTTTTTGAAACAAAATTTTAAAAAAATCCAAAATTTTTCACCAAAATTGATAAATATATCAAAAGTATATTTTGTTTGGTACAAATTATTTTATTAAAAATTAAAATTTTAAAGTATTAAGAAAACATATCAACGAAATTTCATCTGAAATAGTGCAAGACGAAGTAATATTGTGCATATCATTTTTCGAAGGGTCCGTTCTTTTGTTGATACTTATAAAAGTTGGCACTTAAACAACTTGACATGGTAGTTGGTAGAAAATTTGAGTCGTTTTGTTAAGGTTTTTAACCAGATAAATTCCTATCATCATAAGATTTCAAGTCTTACAAGAATTATAACCCAATAAATGAAAAGCATTAATACATTTAGTTCTTAAAAGAAAATACATATTATCCATTAACAAAACTTGCATACTAACAGATTTTATAAGTCCCCACAAAAGAATCGACCTTTATTGTTCTGTTTTGATTATCGTCTATGGAGGTTTGAGGAGTTAACCTATTGGGTTGAGTTCACATTTGCTTTTTTTTTTTTTTTTTTTATCATATTCGATGCAAGTGTTCCGGTTCTTGAAGGGTAAATACTAAATGGATAGATTAAGGTTAATGACACCTACCTTTTGTTGACAGTGATGGTGTGTATCTTCTATTGGGGTCATCCGGTTCCATTCCGGTAAAGTATGGATGTTGGGAACTTAAGATAGCCACCAATAGGTACAACTTCCAATACCTATATAAATAGATCAGTGATAGGCGTACCTGGGATCTTCATTTGCAAACCTAAGGCTGGTCCTCATTGGTCCAGCCTTAGGTTTGCAAATGAATATATCCCAGGTACGTTAACTATTTTCCTAATAAATGTAACAAAAGATGCTAATTGCTATGCATGTGTAATACAAGTTAGGGCTGACGGTGCCACCAAGCATTACCTTGTAGTCAATCATCTGCAATTCTTTTTGGAGGGTTAAAAATGTGTAGCAGTCATTCAAGAGGTCGAGTTAAAATTCTTGTGATATATGATTAAAGTGCTCGAAATTGTCTGTGTAAAAAAAAATGCATAATAGATGTTCTAGGCCCTACACAATGTGTCAATCCAAATCTCATGATGTTTTGGGCCCTACACGATGTCTGCGTCAAATATCTCGAAATTTGACGACATCTCTCATAGCTATCTTCCCTTTTTTGGGGGTTGAAAGATAATTTCATTGATCTAAATCTCATGAGTTACAGAAACTTGACTGGACCTGTGAGGAAAACCCATTGGGAAAACACTACACTATGGGAAAATCATCTGTTAATGCTCTCAGTGAGGGCTTATCTTGCTGTGTTATAGGCTAAGGAGATTGCATCTCTACTGATAATATTTTTTTTTTTGGATAAGCTACTGATAAATTTCAGGTCCATTATGCCACAGCTATCTTCATTATTCAATTCAATCCAAAGAATAAGAAAAAGGGCGACCAAGTTTGTTAATAGGCCATCTCGTCCGTACACTAATATTATTTTTCAGGGCAACTATCCCCTTACCCCAATAGACTTCTTGGGGAGTCCGGTTATGCCCATGAGGTCACCACATGTCCCTTTTCACTCCCCTTAACTATTGTTAAGATTCACCACCACTAAGGTTCACCAACCTATTCTTGGCTTTTAGGAAATAAATATTAAAAAAAAAAAATTAACCATGGTTAATTTTTTTTAAATGTTTTTTTTTTTCTAAAAACCAATGTTAGGTGAATGAATCTTATCCATGGTTAAGGGGAGTCAAAAGGTACATGTGGCAACCTCAGGAACGTAACAGGACTTCCCTTGAGTCCCGTGATGATTCCATTCCTTTAATGAGTGGCACACCCATACTAAGCAAATTCAGGGATGGAAAAAATAGACTACAAAATAACATACCAGCATTAAAAGAGTAAAGTAGTCAAAAAATAAAATAAAATTCACCCATTAAAAATGGACAAACAAACAATTGAATGTAGATATGTTAGGATATAATTAGATTTTGAGTGAAAATAACATACTATTAATCATGTTATAAGATCAGGTCCTTCAATAGCATGACTAATCTATCAAAATCCAATTTGTCCAACGATAACAGCTTCAAAGCATCTAGCAACCCAATTTATAACTTATTTCAACTCAAAATTTTAGTTCATTTGCTGCCGGGTTTTTTCCCAGTAACACACATCACACACAACACGGGCGCACACATGCCTTCAATCTCAACTCAAACCTTTAACCACACACCTCTCAAAAAAGAGGGAAGAGAGATGAGGTGGGAGTGCTTAAGGAGAAGTTCCCTACCATCATTAGGCAATGTGCAATCATGAGCTATTGAGAAGCTAACAGCTTTTTTCTTTCGGTAACACCCATCAGAACACACACAACACCCAGACGCAGCCCTTCAATCTCAACTCAAACCTTTATCCACACACACCCCTCAAAAAAGAGGGGCGAGGTGGTAGTACTTAAGGAGAAGGTCCGTACCATCGTTAAAATCATCATCATTTGCTACAGGTTGGTAGTTAAAATAGTTACTTATCAAAATCCGATTAAAATACTGATCACAACAAATCACAACAAAGCGTAAACCAAAGTGACTTCAGTGCCAGTCAAATCAGGATTTAGTTCCATAAGAACATCTAAAATCATTTCAGTACCTCACTAAGATAAAGCTGCAACAAGCTTGGAATTAGAAAAATATGGCATTCTCATGAGAAACGCAACATGACTAATGAGTCAACAACTTAAAGCCAAAATACCCAAATTTTAAACAAATCAATAGAAGTTTCAATCACAGGCAAGCTCAATTAACTAATCAATCAAAACAAAGAAAGTTTATTACAAAGTTCTCTTTATTTTCTTGATCAGTAAACAGATCAGGGTGAACCAAAGAAAACTAGAAAAATAACAACCAAGAAAAATGCAAACAACACGACCTACTCCTTTCCATCCACACGTTCCAACAAAAACCACACAGGATTATAAAGGTATTTTTGTAAGGAAAGTGATGAAAACTCTCGATAGTCCGTACTATCAAGCGCTGAACCATTGGATTTAATATCCAATGGTTCCATGTCTTCACGTGCTTTAAATAAGGGCCCCACCAAATGCTTGAAACCATTGGATCTTGAATCCAACGGTCCAACTCTCGATTGTAGGTACTGTCGAGAGTTTTAAATCACTTCCCTTTTTGTAATCCATTAGAGGCACGTCAATCTTGATCCACTCACTATGAAACCATACTACTGGTTGAAAAGCACCTATAGAATCATACTTACACCCATTAACATGTACAAACGGGTTCATCCTAGAAAACAACATCTGCAGGTGTCTAACACTTCAAGAACCAATGCAATACAGATAGTGGAAGAAAATATTCCATAGTCTACTATATCATGCATTCCCTTCTTTTCAACTAGCAGACAATATTTTCAGATGCCATTTGAATATGATATAAGTTGACAGTCACGGCTTACAACTGTAAAATCAAAAGATTCATAAAGGATTGCCTCAAGTCGAATGAAACTGAAAATGGTAAGCAACTGACGAATATCGATTGGGAAAACAATTAAAATTAGACCCAAATGGAATTTCAATGAGTGTAACAATCTTATGAAGCTTTTGAGGGCGTGCAGATGGCAATGCCATGGGGAGAAGTTATTACAATAGAAACGGGAAGGATTACTATTTTATAACCCATAAAATGGATTTAAGAAATGGAACCAAGATGGGCTAAATCGCCTAAGAGCTGTCAGGAAAGAGAAAATTCCTTCAAGAACTAAAATGAACCCTTGCAGAAAAGAGGGCCTAAGAACAAAAGGTAATGAACAAGATAGAGAGCCACAATGAGAGTATAAATATGCATAGTTCGAAAACTCAACAAGTCACCCGAGTAACTCGGCCGAATTACTTGACTTAGCTGAATTTCGAGTCGAGTTGCCTAAAAACTCGAAGGACACACTATATGCCGAGTTACTCAGATGACTCGATCGAGTCGAACATAGTTTTTCGACTCGCCAGACTAGGTCGAGTCACGTAAGGGTATTTTTATTATTTTCTTATACCTAAACTCCAACATCACATTATTTCTACGTCATATTTTTTGAGGTATTCAAAGACAAACTAATATGGGTTCTGTTAAACCTAGTTTTTAGGTTTGAGGCTGCAACGTACTTTGAGTTCTTTTAACTCAGATTTTCGTTATTACATATATATTTCGAGTTGTCAAGTTTTTGTATTGGAGAATAATATGTAGTAGTGCAATATGGCATGATGAGATACAATGTATCTCATCATATATTTGAATTAGATTTGATTAGTTTATATTGGGGGATTTTTTTTAATTTTAAATGTAATCCATCTTTGTATAAACCCTACAAGGGCCATTGTAAAGATCATCCAAAATCTATTCAATAAATCACTTTTCTCAATGGTATCAGAACCAGGGATCCTTTGGTGACCTTTTAAGCTTTTCTCTTTCCAAGGGATGCTGCTGCCACCACCCGCCAAGGGGTTTTAAACCTTTGATTTTTATTTTAAATAAAACCTTACTATCATCTTCTATACCTTTACAACCCCAAGTTCTCATACTCATGCCACACGATCTCTCATTTTCTTTTCATTTATTAAAAACTTCTCCAAAGAGAGTTTTTTTTTTAAATCATGGGTCATATTTCATGTGCTTTGGGAGAAGATCATGATAACCTCATCTAGTGGGTCATGGGCTCCAATAGACTCATAAAAATGAGTGGGATGCGGTAGAGATGAACTTCACAAACTAGCAGTGACCATAGTCACAAAGTTGGGGTTCGCGAATAATTCGACAAGAGTCAAGTACAGAAAAATTCGAAAAAATCGGGAAAATATGGGAAAACTTCGGGGAAAAAACTGAGAAAAAATTTATAATTATAAAAGTTAGTAACGATACTAATTAATATATCTAACAATTTCATGAGATAATATACAAAAAAAAGTAACTATAATCAACAATAATAACTTCATAACATCATTTTAACATCAAATTTATTCCATCAAGACATTAAATTTCATTAAAACATCAATTATCAAGATTAAAAACAAGACTAAAATACGTATATTAATAAAACCACTCATTTATATTCATCAATCCCTCAAAAGAGCATCAAAGTTGTCAATATCTGCATAATCTTAATTCCCAAAAAATTTCAAGATTGTCATTTTTTTTTTTCATATTATTCGTTTTAAGTGTTTTTTTTATTATTATTCGTTTTAAACGAGTTTAAAACTATAATACGTGTTCTATTTAAAAAACGGGTTTTAAACACCATTTTCTATGACAAAGTATTAATGCGCGTTTTAAACGAGTTTTTAAAAAAAACACAGTTTTTTGTGACCGTCAAATACGGTCGAATTAATTATCAACAAATCAAGAAAGATCGAGAATGAGGAGTACTCGACTTGTGACAAATCCATGACGATCTCGATCATCATGCATTTAAGGGGAGTATTGAAGAATAATATATAGTAGTGTAATATGGTGTGATGAGTTAAACCGTATCTCATCATATATTTGAATTTGATTTAATTAGTTTAGGTAAGATATATTTGATTGGGGGGTCTTATTTTTATTTTAAATGTAATCCATCTTTATATAAACCCTATAAGGGCCATTGTAGAGATCATCCAAGAATATTACCAATAAATCCCTTTTCTTTGATTGAAAAGGGATTTATTGAATAAATTGATGATGTCTACAATGGCCCTCTTAAGGTTTATATAAAGATGGATTACATTTAAAATAGAAACAAAACTCAATCAAATTTATCATACCTAATCTAATCAATCTAATCTAATCTAACTCAAATATATGATGAGATACGGTGCATCTCATCACAACATATTATACTCCTACATATTATTCTCCAAGACTCCCCTCAAACACATGAGGATCGAGATCTTCATGAGTTTGCCACAAGTCGAGTACTCCTCATCCTTGATCTTCCTTGATTTGTTAACAAATAGTTAAAACATTCAACTGTGCTTGGTGCTCACCGCCAGTCGCGAGTCAGTAAAGTCCATTTCTCTCGCATCCCGCTCATTTTATGAGTCTATCGGAGCCGGTGGCCCACTAGATTAGGCTGTCATGATCTTCTCCCAAAACACATGAAGTATGACCCGCGATTTAAAGAAACAATTCTCATAGGAGAATTTTTCAATAAATGAAAAGAAAATGAGAGATCATGAGACATGAGTATGAGAACTAGAGTAGTAAAGGTATAAATGATGATAGTAGAGTTTTATTTAAAATAAAAATACAATCAAACGTTTCACACCCAATGGGCGGTGGTGGTACCACCCGCCAGAAAAGCAGAATCAAACAAAAAAAAAAAATCAAAATAGGCAGTGGATCACCCGCTCTGATACCATGATTGAAAAGGGGTTTATTGAATAAATTGGATGATGTCTATCTACATTGGCCGTTGTAGGGTTTATAAAGATGGATTACATTTAAAATAGAAACAAAACCCAATCAAATATATTTTACCTAATGGCCCTAATCTAATCAAATCAAACCTAATCTAATTTAAATTCAAATATATCACACCATATTACACTACTACATATTATTCTCCAATATTTTGAACCATGGAACTAAGTATCAGTATCACCTAATGTGAAGAGAAATTCTAGACAGTAACACATGAGAATCTCAAAATGTATCGCAAATGGGAACAAATAATATTTGCAAAATCACGTTAATCTCAAAAATGCATCAGCGAATGTAAGCAGAAGGCAGAACCACGTGAAATTATCTAATTGTATCAGTGAATGTAAGCAGAATTTCTAGTCAGAATACATATGAATCTCAAGATTAGAAATTCTAGTTAAAAAACAAAACAAAAAAATTTGCAGAATTACTTGTGAATCTCAAAAATGTATCAGGGAATGCGACCAGAAATTCTAGGTGGAACAACATGCGAATCTCAAAAACAACTATCTATCTTGTCAATTTATAAGACCCTCAATCATGTAAGATTAGGGAATCCCCACATAGAATTATATCCATCCAAAATGGGGTACAATTACTCTCTTTTTTCACCAACATTATCAGCTGCAATGTGCAAAAAAAAGCAACCCATGACCATAATCAACAGCAGCAACAAACAGAACAAAAGTAAGAAAATCACAAGAAATGTCATAGAAATAGATAACTAAAAAACAGTCATGGAATCATATTACGCAAAATTAAGTCGAACCCATCATTCCAAATACTAAAAATCTAATAAACAAGCATCAATCACATCCGAATTTCAGCTAAATTACTATATGGAATTCCCATTGTATGAAATACAAAAGCAGCATTCCCTATTTATCTCTTGAAAAAAAAAAACAAATCCAAACCCTAATTCGACCAAAAAAGGGCATCCACCTCAAAACCCTAGCTTCGTACGGCGCCAGTGCCTGCGTTTCGCGTTGTATCTGAAAAAAGAAAAAATGTTCAAATCAGAAGTCTTCTTCGGTGTAGATTCTGTGAAGATCAAAACAACCACGAGATTCAATGAAAGTATAGATAGAAGAAAAGATGAAAATCGAACCTGATAGTGTTATCCGTTCTCATACGGATCCAGTGAGGGATTGGCCTGTTCTGTCTCATCTTCTTCGCCAGCTTCTTCTTGATTATGAAGGTTTTATGCGAAGGCTGCAAGATTAAATCAAAGTTCAAAACAAGATCCAACAGAACTCGCAGAGAGAAAGAGAGAGAGAGAGAGAAAGATTCACCATTTTTGCGTTCGAAGCTCGGCGACGAACGACAAAGGCAAGGGTCGAAGAGTAGCGCGAAAAACCCTAAGAAAAGAAGCCCTTAATCAAGAACTCTCCCATTCTTATAGCAGAGGGATGATGGGCCTGGATCTTCAGACCCGTTTCACCATTGAACTAACCCATTTGGCCATACCCAAACATCCTTTGCATTCACATCAAAAAAAAAAAAAAAATCCTTTTGCATTGAGCAGTGTTATCCCTACTCTCAGCCAAGATCAAACATTTGTTTTTGCTTTCACCAAAAGAAAATAATCATCTCCTTGATTGGTGATGTGAGGAGGGGCGGCTCGGCTCCCATTTTCTTGCCATGTGTCTCCCTTCTAACTCTATTTAACTTTGGTTACGATTCATCCACCCTTAGGGTTCACCCATCTACCCTTGGTTTTTAGAAAAATAATAAAAAATAAAATAAATAACTAAAGAGTTAAAAAAAACTAACCCTAGTTAATGGGAGTTGAAGGGTCGGCTATGTGAGAGCGAGGAGGAATAGTCTCCTCCTCAGCCGACGAGAGGACTATTGCTAGAGGCAGAGCTAGGAATTTTTCATTGGGGGGGGCCGAAATACATGTCTAAAAAAAATAATGGATTGAAGGTATGGAACTTGGGGGTTCGGGGCGTAGCCCCCAAGAAAAAAAAATTTAGGTTAGTTTTTTTTCTTGTGAGTTTTTTTTTTCTCGATAATGCCCTTGAGGTCCCCAAGTGTCCCTATTAATACCCCTTAACTGTGGTTAAGATTCACCAAACTATCCTTGGTAATTTTAAAAAATATCAAATTTCTTTACCTTAGTTAAAATTCACTAACTCCTAAGGTTAAACAAAATTTAATATTTTTTTCTAAAATCCAAGGATAAATAGGTGAACCCTAAGAGTGGTACGTGATTTTTAGCCATAGCTAAGGTGTGTTAATAAGGACATGTGCAACCTCAAGGGCATAATTGGACTCCATTGAGGGCCCACTATTTATGTGACAAAAAGTTTAGGGGAGGGGGGACTATATTATATAAGACAAAATTTTGGGGGGGCCAACTTTATAGTAAAAAAAATTAAAACATTTTGAGGGGCCAACTATTTCACACTACCCTAAGAGGGAATTCCAAAAAATTTGGGGGGGCCATGGCCCCTCCCAGCCCCTCCTTGGCTCCGCCCCAGACTATTGCTCTTCACCCAAAACTAATACTAGTACTTGCTTTAACAGAGGTTGATTTTTGATTGAGAGTAGGGAATACCTGAGAGTAGGGCTAGCATGCCTCTTTTAGTTTAGGCCGATTTGGAGTCTGGAAATCTATACTAATACTATATGCTGGTTGGTTCCACGTGACAACTCTCATAGCACATTATTTGCTCTTCAACTTAATGACATGTGTCTGCTTACATGTCAGTCTCCTCCAATTAAAATAGACCACATCATCTACTTATTATTTATTTAATACTCATAAAATAAATACTTAATGCTTATTAAAAATTGGCATTAATTACTTTCCTATAAAATTTTCGGGAACTTAAATTCATAATTAATAGATTGTTTGTATACCAATACGTTTTGTAGTGACAAATTACACCACTAAGTCGATTGGTGTCAAACCCTCCCCCTTTAATCTCCCCCAATTAAGGTATCACCGAACCGTGTCAAACCCTCCCCCTTTCATCTCCCCCAATTAAGGAACCGTCTCTCTCCCTCATTCCTTTACCCAAAGAAAAAAAAAAAAACCTCTCTCTACCTGTCTTTTCCTCTTACTCTGATTCCTCTCCCCAACGATAAATCCCACGGACACCCCCCCTCCCTCTCTCCCATTGATTCCTCTCCCCCAAAAAAACCCTCATAATCATCCTCTTTCTCTCCCCTTATTCATCTCCTCATTGTCTGTTTAGCGGTCTAACATTAACACCACTCTCATGCAAAATCCCCTCACCCTCTAAAAACACCATCCTTCATTTATCTCCCTTTAGTATTGTTTGTTTCGTGTTCTTTGATCTTTTTTCTTTTTTAAATCTATAAGCTTCTATGTTGTTTTGATAATGTTGATGTTTCTTTTCTTTTTGAAACAATTTTTGTGTTAATCCCTTGGATTTATTAAGTGATCATAGTGATTAATTATGGTTTCTAAGGTTTGATGGGATTTTTCATCTCGGTTCGTTCTGAAGCTATTGAGAAACTGCTTCAGAATACCATCTCAGTGGGTGCTCAAAAATAAGGTAAAAGAGGAAAGGAAGCTTTAGTTTTTTTTTTTCTCCCGTTTACTTTTTTTCTATGCTATTTCAAAGTCAAATTCATAGATTTTTTAGTTGTTTATATTTAGCCTCTTGTGCCAACAATGATGAAAATATGGACTTATTCAGGTTTATTTCACTCTTGGAATCATTAACTCGGACCCAAACCTGGATGACCCCCTGGTGCTGGAGATTGCTCTCATGTACAAGACAGATAGAAGCAAGTATGAGACAACTGCAAGGAGCTGGACCCAGAAGTATGCCATGGGTTAGTTTGCTGTGCTGTGTGGGGAGGGTTTCTTTCTTAATTGACTCTGGTCTCTCTGTATTATGAATGAATGAATTGAAATCTCACTCCTCTCCTAAAATAGACCAAAAGAGGCCTAAACCATGTGCTCCTTAAAAACACAAGCCTTGCTTTTGATTGTTTGTATGTGAATTTGATCTTTGGTCAAATGAAAATGTAACTACGCCCATTCATAAAGGTTAAAGTAAATCGTGTACTCCTTAAAAACACAAGCCTTGCTTTTCATTGTTTGTATGAGAATTTGATCTTTGGACAAATGAAAAATGTAACTCTGCCCATCCATAAAGGTAAGAGTAAATTAAAATGTAACTCATATCCGTAAAGGTAAGAGTAGTCACATATCGATTATGAAATACTAAAATTGTTCCATGTTTGTAACTGTTATTTTGGAGGTAAGGAAGATGAATGCAAAGACAAGTTGGGTACTTTCTCTTCTTCTTGGAAGAGTTTGATGTGAAGTTCTTGCGGAGTCTGTTTCAAGAACAGGTTGTTGGTCTCCCTCTGAATTAATTTTGCCAACATTCTAAATTTGGCTAATCATTGGCCCTAATGGTGTTTTTTCTTTCTAGATTCAAGTTCTTGGAAGACAGACTATACACCATATAAGGGTTGTAAAGGGAGCTAATTCAAATAGATAGTGGACTAATCTAAATTCGATTTCACTAATACCTATTAGAGTCCATATCTGAAAAAGGCCTAAAAAAGGTTTTAAAAAATACAAACTCTACTAAAAATAGATAAATTATTATTTTCCTCATTTATTTATTTATTTTAAATTAATGTCATAGTATTAAATAAAAATATATATATAATAAAGGTACCTGATTTGGTTTCATTGATATTTCATATTTCTACAATTTCATATTGAATTAATGATTTGTGTAAGAAATTGATATGAAATTTTAGCTAATAAACATATCATATCTTAAATGCTATTTTATTAATTTTTCTATTTTATTTTTTTCCGTGCATCGCACGGGGTGTTTGCTAGTCAATGAATATATTTATATATGGATCCTCCTCATAGAAGCGAGAGAGAACATCTCAAGATTTCACCAGGGAATGACACCAATTTTTTTTTTTTTTTTCAATTATGAAAATCACGAAGAGTTAAATCTTCTTAACCAGGGTTAAAAGGACAAGGGTTTAGTTGTGCAAAAAAAAAAAAAAGTTGAGAAGTTCTCTTTGATTTCTACCAAAGGGTTTAGCCATTTGCACTCGACGAGGCAAGAGCAAACCATTTAAGCCCATCGGGAAAAGGATCCATTCTACCATATGATATTATCCTCGAAGTCTTACTTCAAACAAAACAAAACCCAAAAAAAATGTATTAATGAGTTTTGATAGCCAATCTCAGGTCAGTTCAAACCATAGTCACAAAAAACTGTGTTTTTTGAACAAAAAAAAATAATTTTAAATGCACATTAATACCCTGTTGTAGAAAATGACACCCATTTTTTGAAAGAAAGAAAAACACGTATTATATTTTAAAATGTGTTTAAAATTAATAATATGAAGAAAAAATTACAATTAAAACAAATAATTCAAGAAAAAACGGATAATCTTAGATAGATTTTAGCATTCTCAAATGTACTTGAAAGTTAAAGGGAATCATGACCTCAAAGATGGAGCACCCTCTTCCATTGAAGCGTTACAGAATGAAGATTATGCAGATATTGATGACTTTGATGATAATGCCACTTTGTTTATATTTTTATAATTATTACTTTTTTTTTACCATTTTTTCCTTAAGTTTTCCCATATATTCCCAAAATTTACGAATTTTTCCATACTTCACCCTTGTCGAATCATTCCCAAACCCTCATGACTTTGTAATTGTGGTTCAAACTCATCCCTCAGTTATACGTGTTCGGCTAAAGCCACTAAAGGGCTTTAACGACTTGCTAGAACTAAGCCTTAGAGCAATGTTAGATCCACTTTCTTCCCCATCCATGTTCCCATTTTTTAGATAAAAAGACAAAACAAAATGTCATCTTTTGTCGGGTCCACCACTATTTTTTTGCCTTCTTGTTTAGAAAAGAAAAAAATGGATGGGAATGAAAGCAGACTTAGCATTACTCAAAAGGTCTAAAAAATGGGAAAGTGAATGAAGAGAAAAGTAGACTTAGCATTGCTCAAAAGGAAAAAGAAACAAAAAAGTTTTCCTATCATAATATTTAAAGATTTTTTTTCTAAACAACCAATGGCTACCAACTTGAAACAACCTATGATGATTTTTCTCGGTTTGGTACAGGCAATGCATCCCAAAGCTCACTACGACTGAATTTTTAAAAAAATTATAAATGGGTCGTGGCAAAATAGAAAAATTTTCTTAAGTATAAAATATAATAAGAGGTATAAATTGTTTTAACAATTATTCTTTAATAATCAATCTACCCTTAATAAACTATAGAGAATGAGATGAGAGGGACATCGAGTTAGTTATATAGGGGTATGGTAGAAATTACTAGATACAATACATATATTATAGATGAGTACAAGTTTACATTAATATAAAGTAAAATATAATAGAATGTGTTGTCCATGGTTAGCTACCTCTTTCATCGGGCCTATGTATGTTGGATCCTACTCAGTTCTCAAACTTAAGGAGGTGAAAAAAGCTCTCAATTTTGTGGGCCGAGCTGGGCCTCGTATCCTCATTGGAGGGCCGGATCAACATGCCTAATGTGACCCATAATTGCCAACTGATTGATCAATGACTGAGTATCGTTTAATTATTGTAAATTAAAATGCATCAATGAGAAGGAGTGAGTTGATGCAAATTGTAGACTCTAAAAAAATGAGAGAGAAATTAAAAAATATGTGGATAGAGGTAATGCACAAAAATTTGATAGTACATGGTACAATCAAAATCATAGATTTTAATGAATAGTATGAAGAAATAAGTTTCATGTTGTTAGCCCCGGCCATTTGGTATTAAGGCATTGATGAATAATGATGAACTTTACATGAGCATCAAATAGCCATTAGTGAATGTAATTTGTTGATTTTAAGCATATGAGATCTCTAAGGAAGAATCCTCTAAGGTAAGTTTGGCCCTCTTATGTATAATACATGTAAGAAAATACAGTGTTTTTTTATTGATATATAGAATCTCTAATAATAGGATCTTAGATTTATTTACCATGGTAATATCTTAAGCCAACTAGTAACTAAAATAAAAAATGGGCAGTTAGCATTGAGATGAATACTAACTATACTTCCATAATCCCTACTTTCCAACTTTTTAGATAAGAGGGTGCTAGCCCCAAACGCAAAGTCAAATTTTTCCAAAGACGCAAAGTAGGTGCAACACGTTGTATTGCTACCCTATAACAGGAGATGGTTTGATACTTATTGCCACCACCTTGCGTCTGGGGGAGACTGCGACTGGGGCTAGCATTTTTGTTTAGATAATAAATCAATTGACTCTGTGTGGGGCCCACATGTGGGTTGACACAAAGTTATTTGTTTTGTTATCTAAAAAGTTGATAGTAGGGATTATGAGAGTATGCTTAGCATTCTTCTCAACTTTAATTGGATTCCTTTTTTTTTTTGGGTATAGAACCTTAATTGGATTCCAGAAGGCCAAAAAGAACTCCTCGGCCTCACCCCATTCTCAAATCTCATTCTTTGTCACTCTCCTTTTCTGTCTCATTCCTTTGAAAAATTCTCAAACATTTTGAAAATTGAAACATTTCTCTTGCAATAGCATGGCCAAACCAAAACAACGATATCGAGGCGTTCGTCAGAGGCTTTGGGGCTCTTGGGTTTCTGAAATTCGCCACCCTTTATTGTAAGTCTCTTTACGTTTCGAATCACAGAAGCATTTCTTACACATTTGGATTTTGTTTTCTAAGATTAAAAAAAGAAAACACTTCCTTCCAATCTCATGCAGGAAGACTAGAATATGGCTAGGCACATTCCAAACGGCAGAGAATGCTGCTCGAGCGTACGATGAAGCAGCAAGACTAATTTGCGGAACCATGGCTCGAACCAATTTCCCTTACAATCCCAATGCGTCTAAATCCGAATCCTCTTCTTCCAAGCTTCTCTCTGCAACTTTGACTGCTAAATTACATAATTGCCACTTGAAGTCTCTCCAAATGACCAAACCTATGGTGAAAGAGCCTCAAAAAGCTTCCGCTTCTGTCATTGTCGCCGGTAATGGCATTGTTGGGACAATCGAAGAAGTGGGTGTGTTGTCGTCGGAAAAGAGACCAATGACGAAACAGCCGGAGACGAATTGGGTTGCAAAGAAAGCACAAAAGGAGAGTACCCAAAAATTCAAACCTCTTGAAGATCATCACATAGAGCAGATGATACAAGAATTGCTTTATTGTGAGTCTATTGAGCTTTGCTCTCTTGTTCCACCTCAAGGCTCTGTTATGTAGTCAAGGTTGTATAATGAGTCTTAGGATTTTTTTCTTCAAGAACCTTTTGAGTGGCAATTATTGCAGTTAATTTGGGGAGAGATGTGAAATAATAGTCTAAGGGCATAGAAGGTTGATAATGGTGGTCTCTCTCTATATTTCTTTATAAGATTGTTCTTAGTTTTTTTTTATTAATTATTAAATGCATTGAATATCTAACTTTTCTGACTTCGCAGCATTAGATTCATTGTTTGTAGCCTTGAGCTTCATTGCTCGTTGCTGCCAAGTTTAGGGATTGGAACCTGGCAACTGGCTGGAAACTATAAATCTTGCTTTATAAGGAGAAGAATGTTATTAATGAACAAAAATATTTATCTAATTTCTTAAGAAACAAAAAGATAAATTTATTTTTCTTCTTAATTTATTTATAGGATAATACAAGTTTAGCTTAATTTGGACCTAAAACCAAGACTTGAGAATTATGGTACTTTATTCATTTGGACTTTAAACCAGATAAAACATCAAACTATAAGTAAAATCTACAATAATTACATTCTAAAGAATCAACAAGTGAACTTTTGGGTGCCTAAATGTGTAACATTCGGCATTGATTAGGATCTAATCTTTTGTTAATATAAATAGGAAATGATCTCCTTTATCAATTCAAACCGAATAGCACCTAATTAACTTTGTATTGATCAACATCTCTTGATTACTTGACCAATAACTTACTACTCTTAAATTACTTGTTTTGAATCGTTATAAGAGATCACTCCTAAAAGAATACTACAAGGTTATCTTTAAAACCCTTTTATTTTAAAAAAGAAACATTTATGGTTGATTTTTTTTGGGGGGTCACATTCGTCTAAATTTACCTTAATCATTGTTTAGCTATTTAGAAATTGATTTTGTCCTCCACAACCTTCTGAAACTAAACTTATTTAGCCTCATTAGTTTGTTTTCACTTTTAATTCATCAAAGATGTTTAAAGTTGTTTCCATGTAAATGATTTTACCCCTGATAGGCTTTCAAATATCTTGACTATCTATATGGCTTTTTAATTTCACCTTACTAAACCAATCCACTGTTAACAAAAAAATGTATTGCAAGATTACCAATGACAAGGATCATCCAAACGAAAGGGGAAAAAAGGTAAGATAGAAAGAGAGCCTCTCTAGAAATAGTTTTTAAGTAAAGTAATTGTGTTAAAGAACTTGTCACATGATTTAAACCATTAAGGATGATTCTTTTCTCCAAGATAAGACTGATTTAAGCTTTATACAAAGTCGATGTTTTCCGTAATTATTGACTAAAAAAGCAAAAAATGATAGTAAAATACAATGATAAGTCTTGACTAAAATGATGAAACCATATTCATATTGTCAATCCCAAATAGTTAGGAGAGCCAAAAAGAATAAAAAGCAAAAAAAAATAATAATAATATGTTTGCGTTTCCATCCAATCAATAGATAGGACTAAACGATCTAATAAATTGGACACATGCCAATATTTTTTCAAGTGATCTTAATTTTTCAATAAACAAATGTCATCTCTGATCATTTCATAAATATTTATTGGTAATATCTTCAAGAGGGTGATCCAATATACCATCAAAGCTGATTTGGAGTGAAGTCCCATTGAAGAGGTGATAAAATATTAAATGAAAAATCTAGAGTGAGAATTTAACATAATTTTATAAGCTTACACAATAAATCTGTACCCTTTAATCAATACCAATTGAAAAGGAAAATGAAATCACAATCTAAGTTGAGTTTTTTTCTTAGAGAAAAAAACTATCAAAACCAATTATGGTGTGTAGAATCTTGTTATATGTTTCAATTATCTGATACTGGCATTTCCATATCATTAGTTTTAAATGCTTAGGATGAAAAGAGTAATGAAAAGATCCAAAAACTATGTTATTTGCATAAAAGGTTGGTGGCCTACTCCCAAATAGACAAAAATAGGTTTCACATGTTTAATTCATTTTTGAATGAACTACTCTATAGAGAGTATAGTTTATAGACAAGACGAAAACTAGATTATCAATTTCTTTACTTTGGAGTACAATGGTATGAGGCACCCTCTTCCTCCTATTCACAATTCCTTCAAATGGGTGAGCACTTTACAAAAATGTTGGGATTTGCATAAAATTCTATTTTATGTAAAATTTCATTATTATGGATTTCTCTTTTGAGGTTAGAGTTTGAGAAAATCCTCGTTCGTTTAAGATTCGAATTTAGGTTCTAAAATTCTATTAGTAGGCATAGGGTGTAAGCTTATTAACTAGTTGATAATAAGTGAGTGAATAGTGCTCCCAAGGAAAGTGGGTTGCTATAGAAGAGAGCTAAGATAGTTCTCACGAAGAGCAAGTGAGTCTAAAAAAGAATTGTTAGTTACTTTTAGGAGAATTGTAGCTCTCGAAAAGAAAATCGAGCTCATGGATATTCCCAGCGGCTCTCATAAAGAGCAAACTCTGTGTTTAAGAGTAACAATCCTTGTACATCGTAATATCTACATAATAAAAGTTCTTCATTGATGTAGCCCTATTGTGGGTGAACCACATATATTCTATTTTGTGCTTATGTATTGTTTATATCACTATTTTTTTTTCCAGTACTTCTCAATTGCTATCAAATCCTATGATTGTGTTTTTTCACACAATAAAAATTGGTGTGCCCATGGTCATAATTACCCTTCCTCCTTATGTGAGTTAATTAAGACGAGGATGTGACCCATATACGCAAATTTCTCTCTCATCAGATAGACTATAAAATTGATATAGTAAAGGCATACTCATTGCCAATGCACAATTTTCCTATACTTCGTGATTCTCTTATTACACATCCAGTACTATAGAAAAAACTAATAACTTCTTTAACTTCACAGTTCATAAATAGAATTTAGAAGCTCTATTTAGTTTTGATTTTACATGAAATAATTCTAATAAATTTACGAAGAAATATAAGATTATGTAAAATATACACCCTTTCTTAAAGGAAGGATGATATGGGTGTAGGGCTATCAAAGAGTCGGGCCAAGGTAGTGCATGGCCCTATCCCTCGAAGGGCCTGAACTAACTAGGTCTGAACTTTATCCTCAAAGGTCAAGGTTGGGGCCAAGTAGGGGTGATATATATATTGAGCTGAGTAAAGCCAAGTAGTGGATTGTTCAGTCTCTGCTCATTACACTACTTGTGCTGAAAGCCTTTGTTCAACATGGCACGTTAAAGCTTGACTTATTTTATGCACAAAACAATCATCTTAATTCAATCAAATATGACTTTAGTTGTTTGTTTGAACAAATACTATTAAATCTTTCAATCTATATGGCTTAAGCTGTCAATACGTCATATCAAGTATTATTACATCTATTTTCATCAAATATGATTGTACAATAAAAGAAAATATTATATTAAATCTAAATCTAAAATTATCAATCTTCTTTCGATTTTGGCTCTAAAACCAAAAGACAGATGTTGCTTCTTATATATATAAATTATTGTATTATATCTAAACGAACCTAGTATCAATTTAATGAGTCAAGCACTCATGTACTCGAGCTCAACTCATTTAGATATCGAGCTCCAAAAAGAAGTTTAAGATTAGTTTGTTTATTAAATAATTGAGCTCAAATAAGCTTTTAATGAGCCGAGCACAAATTGTTCACGAGTCGCTATGTTCGTTAACCAGTCCTATATTGATTCAAACCGAATAGCACTCTAACTAACTTTGTATTGATCAACATCTCTTAATTAGCTGACCAACAACTTACTACTCTTAGATTACTTGTGTAAGCACCTAATTTTTACACTCCTCTTTAACCATAGTTAGGCCCTTTAACCTTGGTTACCCCCAATCAACCCTAGTTGAACCCTAGGTCAACCATAGGTAAACCCTAGTAGTTAAACCCTAGGTCAAACCATAGGTAGACCATAGGTCTAACCCTCTAGCTAGCCCTAGCATAGCTCTAGCCTAGCCCTAGTCCATACAAACCTAGGGCATGAGCCCAAGGCCCCTAGGGCCTAAAACCTGTAGGCAGACAACCATGGGCCCGTATAGGGCCCATGAATCTTAGCCAAGCCCTAGGAGGGGGCCCAAGCCCTGAAATTCAAAAAAATCTTAGAATGTTGGTAATCAAATTACCGACATTCCTTTTATAGTAAAAACCGTATCGTGTGCATGAGCATTTAAACCTATCGAAGCCTTTTTCTGGAAAATTTCAGCAATGACGATAATTCTTCTACCGCTATTATAATTTTTTCCTTTAGAGAGAATGACGGTAGTGGAATTACCGTCATTCCGGGAGTTTGCATTTTACGCAAAACCTGCTCCCCCCAGTGCATCAAGCATGCTTCTAGCTGCCCCCTCTCCCTTCTGAGATCCCTACCAACCTTACTACTAATCCTCAGGGTATCTCAAGACCCTCTCCTATAAATTCAATCCCATTTTCAAGCTTGAGGCCATTCCAAAATTCTTGAAGAAAATCCTGAGAAATTTTAGACCCAAGAGTTCTGTGCTCATAAGTTCTAGACCAAGGAGAGGGTTTCAACCCTAGAGCAGTAGCCACGCCCCCCTCCTAGTCCAACCAACATGTCCACCACCACAGCAAGCCGATCAGTTGGGTAGGGCCTTGCCCCTCCCCCTTTTTTCTCTTCTTTGAAACACTGTGAGCCCCTGGCCCTACTCCAGGGGACTTCTTTTGTGATTGTGGTGTTGCGAATCCAAGAGCAGGGGTTCCCCCTTGCCTTCCTCATAGGCATGGGGACCCCAAAGATAGAAAGCTCGAATGCATAGCTTGACCCCTCAGGCAGACCCTCCCCTAATCTTCCGGGAAACCTTAGTCTATGAGGGATCCCCTAGAAGCATGGCAGTGCAGTGCCGTGGAGGAAAATATCAATTCTGGAGAAATCCAGAAATTGCGGTAAACACAGTACCACCATTTCTGGGCTTCTTTTAGTAGCTCATCGATCCTTTTGAGTGAGCCCTGGTCCAATCTAGGGCCTAGACTTGGTCCATGAGACTACCCTCTATCTCTTTAGGTCCTTCCAGGCTCACCAAACTGGCTTAACCGTGGTTAAAATTACAAAATTGGAAAACTGCCCAAAATGTTAGTAAATAGTCTACCGACATTCTAGACTTCTAGACATAGTGTAAAAATGGTCACTGTGGGCCCAATCCATGCCAAGCCCAGGGTCCAGGCCCAAGACTTACAAAAAGTCCTCTGGAACACCCTTATGGGTCTAGGACCCTTTGAACATTGTCCCTACCATTCCTTTTTGGCTGCAAAGCCACTGTTGCCAAAACAGCAGCAGTGACGGTAGTTATTCTATCGTCAATCTCATTCTATAAAGAAATGAGATTGAAGGTAATTATCCTACTGTCAATCCTGTTGTTTACTTAATAGTAGCCTTGCACAGGGCCCAAACTAGGTAGGAGGCCATTCTAGGCCCTGCCATACTGCCTGAGCCCATTGAAGGGAATCCAGATAAAAATAAATGCGGAAAACTGGATCCCGAGGATCTTTACATCATAGAAAGCAATTAATACTATCTACAAGTTTTAGTTAAATTACCTTCGGTGAATGATGTTCACCGGTGAAGCAAAAACCAACTCAAACCGTCAGAACTCTTTGTAGAGATTTCTTGAAGAAATATTCGAAACTCGATCCTTGTACTTCGCTATCCCCGTGAAGCCTTTGAATATTTTCTTGGTCTTGAAGAAACAAAGAGAAGAAGAAGAGATGTTGGTGTAGACTTTCTATCACCCAATCATTAAAGGTTCAAAACCCTAAGCCTTTAATCAACTTGGAACAACCCCTAGGAGTTCACGAAAATTGGGGGAGAGAGAAAACTCTTTAAAAGCTCACGGTTGGGAGAGGGAAGGAAAAATAATTGTAATAATAATGATTCCCACACATTTTGGGGTATGGATATATTTATAGGATTAGATCAAATCCAAATCCTAATCCAATTAGAAGTTATCCCTTTTAGGAATTATTAAATAATGATAACTTTTACCATTAATTAATAAAACTCCTAGTTTATCTATAACTAATTAGTTATAATAAACCTTCTAATTTAGGAGTCTTTTTCACAAAAGGATTTCTTAATTAATGAGATTAACTAACTTCCTCAAATCAAGGAAACCTAATCATATTAGGAAACTAACCAAGGGGGGGCGTGAGCTATAGGGGGGTGTGAGCCAATGAGGAGTCTTGGACTCCAGGGTTTGACTAAAGTCAAACTTTATCTCTTATGTTTCTTAATTTCCAAGATTGGAATCTAATCCCATAATATAAGGAGTTAATAATCAATAATTAATTAACTAACATTATCCTAATCTAATTAGGAAACAATAAGTGGGCGCCCTACCCATGGGATTTATTCCATGGGCTTGGGCCCACTAATAAGGTCCATACCATTATGGTTTTATGGATATGGGTCAAACTCATTTTCTCTTATGTAGTGTTAATTAAATAATCATAATTATTATCCTTTAATTTAAATTAACAATTAATTTAAATCATAGATTAACATTTAATCTATTTTATTAATGATTAACATTTAATCACTTAAATTTTTATAGATTAACATTTAATCTATTATTGAGCTTGTATTTCTTATGTGAGCATCTCCATAGATTGTTCTGAGACATTCTAACCTTGGCTTACCCAATGTTATTCCATTGACCCTAAATAGGAATTACATCGGAATTGTAAGCGACATGAGATATCCATGTTGCAATTGAATCTCAGTGTAAGAACATTAACCATTAAGGATCCCCTCACATGAACTTTTTAATTCAATTGATCATTCCAATCACATTATCTCTAATGGGCCTTCGAGATTAATATACTACATAACTCATAGCCCATTGCACATCATCTGGGTTTCCAAGACATTTGATTAAGCCATGAGAAACATTTTCTCATGTAAAACATTTTGAGAAAAACTTTTTATAAGTATAATATATTTTAATAAAAATACATTTCAAACTTATTTTGTTTCAAAATTACCTGCGTAGGATTTAAGCTTAATCGACTGTCTTACCCGAAACTTGGATAATCTCTCAATTTAATGAGCATGAATTTCTTTTTTGAAATTCATCATGACTCGAACAGCTTTTTGACCATCCAACTGTCACTGTATTGTAATCCCTAAGGTAGAGAGTACTTTGGTGGAATCAAAACAGCCAGATTACTACTTAGTTATAAATGAACTCATCAGATCTGAGGATCATTGAAACTGTTCAATGTGAATGAGAGACCAACTATCTGATAGTATGTTTATGAAAGAAGTCTCTCATTGCATGCAATCAGTCAATGTACATTTAAGCACCCATATGCTGATGTGTAGTCTCCACTACAATAGTTTAAGATAAAACTACATCTCAACTATTGAAAACATCTTAGCATTGTGGTAGCCATGTAAGTGAAGTGCCCAGCTTCAACCATAGCTGTGACTATATAAGGTATAAGGAGCTAGAAAGCTATATCTGCCTGTGATAGTCCCATCACATAGCTTTCCTACAATATATTCTATGGACCTTTGTCGATATCTCATATCGTATAGATCATCTCATGATCATGGTCAATTACCTATAATGAATACACAAAAATTAAGGAAGAAGTCTCTATTAATCAAATTAATAAGAATCTTACAATCTAAATGACTTTTCTACGCATCATGTTTAACACCTGGGCCTACCTCAGACCGGACCAAACCCTCTAACTGGGGTTAACTCAACCCCGATTAACTTTTAACTATGGTTAAACCCATTTAACCCCTGAAAAATCTAAAAAATTCCTAAAAATCTATAAAAATGCAAAGGAACCATAAAACTGACATTGGACCTTGCTAACCATGGTTAGTAATCCTAACCATGGTTAACTCCTCCCTTAACTCCGGTTAAGAAATCTTGGTCTACCGGGCCTAATCCTTAGCCTCCGGGCTAACCCTTAGCCTATCGGGCTAACTCTTAGCCTACCGGGCTAACTCTTAGCCTACCGAGCTAACCCTTGGCTTCCAGGCCCAATCCTTGACCTCCAGCCCCAAACCTTAGTCTATCGGACTAAACCCTTAGCCTACCAGGCTAACCCTTAGCCTCTGGGCCCAACCTTTAGCCTACCGGGCTAACCCTCAGCTTCAGGGCCCATACCTTGGCCTTCGGGTCCAAATCCTTAGCCTTCGGGCACAACCCTTGGCCTCGGGGTCCAACCCCAAGCCTTTGGGCTTAATTCTTGGCCTTTGGGCTCAAACCTTTTTGACCATGCACTTGACTAACCCGGTCAACCAAACCCTAGCCTCCGGGCTAGACCCTTAGTCACTCCGGTGCACACATACACTCCTCTAGCCTTGACACGGGCTCATGTGCCAGAACTACGCTGGGTCTGATCTCACCTCATGTGAGTACGTAGGCAACCCTACCCGGGTTCGACCCTAGTTATGATTTTTTTCATTTCTTGAATTAGTATAATTTAACTTAGGCATTTAATTAAAACTTTGACATTAATTTGGTTTACACCTAGGAAGTAGGTAACCATTAACAAAGGGGGTCCCAGGGTGCCTAACACATTCCCTGCGACTTAATCGAACATCTTACGTAGACTTTCATGTTGACCATAAGACCTTATCCATATCTGAAACTTATCCTTCATAATTAATAAGTGGCGACTCTTAATCTCCCAAACAACATAGTGAGTGGGTAACAAAATCCGTGCTCACAACTTGTTTTGAATCATTTTAAGAGATCACTCCTAAGAGACAACTACATGGTTATTTTCAAAGTCCTTATTATTAAAAAAAAATTATTGTTGATTTTCTTTTGGGGTCACATTCATCTCAATTTACCTTAATGCTTGTTTAGCTATTTGGAAATTGATTTTGTCTTCCTTAGCCTTCCGAAACTAGACTTATTTAGTCTCATTAGTTTGTTTTCCTTTTTAATTCATCAAAGATGGTTAAAATGTTTCAATGTAAATGATTTTACCCTTGGTAGGCTTTCGAATATTGTGACTTTCTATGGGCTTTTAATTTCAGCTTTACTAAACCAATCTCATGCATGAAAAAAAAAGTATTGCTAGATTATCAATGACAAGGATCATCCAAAAAAAAAGGGATAAAGGTAAGAGAGCCTCTCTATAAAACAGTTTTTAAGTAAAGTAATTGTGTTAAAGAATTTGTCACATGATTTAAACCATCAAAGATTCTCCTAGGGTAAGACTGATTTAAGATTTATACAAAGTCGATGTTTTCCGCAATTCTTGACTAAAAAGTTTTAAATGATATTAAAATTTGGGATAAGTCTTGACTAAAATGGTTGAACCATATTCGGATTACCAATCCCAAATAATTAGGAGAGCCAAGAGAATATAAAGTATAAGAAGAAGAATAAGATTTTTGCGTTTCCATCCAATCAATCAATAGATAAGCCTAGATGGTTTAATAATTTGGTCACATGCCAATATTTTTTCAAGTGATCTTAATTTTCCAATAAACAGATGTCATCGCTAACCATTTCATAAGTCCTTATTGATAATATCTTCAAGAGTGTGATCCAATATACCATCGAAGCTGATTTGGAGCAATGACCCATCGAAGAGGTGGTAGAACAACAAATGGACAATCTAGACTGCGAATTTTAACATAATTTTACTAGCTTACACATTAAATCTATTCCCTTTAATCAATACCAAGTGAAAAAGAAAGTGAAATCACAATCTAAGTTGAGTTTTTTTGTTAGAGAGAGAAAAAGTAGTCAAACCAATTATGGTGTATAAATCTGGTTATATATTTCAATTCTCTATTACTGGCATTTCCATATCATTAGTTTTAGATACTTGTGATGAAAAGAGTTATGGAAAGATCCAAAAACTATGTTATTTGCGTAATAGGTTGGTGGCCTACTCCTAAACAAACACAAATATTTTCCCATGTTTAATTCATTTTTGATTGAATTACTCTATAGAGAGTATAATTTATAGACAAGACGAGAACTAGATTATCAATTTCTTTACTTTAAAGTACAATGGTATAACACACCCTTCTCCTCCTATTCACAATCCCTTCAATGGATGAGTACTTTACAAAAATGTTGGGATTTGCTGAAAATTTTCTTGTATGTAAAATTTCATTATTATGGAGTTCTCTTTTGAGGTTAGAATTTGAGAAAATCCTTGTTGATTTAGGATTTGAATTTAAGTTCTAAAATTCATACCAAAAAAAGAAAAAGAATTTAAGTTCTAATATTCTATTAGTAAGCCTAGGGTGTAAGCTTACTGACTAATTGATAATAGGTGAGTGAATAGTGCTCCCAAGGAGAGTGAGTTACTATAGAAGAGAACTCTGATAGTTCTCATGAAGAGTGAGTGACTATAAAAAAATAACTGTGGTGATTCTTAGGAGAATGAGTAGCTCTCAAAAAGAAAATCAGGCTCATGGATAATCTCAGTGGCTCTTATAAAGAGCAAACTCTATGTGTTTAAGATTAAGAGTCCTTGTACATTGATGTAATATCTACATAATAAAAGTTCTTCACTAACATAGCCCTATTATAGGTGAACCACGTATATTCTATATTGTGCATGTGTATTCTTTATATCCCTATTTTTTCTAGTATTTCTAGTGCTGTCAAATTTATGATTGTGTTTCTTCGCACAATAAAAAATGGTGTGCTCATGGTCATAATTACACCTCCTTATTCAAGTTAAGACAAATATAACACACATATACGTAGATCTCTCTCTCATCTGATAGACTATAAGAATGGTATAGTAAAGGCTTACCCATTTCTAATGAACAATATTCGTATGTTTCTTGATATTCTTATTACATATCCAGTAATATAATACAAACTGATAATTTCTTTAACTTCATAAATAGGATTTAGAAACCCTATTTAGTACTGAATGTACATGACAGAATTTTAATAAATGTACGAAAAAAAATAAGAATATGTAAAATATACACCATTCCTTAAGGAGGGGTGACATGGGTGTAGGGCTGTCAAAGAGTTGGACCAGAGTAGTGCCTGGGTCTTACCAAGCCTGTTCCTAGCCCTCGAAGGCCTGAACTGACTAGGTCCAAACTCTATCCTCAAAGGTCGAGGTCAGGGCCAAGTAGGGGTGATATATATACTGAGTTTATCCAAGCCAGGTAGTGGGGTGTTCAGTCTCTGCTTGTTACACGCAAAGCCTTTGTTGAACATGGCAAATTAAAACTCAAGCTATGTTCAACTTGACTTGTTTTATACACAGAACAATCATCTTAGTTATTCAATTAATGACTTTAGTTGTTTGAACAAATGCTATTATATCTTTCAATCAATATGACTTAAGTTATCAATATGTCATATAAAGTATTATTACATCTATTATCATCATATATGATTGTAGAATAAAATATAATGTTATATTAAATCTAAATCTGAAATTACATGTCTTCTATCGATTTTGACTTCAAAACCAAAAGACAAGGGTTGCTTCATATATATATATATATATATATATATATAAATAAATTAAATTATATCTAACGAACCAACTATTTAATAAGTCGAGCACCCATGTATTTGAGCTCAGCTCCGTAAGATATTGAGCTTCAAAATAAGTTTAAGATTGGTTCGTTAATTAAATAAACGAGCTCGAACAAGCTTTTAAGGAGCTGAGCTCGAATTGTTCATGTGTAGATGTGTTCGTTAACCAATCCTAGGGTTAGAATTGGGTCAGGGCCTAATAAAAGAGTAATTTTTTTCATACACCGCAACTGGCTACCAAACTAATGTTCAACCCTTCTCTCCTATAATTCAATCTTTGGTTTTGCTAACCCCAACTTTCTCATATTCGTATTCGTAAGAATCACAAGTTTTCATGAATAAAATTCTCACTATTTTTGGGTGTGAAGAAGATCCTCATCAAGGATGTTGGCCCCTAAGCTATATTTTATTTAGGTGATATAGATTAAGTTCTTTTAGTGAGAGAAAGTAAATTAAGCATATTGTCATCGAGTAGCATTTTAATTTAATTGAGTTGTATTATAAAAAGTAAGCTATGTTGTTCATTGATGAGAACTAGACTTGTTTTGCTAAAAGAAAAATATCAAAACATCAATTTTGAATTATTATGGAATATTTTTTCGAGTAACACTTTTTGTCCGTATATAATAATATTGGAATATAATCTGACACATTCCCTTTAACAATCTTGACATGATAAAGGGGAACTCCTTATATGGAGCCTTGTGTACATACTTTAACGAGGCTCCGTCTACACAGTTCTTTGAGTTTTGACTATATTAATAGTAGCTGGACTAACAATGTATACCTAAACTAACATTCTTCCAAACAAGCTTTTCATATTAGGTTTTTTTTTTTTTCGTATTATATGATTGTTGAGGAATAATGGGGTATAAGGCTCATCAAATTAACTTACATAGTAACTCATAACTTAAGAAATTACAAGAGTAAATAATGGATGTTTGTGAATCACATAACTACAACCAAGATTAAGGACGTTAGAGAATCCGACCGTGTTGGCCATATATCTAAAACTACATATATGCATCATCTCTTGCGTCTTTTTATCATTAAAATGTTATTCATAGGGTGTGTATCCTGTCTTTGCTTAAACATACAACCTTATATACTTAATTATTGTTATATATATATAATGATATATAAGTAGATGTAGAGGGCCATGCCAAGCTGGGCCGGGCCAAGCAATGCCCTAGCCTGGAGTGAAGAGGGTCGTGAGATATTGGGCACTACCTGACCTTCAAGCTTATGGAACAAAAAGAATCCTTCTCTATTGCGGGCTTCAAAGGGTCGGGCCAAGCCCCATACCCTTGCCAGAGGACCAGATTGACAACTCTAAAAATTGATTATAAATGACATCCCAAATAAAGTTGGAGATAGTCTTTTTAGGCGACACGACACTAGATGCACAATAGGGATGTCAATGGATCAGGTTGGGTTGGGTGAGAGTCGAGTCAGATCTTGGTTGAGTAAAAATGCCATCAACCCAAACCCCCAACCCCTATGTAAACGGGTTGGTAAATGCAGACCCGAAATCAATCCCCCTAGAGACCATCAGCCCAAACCCAACCCACTTTTTTTTAAAAAAAAATATTTTTCTATTTGTTTAAATGTTCTAGGCTTCATTAATGGCTTCTAAAATACAATATTAAAGTCTTCTTATAAACATTTTGTACACAAAATAGAAGATAAAAACATATATGGGGACTTTAGAGAATCGGTTTTGCTTCTTTAGTTTCTCCTACACATGTTTTCTCTGTGTTTATAAGGAGTGCAAGAATAATTGAAAATGAAAAATTATTGCTTAATTGTTCTATAAGAAAGACAATGTTTTATGGTCAAATATTTAAATCCATAAACAAGAAGAGTATATAAGAGGGCCCTATACACTCTGCCTCTTGCTCCAATGGTGGGGTATGGCCTCTTTTTATAGAGAGATCTCTCGGGATACATTCCCGGGGTGATGAGTAGTAAGAGCTCCAATCCCTAATGTTAATCACTAATGATACTAACCATTGGTAAATGATATCGTCAGTAAAAATAAATAAAAAATAAAGACCCTATTATTTTTTTATATATAAAAAATAATTAAAAGAAAAAGAAAATATCATGACCCAATGGGTTGGGAAGCATCACTCAACCCGATTATAGACAGATTTAGAAAACCCAACCAATGGGTCATAACCTAACCCTACCCCGTGATTAGTCTAGCGGGTTTGTGCTGCGTTGATGTGTTGAGTCAGATTTTGCCACCCCCACAAGTCCACACACCCCATTTATTAAAATGAAGCTTAATTTAATGATAGACACCAAAAAAAAAAAAGGCAAAACAAATGGTTTTTTACGTGTCACACGGTTAGGCCACAACTCTAGCCAAAGTTTGGATAAAATTTGTTCTAGTTAGTAAGTAGGTAGTGATTAGAGAAGGTCCTCTTGCTAGCCAACTAAGCAATCAAAATTCAAAAAGAAATTTAACTATGAGGATTAAAAAGTTTAACCCCGGTTAAAAAAACACACGTCGATATTGGATCTTTTATTTCACTGGTACAGCTGACAACTTCAGTTAAATGACCTCTACTCGGTTGTATGTTTCGTCCCAACTCAACATGGCTTATCGATTATCGTGAATTAGTGCAAACAGACATATAGAGTCGAATCCAAGTCTAATCTAGCTAGATATTTGTAGCTGGCTTTAATGAATCTGGCTCTGTATAGTTGACCCGATTATGGATTTCCAACCACTAAATGACCTCCAAGATCATGTTTCAGAAAGAACCAAGAAGATATTAGCAACAACTGGTTTTATTATGAGACAGTTCTACCCTAGTTGTAGAAATTTGACATGATTCAATCTAATAATGGTCTACCATTTTAAATGGCTTGTGCGATACGTAGGAACCAATTGAGGATTCATCGTTCGAAGCATCGGATCAATCTATTACAGCCGTTTAATTTATATATTTTTGAATACCACTATTAAAATTATTGAATAACGCTCTTTTAAGCTATCTAAATTAGAAAGAAAGATGGAATTTTTTTAAAATTAGTTGACTATTCTAGCCAATAAAGTTATATGAATTTATTTTAACAGCAAGAGAAGCCCACAAAGATTAAATAAATTCAAATGGATAAATTAGTAATTAAAACAGTTTAAGGCAGAAAAAAAATGCTATTAAAAAAGAAGCGCCCTTGTGCTTCTAAAGGATAATATGGTATCCCTGTCAATAGGAAAAGAGAAACTGTTGTTCCAAGACTCAATGTGATTCAAAATAAAAATTTAGCTTAAAATATGAGGTAGAACTTCACTTGAAAACTTTTTGAGGAGCCTCCCCCTTTTAATTGTAAACACGGTGGCGTTTGTAAATATTTCGTTTTTTTACTAATATAAAGAGGATGTCCCTCTTGAACGTTGATTGAATCTTTTTGTAATTCTAAAACTACCATTTGCTCTTATCTCTATAATGACAAACTCTTGATTGAATGTTTGTTTAATTCTCATACTATCCCTCACTCAATCTATTTGTTAGGCTTGGAATTCTCAACAGTTATAACCGGATTCCTTGTAGTCGGTTATGCCACTGAGGTCGCCACGTGTCTCTTTTATCACTCTTTAACTTTTGTTATGATTCACTCATCCTTAGGGTTCACCTACTTATCCTTGGATTCTAAAAAAAAATATGAAAAAAAAATTTAACCCTAAGAATTAGTGAATTTTAACTAGGGTTTAAAAATATTAATATTTTTTTATAATAACCAAAGATAGGTGGGTGAACTCTAGGGGTAGATGAATCTTAACCATAGTTAAGGGGTCTCAAAAGAGACAAATGAGAACCTCAAGGGAGTAACCGGACTCCAACTGTGGTTAGGATTCAATCACCCCTAGGGTCACCCACTTACTCTTGATTTTTAGAAGAAAACATTATTTGTTTAAACCTTGGTTAAAATTCACTCATAGAGTTAATTTTATTTTTTTTTTCTTTCTAAAACCAAGAATAAGAGGGTGAACCCTAGGGGTGGGTGAATCTTAATCAAACTTAAGGAGTGTTAAAAGGGATACATGGCGACCTCAGTGGCGTAACCGGACTCCTCACTCTCTTGGCAAAACGCTCTGAAAGAAAAACGTCTCCCCAAGGCCCTGCCCGCCCCTTTCTTTGCTAAATCCCAAAATGTCTCTAAAGCTTTTTGGTTCTTAAAATGTCCATCGGTCATATTTATGTAAGCAACGTGTCCCTCACAATTTTTTTAACCAAAATGTCTCAAGTTTCTATAGCCAAAATATTCATTTTTTTTTCCAAAATGCCTTGACTAGGGTCCCTCTTCTTAGTCTCTCTTCCCTTCCTCTCTCTTTCTCTCACGTGCATCGCACGTACCGCCCACTAGTTTCTAAATAATTACCAAGCTCTACTATGCTTAAAAAGAGAGTTCCATTGAAACGTTTTCAAGCATAGCTCTGTCTCATATTTAAATACATAAAAATAACATAGACTGTGGTATATTTCCAGTAGAAATTGTAGGATTGTCGATCCAATAATGAAGAAGAGGCAGTTGTGGATGTAAACAAACAACATAGGTCGACACGCTTGAGCTAGATTGAGGTGATACATAGCTTCAATTCACCATAAGAGTGTTTGTTTCACACACCTTAACCTCTTTTTTACAGAGAGAAAACATCTAACCAATGCCTTTATAACTGTCGTTACATACTATCTAGTTAAGGGTTCCAGATTTCTTGTTAATGATCAAACTTAAATGGCTATTATAATAAATAATTCTTACAATATTTTCCTATTATATTTGGCTGAATTTTTGGATCACTTACTCGCCCCGGATAAGGGAACCTCTATATTTTTTTTAGAGACAAATCTAAAAAAAGAGGAGAAAACCACACCCTGTAATCTTCTTCCTACAATCACACAGTAGTTCTCATAGAACTAATGCCAAAAGGCAAAGTTTTATTTTGTTTCACATGGCTAACAATATTTAGAAAAAGAAAAGCCTAAAGGATAGGTTAAGAGCTAGCAACTAATATTAGCCATCCATATAAAACACTAATTCTAACCCAAATGATGATTGTTATTTAATTCTTTTAATTTTCTATTTGTAAACAGATAAGTTTCCCAAACTTATAATTATGATCCATATATACCTTGCTTGCCTTTTCATAGGGTGTCAATGAGCAGGGCTGGTCCGCGGACCAACCTGATAAATTAATTTGGTGTGCTTGGGCTTAGAGTCTTAGGCCCAAGCTATTTGAATAGACTTCTAATTAGGTTTGGTCGGCCTGATAATCCTTGTTTATTAAACACTCCCTTCCCCCAAAATAAAAAATAAAAATAAAAAAACATCATATTTATTTTCTTATTCTTCTTTTTAAGAAAGGTTTTGACTCAAGCCCAGCCCGACCTCATCAACAAACAACCTGTCCATTTATTAATCTGGCCCGACCTGATGTTACAATCAAATTATCTTATTCGTAGAACAATTGTGTTGTGTCTCTATTATCATTTGATCAAGACCAAACATACACTATCCAGGCACCGAACTGACTCAATGTCTCGTGCCATGATGTTACGATAAGGTACAACTCACTATCGAGTCCCTTCCACTAAGCCACACTCAGTTGGCCTACGCGTCACTTCATTGTGTCGCGCATAACACTTGTCTGACCCATAGAGTTCCTACGTCACTAAGGTTCCATCTCCCGCTTCTTACATGCCACTAAGGTTTCCTGATCAAGTCGAACATCCAACACAGCCTAATACTCTCGAGCAAGACTATCAGTCATTCTCACACATCATAGATAGCTTAGGAACAACATTGTCACATTCACCAAGCATTGACGGCCTAGTAGCCCACAATGCGATCCTTGGTCCATGACCAAGTATCCAAACATAACTCGCATCCATAACACATGCTTAAAGTCGAACTAGGCAAGAACCTTCGGTCTGAAGGCTTTACGTAGTGCTAGGAAGCCCGACTCATTTGCACCGTCTTTGAATGTACTGAAAAGAAAAGAAAATTTTGATTAGCTAATACAATTCTTAGTTGTAATTTTTTTTCAATTTTATGTTCATTTCTCTATTTTTAATTTTTTATCCATTTTCTTTGAAACTAAACATTGGGTAAAGTTCAAGTCCGAAAATATCCAAAACAAGATTGTCAACTTCAAGTTTTGGCAACTAAACAGAGGGTAAAGTTCAAGTCTGGAAAATATCCAAAACAGGGGTATTTTTGTCTTACAAACATATAATATATTATGTATATATAGTAAGATATTTTATTATTGGTCAAATATTTATCGAATATGATATATCAATATGTAAATTCGTATTGTGGTGTGTGTGCGTGTGAGTTGTGTGTGTGTGTTTGTCTTTGTGTTATATATACCATAAAAAATGTATATATATATATATATGTAAATTCGTATCAGATTATAAATGAATAGTAAATTTTTTATTTGAATTTGTTGCACTAGATATCTATTTGAATAATTATCCGAGTAAACGAATTCATATACGAATCGAATAAGCCTGTATCCGTTGACAGTACCCGTAGTTGAGAGTATATCATCGTTTTCAAAGGAAATAGTGTACAACACACGGTAATACAAAAGTTTTTGATGCTCTAGCCGTAGGTTAAAAATAGGTGTGCTAGCCCTACTCCCAAGCATTCACTACTATCAGTCAAAAAACAATACCTATCTTTACTTTCAGAGGTTGCAAAAGCAATTGGTACTTTGTCATCAATTCTCTCATTATTTAAAGCAAATTCTTAGCCGGCTACAAAAGCAACGAGATAAAACATGGACATGTGTTACTTTTTGACTGAGATTAGGGAATTAGAAATAAGAGGCATGATAGCCTTACTCTCATACAAAAACCAACACTTGTCCTTACAAGGATAAGAGTTGGTTTTTTGATTGAAAACAATGACAAGTGTTAGTTTTTGGCTTGTAATAGGAAATGCTTGAGAGTAGGGTTGGCATTGCTCTAAAAATAACCCCTAAGAAATATGATCAAATCTAGTAAATTAAATGGTAAAATTAGCGCTAATGGATTAAGTTGATCCTATATCAATGAATAAGGATGATATAATTGGAATGAAATGGTTTACCACAAACAAACAAAACAAAAGGGTAGGAAGGAATACTGAGCATATTGAGTTGTAGTTAGTTAGAGCTCTGAACTTTTTAAGGGAATTGTGGAAGATACGGAGAATTTTTAGATGGAACACACATAAGATCTCCACATTATTTTGTTTTTAAAGAATCTACCAACCATTGGTTAATGTCTCCAAAAGGAACTTCGTACCTGCTGTGATGTGGATTTGAGAACTGTCAAGGAAGCCAACAAAAGGATGTGGAATCATTAGTAAGTGATTGATACCCATTTGGTCTTGCTTTCAAACTTATGTTGAAATGTAATGAAAAATTGTAATTCGGATTTATATCTCCTCATTCATTTCTATAGTTGATACCATTCTAGGGTTGTGAACCAAACTGTTAGAGTGAAATGTAAGTGAAGGATAGCAAGTTTAGGATTTATGTGCCCTTTAATTACGACTTAGTAGTTAGAACAGTTATGAGGTCAAGTGAATAACCCTAGCAAGTGTTTAGGGTATACCCTTAATAATTTTAAATTTAGATCTTTAGTTAGTATGAACATTGTGGGGTTGAGTCCTACTATGCCCTAGGGATTATGACACTGAGTTATGCCCCAAGTATGACTGTAAAACCATTGTGGGGATGAGCCCTGTTTTCTAAGCTTATGACACAGAGCATATAAGGGAACATATGGTTATCTAAAAATTTCAAGTTAAAATTAACTCAAACCATCCGGATTTCCGAGGCTAATCTAAATTATCCAAGTAAATTCCATAGCCATTATTTTGAAGAAAAAGGAATATGTTAAGGGTCGTGCAAAACCTTGCCCTCACATGTTTCTTGTGCAGTACATCTACATTAACTCCTTAGCTAGGATTAATTTATAGTCATTAGAATTTTGAGGTGCACGGAGGGAGGGAGAGAGAGTAAACAACTCAAAAATAGCAAAATTTGACAACAATGGTCTTTCAAACCTATGACTAAAAAGGATAAAAAAAATATTAATTATAATACATCAGAAGATATAAACACTTATCAAAAACATTATATCAACTTTTTTATATTTTAAAACCTGAATATTGATATTTTTTGGATGTGCCCGAATATTATTGATCATTTGTAGTCCTGATCACAAAGACTATTGTTACTAAGTGTTAATCACTCAAAAAGGTAAATCCTTATTCCTAGAAAGATTTGCATAGAAAAGAGGACGAAAACACTGATCGGAGTGTCAAGAAAAGGAAGACTGAGCACTTGATTTGAGGATGTTGTAGGGTTAAATTAGGTGAGAATTTGTTTTTGGTGTTATGGCTGGCAACAAGTGAGTGAAGGACTTGGGAGGAAAGGGTTGGTCTAGAGTGTTAGCTAGGGAATCCTAGCACATGGTGTGGGCCCCTTGCTTCAATTTGTTTAAAGATTAAACAACCAATTTATCCCTTCTCTTTCCAACTTGATGTGGCCCACCTGTGATCCTGTCAACACCATGCACTTGGTGGGCCAGGGGTATGGTCAAAAGTTATTCCTGCAAATGCATGTTAACCGTTCATTCAAGGATTTATCTACGAGCAATAGTTCAGTGAACTATTGCTTCTCAAAATCGCCCCTTCAACTGCCATGAACTTGGGTTGTATTTTTTTAACCACTGCTTAAATTATTTTTATTCTATTTTTCTAAAAATCATGGGTAGGTGAGTGAATCTTAGGGGTGAATGAATTTTAACCACAGTTAAAGAGAGTTAAAAGGGGACACGTGACAAAAAAAGGGGAGTTGAGACACCCCTCCTCACGTCACCAACCGAGGAGGTGATTATTTTCCTTCATCTAATTAGGTTAGGCACCGTACATTAGGGGCTTAAGGTTGAGAAAATTTTTTTAAAAAACAAAGCTTCCGCATTGTAGTTGGGTAATACTGTCTCATTTTAGTTCCACATCAGTCGGATCTAGGCTTGGGGTGTATAAGGGTCCACAACTCTTCCATTTTTTTTATTTTATTTTTTATTTTTTTTCTTAAGAGACGACAACTCTTTCATTAGTTAGACCCTTTTAAAATGAGCACGTAGGTTTACTCTTCTCCACCTTAGTAGTAATCATAGGTCTCACTGTGTGTGTATAGTGTGTTACATAATACCTTTATACCGAAAAAAAAAAAAAAAAAACGCTTAACTAATAACTTGCGAACCTCCTCTGCCACGTGCCAGAAAACTATCCAGTTAAGCGTTTTTTTTATAACTTTAACCCTATAATGCACAACCTAAGTTTTCAAAAAAGTTAGCAAATAGTCGGCTTTTATTTGAAAGGACACGTGAGAGGCTGTAATGAATCATATCATAATGATTCGATACAAATTTGGTCAATTAGAGCAGATATTGATCTATTGTAGATCCATTCGATAGATACAAATATTGATTTTCAGATCCCATTGTAATCGGATTGAATTCGAATCTATGAAGAGTCGATCCGTTTCCATGCATCTATCTATATATAATAGATTAGTATTTTTGAAATATCTAGAATATTATGATTACTTTTCTTTAAATTTGTTATGACTTTTTTATATACTTAAAAATTAATAATAATCAGACGAAATTCAAATCTTGAATAAATAATTATATTTGAACTCAAATTTAACTAATTTATAATTCAATGGATCTCAAATTTGTCAGATATTTAATTAGATTTGCCATTCATTCCCTAATAAACATATGTTGACCAATATTGTTTCATATATAATTGTCTAAAATAGTCATTGGATGAGACTCATTTAGTAGTTACATAAAACTACCATATGTTTCATTAATCTTAGTTAGGTAAGCATTGATCCTTAAGGTTCATGCTAATCCTAATTATATGAGTTTGACCGTCCATGTCCGCTGATCAAACGGTCATATCATTGAAGACCAAGTACGCTGATCAAACGGTTGTGATTGAGGAGGGATCATGAGTGTTATAATTCTAAGAGTAAAATGTTTCCTGCCTTCTCACATTGCCGTTCAAGGGCGTGTAGAGTGTCTTTGACTCCGTGGAGATTCCAAGTAAGAGAGAGCCGAGTCAGCTGATTTTTCTTGTGTGTTTACTTTGACTTGTTACTTTTTTCCTACAAGTGACTTCCTGCACACCTATCAAGGTGGTAGAGTCTACCTCGCATGTTGATCATGGTTTTTTTCAAAGTTTTCGAGGTCAATGTTGGGTCTCTATCTTCTAGATTCTATATTTTATAATCTATTTGAGAGTCAAAATTACTTCACAATGAACTTAAATTATTCCAAAAAAGAGTCTAAGTCAAAGTCATTTACTGGGTTGATTTTTAATTTTAAGAGATCTCATGTTTGAACCCCTTCGAATGGTTGGTTTTACTTAGCATTATGCATTTATGGGCGTAGATATAACCTATGAGACATACCATTTTCACTAAAGTTATGGTTTTTTAATAAGGGAAGTGATTTAAAACTCTCTATATTACCTACTATCTAGAGTTAGGTGGGCCGTTGAATTGACATCCCATAGTGTCAAGCAATAAGTGGGGCCTATCATTTAAAGCATGTGCAATTATGATGTCATTCGATGTTCAATCCAACGGTTCAGCTCTCGTTGGATTCAGCTCTCAATAATAAGTCAAGAGCTTTAAATTACTTTCTTTTTAATGAAGAGTCTTAATATGAGCCAGAGCTCTGCTTCACCATGGTGAAGTGGAGCTCCTCTTTTGTATTGAACTCATGACAGTTCTGTAATTTTAGGATAACAAAAATCAATATTTTTTCATATAATCATAGAATTGCTACCGAAGATTTCAATGGAATGAGGAGCTCCATTTCACACGTGGAAGCATAGCATCGGCTCATTTTAAAACACTTTAATAGATCGAAAAGACTAAAGGTTGCCAACAAGGTACTGAGCAACTTTGCTTAGTTTGTCAAGCCGAGCTAAACTAATATAAGGAGCTTGTTTATTAATCGAGCCAAACATGGGTAGGAGGTTTGAACTCATTTCGGCTTGACTTGAATTAATTAGTTTTATATCTTATATATTAGATGACTTGAATGCCCTAAAAATAGGTTTTCTCATTTTATTAATCAAGTGCAGTCTAGCTTTTGAGCTTTGTTTGCGACCTGAAATCACTTGTGGACTAGCCAAGCTTGAACTAGATTTCGAAATCATAAATCGAGCACAAGACGAGCTCAACAGTGTGATATCTAGGTTACTAAATGCAGATTAATAAATTATATTAATACACATGATGGACTTTTCAACCATCACATCAAGACTTGAAATCGAGTCCTCTCCCTCTAAAGAGGATACGTCCAGCAAACCAAGTGACCACTCAACAATCTAGTTGTAAGTATAGAGACAATCAACCAAATACGTACTTAAGTCATGGGGACACACTAAAGAGAGTCTAGTACATTATAGGCAACATGAGTGGGAGACCAGCATTTGCCAAGCACAGGTATTTGCTTTTAGGTCTTAGGGTAGACAATTATCGGTTGAACAGGTTGTAGTGTGGTGCGTGTTTTGGACCTTTTGGTTACTAGTTGCAATTGGGTAGGGCCTTGCAGTTGCTTTTGTCCATCAATCAATTATTCAAGCCCCATTTTGGTGCGACCGATCGACCGCTTCCCTTTTCTTTTGTTAATACAAACGGTCAGGGTCGTCCAGCTAGTTTCATTTTATTTTCAACTTCATTTATTCCACATGCTGTGTTTCAATTAGAGAAAAGGGATAGGACGACTGTTATTAAAACCAGATCGGATCGGCCGGTTGAACCGGTAAAACTGGAACTGGCTGTGTTGCCAGTTCCAAAATCTCCCAAAACTGGACTCAATTAAAAATCGGTAGACTTGGTAGAACCGGCCAAATCCGACCTATTCAATTGGAAACCGGCGTTAAAAATTAGTAAAAACAGTAGAACTGGTCGAGAAAGGAGAAAAATTGGGAGGAAATGATTATTTTACAATAAAAGACACAGTCGAACCGGGAACCGGCCACTCTACCGGTTTGATGCCTGATCCGATTCTGAAAATATTAGATAAGACTACTAGTCTCCTCTCTCTCTCTCTCTCTCAAAATTTGACGGTAAGAGATGTGTTGCAAAAAAACGTACAATTTGATATTTAGACTGTCCCATTCGACTTTAATTTATCAACAGTAACTTGTTATCATTCATTAATCTTTACCTAAGCTTTAGAAATTCTACTAAGCTTTAGAAATTCTTGATTTTTTAATCTTCAATTATAGTTTATTTTGACAGTATCTCATACGGATCCACTTTAACATCTAGGTTATGTGTCATGTTTTAAGAAGGGGCCTCATTACATGTTCTAGTGAGCACCACATCATTCCGATTGAACTTATCTATACCGTCCAATTAGATTTTACTTTATTAGCGTTAACCCCATAGGATTTATTAGACTATAAAATGAATGATATTTCCATCTTTATCAGACAATCTATAAATGTCTGGTCAATTTGATTTTTTGTCATGTGTCTCTCAAGATACGTCTTAACATCCAAAGATCAAATTTCAGTACAACTCGTCACATGTCATGTTAATAGGGATAGCTCATAGAAAGCTTTAATGTTATATATATGTCTTAAAATGCATGCTTATAAAATGGTTTATGCATGGATGCATAAGCATGCAATTAAACTGCATATGATCACAAAGCTTTTAAGCCACAACTTCCATTGACTGTTCATTGCTAGACAAAAAAAAAACATGCTGGCAAGAGAGAGAGGGATCGAGATCGAGATCTGCACATATTAGGATAAGTCCAAAGAAGTTGGTAGGGTTTGGACTTCACTTTAGGTTGCCCTTTTTTTTTTAATTAGCTCATCTTAGGTCCACTTAAGAAAAGAAGTTCGACAGAGATTAGGAAGCCTATACAATAATAATAATATTATTATTATTAAAACTTTGATCTATTAGGTAAGAGAAATTATTTTTATAATCACCCAACTCGCACCAAACGTAATCTTCACGTCAAGAATTCTTTGGCCAATCTAACATATAATCATCAACGTGATTATTATATGTGTGAAAAGCATTATAAGGTGTGCATATGTTCATTAATCTAAAGTTTCTTTTTTATGAGCTCTGCTTTATACATTTGAATGGAAGCCAAACATGCCCACCTGGTTTGCTCCTCAGTGGTTGGACGTATCCCAAGTGGATCATTGTCCTTCTGGTTTGCTCCAATGGTTGGATTCACCCCTTTGGAGGGTAAAAGAGTCAGTTTGGATCGCTATCCCCACTCTTCCTTTATTGCATCCCCTTTTATGAGTAGGAGAACAAAGATTGTGTATAGAGTATTTGTGGGCCACCAGTAGGGGTGTATTCAAGCCAACTCAGCTCCAAGGCTCGGCTCGATCAAGCCGAGTTCAAGTCAGGCCCAGCTTGATCTGGCTCGACTCGATTGAGGCTCAATTCAGCTTGAACTCGGCTCAGTTTGAAATATTTATAATATGATAATAAAATTATTTAAAATATTTTAATTTTTTTAATATAATAAATAATATTCCTAATGTTAATATGCTATTTATAATATGTGTGTATTTTTAAAAAATCAATAAATATATATATTTTTATGTTTTAAGCTGCTCGAGCCGAGCTCAAGCCAAACCAACACTTTCAAGCTGAGCTTCGAGCTTGAATCGAACTCCAGCCTGGCTTGAACAGGTTCAAGCCGGGCTTGAGCTTGGCCCAGCTTGGCTCGAATACAAGCCATTGCGAAATTTGTCTGCTTGCTCCCGAAAAATAGAGAAAGTAGAGCTAGCAAATTAAATCCATTACTATAAGGAAACTAGAGTACATAGGTACAGAAGATAATATTTTACCTAATAGCAGTTAAAATTATCCGATCAATCTGATTTTCCTGAAAACACTCCAAAAATGAGAACTCCCCGTTTGGTTCATAGATGCACATCAGATGCAACAGGGTACGTTCTTTGACTAAGATTAGTAATAGTGATTGGAGTGCAAGAGGACCGGCCATCTGCCTGGTCAAAAGGGGAACTATTATAGGTCGAATGTACCCTTATTTTCAATTTGGTTAACAAAGTTGGCCCCTAGTCCTTCTAGGGCATTTTGGTCTCTGTCAGTTGACAACTGCTTAAGAAACTGAAAATTAAATCACTCCGGATCCTCTGGTTGTTTGCCATGTTGACACGTTATCTATTAATTATGGTCAAATGAGCATTAATCTCAGTGATTAATGCTACCCTGTTAAGTTTTAAGATAGAAAATAAAATCAAAAGTTGTTTCATTTGTATGGATGAGAGAATATGAGCTTATTTAATTTTTAAATTATAACTCAAATGAGTCTACTATAAGCTTTTATTGAACTACTCTACATGGCCAATTTGTGGGAAGCAATGCTTTTTTTTTTTAAAACAAGGTATTTGGGCCTCTTAGAGCACCCGACTAAGTCCCTCGGGTCATGCAGATCCCCTTATACCACACAACCAGTTAAGCCAAGATAAATCCTGAATGGTAGCCAATAAGGAGAAGGTACTCAAACTCAAAACCTCTGCTTCTTGAGGTGTGGTCTTGGCCACTAGCCCAACCCCCTCGTTGGTTTGAGAAGCAATGTTTGCCCTAGTGGTTGAGTGTGCCTAGTACCACTCACTTGACCCGGGATCAAGTCCCGGGAGAGTGATGTTTCAAAATTAACCCGACCACTAACCTTGCACAATTACTAACCTTACTAATAGAAGTTGCGACTTATCCGTATATCAATCACCAAACAAAAAATGCCAAATTGTAAATGAACTCATTTAGGTATGAAAGTTTCTCCTTAAGAAACGGGACTGATTTGGAGTTGAGTATTAGGACCCAAAAAGTTGGCCCTTATGAAAAAAAAATTGTGTGCGCTCTCTGTTTAGGTTCCTAATTTTGTTTCAACTTTACAAAATTTTGGCCTCATTTCCACCCTCCAAAACAAAATTGACTATCATCCCGACTTGCACGATTTTGAGCGAAATTTTATTTTTAAAATTTAGAATTTTGACCGAATTTTTGAAAAATTAATTTTTATTAAAATACCGATATTTATTGAACTATTCTAAAATTTTCAATATATTTATCAAAAATTTGTGAAATTTGTAAAATTTATTTTAAAATGAAATAATAATATTATGTAAATATATTATATAAAAAATTAAAAAAGAATTTATTTATTCCGGGAGAAATTTTTATGAAATTTTGGAGCCAAAATTTTATGAAATATTAGGACATATCATGAGAATATTTTGTTTTAATAAAATATTCAAACAATAAAATTTCTGAAATTCCATTGAAAAATCCAAAATTTTGAATTCGGTTTTGTTTGGAGAATAAAAATTTCTTATATTAATGGAATTTTGAAAATTTATTCACTCTCACTACCATCACCACCCTCTACTACTTTCACCCTCATCACCACCCCGTCAACCCCTCCTCCTGCTACCACCACCAACCCCTTAACTGTCTACAAGAGGTGCACTACGAAACTAGGATAAAATAACATTAGGCATTTAAATAATATTACTAGCATTGCAGAATTTAGGTAATTTACTAAAATTTAATTGAATGGATGAGAATTTTGTTATGTAATTTAGTTGGAATAGAATAATAGAAATTTAGGATTTTTTTAGTCAATCTATGGGTACCCCAAGTATACTCTCAAATCCTACCCGTCTATGATTAACTAGATTAACTACTAAAGGTTCAGATTAATGCTGAAATGACGCACTAAAAAAAAAAAAGAAGCTACTCCTATTATTCTAATCTTGACCATAAATTATTTAAATTAACAATTGGGAGGATTTAAGAGTATACTTTGAAAGTATGGTACATTGATTTTTTTTGGGTGAAGGAAATAAAACACACAAGATTCACACACTCGGTATTAATTGCATATACACACACCATGGGCCGGTCACAGTGGTTCTGTGTCTCTCTTTCTGGAGAGCTGTGACTTGAGTTAGAGTCTTCCGTGTGGACGGTTAAGTGCCCACCATGAGTGATAACCCCATAACCTATTTAGATAAATAATTAGAGCCTACCCAAAAAATCAATGCATATACACAACAAAGAAAGAATCACCACTTGAGTAACCTTCAAAGTAGGTACCAACCCTATAACTAAATGTGTGGCCATGGGATTCTCACTTATAGGATCTTGATTCGGATCCGATCAGATTAGATGAGATCCTAATCCTATTATAGATTCGTCAGATCCGATATCTTAAATTCAGTTATAATCGGATCGGGTTTGGATATATAGTGATCTGATCTGATTAGATTACATATAACAATAATAATATTTATATAATTGTATAAATATACTATAATACTATTCATAATTTTTTATTTTTTAATTCAAATGCTAGCTTTTAGGTATATTAATGCTAATCGGATCAGATTCAGATTTGGATTAATAATCCGATTCAGATTTCGGATTTGGATTCAGATTTGTTAATTCATGATCTGAGGAATCTCGGATTTGATTTAAATCTAGGCAGATCCGATCCGTTTACAACCCTACTTGCAGAAAAATAGTCTCTGGCTTCCTATACATTATCCGACATATGGCAATAAAGAGAGAGAGTCATTTCATTTTCTCATCATGTTTTTGACTTCTCCCAACTTGATATCTCACCTTTTTCTATTGTCACATGTCCCATGATGTGTGGAGCCAAAGACCATTTTTCTGGCATTTGTCGAACACATTTTTGTCTAAAATGTGTAATCAAGTCGAGGACATTAGACTAGATCTTGATCATTTTCCGATTTTCCTAGTTAAGCTCGTTCATGATGATGAACGAGGATGTAAATATATACGAATGTAATTCCAGTCTTTGCTAATGCAGGTAGGGGTCCACCAAACCCCAGCTTTTCTTTCCAAAAAGAAAAAACAATCTCATGACTTAAGCATGGCACCTTTTAAATACTAGTACACACATGCAAGGGCGGAGCGGGGGTACCCCCAAATTTTTAGTAAATCCTTATTGATGTAGTATGAATAGTGGGCCCTTCAATTAAATTTCTTTTTTTTTTTAGTATACTTAGACCCCTCAAATTTTTTTATCCTATATAATACAGTGACCCCCCGGCACCTCCCCCAAATTTTTTTGTTATATATATAGTGGGCCCCCCAATGGAGTCCCCCTTATGCCCTTGAGGCTGCCACATGTCCCTATTGACACTCCTTAATGTGGTTAAAATTCACCCAATCACAAGTTTCACCAACTTATCCTTGGTTTTTAGAAAACAAATATTTAAATAATGTAACTTTAGGAGTTAGTGAATTTTAAATTAGGGTTCAAAAAGAAATTTGATATATTTTTTAAAAACCAATGATAGGTGGATGAATCTTAACCACAATTAAGGGGTATTAATAGGGACATGTGGCGACCTCAAAGGCATTACTGGGAAAAAAAATTCTCAAAATAAAAAAATACCCTCAAAAAAATTTTCTTTCGGGCCTACGCCCCCAAACCCCCAAATTCCATACCCTCAAATCAAATTTTTTTAATACATGTATTATGCCCCCCCCCCCCCCAAATGAAAAATTCCTGATCCCACCCCTCACACATGCCCACACAATGTTGGACTATTAGTTCTTTTATTACCCAAACATGATTCGGTTAGGTTCCGCAGGTCAATATGTGTACCTTTTAATACCCTTAACTGTGATTAAGAATCACTAATACTTAGGATTCAATCATCTAATCTTAGTAGACCCCTGTCTTCTTGCATGAGTGGTAGGGGTGTGGCCTTCCATGTGGACGACTGGGGATCTAATCCCCTTGGGATAAGGATTGCAAGAGCCTCAATGCCCCAGCTAACTAGTGACTGTATTGACTCTACTAATGTATGCCGATACCGAAAAAAAAAAAACATCTAATCTTAGTTTTTCAAAAAAAATAATAATTTTAGAGGTCAAAGTTGTTAACTAGAGTTAAAAGAGTGACTTATAATTCTCTATAGTTATAATTGGATTTGGGGGACTCCGGTTATGCCCTTGAGGTTGCCACTTGTCTCTTTTGACTTAATCCTATGAATTTGTGAATTTTAATTAGGATTAAAAAAATTATTTTCCTTTTTAAAAACCAATAATAGGTGAGTAATCCTTAGGAGTGACTGATTGGAATAGTAACCACAATTAAGGACTGTTAACAGGGACATGTGGCAACCTTAGGGTCATAGCCAAGACTCCCCCGAGTCAAGCTATAACCGTAGATGATTACGTCTCTAAATTTGTGACTCCTCCGGTCCAGTTATAACCGTAGAGGATTACGTAACAGAAGCACCTAAAAGGCTTTTGTGTTGTAACCGGACTTTATGGAGTCCAGTTATAACAGTAGAAGATTCCAAGTCCAAACAAACGAATGGGACGAACGCGTCCTCTGAGTCCATGTCTATCCTATCCAATTATTCCAACTCAGTCCCCCCCTCTCTCTCTCTCTAACATCTCTCTCATCTCTCTCTCTAATATCTCTCTCTCTCTAACAAGTAACAACCCAACCTCCCTCCCTCTATCCTCTCTTTAAAATCCCCACCTCTCTAATCTCTATCCTCCAAAAAACATCACCACCCAACAAATACAAAAATGACCATTTACTCCTCTACTTTCCCTTCTTGCTTCCGCCTCACTCCCTCCACCACCACCACCACCACTTCCACCGCCGATCTCCATTCATCGCCGGCGTCTCCACCGCCGAGCTCCGGCAACCCCAACCTCACCACTCTCCTCTACCACACAGACCTAGGCCTATTCACTCTCTCCTGGTGTCGCAACGTCATTGGTCGATCTCTCCACATAGACCTCCACTTCGACGACCACGACGAAAATCTCTCATCTCTCTCATCTTCCTCTTTTAGGCTCCAAATCAAGCCGTTTCTTTTCTGGAGAAATCACGGTTCCAAGAAATTCAATCTCAACAACACTACACGAAAGGTTGAAATTTATTGGGATTTTACTAAAGCCAAGTTTTTCTCCGGTCCTGAACCCCAATCTGGGTTCTACGTCGCCGTAACTGTCGATTCCGAAATGACCCTTCTCGTCGGCGATTCTCACCGAGAGGCCTGTAGTAGAATCAAAGCTCGGAAGCCTGAGAGAACCCAGGTTTTGGTTTTAAGAAGAGAGCATGTGTTTGGTAACAGGTTTTACACTACAAAGGCGAGATTTGGGGGTAGGAGTAGAGATATCTCGATTGATTGTAGTGTTGGAGATGATTCCATGCTTTGTTTCAGCATTGATGGGAAAAGGGTATTGCAGATTAAGCAATTACAGTGGAAATTTAGAGGGAATGAGAGGATTGAAGTTGATGGGGTTCCGATTCAGGTTTCTTGGGATGTTTATAGCTGGTTATTTGAAGATGTTGATGATGGACACGCTGTGTTCATGTTCAGATTCGAGAAAATGGGGTTTGAAGATGAAAATGAGGTGAATGAGAAGAATGGAATGGTGTTCTGGCCACAAAATTCGTGTGGGTTTGGGATGAATGGGTTCGAGAGGAAGAAAATAAAGAAGAGTTTGTTGAAGACTAGGAGTTCTTCGTCGTCTTCGATTTCTTCAGCTTCTTCTGGGCGTAGTTCTACAGTGATGGAATGGGCGAGTATGGAGGAAGATAAATTGCAGAACCCATCTGGGTTTTCTTTGCTGGTATATGCTTGGAAAAGTTGATTGAAGAGAGAGTATCCATTGATTCTGATTGATTTATTTTCTGGGTTCTTAATGTTTAGATTTTCTTACTAACCGATTTGTTCATGAACATAAGATAATAAGTCAATATAGATAGAGAAATTGATAGATATATATATAGATCTAACAGTACTCTCCCTTTCTCTACAGAAAAAGATGAAAGATTGTCTCTTTTTCCTTTTCTTTTTTTTTCTTTCTTTGAATCATATCCTTATTGTTTGTTAGTTGAATTTGGTGTATTTGGATTGATTAAATGGTGTAAGGCTGTTAAACAGATGAGAAATCAAAGACAAGCATTTATTCTTCTTCTTTGTGGTGTTGATTTTGAACTGAGCTCTGGTTTTGAGGTTGTGTGTGTGTGTGTTCTTTCTTTTCTTTTGTTTTGTTGGGTTTTGATTGGAACAGTAGCTGTTGTTAGTTTCCGAGATTCCGACCTAGACAAGTTGCATGTGAGATGGGGTCCACTTTTTCTTTCCGTTAGTAGCGTGTTTATCATCAATCTAGACCGTTGATTTGGATGACTAATTTGGATCAGTCCCAGACAGTTGATTTGGATGACCAATCTGGATCAATCAAGTAGTGACAAGGTATTTGAAGCCTTGTGCTTCCTGGCCTGTAGGGGCGACAATTGGGCTGGGTTGGCCCGAAGCTTAGTTCAGGCTGAATTTTGTCTTATTTTAGACTGGGCTGCGTTTTAGACAAGAATATAGATCCAAAGTAAATATTGGCCAAGCTTGAACTGCCTTAGCTCAACCTGAATTCAGCCCAGTTTGAACTAAAGATATTTTATATTTTGTATATATAGTATATATAGATAAAGAAGACCCACAACCTTATCTCATTTTTATTCAATTGGAATTGATGTCTTCACATGAAGGAACTATTTTTATATTTGTTATCTAAGAATGTTACTCAATAGTTTTTTTTTTTTTAATTTAATACTAGCTTTGGTTATCAAGGGTTTTGAAAACCAGTTCTTTTCATATTTAACAACTTATTATAAAGACTTAGGTACCAAGAATAGTGTGATTACCTAATAGAAAAATATGACATGCTCGTTTTCAAAAAAAATATATATATGTTTACTAAATAAGTCCATATGCATTACAGGTAGGTGTCAAGGGAAAGTTAACAAGTAACTGTGTGAGACCTCGGCCGACCTCAGCCCAGAAGTTGGTTAATTTGGGCCAGCTCAAATTGAACCCGAACTCAGCCCACACTTTGTTTACTTTGGATCAGCCCAAAGCCCGATATTATTTATGAGTCGAGCTTGGGCTAGGGTGCTCTGATTGAAATTGGGTTGAGCTGGATTTGGGCTAAGGGTTTAAAGTTTGGGTTAACTCTGGCCGACTCCACCCGAGCTGATTTCCACATCTATTGGCATGAGATCATATTGCATCCAATTGCAATTGAACTCAGGAGAGTATAATCTCATATGTGGCACTTGGCGATTGAAAGAGAAAATTTTGAATTTCATTCTTCCACCTTTTTTTTTTTTTAATCTTCTTCCAATAAGCAAGCACCACATATTCAGGTGAGGGAAACAATACATACCTTGCTTAAAGCTTAAATGACAATATTACCAATATCCATAATCTCTCCTATTATAAAGGGAGAAGGAGGGGTTGATTGACTTTTTTTTTACTATTGATAAAGAAATCAAATATTATATTATCCTATTACTATTTAGTGAATAAATATTTAAGGGTATTAAAGTCATTTCAAATCTATTAACTTCAATCCTCTTGGATAGGGTTGATTCCTTCAACTATCTATTCTTATTTTTTCTCACACTCTCTCATTCTTAATGTGTTTTCAACCGCCCCACAACTCACATTTTTAACACATTTTCTCTATCCCACGTCTCCCCTCTATTATATGTTTATCTATAGGTCTCACCATATAGGGTCCCTCTTTCTACTCACTCTTCCCCTTCCTTTTCTCACGTGCATCGCACGTGTAGGCCACTAATAATACATGTAATAATAATTACAATGTCTTGTAGGTTGATCCAACTAGATCGGATCACAACATATTGCGATTGAACTCGAGGAGAGTTCAATAACTCCCACAGGCCAACACGTGACCCTTCTACCCTATATTAATTGTGATTAAGATTCACTAGTCCTTGGGGTTCAATAATATAACCTTTGTTTTTTTTTTATAAAATAATATAAAAGCATTAACCTAAAAGGTTAAATTTTTTAACCAGAGTTAAATATATTTTCTAAAAACGAAGATTATATTGTTAAACCCCAAGGGTTAGTGAATCTTAACCACAATTAATAGAGGTTAAAAGAGATACTTGTTGGCCTATGGGTACGATTTAACTCTCCCCGAATTCAATTGCAATCGGCTGTGATTCAATCTATCCAACTGAACTATGATTGTTAAATGTACTTACATACAATATTATTTTTAAGACATGATAATATAACAATATATATACTTACATTTTATATAAGGTATAATGGTATTATACACAGCATTTATAAGGGATACATAATATTCTTACATATTATATATTATTTTATATACAATATAATAAAAAAAAATTTAATGATTAAAGATGGGCTAGCACAAGCCTGGCCCGGTCAATAAAATAGTCTAGCCCAACCAGAGTAGAAAATGAATCATGCTTGGGTCTATATATATTTCAGGCCCATATATAATCGGGCCTACTCAAGCCCAGCCCAAGTCGACCCGATCCAACCCAATTACAACCCTAACTGTTAGTGTTAGTTTGGGCTACGAATCAGTCCCATCATTCCAATGAACCTTATGCCAATCGATCAAGAGTTCCACCCACTTGTTCAGTCCCATTTTTCTTTTGCTTTTTTCCTTTTTTTTGTCAGACCTTTTTTCGTAGTTAATTACTTAATTTATATGTTCTTGTTAACTATATATATATGTACTAACTATAGAGGATCTTCTCACCATAAATGGGGAAAGAAAGAAAATAAAAAAAACTTTTAAGAGGCTCTTGGAGATTGGAGGCGGTTACTAATTCATGATCTGACATGTACATAATGAAAACTTCATTATCGATTCTACTAAAATTTTTATAAAAGAGTTTCATTTGATTCTCTTTCTTGGAAGTTCGGGAGCTTAAGTAATAAATTACAGTTTTGATATTGAATAAAAATAAATTACACATTTTACTTTTTTCCTTCCACAAAGAAAAATAAAAGGAGACAAAAAGGACAAAATAAATGTGTAGTGACATTAGTTTTCACTCTAAGAGTCATTTTTTGTCAGAAGAAGTAAACCTATAAATGACTCACCATTTGGTCAATGGTAATCCCTTCACACCTATTGTCTGCATGATCCTTGCCATTGTCTGCTTCTACAATTAAAATTCGATGGCATGAAATGCTTTAAGATGACAAGTGCTTAAACCTCCATCGAATATAAAAACGAAAAAAAAAAAGGTTTTAAGCCATCAACAGTCATGAAGTATAATCATTTCTGATAGAAAAATATTATCGGATAGATCCAATTATGATATTCGAAGACTTCAATAGTAAATAACCATATCTTTACTATTATAATGCGAGAGACATGTGTAGATGATTTTTCCAAAATTCCCAAACTACCCATTATATAAACACAAAACGTTGATTTAATGTTTTACTTTAAATCCCAAATTACTCCTTACCTTTGATTTAATGTTTTACTTCAATTTCCAAACTAACCCTTACTCATCTATCTATTTAGAATCACAGTCAATCGCGATTGAACTCGGGGAGAGTTCAATTGTACCCGTAGGTTAACACGTGTCCCTTTTAACTCCTATTAACTGTGGTTAACTCCTTCCCCTCGCTCTCACATGCATCACACGTGCCACTAGCGAGTTCAATCGCACCCATGGGTTAACACGTGTCCCTTTGAACTCTTATTAACTATGGTTAACTCCTTCCCCTCGCTCTCACGTGCATTGCACGTGCCACCCGCTAGTAACAATATATGAAAATAGGCACCAATTATAAAGCAAATTGCAAAATAAGTAAAACCTAATAGAGTGGCTATATTGGTATGGCTATAAGCATATCCTTTCACTCTCTTTCTTTCTATGGTTAGTTTGCTTCGTTTTATTTTGGGGTTTCCTTTTATAAGCCACAGAACCTGAAAATCACTTAATTTTTTTGGATTATACAATAACTTCAGATTTCCAATATATCTTTACTATTATAATGGGAGAGGCAGGTGTAGCCTAAATTTTCCAAAATTCCTAAACTACCCTTATATACAACAAAACTTTAATTTAATGTTTTATCTTTACTATTATAATGGAAGAGGCAGGCGTAGCCTAAATTTTCCAAAATTCCTAAACTACCCTTATATACAACAAAACTTTAATTTAATGTTTTACTTAAATTCCCAAACTACCCTCATTTATCTATTTAAAGAATAGAATCAATCAATTGCGATTGAACTCGGGGAGAGTTCAATCACACCCACGGGTTAACACATGTCCCTTTTAACTCCTATTAAATGTGGTTAACTCTTTCCTCTCGCTCTCACGTGCCACCCGCTAGTAATGTACAAAGCTAAACATGGAAAGTTTAGATATGCATAATTTGTAGAACAATTGTCTTAAATATAGTAATGAGTAGACGTATACTTGAGTCGATCTAACTCAAGCTTGAATTAGGCTTGAATCTTTAGACCTATGTTTAAAAACCCGGACCGGTTAACCCATGACTTGGTAACCGTAATGGGTTAGGTTGACCCTTTAATGGATGGATTATTAAAACCATCTGATGCAGAGTGACCCGGTCGACCTAGCTACCTGACACTTTGCCAGACTTCACTTACATGGACATCATTGATGATTTTACCGGACTTGGTTACCATTAGCTAGTTTCTATAAGATTTCAGAAGAAGGATAACATAGTTGAGTACTTTATTTTTTGCAAATAGATTGTAGTTTTTTAATAGCTCATATTAAACCTTTGATTATGTTTTTTTATCAATGAGTTTTTCTTTTTAATTGACATGCTAGCTACTTTTCCTTTATGTATTATATTGATCTCTTGAATCAACCAAAAAATATCTCTCGAATCAAATCTAATAGTAGGAGAAAAAAATAAGCAAAGAATATTAATATTAAATATAATTATTTACTTAGTGTTAGTGGGTCACCCGGATTGACCCGACAGTCCAACCGGTTTAGACCAACCCTTCCCTTTAACCGGGTTAGTCTCCGGTCCGGGTTTTAAAACATTGTTTAGGTTGAAGTTCGGCTCAAATAAGCTTGGCGAGCTTGAGCTTGAATTAGATTCAAGTTGAGCCGAGCTCATGTTGGTAGGATCTTGATTCATAAGAGAGAAATGCGTGAGAAAAGGCATATATCCGAAGAACTCGAAATCTTAGAAGAGAATGTCAAAATTAATGAAAAATTCATTTATGACATAAAATAGAGCTATGTTCAAGAGATAATTAGAGCAACCCAAAGAGCAATAGTCTCCTACTCAGTTGAGGAGGGGACTATTCCTCCTTGCCCTCACAAAACCCCTTTGAACCATTGTTAACAAGTTTTAATCCTACGAGTTAGTAAATCTTACAAAACAGGTAAAGGGAGTAAAAAAAGGAGATGCGTGGCACAAAAAAGGGGGATGAGACGGTAAATCACCTCCTCGCCAGACGGTAAATCACTTCCTTGGGCTGAGGAGGTGATTATTTTCCCATTCCAAAATATGTCTTATAGAAGGGGTAGTTTTATAATTATATAAAAAAAAATTAGAGTATTTGTTAATTAAATTATTTTTATAATTCCCTAAATGTCCATGTATAGATATTTTTAGGTGCTCCATTTATCTCTTGAAAGGAAATAAAATATAAATCACCGAAACAAAGGGTCAAAAATTTCAAGAAAAAGAGGAGAATGATTGGAAGGTAGATGGGGAGGTTTTTGCTTCGTTAAATGGACCTAGTAGTGGGATTTCCCATCTCTATTGTTAAATGGAAGTTAACATACCTGGGAAATCCATTTCCAAACCTAAAGCACCACCTCATTGGTCTATGCCCCCCTCTTAAATTACTCACTAAACAAAATGTCAAAAATTTCAAGAAAAAAGGAGAATGATTGGAAGGTAGATCGGGAGGTTTCTGCATCGTTAAATAGGCCTAGTATTGGGATTTTCCCATCTCTATTGTTAAATGGAAGGAAAATAGTTAATGTACCTGAGAAATCCATTCCCAAACCTAAGGCACCATCTCCTTGGTCCATGCCCCCCCCCCCCCCCCCTCTTCTTAAATACTCACCCCCATCTTAAATACTCATCATAGTGAGTATTTAAGAGAGGGGGGGGGGGGGGGGGGGGGGGCATGGACCAATGAGGTGGTGCCTTAGGTTTGGAAATGGATTCCCCAAGGTAGTTAACTAAAATCGTTGATTGAAGCTCTTTAACTGTTCATCCTTCAAATTGTAAAAATCCTAGAAGACTCATTCTTTGCTCTATATTCCTCAAAATCTTACAAACACATCTTTCATCAAACATTCTCAAGTTTGTCCAAAGTTAGAAAAAAAGAAGAAGATGAAGAAAAGAAGAGAAGAGAAGAGATGGAAATGTTATAAATACCTTGATAAAGGTAAAGAAATTGAATATTATTGATTAAATTGAATGATTTAAAAGAACCTAAAGAATGTTTAAATTGATAATTCACGATTCCTAAAGTAGAAGGAAACCTCAATCAAATCAGATCAAATATAATATTCCCTAATTTTTTAAATTCAAATTCAAATAACCTTGTGATGAGATATTGTGTATCTCATCACACTTTATTATCCTACCCTATTTTCTATCACCCTCCCTCAATTGCATGGTCATTTGGAGAAGGGACATGTAATTGGTTACAAAAAGAAGCCCATAATTATGATTTTTTCTTTGTTCAGTCGTTGAAACATCCGATCATACATGTTGGTGGTCACTGCCTAACTGTGAAGTTCATCACTGTCGCATTATGCTCATCTTAGAGGCTGTCGGAGCCGGTGGCCCACTAGATCGGTTGTATGATCTCCTCTCAATAGAACACGAAGTTTGACCGACGATTTGAAGAAAAAAAACTCTCGTTGGAGAGATCTTCAAAAAAAAAAGCTTGAGATTGTAAGACATGAATATGAGAATTGGAGGTATAAAAGAAAATGATAAATTTTTTTTTACTAAAACCAAAAGTTTTACGCCGGACGGGTGGTGGTGACACTACCTGCCGAAAAGAGAAAAACAATAGCAAAAAGGTTACCAAAGGATTGATGACTTTGATACCATAAAGAAACTAAATATTATTGATTGACTTGAATGATTTATAAGGACCCAAAGAGAGTTGAAATAGATAATTCACGATTCTTAAAATAGAAGGAAACCTCAATCAAATCAGATCAAATATAATATTTCCTAATTTTTTAAATTCAAATTCAAATAACCCTGTGATGAGATATGATATATCTCATCACACTTTATTATCCTATCGTATTCTCTATCAAAAGGAAGTTCAAAAGCCTAAAGAAAATCCGGAAGAGAGAACAAAGGTTTTTGTGAATGGGAGGGCTCGGTTATGAAGCTTTTTTTTTTGGTAGTCGATATCATTTACCTACGTCAATAGAGTCAGCCGCTCAGAAGTTAGCATGGGTAGTGGTGCTCTTGCTGCTCGTACTTGGGGGGATTGAATCCTCGACCTTCCCCTTGGAAGGCCACACTCCTACCACTCACGCAAGAGGCGGGGTGTATGAAGCTTGTTTTTTGTTGAGTCACTTTTTTCGTTTGAGAAGAGAGTTTATTTTTTTTTGCTTGTAAAACTTATTCGAACTTATTTGTTATGTGATAAAAATGACTTAGGATCATTTCTGGTTTCTCTATTGTAAGCACCCAATTTTACACCCTATCCAAACCCTTTCAATCCCCTGTAGAACCCTAGGTATCCCCTAAAAACCCTAGGTATACCCTAGTAAACCCTAGAACTCTAAAAAACCTAGGACATGGACCACGGACTCAAAGCCCATTACTCTAAACCCTAGGCTAAACCCTAGTATGACCTTAGCTAAAACCCTAGGTAAACCCTAGACATGCCCTAGTGTAGCCCTAAGCCTAGCCCTAGTCCTAAACCCTAGACAAACCCCTAAGGTAGAGGCATTCGGGCTCGAGGTCCATTTCAACTAAAAGAGCCTAAACCCTAGTCTAACCCTAGGCTAACCCTAGCTAAACCCTAGGACTAACCCTAGCCTAGCCCTAGTCTAAACCCTAGGCTAAGCACCTCAAGGCCCTTTTCAAAGCCCTAAACCCCCAAAACCATGGATAATTCATCTTGGGGGCCCAAATTTGGGCTCACAAGGCCCAACCCAAGTGGGACCCACTCACCTTTTTCAAAATTTGAATTTGGGTGCCAAACTCTCAAAGGGAAAAGGGGGGAAATGCTTTGGGCCAAATGTGAGGGCTTAGGCCCGAAATGGCAAGAATTTTTTCAAAAAAAACCAAACCCATCACTGTTTATCTTCTCCAAATTAGCATGTGTACAGCAGCTAGCTGCTGCCCCAGCTGTCCCTGGCCCCCTGCTGGTCCAGCCTTCTCCAAGCTTGCTCCCCACGCCTGGGTGAATGACAAAAATGCCCCCAAGCCCTTCCCTAGTCCTCTATAAAAGCCCATCCTTCCCTACACCATAGGGACTGGTTTTTTTGCTGCAAAAACCCCCTGCCCGTTTTAGTTTAACCCCTACCAACATCCCTCTCTCATCCTTGGAGCTCGGTGCAGCCTTAGCTAGGATCCCAGGCCACCGTAGGTCGTCCTCAAGCCTTCCAACACCCCAACCAGCCTTGCCCAAGTTTTCACCACCGTTCCAGCTCAGCCACAGGGTATATACCCTCCCCTCTCTTGCTGTACTTTGGATTTTAGCACTGTAAGGGACCCCTGGTCCCATTCCAGGGGTCCCCTTTGTCCTTTTTTTGCTGCTATGCATCACTTTCACCAAGGATAGGGCCTCCTATGGCTTCCCGTAAGCATAGGGGACCCCTTGAGGTGGTATAGCTCGGGTTCAGCCCCCACAGGTGCATTGGCGTGTTCCCTGAGATCTAGGGGACCCTCAGTCCATGAGGGATCCCCCCACAGGTCCAGTGGTACAGCTCCATGAGGGTATAATGTTTTTTTATAAAAACAATTCTGGAAAATCTCAGTTTCGGCCAGCAAACTGTAACCCCGGTTTAACCATGGTTAGACCAGGCCCTGGATGAAACCAGGGCCATGGTTAGACTCTCCATATATAGGGCTACCCCCTATAAATTTTCAGCCCTTAACTATGCCTCTAACCATGGTTAAATCGACTCCAAAGTGGGGTCGATAGTGTGCAACTGTGGTGAAGTAGGCCACTTTGGGCCTCTGTGGGGCCCACACCTGACCTCCTCTTGGGCCCAACAAAGGCCCAAAATGTTCCTTCGACTTCAGGCTACCCAACCGTGGTCTCGGATCACCTTGGGTCAGCCTCTAACCATGGTTAAATTTCTGACGAACAGTGGTTGGAAGTCTGTTTTTTCTGTTTTTTTGAAAATCTGTTATTTTATGTATGTTCATCATGGCCACTTTGGGCCTCTGTGGGGCCCACACCCGATCTATTCTTAGGCCCCACAAGGGCCCAAATGTTTCCTTGCATGTCAGGCTACCCATTGGTAGCTTCGGATCCCCGCGGTTCCTCCGTTAACCATGGTTAAAATCATGCTAACCATGGTTAAAAGTGTAATGTTTTTTTGGGCTTTTTTACAATTTCAGACTCTTGTAAGGGCCCAAACCGGGTAGGAGGCTAGTCTAGGCCCTGCCATGGACCCTGGGCCCACTCTTGAGCCAACCGGACTCTTAACCATGGTTAAATTCGCCCATGGTTAACCCTTAACCATGGTTAAGCAGCCCATGACCCAAAAAAATTCTGAAAAAATATGAAAAAAATCAAAAATATTTCACAGATTCCAAAAATATTTTTTGTGATTTTTTTCATTGTGGGTAGGACCCTTAACCACGGTCAAAAACCCCATCCGGGTTGATTTTTAACCATGGTTAAGCGCCCCTTAACCAGAGAAAATCTGGAAAAATGATCAAAAATTCAAACATATTCCTAGAAGCCCAAAATGGTCTCACTTGGCCATTTTACCCTGGTTAAAACCCTTAGCCATGGTGACCTTCCCCCCTTAACCGCGGTTAAGCATCCTTAGTCATTGGGAAAAATCTGGAAAAATCCCAAAAAAATCAAAAAAATGCAAAAAGATCAAAATTACTGACTTTGGACTTTTTAACTATGGTTAGCACCCCTAACCATGGTTAATCACCTTTTTAACCACGGTTAGCAGCCCTAACCCTTGGCTAAAACACCCTTGGGCCTACTGGGCCTCAACCTTGGCCTACCGGGCCTCAACTCTAGCCTCCGGGCTCACCCTTGGCCTCCGGGCTCAACCCTTTTGCACATTGACCAACCTCGGTCATACAAAACCCTAATTTCCGGATAAGGCCCCTAAGCCGCCCTTGGTGCACACACACACACCCCCTCGCCTTAGCACGGGCTCATGTGCTAGAACTACGCTCGGTCTGATCTCACCCTTAAATGTGAGTACGTAGGCAGCCCAACACGGGCCCGACCCTAGTTAGCTTTTACTTTCTTCCGGTTAGTATAAGTTAAACACTTTGGCATTTGATTAATCTCGATCTTAACTTTGGCTTAAACCTAGCAAGTAGGGAACCACTTTATGTGGAAGTGTCAGGGTGCCTAACCCCTTCCCCGAACTTAACCGAACCTCTTACCCCGATCTCCGATCGCGGACCAAGCCTTATCCAAAATTCCCGGGGACTTATCCCTTCTGAATTAATAAGTGGCGACTCTTAACAAATCTTGTGAGATTTTTTAGGGAGTGAAATCCCGTGCTCACAGCTCTGGCGACTCTGCTGGGGACTTTTTGTTCAACCCGAGATCTAGGTTTAAGCCAAAATTAACCTCAAATTAATCAAATGCCTTAGTATTTAACTTTATACTAATCGATTTTACATCTCTTAATGACTTGTGTACTGTGCATTTCATTCATCCCATAATAGTGTAATTAAACCAAATACCTATTAGCTAGGCTTATTACGTTAACGGCCGCTGGATGATGATCCTCGGTGTCAGTGGCTTAAAAGTCTTGGAGGACTGCGGAACTTGGCCTGTTGGGTGATGACTCTCAGGAAACGGTTCTGAACGCTCCCGCTTACACCAATCATCCATTTTCAGGTATGTCCTATACCGGGGAGCAGAATATACGGTGTTAAGTGACCCCCCCATCCTTAGGAACACACTTGCATACACCTGCATGCATACATATAGCCTAAGTTAGGGTATAGTTTACAAGCAGTCCATCCGGAAGGGTACCCTAACCCTAACCTGCTTGCACCCTATACCTGTCCCCAATCATGGTTGGCTATCCGGGCACTTTACCCGAGTAAACACTCATTCAGGGGCATGTACTGAGCCGAACTTGTGCTTGTAATAAAATACAACCAACCCCGTGTCCTGACATAGCATGTGGGGTTCAAACCCTGGGCAGACAGGTCTTTCCAAGACCTACCCTAGCCTTGACCTGATAGGCCCCCGGTTACCAATAACCCGGGTAAAGCACGCCGGAACTGATTCCGACTGCCCTATTGGCTCACATGTGCCTTGTCACACCCTCAAAAAAAAAATTGCATAATCATGTTGCATAATCATTTTGCACATTTGCATTTTCATCCGCATTTCATAGTACACTCACCATCGAGTCTGTATATTTGTAGATGGCAGGTCCTTCAGGGATCGTAAAGACAACTGGTCAACCACCTCGGCCCGTGCACCTGACTTTTCAGGGGCCATGTGACTGGAATCTCCAGAAAGCAGTTGAGGCCCTCACTTCCGGACAACGTTTCGCTTGGGCCCAGCATTACAAATTGGGATCCGTCCTCGACTTATCCATGATTAACCTAGATCCGCGCCTCTTAAACGCTGCAATCCAGTGTTGGAATCCCTCGTACATGGTCTTTCGTTTCGGTAAGAACGAACTATGTCCGACTTTGGAGGAAATTCAGCGCATTCTGAGGTTAAACATGGACGCCGATGCCATAGTACCGCGCTTCAGGGAAAATTATCAGGCAGACCTATCAAGGTTCTTGCATCTCAGGCCTGCCCGCCTGCAGCCCGGTCCTAACGGCACCTTCGATCGGATACCCGTGCGGTTTCTGGAAAGCCTGTACCAGCCCAAGTGGAACCCTGACCCCATAGCGCCAGGACTCCCCGGTATTAACGCCTTTACACTAAAAGCTGTCTTCCAATTGCTGTTCCCAAGATGCCGCACACTTGTGGAGTCAGTTCTGGTCGGGATTATCGAAGACACCTGCAGTTTCGGATCCATCATACCAGTCATCCTTGCAGAGATGCTCAGGGCTCTCAATCAGGCATCAGGCCATCGGAAGGGCATCTTCTATGCCAGCTCACCGCTTCTGCACATCTGGTTGGTAGCACACCTACCATCGATCATAGCTATACCGGACGACCTTCGTGAAGCTTACAGTATACCCCGGAAGATCTCTCAGGGTCAGGGACCGATCGTGACTATATACGTCGAAGAGCTCTACCAGCTTCTTCAAGACTTGACAGAGAAGATCATCACCTGGCACTGCGAGTGGCTGGTCATGCCAAGGCTACCTCGCGTCGTCATCTCAGGAAGACGGTGTATGATCCTTGCCGGTCTTACAGGCTCTACAGCCTATGTACCTCTCCGAGTCCTCCGTCAGTTTGGACTCCCCCAGCGCATTCCAGTCATTGACCGGCACGGAAATGATTTTGCCGACTTCACAGTGCATTCACAGCGACTCACCGAGCGATTCCAGTCCAGTTGGAGAACCTCTAGGCGAGATCGGTGGCCAGACTTTGTGGTCACAACAGGGCCATCTACTGATGCAGCGTACCGGCTTTGGGTGGAAGATCCTGACATTCCATCTCCCATGCCCGCACCCAGGGAATTGCCGACTCCAGTCTCAGCTCCATCACGGGGCACCATACCGTTATCTGAGACGGTAATCCCTTGGACAGACATCTTCTTGGAAAGACAGCTCCACATGCAGATGAAAGAAGAGCGGCTTCGGAAAGCCCAGATAGCGTTCAGGCTACAAGAAGCGGAGCGGGACCGCGAACTCCAGGCCAAACAGGAGCAGATCCACAACCTCGAACAGACAGTTCGCTCTTACCAGAAGAAGCGGAGGGGTAACGTCAAAGAGAACTCCATCCTCAGGGCGCAGTTGCACTTCCATCAAGAGCAGCTTGATAGTGCAAAGGCAGAGATGACCGACTGTAGCCGACAGTTCGGATACCGGATGTTCGGGGCTACAGAGTCCCTTGCTTACATGGAAGTTGAGGTCACATCTCTCCAGCAGCAGCTCATGGACCAAGGGGGCATCCCCCGACCACTTGACTTTGTGATCCTGGACGGACCTGCCTAGGATCGAGTCTTTTTACTTTTTTTGAGTCAGTCCTGTACTCACTGCACCGTTATCATGCATCAATGAAAAATCTTTTTTTCTGGCATCATCTCTCCTCATCATGCATATTCATGGTTAATCGTTGCATCTTTTCAGTCTGCATGAGCCGACCCATGACTCGTTCTCTGACTGCGATTCTCGCAGAAGTCGCAGAAGCAGTGTTGACCGAGATACCAGTCACGGAGCTAGTACCGTACCGGCCGCTATCTGAGAGCAGCTCAGAAGCAATGACAGAACCATCAGACCATCAGCAGAGAATGGATGATTTAGTGCAGTCGCATGATCGGGACATCGTCGCTATGCAGAACAAGTTAGACCGAGTTTTGGAATCCCTGAACATTCTACTTGGTGCCCGAGCCGGGGAACCCTCTGACCGGATCCCCACAGATAACCCTGATCAACCTCGTCCAGAGCCACATCAGCCTATCCCAGTCATCATCCCTAATCCTGGACTCACAGCTGGCGGAGGAGAAGCAGAATTTGATCAGTATGAGGAACAGCCCAGGGCCTCCCACGTCCATCAGGACAGGCCGTCATCATCCGACCCTACACCGTCCCTCAAAGATCAACATGAGGAGATAAAACAAATGAAGGAGGAGATGAGAAGGATGAGAGGGGCATCTGCCAATCCCGCTCTATCACTGGAAGACCTCACATTCTCATCTGGGGATGCTGTGCCCCCAGGTTTCAAAGTTCCAGACTTTGACAAATACGATGGCTCCGACTGTCCAAGACAACATTTACAGATATACCTGGGGGATATGCTCTTGTACAACAAAAACCAGCCATTGTTGATCCAGTATTTTCAGAAAAGCTTGAAGGGAGCAGCCCTCACCTGGTGGATGTCAGTTGACAAACAGAAAGTCAAGACCTGGCAAGACGCAATGGACATGTTTGTCGAGCAGTACTCTTTCAATCAGGAGCTTCGGCCTCAGCGGAGCCAACTGGAACAGATGAGCCAGAGGAACAATGAATCTTTCCTGGAATATGCCTCACGCTGGAGGGCGATGGCTGCGAAAGTCTCCACTCCTATCCCTAAAGAGGACCTAGCGAGCATCTTCATGGGCACACTAAAGCAGCCTTACTCGACCTTGATGGTCACCCTACCGGTTGTAGACTTTGGCACGATAGTCAAGACGGGTGCCCGTATCGAGACAGCAATTCAGAGTGGTGCCATCCATTCCAGTCTTGGGTTTGATCCTCCTAGAACAGCCGCAGCTTCTACAAGTAGAAATAGTGGTCCCCGTGATCAGAAAAAGAAAGATAACGTCAACTTGGTGGCTTCCGCAGCACCCATCAGACTATCGGCTCCGGCCGCTCAGCAACAGCCAGCACCAGGGAACACCCGGCCGGCTAGACAAAACCAAGGACAACCTCGTCCCATCAGAAAATTTACTCCTCTCTCTTATACCCTCAGTCAACTTCTTGACTTTCTAACCAAACAGGGTATTCTCTATTTGAAATGCCCTACCCCCCTCCTTCCCCCAGACAAACAAGGCAAGAACTATGATGCTAATCAAAACTGCGCCTTTCACAGAGGCCCAGGCCATGCGACAGACTATTGCATCGGCTTGAAGTGCGGAATCCAAGACCTTTTGGATTCTGGCAAGGTTGAGCTAGCTCCTGGCTACACCAGCATCAATCAGGTGCCACTGCCCCCACATAACAACCAAATCAATTTCATCGAGTGGGAAGAGCCCGGGGCAGGGCATTTGAAACCTTGTGCACCCGCAGTCAGTGATGGCATCATCAGGCCCTCATACCGATCACCGATCATTATCCCTCTCCCTCAGGAAAACATTCAAGCCATCCAGGGCCCAATACAGTCACCCGCTCGTGAAACTGACAAAGAGCAAATTGTATTCACCATTCCCTGCCCCGCCAATTGGCCCACAGCCCCTACTCAAGCCTCGACATCTTCTGTCCCATTCAAGATCCCCTACATCCCATCTGAGCCTTTCAGCCTTAACAAAGTACCTGCCCCTCACTCTCTTATCCTAGAGAGCGAGTACATAGCCAATCTTACCCGATCCGGTCGGGTGTACCAACCACCAGCGGCTGAGCTGGTAAAAGAGAAGGCGAAGGACAGGACAGGGGTGTCAGACACAGAAAAAGAGACAGCAGATTCAGCTCTTCTACTGAAAATCCTTGAGAAGGCAGAAGAGTTTAATATCACCCAGCAGTTGGGTAAAACTCAGGCACAGATCAGCATACTGGGACTCCTCTTGACATCTGAACATCACAGAAAGCAGCTTCTGAGGGTATTTAACAATGCCCATGTCACACCGGACATCTCGCCTGAAAAACTGGGGCAGATGGTGGGGCAGGTGCTCGAATCAAGAATCATCTCTTTCACTGAAGAAGAGATACCCGAAGGAGACAGGGACCATACCCGGGCCCTATACATTGCGGTTCAGTGCATGGACAGAACTATTTCCTCAGTGCTCATTGATAACGGCTCCGGCCTAAATGTCTGCACTCTATCTACTCTGCAAAGCCTGGGTTTGGACCTCAGCCAAGTGAAGAAGCGCCCAATGACCATCCGAGCCTTTGACAATACCACCAGGCAGAACCTGGGAGACATCGACTTAACCATCGGGGTCGGACCTGCACAGTTCACAACAAACTTTCAGGTAGTGAATGTGCCCGCCTCATTCACCTTGCTCTTAGGGAGGCCGTGGATCCACACGGCCGGAGCCATTCCCTCCTCCTTGCATCAAATGATCAAATTCATCCAGGATGACAACCTAGTCATCATTCCTTCGGAGGAATTGGCAAGTTCCTTTGGGGACATCCAAGAGCTGGGGCAGGGTTCGACCTTCATGTCCTTCCAGTTCGAACAAGTTAGCTCGATCTCCCAGGCGGAAGAGCTTAACAAGCATTCGGTGCCGCCGTTTGTCAACATGATGGCCCGCATGAAGTACCAACCAGGGCAGGGCCTTGGAGCCAGAAACCAGGGCATGAAAAAGAGATACGTGCCACCTCGCTACACTTCACCATTCGGGCTGCGATACAAGCCCAGGTATGAGGACCATCTCTCGAAGTTAACCCGGAAAAGCAAATAGTCGACGAAACCTGAGCCCCGACCCCACATTTCTGTTACATTCCCAGTCGGAATCTTTGAAACTAAACCAGAAATCTCCTTTGCACCTGTTGCCAACATATCCTAGCCTCAACCCGGCACCGAATCTTCAGGGATTCCCGAACCGGAAGTCTTCATTGTCGCCCAGATGTTTGAAGAGCTAGCTGTCCGAGATGTAGATTCAGACACAGAATACTCAGCGGGAGAACAGGTTTGCACCCTCTCCAACAGCGCAGAAGCATCTTGCAACCACCGACCACTGATCCGTTGGTGGACCGAGGCTCTTACCGTCGAGGCTGCTCAAGGCCGGGGCAAGCATGGTGCAGGGAATGTTGGTTCAGACGAGCAGTGATCCCAACACCATTATCCATTTTCTTCTCAATCTATCTCTTTTTTGCTCCCATTACAAAATCCAAACTGTCAGCCGTCTGTAGGCCTCTTTTTGTTGAGTCATTTTGTAATCAGTCCGCTTTTTATCAATATAAATTTGGAATTTTGACTCAAAAACATGTTTTCAAAAAAAAAAAAACATTTGCATCGGCTAATGACGAAATCACACGGACTCTTTCCCTGGAAGGCCTAGTGTCCTGAAGCCAACAAAATCATAAAAACATAAGCATGCTAAACTAAGCTTAATTATTCGCCAGGAAATCGCCTCCGACAAGGCTACCCCTGAAACCCTCCTTGAGCTGTCAGAAGTTGAGTATAACTCAGAGCAAGAAGCAGAGCAGGATGAGGAACCGCCTCAGGAGATACTGGACCTCCTCGAACACAGTGAAGGGCTTCTACAGTCCAACATTGAGGACACCGAGACAGTGAACCTGGGATCCGCAGACAATCCGCAGTTGGTCAAGATCGGTACAACTATGAGTCCGAAACAGAGGACGGACATGATCAGTTTCCTGAAGATCTACAGCGACGTCTTTGCCTGGTCATATGCAGACATGCCCGGCCTGGACCCAGCATTGGTGGTGCACAGACTACCCCTGAACCCTGACGTCAGACCAGTTAAGCAGAAACTGAGACGGATGAGGCCCGAATGGTCGCAGAAAGTCAAGGAAGAAGTTGAAAAGCAGATCAATACAGGCTTCCTGGCAGTGGCAAGCTACTCCGAGTGGTTGGCCAATATTGTTCCGGTACCTAAGAAGGACGGCAAGGTCCGGATGTGCATCGATTATCGGAACCTAAACAGGGCTAGCCCTAAAGACAATTTTCCTATCCCGCACATTGACATCCTGGTTGACAATACTGCAGGGCACGAGACTCTATCATTCATGGATGGTTTCTCCGGATACAACCAGATCAAGATGGCGGAAGAGGACATAGAGAAAACTTCATTCATTACACCTTGGGGCACATTCTGCTATAAGGTCATGCCGTTCGGACTCAAGAATGCAGGGGCAACCTATCAGAGGGCCATGACGGCACTGTTCCATGATATGATGCACAAGTCAACAAAGATCTATGTAGATGATATGATTGTCAAATCTCCGACTGCTGAACTACACCCAGAAGATCTAAAAAGACTCTGTGACAGACTCAGAGAGTTCGGCCTGAGATTGAATTCGGCCAAGTGTGTATTTGGAGCCTCATCAGGAAAACTCCTTGGCTTCATCATCAGCAAAAGAGCATTGAGATTGATCCAGCTAAAGCCAGAGCTATAATAGAAATGCCAGCACCCCAAACTGAAAAGGAGATCTGCGGTTTCCTGGGCAGAATTCAGTATATTAGTCGGTTTATCTCTCAACTAACTCTGATCTGCGAGCCGATCTTCAAGCTTCTTCGGAAGAACACACCGACAGTCTGGACAGCGGAATGTCAAGAGGCCTTTGACAGGATAAAGCAGTATCTTCTCAACCCTCCAGTATTGGTGCCTCCGACACCAGGACGGCCCCTACTACTCTACATTTCTGTACAAGAAACTTCCATGGGGTGCGTCCTGGCACAACATGACGAGTCAGGCCGAACAGAGCAAGCCATCTACTACATCAGTAAGCGTCTGCTAGAGTACGAAGAGCGGTACAGCTCTCTGGAGAAGATATGTCTGGTACTGGTCTGGGCAACTCAGCGTCTTCGGCACTATCTGCTATCCTACTCGGTAATCTTGATCTCCCGGATGGACCCGTTGAAATATCTACTAGAAAAGCCAGCTACCACCGGACGGACTGCTCGATGGCTTATGATGTCTGAATTCGACATCACGTACATGACACAAAAGTCAATCAAGGGGCAGGCGATAGCAGATCACCTGGCCCACAGTTCGACCCAAGATTACGTGTTTGTACATGATCAATTTCCAGACGAAGCTATCCTGTACGCAGAAGCAGATGAACAAGAATACTCCGGCTGGGAGTTATATTTTGACGGAGCTGCCAATAGTCATGGGCACGGGGCAGGAGCAGTCCTGATCTCACCTAAGGGAGCGCACCTCCCTATCTCAGTCAAGCTGCGATTCAGATGCTCTAACAATGAAGCGGAGTATGAGGCATGCATTGCCGGTCTGAAAGAAGCCCTAGGTATCGGGATCGAGGAGATAGACGTCTACGGTGACTCATCTTTGGTAATCTGTCAGGCAAACGAATCTTGGGCCATCCGAGAAGAAAGGTTGGTTCCGTACCTAGCCTACCTCAACTTGCTGATTACTCAGTTCAGGAGAATCACCTTCAGTCACAGATCCCGGAACCAAAACAGATTTGCCGATGCACTGGCCACTCTTGCGTCCATGGTTCAGATCCCCATGGGCATCTTACTCTGGCCGATTGAAATTCAGCAACAGGATCAGCCTGCCTACTGCCTCGAGCTAGATGCAGTCACAGACAACAAGCCTTGGTATACGGACATCAAGCAATACCTCGAGGATGGGACCTTCCCTCTCGATGCTACCAAAATAGACCGTCGGGCAATCCGAAGACTGGCTATTCAGTTTGTCCTCTCAGGGGGAGTCTTATACAAGAGATCCCCAAACTTGATCTGGCTCAGATGCCTAGACACCAGTGAAGCAGTACGGATAGTCGAAGAGGTTCACGGAGGAACCTGCGGCCCACACATGAACGGATTGATGCTATCAAAGAAAATTCTCAGGCTGGGCTATTATTGGTCCACTATGGAAGCTGACTGCTGCAGGCATGTACAGAAGTGCCACCAATGTCAGATCTATACTGACAGAATTAATGCACCGCCGACAAGGCTACACAATCTGACTGCTCATTGGCCATTCTCTACCTGGGGCATCGACGTCATCGGACCCATAGCTCCGAAAGTATCTAATGGTCATCAATTCATCCTTGTTGCTATCGATTACTTTACAAAATGGGTCGAGGCAGCCTCTTACGCCAATGTCACAGCCTCCGTGATTCAGCGTTTTCTAAAAAGGGACATCATCTGCCGGTACGGTGTTCCATTCGAGATTGTAACAGACAATGCTCTTAACTTCTGCAACAAGGGGATGACTGATCTCTGTCAGAAATTCAAGATACAACATCACAATTTCACTCCATACAGGCCTCAGACTAATGGTGCAGTGGAAGTAGCCAACAAAAACCTGAAGAAGATCATTGAGAAGATGGCAACCAACTACTCTACCTGGCATGAGATGCTCCCATACGCACTCATGGCCTACAGATCGTCCATCAGAACTTCAACAGGGGCAACGCCCTTCTCTCTGGCCTATGGTATGGAAGCAGTCCTCCCCATCGAAGTAGAGATCCCATCACTCCGTGTATTAATGGAAGCAGAAGTCTCAGAAACAGAATGGTACAGACCTGGTTTGAGCAGTTGAATCTGATTGAAGAGCGGCGACTGAAAGCCATCAATCATTCACAGGCCTATCAGAGGCGCATGGCTAAGGCATTCAACAGGAGAGTCAAGCCTCGTAACATCGAAGTCGGTGACCTGGTCCTCCGGAAAGTGTTGCCAAATCGCCTTGATCCCAGGGGCAAGTTCACTCCAAATTATGAAGGCCCATACATCGTCCGAGAAAAATTTTCAGGCGGCGCCCTTCGCCTCGGACGTATGGATGACGAAGACCTTCCTGAGCCCGTCAACATGGACAAAGTCAAACGATACTACGCTTAGGGTCTAGATCTGATAGGCGCTTTGCACTCGTAGAATCTCTGGGAAATGACAGGAGGCCATCCTTGGCACACTCCTAATCCCTTTTTCATGTAACCCGTTCACACATCAATGAAAACCGCTAGTTAGCCCCTTGAGCCTGACAGCCTTTCTTTGAAACAAACCTTTCAAGGACACCCTCCCTCGTCATCCGTGGCATTTGCCTGAACTACGTTATGACCTGATCCTGCAAAGGGTACGTAGGCAACCTGAAAAATCAGGTGCGGTCACAAGAGGGGTAATCATTCCCCGACTCTCCCAAGCAGAATCCAACTCTCCCCACAGAGTCACTCCCCAAGCAGAAACAAACTCTCCCGACTTCTCCGGCGGAGTCGACACAAAGTTTATGAATATTCCATCAAAGGAAAACTCCAAAATAGAAGTTGGAACATTCATCAAGTCAGGGATTCCCCGAGCAAAAATAGCCTCTCTAGGCTTTCCCCCCAATAGAATCAACTTCTCCAAAAACACCTCCCTAGTGGAAACAATTATCCTCATGTGGAATCAATCCTTCCCCAGTGGAAATAAACTCTTCCTAAAAGAATCTCTCAAACAGAGAAAGTCCCCAAAGTCAACCTCTACCAGAGAGGACAATCCCCAGTGGAGTCAAAAAAAAAAAAAAAAAATTCATCTCCACTGGAAATGCCAAAGGTACAAATCTCCAGCAGAAGATCTCCATACAAGTCATTTGCAACACAAGGAAACAATTTTAGGGTGTCCCAAACTTCGATCCCCCCCAGCCTACGTTTCGGCCCACTCTAAGTCCTCCTAGATCCCCTAGAAACTACGAGTGCAGGCGCAATATCAAATCTATATCCTCAGCGGAGTATAATCCTCACAAGGAATACGGTCCAGGGTGATGAAGGGAGTATACTTATTTCCCCAGTAAATTACAAGCTTCTCTAACCAGTCGCGGGCATGAGTGAAAACTGGCAACAGTCTCATTGCACAAAAATTACGCGACACCCAGACCTAGTCTTGCGGCTAAGGGTAAAAAATTGACAAAAATCAATCAGCTTCGTAGGCATGAGGAAAACCGGCAACGGCCTCATTGCGCAAAAATTATGCGAACCCCATGACTTGGTCATTCCAAGGGTAAAAAAGGGAGAAAAAACTGAAAACCAGTTTGGCAACACAATCCGACAGCAATCAGGCTCAGCAGACTCCCCAGTCACCCTCAACAGTCAGCATCTCGGCAGGTCAGCATCCTCAGCAGAGATTCCAACAGGGAATATCCCCAGCGGACATGTTACTTTACGACATGTCCTCCGTAGAGATTCCAACAGGGAATACCCTCAGTGGGTATGTTACTCCAGAACATATCCCCAGTATACAAGCAAATATCAGGAAATCCCCAGCAAACTAGTAATCCTGAGTCCTCCGGCAGTAGTCTACAGCAAAGATTTACTCCTCAGCCAGTGGTCTACAACAGAGACTTACTCCCCGGCAGACTTCCCGGCAACAGACCATAACAATCATCAATCCTCAGTGGACCCTTTAGCAGAAGCCTCCGACAGCTCTCAAACATTACTCTTCCCCAGCAAGAGTTCAGTCAGCTTCCGAAGCCCAGCGGAAAACTCTTTCCCCGACATGAGTCCAGAAGCTTGCAACAACATTTAGACAAACTTGTCTATCCTCCAGCAGCATTCTGCTCTGAATCATACTCAACTCTCCAAGAGTAAAAGGGAATCCGAAATCCCCCTAAGCCCTGACCTAAGACAATTTACTAGCAAATCTAAAAGCTAACAAAGCATACTTTTGTCAAAATAAAAAATCTTTTACAAAGGTTTTCTATACTTTTTCAGAAAAGATTTTCAAAAAAACAAACATCTCTTGGTTTCAAAATCCGTTGAACTAACCTGCACCTAGCAACCCCGACGAGACAAACAGAAGAAGTAGCTTCCGCATCTCCCTAGCAAGCAATAATCAGCAGAGTCATGGGAAAGCATCCCCTCCTTTATCCCTTGCATGACATCACTTACATAGCGTCATACCTTGCATGACCAACACTTTAACATCATCCAACATGATCAAATTCAGCGCCTCTTGGCCATACCAAAGTCAATCCGACATCATTTGCCTCAAATCTTTTACCATCCTGTACCTTGACAGTGTACACCTTTCGACACCCCCGTGTATCTTTGACAGCCCAGGTCTCCATTGACGCCGAGTCAACATGACAACACCTTGCCTGTTGTGACATCATAGAGTCTCCATTGACGCCAAGTCAACCTGCAGAAACTCATCGCATGTCCCCTCAGAGACGTCCCCGTACATTCTCGACATCCCAGGTCTCCATTGACGCCGAGTCAAAAATGCCGACACCTTGCATGTCCTTTACATACGAGTCTCCGAAACTCACTGCATGTACCCCTAGAGACGCCCCCGTGCGATCTCGACATACGAGTCTCCATCACTCACTGCATGTCTTCTGCATACGAGTCTCCGAAACTCATTGCATGTCCCCTCAAAGACGTCCCCGTACGTTCTCGACATCCCAGGTCTCCATTGACGTCGAGTCAATATGCCGACACCTCGCATGTCCAACACCTCATGTGTTCCCAACACCCCGCGTGTTCTCAACACTCCATGTGTTTCTGACACCCCCGTGTCCTTCGATCGACCCGGTTAATATCCTCTGGGAAACATCGTCTCGATCAATCCCCTCGCCACTTCCGAGCGACACCTTACTTCCGGCCAGCACCTCCGGGTCACGCCATCTCTACATCCATCTCTCATCCCCCACTATTCGCTATCCCCTAGCAGTAGTCTTCATCATTTCACCGCACTCATCATGGGCACAACATACATGCATCGCATCATACATCTCAATCCATCTCGGTGTAAAAATAGGATGATTCCAGTCTTTGCCGTTCAACTGTTGTCAGCACCCCATTTTTACACCTCTTTTTAACCATAGTTAATTAATTTAACCATGGTTAGCTCGGCACAACCCCAGCCCAAAACCCATGTGTTTTTATTTGCTTAGGCCTTAGCCCTAAGGCCAAGCCATTGCTAAAATCTCAAGGGTCGAAGTCCCTTCACCCATGCCTCAAGGCCCAAGCCCATACCAAAAATCCTTTCGTCCATACCCATGACCCATGACTCATGACCCAAGCTACCAAGATCCCTTGACACCCACTTAAATTCACTCTCACACGTACATATGCAACCAGCCCACTATCTTGGCATCCACCTAAACTCACCCGCACACATGGTCTTTGAAATGTTAGCATATAGCTAAGCCACACACTAAAGCAAACACCCTCCATATAAGCCAAAGTCCATTTCCTCTTTAGTGATAAGCTCTAGGACCCATGCATTCCGAGGCCAACCCAGAACCTTCTCTCGTGATAAAGCCCCTCTACGCATGCAGAACCTCCTGTAAGCCACCTGCAACCCCTTGTCGACTCCCAATAGAGTCTCTTCTTCCCACCTAACCCTTGTTATTTACCAACCATGCCACATGCCCCTTACCTTCCCTCGATCTCTATAAAAGCCAATGGGATGGGTTCCGAAAGAGGGGAGCTCTTGTTTTTTTCTTAGGTGAGCCGAATCACTCTCCCTCACCTCTCACTTTCTCTTCCTTGGTCTGCCGGCTTTAGCGAGTTTTCTCTTGAACTCTCCAGCAATATCACTACAGTAGCAGCACCTGTGCAACAACCACATCGCAGCCGCTTCACCGGCAACAAGAGGGTTGCTCTCTTTCTCAAGTTTCCTTTTAAATCAATCCCGAGCAGCCCCTATCGTTACCAGCTCACTGCAACTCAGCCAGCAGTTGGACCCGCGCTAGAACCTCCATTTCTCCTTGGTTCAGATCTGAGACGAGGTGAGAATAGTTCGCCTACGCACACCTCGGTCATCCCTAACGGTCACGTCACTATCATCTCCAGTAGTAGCAACTCCTCGCCGGTGGTACCAGCTCCACCTTGACATCCCTTTCACCATCAAGACATTCACCAGCTGTAGCAGGTGACACCAGCGTCCCTAACAACTCTACCTCCGGCCATATTAGTTGTAGCAACTCACCTGCGCACCACCGTGGCTCTGGTCAGAATGTCACCATAGGCACCATCTTCTTTCACACTGTCTACGGGCGGGTACGTTTCTACCCTCTTTTTTATTGTCTATTTTATTCTTTGATTATTTTTGTATGCCTTAAAATCTGATTTGAGGGGGTTGAAGTGTGTTCAAAATGGAAAAGCAATAAGGCTGGTCGAATCTTGATTATGCATGTAGCTTAGTTTTGTTCAAAACCAGAAATTTGAATGAAAGATTGTAGTCTGGTTTTGTTCAAAACCAGAGAACAACGATTGGATCTTTCCTTTTTACATATATATTTGGTAATGATTCTGTGGAAAAGGATTGGAGAGGTTTTCTTTTCTTTGTTGTTGAACTAGTAGATTGGTGGCCTGCCCAGGTGGAGATATGATCTCTGTTGGGGGCTATTGCAGTAGTCGTTACCCTTTGTGTGAAGACTTTAAGTGGAACCTAGGGTTAGGATGTCACCCTTGGTTAAATTCAATCGTGATCAATCTCATTGAGGATACTAAATCTAATTTCATTCTTGTGACTGAGCCAAGGTTGATTGGCTATATAGTTTCTATTGGCTGATTAACTTTGACACAGTAGCTTTGAGTTAGCCCGACTCTCATTTTCTGTTAACTTTGATTAGCATTTATTAGTAAAAGAAAAAAAGACAAAAAATACACTTAAAAAATATAAAAATACCAAAAATAGACTTTTTGACTTTCTTAACTGTGGTTAGACCCCCTAATCAAAGTTAACTCCCTTCTAACTGCGGTTAGACTAACCTTGCACTTGACCAACCCGGTCAACTAAACCTTAGCCTCCGGGCTAGACCCTTGACCACCCTATGCACACACACACACCCTATAGCCTTGGCACGGGCTCATGTGCCAAAACTATGCTCGGTCTGATCTCACTTTGTGAGTACGTAGGCAACCCTATTCGGGTTCGACCTTAGCTATTTAGCTTTTTCATTTTTTGGGATTAGTATTTGATTAAACACTAAGACATTTTAGTTAATATTGAGATTAAATTTGGTTTAAATTTAGGGAGTAGGTAACCATTGCAAAATGGGGGTCTTGGGGTGCCTAAGACCTTCCCCAGGACTTAATCGAACCGCTTACCCTAACTCTAATAGACCATTTGCCTTATCCAAATCAATCCGGGACCTATCCCTAGAATGAATAGGTGGCGACTCTTAGTCAAACCACAAATGTGAAAGTGGGTAGAAAAATCCATGTTCACAACTGCCACCCTGGCACTCTCCGACAAAGAGGGGCAGCTGTAAGCACCCAAATTTACACCCTATCCAAACCCTTTCAATCCCCTGTAGAACCCTAGGTATCCCCTAAAAACCCTAGGTATACCCTAGTAAACCCTAGAATCCTAAAAAACCTAGGACATGGACCACGGACTCAAAGCCCATTACCCTAAACCCTAGGCTAAACCCTAGTATGACCTTAGCTAAAACCCTAGGTAAACCCTAGACATGCCCTAGTGTAGCCCTAAGCCTAGCCCTAGTCCTAAACCCTAGACAAACCCCTAAGGTAGAGGCATTCGGGCTCGAGGCCCATTTCAACTAAAAGAGCCTAAACCCTAGTCTAACCCTAGGCTAACCCTAGCTAAACCCTAGGACTAACCCTAGGTAAACCCTAGACCCAACCCTAGGTCTAACCCTAGCCTAGCCCTAGTCTAAACCCTAGGCTAAGCACCATGGGCTCAAGGCCCTTTTCAAAGCCCTAAACCCCCAAAACCATGGATAATTCATCCTGGGGGCCCAAATTTGGGCCCACAAGGCCCAACCCAAGTGGGACCCACTCACCTTTTTCAAAATTTGAATTTGGGTGCCAAACTCTCAAAGGGAAAATGGGGGAAATGCTTTGGGCCACATGTGAGGGCTTAGGCCCGAAATGACAAGAATTTTTTCAAAAAAAACCAAACCATCACTGTTTATCTTCTCCAAATTAGCATGTGTATAGCAGCCAGCTGCTGCCCCAGCTGTCCCTGGCCCCCTACTGGTCCAGCCTTCTCCAAGCTTGCTCCCCATGCCTGGGTGAATGACAAAAATGCCCCCAAGCCCTTCCCTACTCCTCTATAAAAGCCCATCCTTCCCTACACCATAGGGACTGGTTTTTTTGCTGCAAAAACCCCCTGTCCGTTTTAGTTTAACCCCTACCAACATCCCTCTCTCGTCCTTGGAGCTCAGTGCAGCCTTAGCTAGGATCCCAGGCCACCGTAGGTCGTCCTCAAGCCTTCCAACACCCCAACCAGCCTTGCCCAAGTTTTCACCACCGTTCCAGCTCAGCCACAGGGTATATACCCTCCCCTCTCTTGCTGTATTTTGTATTTTAGCACTGCAAGGGACCCCTGTTCCCATTCCAGGGGTCCCCTTTGTCCTTTTTTTGCTGCTATGCATCACTTTCACCAAAGATAGGGCCTCCTATGGCTTCCCATAAGCATAGGGGACCCCTTGAGGTGGTATAGCTCGGGTTCAGCCCCCACAGGTGCATTGGCGTGTTCCCTGAGATCTGGGGGACCCTCAGTCCATGAGGGATCCCCCCATAGGTCCAGTGGTACAGCCCCATAAGGGTATAATGTTTTTTATAAAAACAATTCTGGAAAATCTCAGTTTCGGCTAGCAACCTGTAACCCCGGTTTAACCATGGTTAGACCAGGTCCTGGTCAAAACCAGGGCCATGGTTAGACTCTCCATATATAAGGCTACCCCCTATAAATTTTTAGCCCTTAGCTATGCCTCTAACCATGGTTAAATCGACTCCAAAGTGGGGTCGACAGTGTGCAATTGTGGTGAAGTAGGCCACTTTGGGCCTCTGTGGGGCCCACACCCGACCTCCTCTTGGGCCCAACAAAGGCCCAAAATGTTCCTTCAACTTCAGGCTATCTAACCGTGGTCTCGGATCACCTTGGGTCAGCCTCTAACCATGGTTAAATTTCTGACGAACAGTGGTTGGAAGTCTGTTTTTTCTGTTTTTTTGAAAATTTGTTATTTTATGTGTGTTCATTGTGGCCACTTTGGGCCTCTGTGGGGCCCACCCCCGACCTCCCCTTGGGCCCCACAAAGGCTCAAAATTCTCCCGGTACTTCAGGGTACCCACTGGTAGTCTCGGTTTCTCATGGGTCCCTTGTTAACCATGGTTAAAATCACGTTAACTATGGTTAACAATACGATGAAAATATTGGGTTTTTTTACAATTTCTGATATTTGTGAGGGCCCAGACCGGGTAGGAGGCCAGTCTAGGCCTTGCCATGGACCTTGGGCACACTTTCGAGCCAACCGGACTCTTAACCATTGTTAAATTTGCCCATGGTTAACCCTTAACCATGGTTAAGCAGCCCATGACCAAAACAAAATTCTGGAAAAATATGAAAAAAATCAAAAATATTTCATAGATTCCAAAAATATTTTTTGTGATTTTTTTCATTGTGGTTAGGACCCATAACCACGGTCGAAAGCCCCATCCGGGTTGATTTTTAACCATGGTTAAGCGCCCCTTAACCAGAAAAAATCTGGAAAATGATCAAAAATTCAAAAATATTCCTAGAAGCCCAAAATGGTCTCACTTGGCCATTTTACCCTGGTTAAAACCCTTAACCACGGTTAAGCATCCTTAGCCATTGGGAAAAATCTGGAAAAATCCCAAAAAAATCAAAAAAATGCAAAAAGATCAAAATTACTGACTTTGGACTTTTTAACTATGGTTAGCACCCCTAACCATGGTTAATCACCTTTTAAACCACGGTTAGCAACCCTAACCCTTGGCTAAAACACTCTTGGGCCTACTGGGCCTCAACCTTGGCCTACCGGGCCTCAACTCTAGCCTCCGGGCTCACCCTTGGCCTCCGGGTTCAACCCCTTTGCACATTGACCAACCTCGGTCAAACAAAACCCTAATCTCCGGATTAGGCCCCTAAGCCGCCCTTGGTGCACGCACACACACCCATTCGCCTTAGCACGGGCTCATGTGATAGAACTACGCTCGGTCTGATCTCACCCCTAATGTGAGTACGTAGGCAGCCCAACACGGGCCCGACCCTAGTTAGCTTTTACTTTCTTCCGGTTAGTGTAAGTTAAACACTTTGGCATTTGATTAATCTCGAACTTAACTTTGGCTTAAACCTAGTAAGTAGGGAACCACTTTATGTGGAAATGTCGGGGTGCCTAACCCCTTCCCCGAACTTAACCGAACCTCATACCCCGATCTTCGATCGCAGACCAAGCCTTATTCAACATTCCCGTGGACTTATCCCTTCTTAATTAATAAGTGGCGACTCTAATCCTTGTGAGTAATTTTCCGTGCTCACATCTATGACTGCCATCTATAGACTACACATGGCCTCTTTATCTAACCGCCTTGTTTAATATGTTCTTTCTCTCTAACCGCTTCTTTACAGAGAATTAACTTTGTTATTTTACTTTTTAAAGATTTATTATTGTTAATAGTAATAATAATAATATTATTATTAATATAATATTTTAACAAAATAAAATTTATTTTACTGGATGGTGCCTCTACATGCTGCCACGTCTCCCTTTTAGCACTCACTAATTGTAGTTAAGATTCATACTCAACCATAGGGTTCATTTATCTAACCTTGGTTTTTAGGAAAAAAATATAAATAATATTAACCTTGGTTGATTAAGCTTAACAACCACTGTTAAATGGGGTGGCTCTATAAGTCCTTTGTGTCCCTTTTAACACTTACCAACTGTGGTTAAGATTCACTCATCCTTAGGGTTCATCTATCTACTCTTGGTTTTTAGAAAAATAAAAAATAAAAAATATTAACTTAACAACAGTTAAAGGGGGTTCCACAAGCTGCCAAGTGTTCCTTTTAATACTAACTATGGTTAAGATTTACTCACCCCTATGGTTTATTCATCTAACCTTGAAAAAAAAATATTTACCTTAGATTGATTAAGCTTACACAATTAATGGACAAATGAGATAAGTGGTTCTCTAAGATAGAATGCATGCGGAAAGATTCAAAATTTTTTTCCTCAAAACTAAGGTTAGAGATATGAATCCTAGGGTGAGTGAATCCGCACTTAGTTAATGAGTGTGTTAATGAGTGTTAAAAGGGACTCCTGTAGAGGTACACATTCTAATAAATATGGAAGATTTTCTTTTGTTAAAAAATTATTTTATAATAAGAAATCTTAAAAATATAAAATATAGGAGTTAGTTCTCCGTTAAAAGCAGTGGGACAAAACAAACAGTTAGACAAAGACACCACGTGTCATCTATATATAATAGCCATGCAGATCTAGCACTGGCTAGCTTAAGTCAATTAAATACGAGGTGGAGCTCAATAGTGGAGTTTCATTTTTAATGGGTAACTGAAGGTAGACTTGTAATTATTGAGAGAGATAACTATTTTTTTCTCTATAATTACAAAATTGTCACATTTCCTTACCAATCAAATGTTTCATAAGAAGATTAGGGTTGCCAATGGGTTGGGTAGGGCCTATCTAGGCCCAACCCTCACTTCTAAGGGTACAAGACCGACCCAAGCCTTTGTAAGGCTGAAATTGGCTAGACAAGCCATACTCTCAAGGCTAGTAACTAGGCCTAGGTGGGCTTGGGCTTAAAAATAAGATAAAGTATAACTTTATTTTGTAATGCTATTTGTCGTTTGTTTTTTCTTCTAAACCACTACCACTGCATTCTTTTTTTAATACATGTTGATTGTGTGACCTTCTGATCTCTAAAAAAGTTTGGATACTATTACAAAAAGGATGATAGACTTGAAAATGTTTAAGTTGGAGAATAAACATATTTAAGTATTTAATTTAAACTTCAAATATATAATTACACATGTATTGTTAGGGTCTAGTTAGGAGTTTATTTGAACATGTTTGGTTGTAAAGTAAGAGGTGTTCTAATCTGGAAATATGATGTTAGACATTTAATGCATTGTCTAACTTGCAGTAAGTGTGAGATCTACATTTACAATTTATATACAAGTCTAACCATATCAGTTTTGATGAATCTATTCTTAATGATTAGGCTTTTTTTAAGCATACTAAGAAAAATGTGATAGCCTGTTGTACTATCTCTCAAGGCTATAATTGTACAATTTATCTGTGTTATTTCCATTTTTGTTCGTATGCTTTTATTGTGTTTTATATTGGTAAGGTTTTCTTACAAAACAATGGTGATGATAGAGAAAAATTTTCTACCAACATATATTAAGAAAAAAGTTTTTATATATATATAAAGGGAAGGATACTAATGGCTGAGCCATGCTCATTGAAGCTTGTAATGAGCTGTCCCTCCAAAAAGATGACATGTGGTATATTTTTTTGAATCTGATTGTTGGATCTCAAGTTAGGTTCATTGGAGACACATGTCAAAAAAATCAGTCCGATCGGACATGTTTAGACCGTTCGATTAGACCATAGTTTGCAACATTAACCCCTTAGGTTTCACTAGACCCTACCTAGGATATAGAAATGACTGATGTTCCCTTCTTCGATTGGATGGTCTATGAATGACCGATTGAGCTAATTTTTACCACGTGTCTCTCGGGCAACCCATCTTGACATCAAATGGTCAGATTTCGAAACAACTTACCACGTGTCATCTTATTAAGGACTGCTCATTACAAGTTTCAATGAGCATGACTCATTAGAATGCTATACTATATATATAATGAGGGCTAAGCTAGGCTTTATGGGGTGGTGTTCAACCCTAGCCCTCATGTGAGTGGCCTTAGTTTTTGGGCCTAACTAGGTATGCTGGATGAAAAAAAATCCTCGATTTATGGTAAAAAAAAGAAGCTAATATTCACATAATTGTTTTGCCTAATTTTACATGATTTTATAAAAAAATATTTATTAATATATTAAAATACAAGAAGCTACAATAAATCATATATGAAAGTAAGATTTGGGGATAGTCCTTCGGTCCATAGAGTGGGAGTTAGATCAGAGCCTTAAATATTATATAAAGTATTATTTTGTATCAGTATAAATATAATATTTAAAAAAAATGTGTATATATATATATATGATATTTTGTGGATTTTTAATAGAAGCCCCCAATCTAAACCAGTTGGTATGCTTTGCTTTCTATATCCCCTGTTGATGAATTGGGAAAGAAATGAATTGAAGAAATTTTTTTTTTGGTATAGGCATTTGCTTGGGCATTGGAGTTCTTGCAACTAATACCTTGGTGGATTGGATCCCTAACCTCCCTCCATCGAAGGCCACACCCCTATCACTCACGCAAGAGGCGGGGGTGTAATAGAAGAAAATTTGATAACAAATATAGTAGATATGATATTCTCCAAAGAGAAGCCGTCAGTTGGAGGAGGTGTTAGCTAACCTTAGTACGAGAGATTTGTCCTCTTGGGAGAATATTATTATGACTACTCTTGTATTCCTAAGGTGATCGGTTATTGATCTGACTCTTTGGAAACGGCCTAAGAGTGTTATTGAGGTTGAGTGACCATGGTTGACTTGCTAAATAAGCGATTCTATATTTCTTAGAAACTTTGAGATTGGTGGAACATTTTGCAAGAGCGTTTAAAGTAGATTTCAGTTAGTTTCAATTATATTAATCCTGAATGTAACAAAGTTGCAGATTCCTTGACAAATTTGTCTTGTGATACTTAGACAAAGTCAAAAGTTTTTTCACGTGTTTAACCTTCGACATGATTTTAAAGGTCATTACAAGTTGGATAAAGTTGATGTAGCTATTATTCGCATCAAGAAATATTTTTGACTTGGATAATTTTTCTAGGGGTAAAGGTTTATGGGGGGCTCCCCATTTTCCCTGTATTTGATTTATTTTGATCTAATACAACAAGTATGAGTCTTTGCTAAACCCCCCATCCTCACTAGATGACTTTATTTAAATAAATGAATAAGCTAAGTCAAGCTCAAGTTGAATCGAGCCCTAAATGAGCAAGCTTCAAGTCAAGCCGAATCAAACAGGATATGGCTTGAGCTTGACTTGTATAAACATTCGAGCCCAAATAAAAGTTTAGCATGATTCTTTCAAGCCTAAAATACTAGCTTGAGTTTTGCTTGAATGAGCCAAATTGAGTGGAAGTTAACAAGCTAGCTTGGGTTGAGTGCAGCCCTAGCATCGTTTATCTGAGTTCATTTTGTATGTGCCACTCGACACCCAGATCTTGTGTGCCACAAATTATGGGTATATTGGTAAAAACACTCTAGACAAATTTGTCCTTCACAACTTGTAGTTTACTAACACGCCCTATCTATTACTAACATGTCATGTGTATTGGAGTAATCCTCATTGATATTTCTTTGTGATATATTGGAGCTATATTTCTGTGTTCCCTTTCATGCGCTCACATCTATCCAGCATCTTTACTCCATGAATATGCTTTTTATTGGCATCCAACATTCCGCTCTCTGATCTAATTGTAGACCTTTCTTTCTGACTAGTTTGTCCTCAAAAGTTTTTCTGTTGGTCTCTGAAAAACGGATAGGTCGTAATCTTGGTTAATATTGGTTAGTGGGTTAAAGCGCTGAACAATGAGGCTAAACGGTGGGCATATTATCAACCAACAAGTTGGTTCTTGTTCTCATAGTTGACTGTTCACAAGGTTTCCCATTTATTTATGATTTATCAATGAGATAATTCACAGCCAGATTGGCCGATAATCAGCTAAAACAACTCAAGCAAGGAGCAGTCTACCCGGGCACGGCATAACCACCTGATGATGGCCAAACCCTTCCTGTCAAGTAGGGCTAAACATGGGGCTGTGATGAATTAGGTTCGGGCATTTCGGGATAAGCCTTTTCTATCGACATCTGACCCGAACCCAGCCCGTTCTATCAACCTGAGCCCAAGCTAGTTACAAGCTCAGTTTGGGCTCATTCTAAAATCCGTTTAGGTTGGATTGAGCCTATCCTGGCCCAAGCCAAACTCATAAACATATGCTATACTTGTATAAACTAATCTTCATCAATCTATCCAAAGCATTGCAATTGATTTTGTTTGTTTTTTTTTTTTTTTATCACAATTAGAGCTACTCCTAGTCCAAATAAAACTTTTAGAGTTGATATTTATGATATCTCTCTTCCCACAACCATGGTTACCAAGTCGGAGTTCGGGAATAATTCATCTAGGAAAAAATTCGGAAAAAATTATCAAAATGCGAAAAATTCATAAATAAATCGAGAAATAAGAAATAAAAAAAATATATAATAAGATTACAAATTATGAAAGGTATAACAAATAAATTTCATAAATTAGATATTTTATTCAGGACTTTTTCAAAAAATCATGAATAATTTGTGTTTAATTCGTAATTTTTTGAAAAAATCACTAATTTTCTAAAACTCGCGAATATTTCGTGAATTAATCATTCGACGACAAAGTCGGGTATTATTCGGGATTTTTTGAAAAAATATGAGAACTTGATAACTATGGTCACAACAGGTCCATCTTAAGGAAGCCAAAGCCCATTACGCAGACCCAATGCTGTAGCCCCAGCCCAAACTAAAAGTGGGTTGGGCTTTAGAAGCCCATCAAGACAACAAAGCAAATTCCCAGAAAATCTTTTGAATTATTTTGAGCCCCACCAGGCACCAAGGGCCCCTACAGTCTATAACAAGATTCACCTACTCTTATATCTGACCGTGTTATACCCTATCATTCTCTCCAATAATATTCTTGTATTATTAAAGGGTGGTGATAGGCGCACCCCAATAAATGATTACCGTACCCCATTTTTATTTTTATTCTCAAATTCAGTTTTCAAGTTTCTTCATAGCCGCACCCCATCTTCTTCCTCATCTTAGTTTGGTGTGAAACGGTTGCTTCTTGGTTGCTTCTCTTTTCTAATTCTTCCTCCTTTCTCTTGCTCTTCCCCTGTTCGGCTCTTTCCATCTTCTTCCTCATTTGGGATCGTGGGATTTGAGATCAAACCATTCAGGTCAATTCTTGTGGGTTTCCTTCTATCTTATGGGATGCTCATTTGTTGCTGCTGATTCCTCTCTTCAATAGCAGCTTATCCCCATCTAATGAGATCTAATATTTTTTTATGGATCTAGTGTTAAACATGAATATGAAGGCAAATGGAACAAGAAGGAAATAATATTCACTAGTATGGTAGCTATGATCATGCTGCGGAGACTTTATCGTGATATCTCCAAATACAACCAGTTGGAGACCCAAGAAGAGACAGGATGGAAGCTAGTCCATGGGAGTTTTCAAACCTCCAATAAACTCGGATCTACTTTGTGTCTATGTTGGGAGAGGTGTTCAGTTCTTTGGGATGATACTTGTCACCATGATCTTTGCTCTCCTTGGATTCCTTTCCCCTTTAAACCGGGGTGGGTTGATGACGGTCATGCTCCTACTCTGGGTCTTCATGGGCTTGTTTGTCGGTTACTCATCTGCTCGTCTGTACACGATGTTCAAGGGAACAAAATGTAAGAAAATAACTCTCAGAACTGCATTCATGTTCCCCACAATTGTCTTTGCCATTTTCTTTGTCATAAATGCTCTCATCTGGGGGTAGAAATCATCCAGGGGTGGTGCAATTTTGAACTATATATGTTTGCTCTGGTCCTCCTATGGTTTGGGATCTCAGTACTCCCACTTGTGTTTGTGGGTGGTTATGTGGGTTTTAAGAAGCTAGCGATTGAGGATCCCGTGAAAACAAACAGGATACCAATGTGCTAGTAAATATTCTACAGATGTGTGTTGTATTTAGTTAACTAATTATTTCAAACAATTGATGTAGGTGGGAAGAAGCCACAATTGTGAGGAAGGATATGTGGGGAAGAAAAATGTCCAGGATGCTGTTGGGTCACCGTGAAAAATGCAGTCCATGTCTTCCAAGCAAGAGATACCTCTCATGAGAGGAACTCTGACGTTCAGGCAGTGTTGGCTAAGCTAAGAAGAGAGATGTTAGCTTAGAGAGATCGAAGCAACCAAGGTTCAAGTAGCCGAGGTTTAGGCAAAGTGCAGATTTTTGCTACTATTATAGAAAGATCTTTAAATTTCCTAATCTCCAAGCCCATATTACAGTTGGTTGATGAGTTGTATCTCAATTATAAAATTTCTAACAATTGTAAATGATGTGTAGATATAAAATTTATAGACATTTTTTTGTTTTTGGTGTGTACAAGTAATTCTATTAATTTAATGGTGTGCAGTAAGTATTCTTTTACTAATGGGATGCAGTCATCAAATATTTGTGTGCATCTACCAGCACCCTTATTAAACAGTAAAATACCGGTTATGTTAGAAGATCGATTATCATTAGAAAAAAAAAAACAAAAAAAACAAATTTTCAAACACATGGAATAAAGAAGAAGAAGAAAACAAAAATTACAGAGAAACGATGCAACATTTCCCAAGAAACTGTTACCATTAAAGATCAGCAGATCCATGAAAAGGAAAGAAAATGAAAATTTGCAGTTTCATTCCTCTTTTCAGCATTTTTTTTTAATTAAAAAAAATCTAAAACCCTAGGTTTCAAGCTCGACCGCCATTAAATCTTCAAGGTCGAGGGCGAAGTGAGAATCAAAGACATTGATGTAGGAAGAGAACGTCTGTTTCTACTGCTTCTAAATACAGAACCAGAAGGAGAAGAAGATGAAGACGAAGACGAAGAATTAGAGGAGATGAACCTACTTGAGAGGCTTCTCAGTTTTTTCTTCTCTCCTTCGAAAACCTTTTCTTCTGCTCTATGATGCTGAACCTTCGTTGCATTCAGACTCACAGGAAGAACACAATTGCAAAGAAAACCTTCAATTCATGAGAAAATGAGAACAGATTAATTGAAAATTTAGGAGAGAGAAAAAAAGATTTAAATTCATGAATTTAAAATCGATTTCTTACCGATTTTAGCGAGTCGATTGATCCAGCGAGGAATCGGTTTCCCTGTCAGTTTGAGGCATGCATCGTTGCAGAAATGGTTGCAGTTCTTGGTGATGAGATTATATGCGTTGCCTGTGTATTCCTCCGCGAGGTTCTCCATGAATTCTCGAACCTCTTTCGGACCTAAATCTGTTCTTCCGATTAGGATCGATTTTCTGAAGGTAAATCCAGGGCATTGCTTCGGTTCTCCCTCAAAAATTCCCGTTGTTGGATAATCGTGCGCTCCAAAAGCGTATTCAACATCATGAACTGCGATAAATTCAAAACAGAGAGATCGGACGAAATCAAAGCCTAGATCGGTAAAATACACACAGAGATTAACCAGAAAAGCAAATCTATTGATACGATCTGTCTGCTAATCGGTTTATAAAGATAAATTGAACTCCAGCAGATAAATTTGATAATCATCTGCTGTTTTAAGAGAAAATCACAGAGATAGATTCAAAATAGGTGAAAAATCTGACCTTGAACTCCGGAATGATAGACTCCAAGGCCGAGCCAGTAAGCGTAGCCATTAATCGGTGTGAGATCATAGACATTGAGATATACAAGAACCGATCCAGTTTTTCTCTTCTGAGAGATTCCTTTACAGAACATTTTTCTGAGATTTGATCAAAACAAATGCTTCACGATAATCATAAAAAGATACTCATCTGAATGCCTCTGCAACCACTACAGATTGAAAATCGAAATTTCAAGTTTCTCTGTATTAGAAACCAGATCTCGATGGTTCTTTCGCTGCTCTAATGGCTTTTTCTAATCTGAGAAGAAGAATATCTTTTTTCCTCTGGCTCTGGTTCCACCGGCGACCAAAAGCGCCGCACCATATTCCATTCTCCGGTCCATCATCTTAAACTATATTTCTGATTTAGATAAGAAAAGACCCCTGGATGTGATTTAAATTACCAGAAAGCCTTTCCCGGTTCGATAATAATCTCGGCTAAAATTTGAAATTTGAGAAAAAGTAACGTATACTTTTTTCACTCGGGATTTTCTCCGGTAGTTACAAGTGGAAAAGGAAAATCGGTCCTACTAGTAAGAGCTAAGTCAGCATTAGTCATGGGATTATCATTAATCCAACAGGAGTAAAGGACTTTCTCAAAACACACGGGGATATTTTGATGTGATTAATTTTGAGCCGGAGGTTTGCTTCACGGGGTTGACGGGGTTGAAGGGGAGCTCCCTTTTTTACACTATTGGCGTGACACGTTTGTAATTATTAAAAGAAGCTTGAGCAAATTTACAACTCATCGTAATTACAAAAATGCCACTGTGATAGTATAAAAAGGGGAGCTCCGCTCTAACGTCGTGAAGCAGGGCTCCTCTTTGTATCTAAACTGTATTTTGATAGGCACATGTAAAAAAAAGGTTGGTCTACAATTAGGTCCCATTTGTCAACAAGTCCAACCCTCACTTGTAAGGGTTCGGCCCAAGCCTTCGAATGGCTAGGCCCAAGCCCTAACCTCAAGCATAGGATCAGGCTTGGGTTGAAAAGCTTAAAAAAGAAAACTTTTTTTTTTATCGTAACATTTGGCAAAAAAGAGTTTCAAACTACCGTGGTTCCCATCAGAAGCATGGATAAAGTTGAACACATATGTCCGAGGAAATTGAAATGCTATTAGAGTTGCGAGGAAGTAGGATACTGATCTAAATAAAGAGAACCCTCATGCAGTGCGACCATACTAAGAAGACATCAGTGCTTAATTCATATGTTCCGTTTCGAAATTTTTGAAAAGGAAATGAAAAATATTGTTTGGTTACACTTCTTCAGGAAGATAAGAATTTTTTAGGAATTACTTGGGAAGAAGCAACTTCTAAAGAAGTTTGCAAAAGATGTAAAAGAAATTCTGAAAATAAATTATGTTTGTTTTGCACATATGAAAACTTACTTTTGTGAATTGAAAAATCAAAAATATTGTTTGGTTTACACTTTTGAAAAGTTACTCCTACACGCTTAATTTACTTAAGCCTAACCACTATTAAAAGAGGGTAAAAAGACACGTGAACATGGCGGTCCCCTGCATAGTGGAGTGCGCAATCCTCTAATCACTACTCTTTTGGTATGAAGGATAGATCTCATCCTAGCCAATTGCTATTGAACTCCGAGAGAGTTCAATCGCACCCATAAGCTAACACATTTCTCTTTTAATCTCGATTAACTGTAATTAAGATTCACTAACCCTTGGGGTTCAATGATATAATTTTGATTTTTAGAAAAAAATATTTAACACTGATTAAGAATTTTTAATCCTTAAGGTTAATTTTTTTTCTTTCTAAAAACCAAAGTCATATTATTAAACCCCAAAGATTAGTGAATGTTAGTCATAGTTAATAGAAATTAAAAGGAACATGTGTTGATCTAGGGTCCAATTGAACTCTGCCTAAGTTCAATTGCAATTGGCTGGAATGAGATGTTAAAAGGTAAGGCTGGAAGGGTGATGATATCTTAAAGGACAAGGCCATGGAAAGCTACCTCTAGATGCTTTTTATAAGGTGTCACTCTGTCGGGGGCAAGAGAAGTTTTATAAAGCACACTGCCGTATATTTCCAACCTTTCGTCATCTTTCCGCCCAAGTGGAAAACACGGCTTCTTGCATAAGCATGCCATAGATTTTCAACTTTCATTATCTTTGGACTTCAGAGGAAGTATTGATGAGTGGCTAACCAAACGGAGTTTTTGACTTCTTTAAACGAAAGGCAGTTGAAAAGTCTTAACCAAACGCTACCTAAGTTATCTGTTGCTGAGGTAATTGGGGTTTGGGTTTGCATTATGAAATGTTTGATATTAAGCTAATTTTAGTTAGGTGATACACTAGAGGCTTGAGATATGCCATGGCACAAAAGTAACACACATTAATAGATATTAAGGGATATATCATGGTAGAATGTCAACCTTAACATTTCTATAACAAGGATTAAAGTATAATGGTAACTTCAATAAAAACATTAAATATAACACACACACACACACAAGATATATATATATATATATATATATATATATATATATATATGAGGTGTTTCCTAAGCCGAACCGTCATGTCAATGGGCCTAAAATTATTTTAGGCCCAACCAATTTCTCACGTGTCAATGGGCTCAAAATTTTTGGGCCCAATTAGTCTTTCAGACTTCAAGGGTAAAAAAATCCATCAATTTTGGGGCTTAGGAGGGCCCGGCCGAACTGGGTCCCCTCAACAGAGGGCTGGATTGACAGCCCTACATGTAGGGGTGTAATCAAGACGAGTCATTTAGTAGGGTGTTCTAGTTCGGCTCTTTAAGTTACAAGGGTGCTCAAGCTTGACTCGAGCTTCACTATTTTTGTTCAAGCTGGAGTCATGAACAAAACTATTAGCACAAGCTCAACTCGGTTATCTTTTATTCTTTTTAGATCAAAGGTCATTGGTTTATTATTATTATTATTATTAATTTAGATTAAGAAAAATCAAAACTTAAAATATATGTGTAGTTTTTGAGACTTAACATACTTCTATATATATACACTTTCGAGCTCAGCTCGTTAACCAAATGAGCTCGAACTCAATATGTTTATTGGATAAACAAGTTCAAATTAGCTCTTAACGAGTAGAGCTCAAGCTATTCGCGAGCAACTCGGTTTCGTGGTCAAGCCCTAGTTCCACACCACCAAAGCAACCATCTGAATTAAATTTCACTCTTACTGGATTGTCATAGTTCTCATATGTAAGAAAGCAGCCTAAAAACTAGAAGTCATAGATCAAATAGTTATGATTAGGGCGGTCCTATCTGATAATTATCTAGAATAGTATCCGTTTAAGCGAATATTTATCTAAATAGGTATCCGACAGATCGGATTTGAATATTCATTAAGGTATCCATTTATAAACGGAGTGCATACAACTAGTGAACTATCCGCTCTGCTAAATATCTGTCTGTCTAATTAAGCAAATACATAATTTTATATTCCACATGCCTCTTGTACTGTAATTCCCTTGCATTAATATAACTTCTTGTAACAAACCCTAAACCTCTTTTCGTGACAAAACCTCTTTTCTGCCGACATCATCTTCCTCTCCTCTCCTCTCTTCTTCTACTCTTCTTCAATGTCATGGAAAATTTTTATAACAACAATGGAAACAGCAATGACAAGGACAAGGAAGTTCATTTTAGAGGGGTGAGGAAAAGGTCATGGAGTGCAGAAGGTATGCGGCAAAGAGAAGCGATCCCGACAAGAAGAGCTGTGTTTGGTTAGGTACGTTTGTAACTTATAGTTCTCTAGAAACTCTATTTAGATTGTAGAGATTACAAATAAAGTTATCTCCTCTCTCTTGCCACTAAATCCTTGAAGAGCTCAAAGTTTTTTTTTCCCTATAATCCAAGTTTCTGAAAGTTGCCATTTCAGGTAAAAACTAGTTTGGTTATTAACTAACGGAGTTTGACCGAGACTATCTTTGTAATCTACCGAAGTAACTGCTTGTGTTTCCATCTTCTGTTGTGGCTATGTGGGTTTTAACTGACGGCAAGGTAATCTTATAATTACTTTCACCTCTCCTTTTTTCAATTTTTTTTCGATCATATCACATTTCCAGTATTTGAATCGTATTTGGATACAATTCGAATTCGATTATTATAATTGGTTGAATTTGGATGTTATCCAAATTCGATTAATTAAACGAATTGGAATCCACTTTCTTGATTTTATTATCCCCCGAATATCGGAGCAGATTTGTATAATAGGTAGGATATTCGAATTTCATTAGTTAAACAAATTTAAATTCAGTTTCCTGATTTTACTATCCGCCAGATATCAGATTAGATTCGGATAGTAGGTAAAGTTAATCGAATCGGATATGAGAACACTATCTGCTCCATTGACAACCCTAGTTATGATCATCTACTTTACAAATTTTGACCTAATGATCTGGTCAACCTTCCTCTCGGCCCACCCCTAGCATAGCATATATGATCATCTAGTCAACAGATTCTGACCTAATGATCTAGTCAACCTACCCCTTGGCCCACCCCTAGCATAGCATAATCTATCTATCTATAAATTATTAATACTATTTTTCATATTAATCTACCATGAGTCCTACCATCAACTATTGGTGGTGTTACTAATTTTTCTATCTTGGTCTACTCTTTTCCAAGGTTTTAAACCAATTTACTTGCTCTAATTTGCTATCCTTTTTTATCCATCAATTCTCCCTTAGTTTGTCATCCACTAAAGATATTCTCTAATCTTTTCGAATGATCTCATTTTCTATCATTCTACTCATTGACGAGCACTATCTCATGTTGACCAAAAACTATACATTTCGCATTATGTCAATGAGCCCAACTGGTTTAATATGTTACTATGAGTGATAACTTGCTCCATCAAATGTTTTTCTTTATTTTTTGGTGGTAACGAGGGTGTCCATGGCTCTTAGAGCAACCATGTAAGTGATAACTTGCTCCATCATTTTTTGTGTGTGGTAATGGGTGGTCCATGCCTTTTAGAGTACCCGATTTGCAGTTCCCTCCATCCACACGCATCGACAAGTAGGGATAAATTCCTGAGGGTGGTCAACAAGAGAAAGAGAATTGAACTCAGAACCTCTTCTTTCTGAGGTGTGGTCTTGAGCCTCCTGCCAGCACACCAACCCCGTTGGTTGCTCCATCAAAGTTACCTATTGTGAGTAGATTTATTCAAAAATAAAATAAAAATGCTTGAGAACACAAACCCTCGTCACGCCAGCAATTTTTAAAACCTTAGGAGGGGATGTGGCAGGGACTAAGGATGCACAACAAGTGTGGGCTACGGTTGGGGACTAGGGTTGGCATCTTGCAGCCTGTATGGTGTTCGACCCAAATGAAGATTGGCTAAAATCTATAAAACTATGGGCAATGCTAGGCTGACTCTTTAGCAAACGGATTCGCCCTTTTTATAGAAATAAAGCAGGTGAAAATGACTAGCCCGTGTATCCAAACTGGGCTAGCTTGAAGTTCGGCTCGGCTCAACCCGATCAAGCTAGGCTTGAGCTCGAAAAATAGGCTTGATTAAGCCAAGCCGAGCTATTTTTTGAGTTTGAAAATGTATTCAAGTTGAGCACTAGCCAAGGCCTGTTTGATTCAGCTCGACTCGAAACTCGGCCTGAGTGAGGTTCGGTTGGGCTCGGCTCGGCTCGGCTCGGCTCGGCTCGGCTCGAATATTATATAAAAAATAATAATATATTATATATATAAATAATATAATTATTATATATATAATAAAAATATTATTACTTTTATTTAAAAATAATTTTTTAATAATTCAATTCAATTTGAGCTTAAGCCTAACCGAGCATATTCGAACCGAGCTTTTTGAACTACATAACAAGTCAAGCCGAGCTAGTGCATAGGTGAAAAAATTTCAAACTGAGCCAAGGCCATGCCCGGCTCGAATATACCCTTAAAAATGACAATGAGGTCTACCTTCTTTATTTTCATACAAGGGGTGAATCTGCTAAGCATTCCCCATTCGTTCTTTTGCTATCATTTACAAAGCTCTGACACTTTACAAGTCTGAGACTTTTCAGTGCCAGAATTCCCAAGTCTTTTTATTTGGCAATATTTTTGTTCTTTTGACTTGAATGCAAGATTGGGATGTAACATAAATTCATACCATGAAGAGATTCGAAGTCCCTCTCTTTCTTGTGAGACTTTTGTTTTGATACATTGGAATGTGTGAGATCGCAACTCCATTTAGAGTGTTAGTATTTGTTTGGTTAATGCCTAACATTTAAAGCTGGACTAGGGGTGGCAACGCAACCCTTGGGATTGATCCCGAGACCTGCCTCCTAATGAGGGAATACACCCAGGGGCGAAGCAGAGGGTGGTGAAGGGGCATGGGCCCCAAATATTTTTCAAACTTCTTATTTTATAGGTATATTTTTTTTAATATACATTATATCACAATTTTGTATATAGTGGGCCCCCAAGCAATATTTTGTGATTTTTTTTATTAAATGTTTAATATAAAGCGATTGATTCTTTATGTTTCTATGTGTCCCTTTTAACCCTATTTACTAACTCAAAAGTTAAATTATTTTCTAAAACAAGGGTAGATGTATAAACCCTAACCCCTATGTTTTGGTTGCCAAGAAAATAAGTAAAAACATAGAAAAGAAAAAAATTTTGGACAAAACACAATTAAAACTTGTATCAGAAGTCCAAAATTTTCTTTTATTTTCCATGTTTTCACCTATTTTTTCAGCAACCAAACATAGCATAAGGGTGCGTTCAGTTGGTGAGAAAGCGAGTGAAAGAAAAGAAAAGAAAGGGAAAGAAAAGAAAAAGAAAAGAAAAGAAACTTAATTTTTCTCTCAAAATAACCATCCAAAGATGAATGAAGTTTTTGAGAAAGTTTATCACAATTGAGAAAGTGTAAGAAAATGAAAGTGTGTTTCTTGCAAACCAAACACAAGAAAAGTGCAAGAAAACATATTTTTCTTTTCCTTTCCCTCACTTGCCAAACGAACACAACTAAGGGTGAGTGAATCTTAATCAAAGTTAATAAGTGTTAAAAGGGACACATGTCAAGCAATGGAGGTGCACGTGTTCCACCCAATAGAATGCGCATGGGATAAACAATCTTCATATTATAAAAATATAGTTAATTTTATTTATGTAATGACCCCCCCCCCCCCCCCCCTTCCCCCTTTTTTTTTTTAATGTTACTGGACTTTTATTAGATATTAACAATTTCGTGATCACGATGAACCTATTACTAAAAAAAAATATATCTCAGATCCTACCATAATCACTTTAGTTTTCTTGATATATATACTTCGACCCTGAAGGAAAAATTCTTAGCTCCGCCCTGCATACATTACCATTGGGCTAAACCCCACGATGTGTTTTGTGAGACTTGAAGTTCCTCATTTTAAGGGTTATGGAGTTTTGCAAAAATTGCACAAAGTAAGAGCCCCATTGGTCCCACGACTGGTGGGGTGTGATGTCTTTGTTGAGGGTGGTCTCGGGATCCAATTACCCCATGGGACGAGTCCAAGTCTGCAAGAGCTCCACTCTCTAAAGCTAACCACTAACCATTGATCTAACTACTAACCGTAGTTAAATGATACTCTCAACAAAAAAACAAAGGAAAAAAAAAGAGAAAAAACAAATAAATAATATAAAAATTAATAATTCCTTAAAGTTATGTACTCTTCCCCCAATTCTCAAAACAGAGCTAAAAGCATTTCATTTTCATTTCCATGTTTGCCTGAAGCCTGTATTTATTGAAAAAGTGCTTTTCACTTTCTCAACTTCCATTCACGTGGATCACATGGTATAGTGCCTGCTGCACTCAAACATGGAAAAATCCACCTTGAGGAGGTGTTTGGTAGCAACAATATCTTAATCCAAATATATAGCATTTGTATTTACGAAGTATATTTTCTACAGATTAGATGGTTCCAATCAGCCTGCAGTCCACTTTGATTTTTGACATGGAATTATTTCCTGGTTACAATCACGTAAAATATCCTTCGCAATCTATGGCTATAAGTTTATTTCAGGACATTTGGTTATGTTAAAATGGAAACTGTTTTCTGGGATCGAAATCTTTTATTTTCTTACAAAAAATTATCGCTTCTCAAATATAAACATGTTTTTTTTGAATGGTACCAAAAAATTGCGCTAATATATATATATATATATACACACACATATATATTTTGTGTGTAAATGGTCTGAAACCATCCCTTTTCTTCTCATAGAGACTTAGAATGATGCTTGAAAAGAAAAAATAAAACAAACAAACCTGTTTCATCGGTAAAAGAAAAAAAGAAACTACAAAGTTATCCATATAATATAGTAATGCTAGCTCTACTTTCTTTTAAAGTCACTTATTTTAATGAGATGAAATGTGTTTTAGTCTCTTCCACTATGAGAAAGAAAAATGCTTAACTTACCACCCATTTCTACTAACGAAATGCAAGTCGTCAATGATCCACCCCCACTTTTTAACACTCACTAACTGTGGTTAAAATTCACTCACCCTTAGGATTAAGCAATCCAACCTTAGTTTTACAGGAGAAAATCTTAACTTAAATTAGTTAAGCTTAACCAAGGTTAAAGGGGTGTTAAAAGGGACACGAAGACACAGTACGTACTGAGAGGTACACTAATCACTACTGTAAGAGAAATACATGGGTTTTGGACTAACACATATACCTTGAAAAAAGTAACTTTAAAAAGAAAGTTGAGCTAGCCTTACCCTAGATTTATTTATCCACAACCAAACGGTTAATAACACGTTTTCAAGTGAGGAAAATACTTTTAAGGATGACAATTTTTCTTTTCAGTAAAAGGATCCTAAATGGTTTGAGGGCATAGGATTTACCCTAGCTGAAGCTTGATTACTTGGGCCTAGCCTCTTTGATCAATAGCGTATCAGATGCACATTTGCACTATTTTATGGTTTAACACTTTTGACAGTGTGATAAGTTTTCAGATACTGATTCACTCACTACGCCTTCATGGCCGGAAGTAGTTCGAGTATTTCACAGATGATATAATCAAATGAACAAATTTTGGTAAGATGATATGGTAAGCTTTCAGGTTCTGGTAGAAAGCTCAAAGGAGGCATACTCTACCTGGACAGACTTCGTTCCTGGTAAGATTTCAGTAGAATCAGGTTCTAAAATACTGTTTAGGTCATAACAGCCTAAATGAGTTAGTTATAATCATAAGTCGGTTATGATTGTTTGGTGAGCTGACAACTCTCTCTTAACAAATAGACTCCTTTTAACAAAATTCATCCATCTTAACAGAATATGCACAGTGCATTTATCATAATATAATTGGCATATGTCAGAGTTTGTTAGATGTCAAATAAAAAATATTTTTGATAAGAGATTATTTTAGTTGAGAATATTCTCTATAAACAAGGGATACTCGTATAGATTAAAGAGGATTATATTTTGACAATGATTTAAGATATTTTCTAGGAGAAGTCTTCTTCTCCAAAAGAGAGCTTTTCAAATCTAGATAAGATTTTCAGTGTTCTTGAAGGAAAAGCTGTCTGTTCACTTGGGTTGTTCATTGTTCCCTCTTCTCTATCTCTGATCATATTCATCATATTTTCTTCCTAATTCTCTTGATTTACTCTTTTAGGAATTCTGGAGAAGTTTAAGTTGTTCCATTGTAGCTGAACTCCTTCAAGGTTTGCGGATGACCCAAAATTTACAAAGGAGTATCTCAAGGATGATGATCCAGTCATCTAAAGCTTGAAGACAACGATCCAGTCATCCAGCCTGTCAGAAGCTTCGAATCCTCAATTTCAACACTAGTTTATCATGCTTATATATTCTTGGGATCAGAACACAGGAACTTTGAGCTGAAATGGACGTTACCAGAAGTGAGTAAAAAAAAAACATAGGACCTCTGTGTGTGCTTCCAACTGTCCCTAGTGAAACAAGTTTCCCGCTTCCATGCTCAAAAGAGGAAATGAAACTCACTAAAAATCTGGAATTGAGAATCGAAACATAGGACTACACCTACACTGTTTGTAAGATTACAATAGTCCCAAAAAAAAAAGAAAAAAGATTACAATAGTCCATTCTTAAGAACTTAGTTTACAGAGCGAAGAAACTAGCCTTCATCATTATCTAGGAGAGATCACATATCTAGGAGAGATCACAGCTTGAGAGAGAACAATTAGAAAACACAAATATGCATTTTATTTAGGACTGTTGCATCTTGCAAGTCTTTAATTATTTGGAGAGAGAGAGAGAGAGAAGGGGAGTTATTGTCATTATTTTATTTTATGTGTTCTCTTTAATTTGGGGTGTAGTCATAAATTTTTTTGGGGTACGCCTAACTCCACTCTTTTATAATTAAGCTAAAATTTAATTAATTTTTTAAAATATCATCCTTTTTATATATTAGCAAAGGGGTAGTTTTGGAACTAAGCTAATTTGTAGTGATCCTAATTTAAATTAAATACACTTAGGGGTAAATTATACCCTGAGGGTAATTTAGTAATTTATTTTTGATGTTTGATCATATGGCTAACCTTGGTGGGGTAGGGCTAACCTAATAATTTAATTTAATAAGTTAAATTAATTAAATCTAGGTTATAAACAAACAGGCCTTAGTGGGGATATATTAGTAATTCTCTAAATGGAGTTTGTGGGGATATATTAGTAATTATCTAAATGGAGTTTAATATAAATAGAATTGTTTAACCTAATAGTCATATTTTTGCTAAACCTAAATTAGGAGAAGTGAGTGTCAGCACCCTATTTTTACACCCCCTTAATCGTGGTTAATTAATTTAGCTATGGTCCAAACCCTAGATCAACCCTAGTTCCAAACCCTAGGTAAACCCTTATCCATAGGACTAAACCCTAGTTAACCCTAAGCTTAACCCTAGGTAGTCCTAAACCCAAACCCTAGGTAGCCCTATCCTAACCTTAGTAAGCCCTAGGTATACCCAAGGCCCAAGCCCATTTGACCAAACTTATACCTAGACAACTCAATCAAACCCAATTACCTAATTTTATTACCCAACCCAAGTAGTCAAGCCCAAATACCCAATCATCCAATTGCCTAAGCCAAAGCCTATTTCCATAGCCCAAGCCCAAATGTCATAGTCAAAGTCCAATAATCATAACCCATGACCCATCTACTAATAACCCATGATCCATAAGACCTAATCCACATATCCATATCCACCTACCCTATATCCTACAACTCATACCCATATAACCCATAGTTCACTCAACCCACCAACTCTCTTACACCTCTCTTACATCAACCCATACCTATATAACTCATAGTTCACTCAACCCACCAACTCTCTTACACCTCTCTTACACCCTATATCCTACAACTCATACTCATATAACTCATAGTTCACTCAACCCACCAACTCTCTTACACTCTCTTACACTCCTTACAACACTCAATCTATCAACTCACCTTACAACACTCAAGTCTTTACCCACTAGCTCATTTTATCCCCTATGTAAAAGACACAACCCAACCTCTTAGTTTTCCTATAAATACCAATCTCTTAGCACCTTAGATCCACCCCTCAAGACCCCTAGAAGGTTCCCACCCACTTGTGTTTCTCTTGAGTTTGAAGAAGGGAGAAGAAACTAAGGTTTAGAGTTTGGAAAGAATTCTAAGACTAAAAGCTTAGAGTTCTTCACTAACTCTCTTCCTTTGTGGATTCTAAAACCCTACCCCTTGGAGCATTGAAGGAGAATTCTTGGAGGAGTAGGCACTCATTCTTTCATTTTCTCTTCTTTTTTATCTTTTTTTTTATTTGGTTCTCTCTTCTTGATCTCACATTTCTCAAGCATAGTTGGGCCTCTCTACACCAATCTAATGGTGTAGAGGGACCCCATATCAAAGGCAAGGAGATGCTCATTTTTTTCTTTTCCTTTCCATGTACATATTTTCTTCTTTTTTTATGTACCCACAAGTGTGGATATGGGTAGGCTCATAGAGAGTGGAAGCTAAAGCTATACCTCTCTTTTTCACTTTGTTTCCTTTTGAGATTCTAGTCCTCTTTCTAGAATTTTTTGTGAAAGCTCATCCCCTCCCTAACATTCTTTAGAGCAACATTACATCATTAATAATGGTGTAAATGAACCACCTTAAAAGGGAGAGGATGAGTTTTCATTTTCTTTCATTTCTTTATTTTTCCTTCATGTTCTATGTTGAATGGGTAGGTGATGGTTTAAGGACTTAAGATAAATGACGGTGTAAGGACTTAAAGAGGACATTCTTAAAAATGTTTCATACTAAAGACAATGGTATTGGATCTATTATCAACATCAATCCAACAAAATAGGTGTTGGTAATAGACCATTTACTATTCATAAGGCACATCCCTCTTTATGTCTTAAACTATAATCTTTTAGCCAAACTCTTGGACTAAATTTGACTTTAGTTAAGTTTGTCAAAACCTTACCTATATGAAAATTCAAAAACATGATAAAATCTCAAAATACCAAAAACATGATAAAATCTCAAAACACCAAAAACATTTAAATATAACCAAAATATAAAAAACATTCAAATATCCCCAAAAATCTCAAAAAATATAAAAAATACAAAAAGACCAAAAAGAGACTTGTAGGATCTCTTTAGCTTTGGTTAGCTCACCTAACCATAGTTAAATCTCCTCTAACTACGGTTAGACTTACCCCTTGTGCACTTGACCTCCCCGGTCAACTAAACCATAGCCTTCTAGGCTAGACCATTTGACCACCCTATGCACACACACACTACCCCCTAGCCTCGGCACGGGCTCATGTGCTAGAACTACGCTCGGTCTGATCTCACCATGTGAGTACGTAGGCAACTCAACTCGGGTTCGACCCTAGCCATCTAACTTTCTATTTTTCTTGGATTAGCACTCACTTAAAAACTTTGGACATTTTAATTAAACTTTGAGATTATAATTGGCTTAAGTTTAGGGAGTAGGTAACCGTTATAAAACGGAGGTCTTGGGGTGCCTAATACCTTCCCCAAGACTTAATCGAACCGCTTACCCTAACTCTGTAAAGACTATTTGCCTTATCCAAACAAACAAATACCCGGGACCTATCCCTAAGAATGAATAGGTGGCGACTGAAGTCAAAACATATAATTGTGAAAGTGGGTTGGAAAATCCCATGCTCACAGCTCTGGCGACTTTGCTGGGGATAAGGTTCAAGCCGGAACTTAAATTTAAGCCAAATAATCTCAAAATTAATTAAAATACCTAAGTATTTAATTAAGTGTTGATTCTTCATACTTTTTGGGATGTTTCTTGTACAGTGCATTTCATGCATTGCATACTAGTGTAACAACCCAATACCCATTAGACAGGCTTATTACGCTCAAGGCTGTTGGATGACTATCCTCAGTGACAGGGGCTTAACAGTCTTGGAGGTCCGCGGAATTACTCCTGCTGGGTGACTACTCTCAGGGAAGGATTCTGAACGCTCCCGCTTACACCAATCGTCCCAGGTATGTTCTATTCCAGGGAGTCGCATATACGGTGTTAAGTGATCCCCCCATCCTTTAGGAACACCCTGCATTACCCCAACATGCATACATATAGAATAGGCTGAGGTATAGTCTACAAGCAGCCCACCCTGGAGGGATATTCTAAACCCTAACCTGCTTGTACCCTATACCTGTCCCCCAATCATGGCTGAACATCAGGACACTCTATCCAGATAAACACTCATCCAGGGGGCATGTACTGAGCCTTTTTTTTTGTGCTTGTAATAAAAGACCTCCTACCCTATCTCCAGACATACATGTGAGATTCACACCCTAAGTTGCAATGGGTAAGCCCATTAACCCACTCCAACTTTGCCCCAGTAGGCCCTGGTTACCAACAACTCAGGTTAGTAGAACGGAGTTCTCTCCGCCTACCCTATCGAGTCACACCTGTTATGTCCTACCTTAAAAAAAAATCAAAAAATCAAAAAAAATAAAAAAATAAAAAAAGTGTCATTCATGCATGACTTTCCAACTCCAGATCAGGGGCATTGCCCCTATGTCAATTAGACAGTTAGGTCATTTGCATGCATTCCGACTTCCTCCCCTTCTCTTGCATGTCATTCCAATTTCCAGACTATGGGCATTATCCCTAGGTCAGCGAGACTATTAGGTCACCTGTATGCTTCCTTTATTTCTTCCATTCTATTCCAACTCTCACTCCATATCACCCATCTTTTCAGGGAGCATACTCTGAGCCAAGCACGGATCTGAAAAGTAAGATACCTGACACGACATGGACCCTCGAGATGGACAAGAGACTGACCCGGATACCCCGAGATCACAACCTTAGGTTCCGGATTTTGAAGCAAGACTAGCAGAAAATGCCCGGAGTATTGAAAATTTAACAAATATCGTCCAGGATTTTATGCGGGCAGTGACTCATGCCCTCTCCTCCTCCAACTTTCAACTCGCCGAGACAAAAAGGCCGTCACAACCAAACCCACCATCTACAACCAACATTACCCCTTCTCTACCCACCATCAACATCACACCACAACCTACGCCACCATCACATACCCTCAACATTCCTCCTCCGCCAATTCAGCTATAACCTACTCACCACATCTCCACACCACTCATAGACCATTACGAGGAAGAGGAGGCCAGGGCTGGCGGTGAACCTCACACGGGGTCCGCCCATGTATCTTCAAGCACTGCTCAAATCCTGGATGCATATCGGGAGAGGATCGAGAAATTAGAAGAGCTGATAAAGCAAAATCAGGGATCCCGTAAGTCCACTAACTTCAGGGACATGTGTATACACCCTGGAATCCAAATGCCCAAGGACTTCAAGGTTCCTGACTTTGAAAAATATAATGGGAAGGGTTGTCCTGAGACACACTTGAGGGCATACCGCGGAGAATTATTTCAGCTTGAACATGGAGACAAATTGTTGGTACAGTTATTTCAGAAAAGCCTAAAAGGGCCTGCACTGCAATGGTTCACCAAGCTGGACCCTAGCAAGGTATGAACTTGGGAAGATCTCTGCGAAACCTTCATTGCCCAGTACTCTTACAATGTTGATCTGGTCCCACAAAGGGCAGACCTGGAGAGAATGTCCCAGAGGGACAGTGAAACCTTCATCGAGTATTCAGTTCGGTGGAGAGATATGCTGGCAAGATAAACACCCCTCTACCGGAAGAAGAATTGGTAACAACTTTTCTCCGCACCCTTAAACACCCACTCAAGACTCTCCTAGCGGCACAGCCCATCTCTGACTTTAGCACCATGGCTAAGTGTGGGGCCAGAATTGAAACGACATTGGGTGACAGTGGGTCAGTCGACATTTTTCAAGGAACGAAGGGCGCATCTTCCTCTCGACCTCTCATCCATCCGAAGAGAGACAACAAAAAGAGAGAGGATGATGGACACACGGTATCAGCCATACCAGTCCGGGTGCCCAACTTGCCCCGCCAACAAGCTCAACGACCACGGTAAGTTCAGCAACCCCAGGGGAAGCTACTCTCTCACCAGATGACTCTTGAACAGAAGAGAAACCGGGCATTCACTCCGCTACCGTATTCTCCGACGACACTCCTATCCTTCCTGTTGGACAAGAAACTGATCACCCAGAAAGATCCACAGCCTCCACTGGCAAATCTTCCAAAGAACTACAGGGCGGATCAACACTGCGTGTACCACCAGTCGCCAGGACACCCTACTGATAGGTGCTATGATCTGAAACACGCAATCCAAGACTTGCTGGAAACCGACAGAATTTGCTTTGCACTGGGAAATACGGACATCAATCAAGCTCCTCTCCCAGATCATACTCCTCCTGCAAACTAAGGTGTGTCAGCCGGAATAGTTCTGTAGCTGACTTTTGAACAATCTCACTTTTGTTATGTCTATCTTGTACCTCTTTTCTTAGTACCTCAGTCGGCCATGTTGGTCCATGTCTATCCCTATCATCAGTCCAGTCCGAGCAAGTGACTAGTGGTCCTTGCTATGTCTTTTTGTCAAGTCTGTCCATTTTGACATTTTAATGAAAATTGCTGTTTTAAGTCTAAGTCAAGTTTTATTGTGTTCTGAGATGCTTAATTTGGGAGCTGGACTAGTTCCTAATGCCTGTAAGGGACAACTTGATCATTCAATGGGAAGTTCAACAACTATCTAAACAAATGCAGAAACAGTGAAGACCTCTCTGAGCATCAAAGGACAATCAACTGAAACGAGGCAACGCAATGACCATACATGCTCTCGACCAATCAAGGATATGATAGGAGGCCATCTTTGGATAAACCTTCAAAACACCTCGCTCACCCGTGCTACATATATCCTCTCGTTTGACCTTTGAGCCTAATAGCCTTTCTTTCAAAACTCACACAGGGGCACCTCTTGAATGTCAAAATGACAAAGAAGAACAATCAGCAAAGAGCAACTAACAAATGCGGCCTTTTGATCAAACTACATCTTGACCTGATCCCTATTTGGGTATGTAGGCAGCCTGAAATCAGGTGCGGTCATAGCACAGCAAATGTGCCACAATACAAGACAACCATGTACCAAAAAAAAAAAAACAAAAAAAAGAGAAAAGAAAGAAAACTCAAAAAAAAAGAAAAAGAAATAAAGAAAAAGGTATTTGGTTACACAGCAAAGCTATACCAAAAGATCAAGAATGCATAAGCTGGTTCTATCCCGACACCGAACAAAATCATAGGGTGCCCTGCCCTTGCTAGAACTGAAATTTTGAGCCTTATCTCGTTTCTAGCCAACCCACGTTTCGTCCCAAACACTAAGCCCTCCTTGATCTTTGAGAAGACTTGTGCATCAATGGTCAAAAGCATTCACCTCCATTACCAACAGGCAATGATGAGAGTAGACTGGAGAATTATCAGAGAAAAGAGTAGACAATGAGAAAATGTGAAGCTTGTATACCCAGTCCTGGTGAAAACCCGAAAGGACCCAGGGGCAAAAAAGGGATAAATCAAATTTCACGGGCATAGTAAGGAATATTCAATCTTGCTATTGCGCAAAAATTACGTGAACCCAGTCCTGGTAAAAACCTGAAAAGGCCCAGGGGCAAAAGAGGGAAAATAAGCTAATACAGGCTTTGCAGACATCCCTCCCCAGCAAATGCAGATCTACCACAAGGATGATCACACATAGCATAATCGTTCACCTGAAGGCAGAAGGAACCTAAATAAGTTTTCCAATGTAGGCAATCTCAAACACAGTCAGTCCACCTGCCAATTGTCAGGCTACTACCATCACCTGTCAGTCACTCCATCAGTCTCCTCAATAGGTTTGTTACATCTCGTCTGTTAGTCCATCTGTCTTTTTATCAAGTCATCATCAGTCGGTCCAAATTCACTCCCTATTAGAGTCAGCTACTCATTCCCGCTAGCGCAAGAGGAGCAGGGAAACCAAGGCAGAGTAAAGTCGGCAAACTATTCTGGGTGATACAAATGTTTGAAGATCAGTATATCCCAAGGGGTACGCACATACAGTCGAATCATCCAGGCCAAGGGCCATGTCAGATCCATCAGGCTTTATATATGCACAGAGACATGAGATTCGTGCAATGGCTCAGGGCTACGGCTCTCACTCTCATATATGATCCATCTTGCTTATCAAATTCTTACCTATCAACTACTACATCAAATTCACCCCAGCGAGGTAATCGGGCGGTTGCCTACAACATTGCATCCTATCTCGGTAAAGCAGTCGGGCGGCTGTCTTAACCCTCATTATCCCTGCCAATCTTTTGGGCGGATGCTTATAGCATTGCGCTCCCTTCACTACTAAAGGAGCACTGGAACAGTCGATTTCAGTTGCGGCCTCTTGTGAATTCTATCTCTGCTCGACTAGCTCACTGTTAAAGGAGTACTGTCCCGATCATGTGACCGGACGTCAGTTACGGCCTCGGTGATGTTAGTCTTGCACCCGTCACCTTCCATTTTGCATTCTCTATCTCCGATGAGGCGGTTATGAGTTTGACCATCACCTAACTCAATCTTCGGTGAGGCGGTTGTGAGTTTGACCATCACCCTACTCTATCTCCGGTGAGGCGGTTATTAGTTTAACCATCACCCTACTCTATCTCCGGTGATGCGGTTATGAGTTTGACCATCACCCTACTCAATCTTCGGTGAGGCGGTTGTGAGTTTGACCATCACCCTACTCTATCTCCGGTGAGGCGGTTATGAGTTTAACCATCACCCTACTCTATCTCCGATGAGGTGGTTATGAGTTTGACCATCACCCAACTCAATCTTCGGTGAGGCGGTTGTGAGTTTGACCATCACCCTACTCTATCTCCGGTGATGCGGTTATGAGTTTGACCATCACCAAACTCTATCTCCGGTGAGGCGGTTGTGAGATCGACCATCACCTCACTCTACCTTACGTGCTCTAGTGTAAAAATACGGTGATTCTAGTCTTTGTCGTTCAATTTCCAACCTGGCATTCTCCGACAAAGAGGGGCAGCTGTCAGAACCTATTTTTACACCCCCTTAACCGTGGTTTATTAATTCAGCTATGGTCCAAACCCTAGATCAACCCTAGTTCCAAACCCTAGGTAAACCCTTAACCATAGGACTAAACCCTAGTTAAGACCCTAGCTAACCCTAAGCTTAACCCTAGGTAGTCCTAAACCTAAACCCTAGGTAGCCCTAGCCTAACCTTAGTAAGCCCTAGGTATACCCAAGCCCATTTGACCAAACTTATACCTAGACAACTCAATCAAATCCAATTACCTAATTTTATTACCCAACCCAAGTAGTCAAGCCCAAATACCCAATCACCCAATTGCCTAAGCCAAAGCCTATTTCCATAGCCCAAGCCCAAATGTCATAGTCAAAGTCCAATAATCATAACCCATGACCCATCTACTAATAACCCATGATCCATAAGACCTAATCCACATATCCATATCCACCTACCCTATATCCTACAACTCATACCCATATAACCCATAGTTCACTCAACCCACCAACTCTATTACACCTCTCTTACATCAACCCATACCTATATAACTCATAGTTCACTCAACCCACCAACTCTCTTACACCTCTCTTACACCTTATATCCTACAACCCATACTCATATAACTCATAGTTCACTCAACCCACCAACTCTCTTACACTCTCTTACACTCCTTACAACACTCAATCTATCAACTCACCTTATAACACTCAAGTCTTTACCCACTAGCTCCTTTTATCCCCCATGTAAAAGACACAACTCAACCTCTTAGTTTTCCTATAAATACCAATCCCTTAGCGCCTTAGATCCATCCCTCAAGACCCCTAGAAGGTTCTCACCCACTTCTATTTCTCTTGAGTTTGAAGAAGGGAGAAGAAACTAAGGTTTAGAGTTTGGAAAGAATTCTAAGACTAAAAGCTTAGAGTTCTTCACTAACTCTCTTCCTTTGTGGATTCTAAAATCCTACCCCTTGGAGCAATGAAGGAGAATTCTTGGAGGAGTAGGCACTCCTTCTTTCATTTTCTCTTCTTTTTTATCTTTTTTTTTATTTGGTTCTCTCTTCTTGATCTCACATTTCTCAAGCATAGTTGGGCCTCTCTACACCAATTTAATGGTGTAGAGGGACCCCATATCAAAGGCAAGGAGATACTCCTTTTTTCTTTTCCTTTCCATGTACATATTTTCTTCTTTTTTATGTACCCACAAGTGTGGATATGGGTAGGCCCATAGAGAGTGGAAGCTAAAGTTATACCTCTCTTTTTCATTTTGTTTCCTTTTGAGATTCTAGTCCTCTTTCTAGAATTTTTTGTGAAAGCTCATCCCCTCCCTAACATTCTTTAGAGCAACATTACATCATTAATAATGGTGTATGTGAGCATGGGATCTTCCTACCCACTTTCACAATTATATGTTTTGACTTGAGTCGCCACCTATTCATTCTTAGGGATAGGACCCGGGTATTTGTTTGTTTGGATAAGGCAAATGGTCTAATCAGAGTTAGGGTAAGTGGTTCGATTAAGTCCTGAGGAAGGTGTTAGGCACCCAAAGACCCCCGTTTTATAACGGTTACCTACTCCCTAAACTTAAGCCAATTATAATCTCAAAGTTTAATTAGAATGTCCAAAGTTTTTAAGTGAGTGCTAATCCAAGAAAAATAGAAGGTAGATGGCTAGGGTCGAACCCGAGTTGGGTTGCCTACGTACTCACATGTGAGATCAGACCGAGCGTAGTTCTGGCACATGAGCCCGTGCCGAGGCTAGGGGGTAGTGTGTGTGTGCATAGGGTGGTTAAAGGGTCTAACCTAGAAGGCTATGGTTTAGTTGACCGGGGAGGTCAAGTGCAGAAGTGTTAAGTCTAACCGCGGTTAGAGGGTATTTATCCATGGTTAGATGAGCTAACCAAAGCTAAGGAGGTCCTACAAGTCTCTTTTTGGTCTTTTTGTATTTTTTATATTTTTTGAGATTTTTGGGGATATTTGAATGTTTTTTATATTTTGGTTATATTTGAATGTTTTTGGTGTTTTGAGATTTTATCATGTTTTTGGTATTTTGAGATTTTATCATGTTTTTGAATTTTCATATAGGTAAGGTTTTGACAAACTTAACTAAAGTCAAATTTAGTCCAAGAGTTTGGCTAAAAGATTATAGTTTAAGACATAAAGAGGGATGTGCCTTATGAATAGTAAATGGTCTATTACCAACACCTATTTTGTTGGATTGATGTTGATAGTAGATCAAATACCATCGTCTTTAGTATGAAACATTTTTAAGAATGTCCACTTTAAGTCCTTACACCATCATTTATCTTAAGTCCTTAAACCATCACCTACCCATTCAACATAGAACATGAAGGAAAAATAAAGAAATGAAAGAAAATGAAAACTCATCATCTCCCTTTTAAGGTGATTCATTTACACCATTATTAATGATATAATGTTGCTCTAAAGAATGTTAGGGAGGGGATGAGCTTTCACAAAAAATTCTAGAAAGAGGACTAGAATCTCAAAAGAAAACAAAATGAAAAAGAGAGGTATAGCTTTAGCTTCCACTCTCTATGGGCCTACCCATATCCACACTTGTGGGTACATAAAAAAGAAGAAAATATGTACATGGAAAGGAAAAGAAAAAAGGAGCATCTCCTTGCCTTTGATATGGGGTCCCTCTACACCATTAGATTGGTGTAGAGAGGCCCAATTATGCTTGAGAAATGAGAGATCAAGAAGAGAGAACCAAATAAAAAAAAAGATAAAAAAGAAGAGAAAATGAAAGAAGGAGTGCCTACTCCTCCAAGAATTCTCCTTCAATGCTCCAAGGGGTAAGGTTTTAGAATCCACAAAGGAAGAGAGTTAGTGAAGAACTCTAAGCTTTTAGTATTAGAATTCTTTCCAAATTCTAAACCTTAGTTTCTTCTCCCTTCTTCAAACTCAAGAAAAACACAAGTGGGTGGGAACCTTCTAGGGGTCTTGAGGGATGGATCTAAGGGGCTAAGAGATTGGTATTTATAGGAAAGCTAAGAGGTTGGGTTGTGTCTTTTACATGGGGGATAAAAGGAGCTAGTGGGTAAAGACTTGAGTGTTGTAAGGTGAGTTGATAGATTGAGTGTTGTAAGGAGTGTAAGAGAGTTGGTGGGTTGGTGGGTTGAGTGAACTATGAGTTATATGAGTATGAGTTGTAGGATATAAGGTGTAAGAGAGGTGTAAGAGAGTTGGTGGGTTGAGTGAACTATGAGTTATATGGGTATGGGTTGATGTAAGAGAGGTGTAAGAGAGTTGGTGGGTTGAGTGAACTATGGGTTATATGGGTATGAGTTGTAGGATATAGGGTAGGTGGATATGGATATGTGGATTAGGTCTTATGGATCATGGGTTATTAGTAGATGGGTCATGGGTTATGATTATTGGACTTTGACTATGACATTTGGGCTTGGGCTACGGAAATAGGCTTTGGCTTAGGCAATTGGGTGATTAAGTATTTGGGCTTGACTACTTGGGTTGGGTAATAAAATTAGGTAATTGGGTTTGATTGAGTTGTCTAGGTATAAGTTTGGTCAAATGGGCTTGGGCCTTGGGTATACCTAGGGCTTACTAAGGTTAGGCTAGGGCTACCTAGGGTTTAGGTTTAGGACTACCTAGGGTTAAGCTTAGGGTTAACTAGGGTCTTAATTAGGGTATAGTCCTATGGTTAAGGGTTTACCTAGGGTTTCGAACTAGGGTTGATCTAGGGTTTGGACCATAGCTGAATTAATTAACCACGGTTAAGGGGGTGTAAAAATAGGGTGCTGACAGCTGCCCCTCTTTGTCGGAGAAGGCCAGGTTGGAAATTGAACGACAGAGACTAGAATCACTGTATTTTTACACCAGAACACGCAAGGTAGAGTGAGGTGATGGTCGATCTCACAACCGCTTCACCGAAGATAGAATAAGGTGGCGGTCAAACTCATAACCGCCTCACCAAAAATAGAGTTAGGTGATGGTCAAACTCATAACCGCCTCACCGGAGATAGTGCCGAGTGATGATCAAACTCATAACCGCCTCACCGAAGATAGAGTTAGGTGATGGTCAAACTCATAACCGCCTCACCGGTGATAGAGTAGGGTGATGGTCAAACTCACAACCGCCTCACCGAAGATTGAGTAGGGTGATGATCAAACTCATAACCGCCTCACCGGAGATAGAGTAGGGTGATGGTTAAACTCATAACCACCTCACCGGAGATAGAGTAAGGTGATGGTCAAACTCACAACCGCCTCACCGAAGATAAGAGTAGGGTGATGGTCAAACTCATAACCGCCTCACCGAAGATAGAGTTGGGTGATGGTTAAACTCATAACCGCCTCACCGGAGATAGAGTAGGGTGATGGTCAAACTCACAACCGCCTCACCGAAGATTGAGTAGGGTGATGGTCAAACTCATAACCGCATCACCGGAGATAGAGTAGGGTGATGGTTAAACTCATAACCGCCTCACCGGAGATAGAGTAGGGTGATGGTCAAACTCACAACCGCCTCACCGATGATTGAGTTAGGTGATGGTCAAACTCATAACCGCCTCACCGGAGATAGAGAATGCAAAATGGAAGGTGACGGGTGCAAGACTAACATCACCGAGGCTGTAACTGACGTCCGGTCACATGATCGGGACAGTACTCCTTTAACAGTGAGCTAGTCGAGCAGAGATAGAATTCACAAGAGGCCGCAACTGAAATTGACTGTTCCAGTGCTCCTTTAATAGTGAAGGGAGCGCAATGCTATAAGCATCTACCCAAAAGATTAATAGGGATAATGAGGGTAAAGAGCCGCCCAGCTGCTTTACCGAGATAGGATGCAATGCTGTAGGCAACCACCCGATTGCCTCGCGGGGGTGAATTTGATGTGGTAGTTGATAGGTATGAGTAAGAATTTGAGAAGCAAGATTGATTATATATGAGAGTGAGAGCCGTAGCCCTGAGCCATTGCACGAATCTCATGTCTCTGTGCATATATAAAGCCTGATGGATCTGACATGCCCCTTGGCCTGGATGATTCGATTGTATGTGCTTACCCCTTGGGATATACTGATCTTCAAACATTTGTATCACTCAGAATAGTTTGCCGACTTTACTCTGCTTTGGTTTTCCTGCTCCTCTTGCGCTAGCGGGAATGAGTAACTGACTCTAATGGGGAGTGAATTTTGACCGACTGATGATGACTTGATAAAAAGACAGATGGACTAACAGGCAAGAGATGTGATAGACCTATTGAGGAGATGATGGAGTGACTGACAGATGATGGTAGTAGCCTGACAATTGGCAGGTGGACTGACTGTGTCTGAGATTGCTTACATTGGAAAACTTATCTAGGTTCCTTCTGCCTTCAGGTGAACGATTATGCTATGTATGATCATCCTTGTGGTAGACCCACATTTGCTAGGGAGGGATGTCTGCAAAGCCTGTATTAGCGTATTTTCCCTCTTTTGCCCCTCGGCCTTTTCGGGTTTTCACCAGGACTGGGTTGTATGTTTTGATCTTTGTCCCTTTTTTGCCCCTGGGCCTTTTCAGGTTTTCACCAGGATTGGGTTCACGTAATTTTTGTGCAATAGCAAGATTGAATATTCTTTACTATGCCCATGAAATTTGATTTATCCCTTTTTTGCCCCTCGGTCTTTTCGGGCTTTTACGAGGACTAGGTATACAAGCTTCGTATTTTCTCATTGTCTACTCTTTTCTCTGATAATTCACCAGTTTACTCTCATCATTGCCTGTTGGTAATGGAGGTGAATGATTTTGACCATTGATGCTCAAGTCCTCTCAAAGATCAAGGAGGGCTTAGTGTTTGGGACGAAACGTGGGTTGACTAGAAACGAGATAAGGCTCAAAATTTCAGTTCTAGCAAGGGCAGGACACCCTGTGATTTTGTTCGGTGTCGGGATAGAACCAGCTTATGCATTCTTGATCTTTTGGTATAGCTTTGCTGTGTAACCAAGTACCTTTTTCTTTATTTCTTTTTCTTTTTTTTTGAGTTTTCTTTTCTTTTCTCTTTTTTTTGTTTTTTTTTTGTGTGCATGGTTGTCTTGTATTGTGGCACATTTGCTGTGCTATGACCGCACCTGATTTCAGGCTGCCTACGTACCCAAATAGGGATCAGGTCAAGACGTAGTTCGACCAAAAGGCCGCATTTGTTAGTTGCTCTTTGCTGGTTGTTTCTCTTTTGAATTATCATTTTGACATTCAAGGGGTGCCCTTTGTGGGAGTTTTGAAAGAAATGCTATTAGGCTCAAAGGTCTAACTAGCAGATATATACATAGCATGGGTGAGCGAGGTGTTGTGAAGGTTTATCCAAAGATGGCCTCCTATCCTATCCTTGATTGGTCGAGAGCATGTATGGTCATTGCATTGCCTCGTTTCAGTTGATTGTCCTTTGATGCTCAGAGAGGTCTTCACTGTTTCTGCATTTGTTTAAATAGTTGTTGAACTTCCCATTGAATGATCAAGTTGTCCCTTACAGGCATTAGGAACTTGTCCAGCTCCCAAATTAAGCATCTCAGAACACAATAAAACTTGACTTAGACTTAAAACAGCAATTTTCATTAAAATTTCAAAATGGACAGACTTGACAAAAAGACATAGCAAGGACCTATGGTCACTTGCTTGGACTGGACTGATGATAGGGATAGACATGGACCAACATGGCCGACTGAGGTACCAAGAAAAGAGGTACAAGATAGACATAACAAAAGTGGGATTGTTCAAAAGTCAACTACAGAACTATTCCGGCTGAAACGCCTTAGTTTGCAGGAGGAGAATGATCTGGGAGAGGAGCTTGATTGATGTCCGTATTTCCCGGTGCAAAGCAAATTCTGTCGGTTTCCAGCAAGTCCTGGATTGCGTGTTTCAAATCATAGCACCTGTCAGTAGGGTGCCCTGGTGATTGGTGATACACGCAGTGTTGATCCGCCCTGTAGTTCTTTGGAAGATTTGCCGGTGGAGGCTGTGGATCTTTCTGGGTGATCAGTTTCTTGTCCAACAGGAAGGATAGGAGTGTCGTCGGAGAATACGGTAGCGGAGTGAATGCCCGGTTTCTCTTCTGTTCAAGAGTCATCTGGTGAGAGAGTAGCTTCCCCTGGGGTTGCTGAACTTGCCGTGGTCGTTGAGCTTGTTGGCGAGGCAAGTTGGGCACCCGGACTGGTATGGCTGATACCGTGTGTCCATCGTCCTCTCTCTTTTTGTTTTCTCTTTTCGGATGGATGAGAGGTCGAGAGGAAGATGCGCCCTTCGTTCCTTGAAAAATGTCGACTGACCCGCTGTCACCCAATGTCGTTTCAATTCTGGCACCACACTTGGCCATGGTGCTAAAGTCAGAGATGGGCTGTGACGCTAGGAGAGTCTTGAGTGGGTGTTTAAGGGTGCGGAGGAAAGTTGTTACCAATTCTTCTTCCGGCAGAGGGGTGCTCATCTTGCCAGCCATTTCTCTCCACCGAACTGAATACTCGATGAAGGTTTCATTATTCCTCTGGGACATTCTTTCAAGATCTGCTCTTTGCGGGACCAGGTCAACATTGTAAGAGTACTGGGCAATGAAGGTTTCGCAGAGATCTTCCCAAGTTCGTACCTTGCTGGGGTCCATCTTGGTGAACCACTATAATGCAGGTCTTTTCAGGCTTTCTGAAATAATTGGACCAGCAGTTTATCTCCATGTTCGAGCTGGAACAATTCTCCACGGTATGCTCTCAAGTGTGTCTCAGGACAACCCTTCCCACTGTATTTTTCAAAATCAGGAACCTTGAAGTCCTTGGGCATTTGGATTCCGGGATGTATGCACATATCCCTGAAGTTGGTGGACTTACGGGATCCTTGATTTTGCTTCATCAACTCTTCCAATTTCTCAATCCTTTTCTGGTATACATCTGGGATTTGGGCAGTGCTTGAGGATACATGAGCGGACCCTGTATGAGGTTCACCGCTGGCTCTGGCCCCTTCTTCCTCGTAATGGTCTACGAGTGGTGGGAGATATGGTGAGTAGGTTGTGGCTGAATTGACGGAGGAGGAATGTTGGAGGTAAGTGATGGTTGGGTAGGTTGAACAGGTTGTGATGCGATGTTGATGGTGGGTAGAGAAGGGGTAATGTTGGTTGTAGATGGTGGGTTTGGTTGTGACGGCCTTATTGTCTCGACCGGTTGAGGGTTGGAGGAAGAGAGGGCCTGAGTCACTGCCCGCATAAAATCCTGAACGATGTTTGTCAAATTTTCAATACTCCGGGCATTTTCTGCTAGTCTTGCTTCAAAATCCGGAACCTGAGGTTGTGATCTCGGGGTATCCGGGTCAGTCTCTTGTCCATCTCGAGGGTCCATGTCGTGTCAGGTATCTTGCTTTTCAAATCCGTGCTTGGCTCAGAGTATGCTCCCTGAAAAGATGGGTGATATGGAGTGAGAGTTGGAATAGAATGGAAGAAATAAAGGAAGCATACAGGTGACCTAATAGTCTCGCTGACCTAGGGATAATGCCCATAGTCTGGAAATTGGAATGACATGCAAGAGAAGGGGAGGAAGTCGGAATGCATGCAAATGACCTAACTGTCTAATTGACATAGGGGCAATGCCCCTGATCTGGAGTTGGAAAGTCATGCAGGAATGACACTTTTTTGATTTTTGATTTTTTTTGATTTTTTGATTTTTTTTTAAGGTAGGACATAACAGGTGTGACTCGATAGGGTAGGCGGAGAGAACTCCGTTCTACTAACCTGGGTTGTTGGTAACCAGGGCCTACTGGGGCAAAGTTGGAGTGGGTTAATGGGCTTACCCATTGCAACTTAGGGTGTGAATCTCACATGTATGTCTGGAGATAGGGTAGGAGGTCTTTTATTACAAGCACAAAAAAAAAGGCTCAGTACATGCCCCCTGGATGAGTGTTTATCTAGACAGAGTGTCCTGATGTTCAGCCATGATTGGGGGACAGGTATAGGGTACAAGCAGGTTAGGGTTTAGAATATCCCTCCAGGGTGGGCTGCTTGTAGACTATACCTCAGCCTATTCTATATGTATGCATGTTGGGGTAATGCAGGGTGTTCCTAAAGGATGGGGGGATCACTTAACACCGTATATGCGACTCCCTGGTATAGAACATACCTGAGACGATTGGTGTAAGCGGGAGCGTTCAGAATCCTTCCCTGAGAGTAGTCACCCAGCAGGAGTAATTCCGCGGACCTCCAAGACTGTTAAGCCCCTGTCACTGAGGATAGTCATCCAACAGCCGTGAGCGTAATAAGCCTGTCTAATGGGTATTGGGTTGTTACACTAGTATGCTATGCATGAAATGCACTGTACAAGAAACATCCCAAAAAGTATAAAGAATCAACACTTAATTAAATACTTAGGTATTTTAATTAATTTTGAGATTATTTGGCTTAAATTTAAGTTCCGGCTTGAACCTTATCCCCAGCAGAGTCGCCAGAGCTGTGAGCATGGGATCTTCCTACCCACTTTCACAATTATATGTTTTGACTTGAGTCGCCACCTATTCATTCTTAGGGATAGGTCCCGGGTATTTGTTTGTTTGGATAAGGCAAATGGTCTAATCAGAGTTAGGGTAAGTGGTTCGATTAAGCCCTGAGGAAGGTGTTAGGCACCCCAAGACCCCCGTTTTATAACGGTTACCTACTCCCTAAACTTAAGCCAATTATAATCTCAAAGTTTAATTAGAATGTCCAAAGTTTTTAAGTGAGTGCTAATCCAAGAAAAATAGAAAGCTAGATGGCTAGGGTCGAACCCGAGTTGGGTTGCCTACGTACTCACATGTGAGATCAGACCGAGCGTAGTTCTGGCACATGAGCCCGTGCCGAGGCTAGGGGGGTAGTGTGTGTGTGCATAGGGTGGTCAAAGGGTCTAGCCTAGAAGGCTATGGTTTAGTTGACCGGGGAGGTCAAGTGCACAAGTGTTAAGTCTAACCGCGGTTAGAGGGTATTTATCCATGGTTAGATGAGCTAACCAAAGCTAAGGAGGTCCTACAAGTCTCTTTTTGGTCTTTTTGTATTTTTTATATTTTTTGAGATTTTTGGGGATATTTGAATGTTTTTTATATTTTGGTTATATTTGAATGTTTTTGGTGTTTTGAGATTTTATCATGTTTTTGGTATTTTGAGATTTTATCATGTTTTTGAATTTTCATATAGGTAAGGTTTTGACAAACTTAACTAAAGTCAAATTTAGTCCAAGAGTTTGGCTAAAAGATTATAGTTTAAGACATAAAGAGGGATGTGCCTTATGAATAGTAAATGGTCTATTACCAACACCTATTTTGTTGGCTTGATGTTGATAATAGATCAAATACCATTGTCTTTAGTATGAAACATTTTTAAGAATGTCCTCTTTAAGTCCTTACACCATCATTTATCTTAAGTCCTTAAACCATCACCTACGCATTCAACATAGAACATGAAGGAAAAATAAAGAAATGAAAGAAAATGAAAACTCATCCTCTCCCTTTTAAGGTGGTTCATTTACACCATTATTAATGATGTAATGTTGCTCTAAAGAATGTTAGGGAGGGGATGAGCTTTCACAAAAAATTCTAGAAAGAGGACTAGAATCTCAAAAGAAAACAAAATGAAAAAGAGAGGTATAGCTTTAGCTTCCACTCTCTATGGGCCTACCCATATCCACACTTGTGGGTACATAAAAAAGAAGAAAATATGTACATGGAAAGGAAAAGAAAAAAGGAGCATCTCCTTGCCTTTGATATGGGGTCCCTCTACACCATTAGATTGGTGTAGAGAGGCCCAATTATGCTTGAGAAATGAGAGATCAAGAAGAGAGAACCAAATAAAAAAAAGATAAAAAAGAAGAGAAAATGAAAGAAGGAGTGCCTACTCCTCCAAGAATTCTCCTTCAATGCTCCAAGGGGTAGGGTTTTAGAATCCACAAAGGAAGAGAGTTAGTGAAGAACTCTAAGCTTTTAGTCTTAGAATTCTTTCCAAACTCTAAACCTTAGTTTCTTCTCCCTTCTTCAAACTCAAGAGAAACACAAGTGGGTGGGAACCTTCTAGGGGTCTTGAGGGATGGATCTAAGGGGCTAAGGGATTGGTATTTATAGGAAAACTAAGAGGTTGGGTTGTGTCTTTTACATGGGGGATAAAAGGAGCTAGTGGGTAAAGACTTGAGTGTTGTAAGGTGAGTTGATAGATTGAGTGTTGTAAGGAGTGTAAGAGAGTTGGTGGGTTGAGTGAACTATGAGTTATATGAGTATGGGTTGTAGGATATAGGGTGTAAGAGAGGTGTAAGAGAGTTGGTGGGTTGAGTGAACTATGAGTTATATAGGTATGGGTTGATGTAAGAGAGGTGTAAGAGAGTTGGTGGGTTGAGTGAACTATGGGTTATATGAGTATGAGTTGTAGGATATAGGGTAGGTGGATATGGATATGTGGATTAGGTCTTATGGATCATGGGTTATTAGTAGATGGGTCATAGGTTATGATTATTGGACTTTGATTATGACATTTAGGCTTGGGCTATGGAAATAGGCTTTGGCTTAGGCAATTGGGTGATTGGGTATTTGGGCTTGACTACTTGGGTTGGGTAATAAAATTAGGTAATTAGGTTTGATTGAGTTGTCTAGGTATAAGTTTGGTCAAATGGGCTTGGGCCTTGGGTATACCTAGGGCTTACTAAGGTTTGGCTAGGGCTACCTAGGGTTTGGGTTTAGGACTACCTAGGGTTAAGCTTAGGGTTAACTAGGGTCTTAACTAGGGTTTAGTCCTATGGTTAAGGGTTTACCTAGGGTTTGGAACTAGGGTTGATCTAGAGTTTGGACCATAGCTAAATTAATTAACCATGGTTAAGGGGGTGTAAAAATAGGGTGCTGACAGTGTAAATGAACCACCTTAAAAGGGAGAGGATGAGTTTTCATTTTCTTTCATTTCTTTCATGTTCTATGTTGAATGGGTAGGTGATGGTTTAAGGACTTAAGATAAATGATGGTGTAAGGACTTAAAGAGGACATTCTTAAAAATGTTTCATACTAAAGACAATTGTATTTGATCTATTATCAACATCAATCCAACAAAATAGGTGTTGGTAATAGACCATTTACTATTCATAAGGCACATCCCTCTTTATGTCTTAAACTATAATCTTTTAGCCAAACTCTTGGATTAAATTTGACTTTAGTTAAGTTTGTCAAAACCTTACCTATATGAAAATTCAAAAACATGATAAAATCTCAAAATACCAAAAACATGATAAAATCTCAAAACACCAAAAACATTCAAATATAACCAAAATATAAAAAACATTCAAATATCCCCAAAAATCTCAAAAAATATAAAAAATACAAAAAGACCAAAAAGAGACTTGTAGGATCTCTTTAGCTTTGGTTAGCTCACCTAACCATAGTTAAATCTCCTCTAACCACGGTTAGACTTACCCCTTGTGCACTTGACCTCCCCGGTCAACTAAACCATAGCCTTCTAGGCTAGACCCTTTGACCACCCTATGCACACACACACTATCCCCTAGTCTCGGCACGGGCTCATGTGTCAGAACTACGCTCGGTCTGATCTCACCATGTTAGTACGTAGGCAACTCAACTCGGGTTCGATCCTAGCCATCTAGCTTTCTATTTTTCTTGGATTAGCACTCACTTAAAAACTTTGGACATTTTAATTAAACTTTGAGATTATAATTGGCTTAAGTTTAGGGAGTAGGTAACCGTTATAAAACGGAGGTTTTGGGGTGCCTAATACCTTCCCCAGGACTTAATCGAACCGCTTACCCTAACTCTATAAAGATAATTTGCCTTATCCAAACAAACAAATACCCGGGACCTATCCCTAAGAATGAATAGGTGGCGACTCAAGTCAAAACATATAATTGTGAAAGTGGGTTGGAAAATCCCATGCTCACAGTGAGATACAATCGTTTTGGGAGGAGTGGAGGAAAGCGGCTATAGAGTTTGGAATTCTGTCGGATCCTGTGGAGAACCCAGTGATGAGAATTGGATTATCCAAGTTAGCTTCGAAGCTCTCTTAAGCAATCAACCTCTTACATTCTTTTCAAAAAAATCAGATCTAGAGGTAAGTAAATATTTCTATAGTTTAGATGCAGGGTGTATTGTGATCACACAAAAATTTTAATGTGTTTTTCTTCTTATGTTAATGATTGTGTATATAAAAATATGATAGATCGGATAATATTTTATACATGTATTATTTTGATTTATTAAATATGTTATAAGTGATTTTAATAAATGATAGAATAATATATTAGATTTTAGGGAAGAAAATATGAGAGATCTAGGAGATTAAAATTAGAGATTTTCAGAATTGAGTTAATTTAAATGAGATTTACCCAGTTTTGATATATGGGTCATAACTTTATGACATTAAGTCCGATTTTGGTCTGATAGTGTATCGTTTCGAAGAGCTCGAAAAGATTTACAACTTTCGTGAGTAAAGTTTTCCCAAAGTCAATAGTTTTGTGGGTCAAAACCTTAGTTGAAAGTCAAAAACGGGAAAAATGATATTTTTTCACATTAATTTTTCTAAGATACTTTAATTAAATGTATATATATTATTTGAGTGTTTGAACATTGTTTTGTTGAGATTCCTTTATAACTAATTAGTTAGTTTGTTAGATGGTTGAAATATACTTCTAACAAATTTAAATAATTAGTTACTAAATAATTTGTTAGTAACTTGACTTATATTTTATTAATTAATTTGTTGAGTGGTTGAAAGATACTCCTAACAAACTTAACTAATTAGTTACTAACTAATTGGTTAGTCACTAAGCCCATTTATGCTAGTATAAGAGTTTTACTAAACTCATTAGCATAAAAAATGGTTTTTCCAAGCCCTTGGGGATTTGTGAAACCCTGAACCCCATTATCATGGGAGATTGAGAATTTATAGGGTTATAAATATGTGATATTTATAACTAAAGTTTCAGTTGTAGGAACATAGCTGAAACCTCTTTTGAAATAAAGTATGTTATGCCTGCTTAGATATTAAATTGTAAATTATAGTATTGTAGATTTTAATTATGAATTATGATTATGACTGTTATAACTGTCATTTAATGTTTTGTTATATTTTCATAATAGTGTGAATTCATCTTCTAAAATAATGGTGATTCAATAAAACATTGTTTTAACCTTGCTTAATAATCATTCAAGGAGTAAGTTGTGTAAGACCTTCTTAAACTGATTCTAGGGTGATGTTAGGTACTACCCAATGATGATTTTAGGGTGATGTAGAGTAATTACCCAGAAAAACAGATGATTGAGTTGAGTTGTGTAAGATACTCAATTCTCAGATGGGTAAGCTGTGTGAGATCCAAGGGATATGGTAAGTTGTGTGAGACCCTAAGGATTCCCTTCGTCAATAGGGTAAGTTGTGTAAGACTCATATTGACCGGACTAAACTATAAGTAAAGACTTAATTGAATAATATGCATAATTTGTTAGTCATCTTATCATATGAATTGTTAATGCATTTAAATTATAGTGTATTATCTTGTTGAGCTGTGGGCTCACCCTTATTGATTCTTTTTTTTTTCAGGTTGTGATTAAAAACAATAGAAATTGCTCTCGTTTGAGCAAGTAAGACCAACCTTAAAGTTTTATTCTCTGTTAGAGTGTGAGAGAACTGTAGTGAGGTAAACAATATGAAATCTTTGAATGATTTAGTTGTTGGAAGAACTCATGTTATTGAGTCTTTTAGTTATGCTGGTTATTTAAATCTATTTAATGGAGTATTAAATTATTTTATTTTTCATTAATATTGGAATTTTGTTCCCGGTTCACGCCTTGATATTTATACAAATATTAGTAATATTGTGTATAGATTTTAGGGCATAACACTAATATTTAATCAACCTTTTAAAGTACCATTGTCTTTATATACGAGTAAATGACAGTTTTGGAATTATGTAAATTCAGTCAATGTTTCGAACCCATATATGTAAATGACAGTTTTGGAATTAGCTAAAACTTCATGAACATTTGAAACTATATGAGTAAAGTGCAATTTTGAAATTTATTAAAATTAATTCAACATGTGTAAACGATAATTCTAGAATTAGCTAAAATTCAATCAAGGTTCCCATGAGTGAAGGAAAAATTTAGAGTTAACACAAATCATCCAACATTTTAAGTCCATATGAGTAAAGACAATTTTAGAATTAGTTAAAATTCAAGGGTAGTTTTGAAATTAACTAAATTCAACGTTTTGGAATTAGTTAAAATTCAATGGTAGTTTTAAAATTAACTAAATTTAATCAATGTTTTAAGCCTAATATGAATAAGGGAAATTTTAGAATTAACTAAAATTTAGCCTACGTTTTTACTCCCCTATTATCAATATATTAGTAATAGATTATTTAATTATTTAATAAGGCATAACAATAGGATGAAATATATATGCACTATGTTATCTAATTATTTACCAAGGCATGCATAACCATGGGGGTAAGAAAATAGTTATCCCCTCTAAAAAGTGAGAAATAATATCAGTAGGATATGTACGAAACATATGGACTAGATGGCTCACGAACTTGATCATTAAAAAAAATGGGGGCTACGGCCAAACCCTATGAGAGTTAGAACCCTCCAAATCATTCTCTACAAATCCACCAATTACTAGCATTTTCAGTCGTCGCTTGCCCTTGCAAGAAAATCCTGGCTCCGGCCTTGACTACAACTCTTAATACCGTTTGCATATTTGAAACATGACCTGCGCAAAAAGTCTGTCCTGTTAAGCTTACTAGTCTCTGCTTAATTGAGGTAATTGGATAAGCTTTTGTAGGTACCACCTCAATCAAGTAGTAAAGTTGAGAGGTGTTCATACTTTAGGCCCGGCTTCAAGTCCTACCCTCACCGAATTTCTTCAAATGACTATAATGTGTTCTTAAGCTAATCTTAATATGCGCATGAATGTAGGATTTGACAAATAAGTTTCTAACCCTCTCGAAAAAATATCGGTGGCTTACCATTTAGAAATACCAAAAATATTGACCCGCATAAGGTAGAGTGTAGTGGTCCAAAGACAATAGGACTTTCCCATTGATCCCGAGTTTGAACCCCTCTCTAGTCTTTCCCGATGAACATGGTTTGCGAGATATTACACATATTCTCGGGGATTAGTCCCAACCTAAACGGGTTGGGGTGGGCAGAGCCACATGGGCCCAGGGGCTGAAGCCCCCTTAAAATTTTGAAAAAAAAATTAATCTTATAGTATTTGCACTTGAGAGAGGGGCGGAGACGAGGAGGACAAAGGCTCTAGCCTACCTAAACTTTTGAGAAAAAAATATATTCTTTACCAACGACACAAACAACCTCAATTTATTTTAAACTTTTAAGAAAAAATATGTTCTTTTTTATAAACAGACACAAATAGCCTCAAATTTTTTTTTACCTTGATTAATCATACAAGCTTTTGAATTTTGTTTCGAATCTTTAAGCTACAGATATGGGCTTACAGTTAAGCTTTCACTATCTATGCCAAACTTGAGAGATAGGATGACTTTGTTTCTTTTCCTGGTTTTGGATGGATTTTGGTCGGTGGGTTGGGATCGGATGCTCGTGGTTGGTGGTGGGCCTCAGCTTTGTAATGCCGCGTAGTTTCCACGCCCTTCAAGAGGGCGTTCACGTGTGAGACCTTATACGGATATTGTTATGGCTCCCACACGACTGAAAAGTGATGGAATGTGGTAGTAGTGATGCACCTGAGGTGTATCATATGTGACACTGATGCACTTTTGCCCCTCATCAACACCGTTCCTTCAGGGTTCCACTGATGTATGCCTGAACTAACTATCAAAAGCTGTTAATGTGTAGGTGCCAGCTAGTATAGTTGGTAAAGCCTCTTGGCGTCATACCAGAGACCTGAGATCGATTCCCACCTACGTCAGGGTTGGGGGGGTTTATGGGAGGGGGAGGGCTACCCCTCATTGTGTAGCCCATAGGTCCATGTGACTTCCAATGAACCAAAAAAAAACCTGTTAATGTGTAGCTGGTGCAATTATTGGTAGGTTAGGTGGAGTATTTTTAAATAGAAAGGCGATTGTATATAGCATTATTCCTTCGAATGAATGATTTCCTTCTATTATCAATCTTAACTACCATTTAAGCAAGCAAAGGCTTATTAGGGAGTCTTGGTGGTTGTGAATTTTTGATGTAAAACAGGTAGGGGTCACTACCTAGAACGACAGGATAGAAGAAGCCCCTAGTGTAGCACAACCTAGCTTTTAATGAATGCGATTTTGTGCTTGATTAATCTCGCTATTATAATTACTAGTGGGCCACGTGTGTGATGCACGTGAGAGAGAGGAGGAGAGAGATTGGGAAGAGAGACCCTAGTGAAGATATTTTGAAAAAAATTTAAGAAATATTTTGGGTATAGAAACTTTAGGGACATTTTGGATAAAAAATTTTTTGTGAGGACACATCGTTTATTGAAATATGATGTTGTAATATTTTAAGAATAAAAAAGCTTTAAAGACATTTTGAGCAAAGAAAAGGATGGACGGGGCCTTAGGGAGACATTCTTTTAAAAACACACACTATCACAACTCTCACATACACCCAGGTGACACAAGGTCACAGCTTCCACACAACACTCCCAAAATAAGAGGGAGGTGGGGCTTTAAGAATTCACTTACAAGTCTCTAACCCACCATTGTGGGACTAATAGCAAGGCTTTTTTTTTTTTTTTGATATTATACAAACACAGACATTGCAATTGTTAATATCTCATAATTTTATGAGCTGCTGGTAGATACTGAATCCTACAAATTATGAGTTACTTGCAATTTCAAAACCTGCTGCCTTAATTAACATTATGAGCTCCTGGTAGATATCGAATCCTACAAATTATGAGTTCCTTGCAATTTCAAAATTTCATGCCTTAATTAACACTAGGGGTATCAATTGGACGGGCTTGGGCCTGAATTTTTGTGATTTTTGAATAGGCCTAACCTGGGCCCAACACGTTTGCAAGAGGGTTTTGGGGCCCGAATTCGGCCTGTTGACTTTCCTAACTAACAATATGGTGAATTGTAGTGTGCACTAACCCTAGGACCAAGGATGGTCTAGGTAGCTTTATTCTTGAGTAAAGCATATAGAAACCCACTTGCAGTTCTGGGGTTGAGAGTACTACAGGTGCAATTGGTCGGCTGGCCCCAAATTGAGTCTGGTCTAGGCCCAGCTCGGCTTAATTAATAGTTGAGTGGATTTGGGCCAACAGCCTTAGGCAAGGGCTGAAGGTCTCTAATTGTTATACTTTTAACTTGGCTGGTCCGACACTCGGCGGCTCCAGCTCACTAAGGCCCGTTTATTAAAAACACCAAACAACTCATTAATCGGGTGTGGGTCGGGCCGGTCCAAACCCAACCCATTGACGTCCCAGTTGAGAGCGTGGGGATTTCTCATGGTGTGCCCTTGTGGTCCTAGGGTTGAGCACGCCCCTCTAAACAAGGCATATGTATTGCAATTGCAAAGGGCCTATAAATTTATGAACTACTCATAAATATGAAATCCTAAAACTAAGACTTCCTCGCAATTTCACAATCTTATGCCTTCATTAATACTAAGGTTTATTTATTTATTTATTTTTATTGCATATTTGGGTTAGTAGGAGTTAGTATCTGCGCTCACCTCTCTCCCACGGGGTTGATCCTGGGACCTCCCTCCTAGTGAGGGGATACACTACTGCTGGGCTATTCCCACGGTGGCCTCTTGTGTGCTCAACCATATATAGGACCAAAGGTGGTCTCAGTAGCTTTATTCCTAAAGTATTCAGACACCCACTGGTAGTCCTATGATTGAGACCGGGCCTTTAAAAATCCACCCCGGTGAAAAGGTTTTAGGTTTTCAAGCAATTTTCTAATTTATTCGTACCCCATAAAACACACTACAAAATTTTGGGCCTTCAGCGGCGGCGTTTTAGAGGCGGTTAGAGGGAACCGCCTCTGAATGCAGTTGAACTAACGGGAACAAGTTACAGAGGCGATTAGTCAAACAACCACTGCTATTGTAATTGTTTCTGTGGCGGTTGTGTAAAACCTGTCGCTATATGCTTCCTTGACAAGCATAATAACGCCGGCTTTCCTGAACTGCCGTTAAAAATTATAACGGTGGTTTAGGTACTTTAGGCGGCGGTTTTGAACCGCCGCTAATAGTCTTTTGTAGTGACATAAGTCCTAAAGGGGTGGATCAGTGGCTCTCGGGACTTATGCCCCATGAAGCGGGAGGTCCTGAGTTTGACTTCTCACTCCCCCTTTGAGGCCAGCCCCACACGGGATTTTCTAGGACGAACTTGCTGTGGCGGGTGTCGTAGTAGCAAAGCTCCCACTCCTTATATCATACTAATGATACAGTTCAAACCATAGCCTTGGGGCTTGGATTGCTAGTTGAAACCATAATTATCCATTCTTTCACATATGACTGGACTTCCTTAGGGCAGGAATTTTCTGACCTGACTTACTTGGTGGGAGCAGGGGTGGAGCCAAATTCTTTTGAGGGGGGCTAACAATGGGGTTCGGGGTGCAATTCCCAGATTTTTTGTAGGGCTAAGTTCATAGGCTATGACATCTATTTGTGTCGCTTGTAAACAATATAATTTTCTCAGAAGTTTAGGGGGGCTAAGCACATGTCACTCTGGCTCCACCCCTCTCCTAGGCTACACCTCTATTAATACTATATGATTTTTTTTTCAAAATTTTAGGGGGGCTTCAGGCCCTGGCCCCATGTGGCTCCGCCCTAATGGAAAAGAGATTTATTGATAGATTGAATGATTTACAATGACCCTAAATATGGTTTATATAGAGAGAACAAGATAAACTTTATGAAAAGTAAATCAACCTAATCTAATCATACCTAATCAAATCTAATCTACCATTGATTGATACTAATCTAATATTGTGATGAAATACAATTAAATGATGTAGTGTATCTCATTCACTTTATTACAATGCTCTTCTTTATTTTCTAATACTCCCCCTCATACATATGGGGATTGAAAAATTTCCATATGGTTGTCTCTAGTAGAAATCCACTTGACACCTTTGATATCCGCTTAACAGCTTTGATCTTTGTTGCATGCTTGTTGGAGTCTGTCACTTGCTTGCTTGTTGAAGGATGTGGTCTAACCAAATGGGCCAAAAGAAAGGTCTCTATAGACCAGTGTCTTAAAACCCGGATTGGACCGGTGGGTCGAATTGGTTAACCCGAGAACTGGTAGCTTTAGTAGGTTGGGTTAGTCCTTTGATGGGCTAAATACCAAAACCGGGGTGACCAGTGAAAACTGCCCAAACCAGCATGACCTAGTCGACCTCGACGGTTGTTGTTGAACTGTCCGGGTTATGGAAAAATGTTATGTTTGACTTATTTATCATAAAACATAATATATTAAACAAAAGTAGGGTTTTAAAACAAAACCCTAGAAAAGAAGAAAAGACTACGTAAGAAAAAGAGGAGATTGGAGATAGAGAAAACTCAAGCCAAGGTGAGGTGAGATCAAATCATTCTTTTTTCTATTAATTTGAAGGGTTTGTATATGTTTTTTTTAAACTTAATTTTGAATAATAATCTCATTTTTTTATTAGTTCATAATCGGGGTTGATTTCAAGGGGTGCTTCCTCTTTGAATGTTTGTCTGTGATAGCGTACTCATTTAGTGTGGACTATTTTATCACCGTTTGACCCAATACCGAACTATAAAACTGAATCCCTTGAGTGTCTCCTTAGATCAAACCTAGATTATGCTTTTATTTTGGTTCGACAGGGGTTGACTATGTTTTTTATTTTCGTTAAAATTGTGCAATGATGAATTTTTCTTTTTAATCAACATGTTAGTTTTTTTCTTATTTAAGTTATGTATTATTTTAATCTCTTGAATCACCAAAAAAAATATTAATATTAAATATTTTTATGGCATTATTTAGTGTCATTGGGTCAATCCGGATTGACCTGATAATCCGACCCGGCCATTTGACCGGGTTAGTGTTTGGTCTGAGTTTTAAAACATTGCTATAGACCTAAAAGAAATGCCTCAAATGGGCTTAAAAAACAGTGCCACTAATGACTTGTCAAGGGTCAATGGCCAAGTAAATCAACCTCAATGGGCTTGTATTGGACCTTCATGGGACTCAAATATTAGTCTCTAGAGTAAAAAACTTGGTCCATATGGACCTAAATTAAACCGTGGGTCAAAAATGGGACCTCTAATGGCCAAAATAAGGGAGCCATTAGGGTATGAAATAAAGACATCCATATAGGCTTAGAGAAGATAATGAGTTTTTTTTTTTTTTTTTTTCTGAAAAACTCATGCTCTTCTTCTTCACAAAAATGAAGGAGGGTTTATTCAAAACCCTAAAGATAGTGGCAATGGCAGCCACGAGTTCAACCATCAATTAGTGGTTTCAAATGGCAGTGCAGGCTCTGCTGTGGAGGTAGTGGGTAGCGGCTTTGCAGTGACGACAATCAGCTATGGAGATAATAAATATAAAGGCTAACAGTGAACCATCGTTAACTACCAAGAAAACCCCTTGGATTTGGACGAACCAGATCCAAAACAACTCCTTTACCGTCAAAGGTGGTCATAAGTGTGTGTGTGGAGACAACGAAAAATAGCACATGATGATAACATTGGTGTCATAAATGAACATGAAACAACATTTTAGAGAGGCAATAAAGTGACGGGGAGCTTTGAAAGTATGTCATGATATCAAAGGGTAGAGAAAGAGAGAGATGTGTAAACCCTTTGGCAACGTGAATGGGAAAGTGTAGAGGGGTGTTTTGATTCTTGAAGAAATGGGGTTTACTGCAACCTCAATCTAGCCTAAATCCGATATCCAGACCGTTCTAAATTGAGTTATTTTTGGGAGAACTGATTCAGAGAACACAAGAAGGAAAAGGGGAAAAAAAAGGAAATAATTCAGAGGGAGAGAAGAAAGAACGATGAAGAAAAGTAGTGACAGAATATTTTTCTTGATGAATCCTTTACTTTCTCTCTCTGTAAATTCTATTTGGAAAATCTGATTGTTTTTTGGAAAATCTTCCGGGAACTCGAAAAAGTCTCTCCCCTATCAAGGAGGGGTTACCTCTATTTATAGGTGATTATCAAAATTGTAACCAACTTGTACAGCTGTCATAACCGTTTTTTGTAACTGACTTTTAGAGAGAAAAATATTGGATTCCATTAAGATAAAGGCGTTTTGTCACTATACCTCCTTTAAGCTTTTATGACCAAAGCTTTCAGATATATTCTTCAAAGGTTAAAAGCGGTATTTACAATATCCATCTTTTAACAAATTCTATCTAAGCCCTCCAAACCACAACTCATCATCCTCCCCCAAAAGCAATTGGTAACTACATCGTGAAAGCGGGTCATACGCTTTCATGGTGTACTGTCTTACTGAGGTAATATATTAGTGTTCAGACAGCAACACTCCTCTAGAGTAATAATCATGATAGTAATAATAATAATAACGATGATAATAATCATCTAATAATCATCTCAAGTCCTATAGGGAAATCATAGGTGTTGGACGAAGACACCCTTCCCGTATCTCAGGTCCAATAGGGAAATCATAGGTGTTGGACGAAGACACCCTTCCCGTAGCTCAGGTCCAATAGGGAACTCATAGGTGTTGGACGAAGACACCCTTCCCGTAGCTTAGGTCCAATAGGGAAATCATAGGTGTTGGACGAAGGCACCCTTCCCGTAGCTCAGGTCCAATAGGGAAATCGTAGGTGTTGGACGAAGACACCCTTCCCGTCAGGCCTTAAGAGAAACTGAGGAAAAAATACATCCTCAATGCTTTCTCCCTGACTGTCAGCCCAGGAAGTAATCCATGCTCCACTGGAATAGGTAATGAGGGGAAACAGCCATACTCATTCCCACGGGGAGGTACCAATCCATACCGTTCATCCCTGACAAAACAAATCTCCTTTCTGGCAGAAGTCATCAGAAAGGCATACAAGGAGGGTACAAATCCATACCACACCCATCATCATGAGAAAGGCGTTAAAAGCCAGAGCGAGGCACTGAAGCCATATAGAATATCCGAAGGCTTTGAAGTCTGAATTAGCATCAAAGGCATTTAAAGCCTGAAACAGCACCCAAAGGCGTTAGAGCTCGAAATAGTATCCAAAGGCGTTAGAGCCTGAAACAATATCCAAAGGCGTTAGAGCCTGAAATAATATCCGAAGGCGTTAGAGCCTGAAACAATATCCAAAGGCGTTAGGACTTGAATCTGTGTTAATAGCGTTAAAAGCGCAATAGTTTTAACTTTCATCAGTGACATAAGGGTAAAATTGTCATTAATGAGCAAAAAATCCTTTTTATGAACTAAAAGCATAAGAGCTTAAAATCATTGATCATTAATGACCAGAATCATCATTATCAGATAAACATGAAATTCTGTTAACCAATTCTCAAAAAGGATTTTAGTATGTGTAATATGTTAGAACGTCCTTTGAGCCACGTGTCATTATTTTATTGAATTATGAACAACGTTCTTAAATTCAAAATTTCACAAGTCAAGCTTTTCAATTACCATCATCAACATTTTAGCCCCCTGTCTGTGAGGGCGCTTTTAGGCTTAACCATACTCTAAAAGCGTATGAGCAGACAAATCATCATGACAAAAGGAGTTCATTAAATAATATGCTTATCATAAATTTGGCGTCTAAAAAAGAACGTCTTTTCGAATCCCGCTTAAAACAACTAGCCATATTTATAACCAATAAGATCATGCAGCCAGCCTGTCAAAGTCATTATGATCATACCTTTTTTGAATTTCGAATCAAAACGTGCTTCTTGAAAACCGCACATCATAAATGTTTAATCATTATAAAAACCAGATAATCAGTTCCTTATTGCTTACTGTTCATCTTCTTCTTCGTGCAAATATACTCTGCACTTTCATCTTTCTTTCGTGATCGAACTATTATTGGTGCTCTTGCCATGGTTCTTCCTTTCAAAGAATCAAGACTTTCAATCTTTATTCGGAGTTTCAGATTATCCTTTAAACTTCTGGTAAGTTTTTATCCCTTTTGATTTATTTATTTCTTTTATCTTTTTAGCCTGTTCATTTGTTGCTACTGTTTTTTTTTTTTTTGTTTGTTTATTGTTTTTTATTTATATTATCCGAATGGTTTTGATTATCTGTTTGTTATGTCATTTTATTTACTTTATTCTTTTATCATCATTATTATATATATATACACACTGTAATCCTTTTTCTTTTTTTTTCCTGCAAATTTTACGCTTTCAGCTATGGCTTTTCCTCTCAAAAAAATATTTTAAGTAATGAATTTTGGGATTCAGCTATGCATCATTCTTGGGATACCGCTATTCCTTCGGATGGATGGTCCTTGCCCTATGGTGACATTGATGGAACTAAAGGATTTTGTCCATCTCCCTTTGCTACTACTATGTTCAGAGTAGAAAGAAAAGATTTCACGCTTTCTCAGGTAAACTTTAGTTCTCATAGCGGTTGTACTAAGGAGTGGACAGCTTGGTGTGATTATATACTCACTCATCCAGAGTATGGGCCAAAACTTCATGCAGCTGAAATTTTTAAAGCTATAGAGCTTTCGAAGGATTTTGAGATTAGGAAAGATACAGATAGTCTATCTCAGTTAGTTACTAGGTGGAACAGTCAAACTCACACTTTTATTACTTCATGGGGAGAAATCACCCCTACTTTGGAAGATGTAATGGCGTTATGGAGATTACCCGTTTTCGGGAATAGTGACATACAAGACATTGTTTTGAGTAGAGAAGAGATAAAGGCGTCTAAGCTTCTTCACGCTTTGGTTTGGGAATCAAGAGTGAATCCAGTGTGGGGAAATGCAAAAGAAACTCATGCAAGGCGGCCAAACTTCTATGGTTGGGTACGCTATTTTTTCAGAGAAAAGGGTCTTGTAAACAAAGAGACAGGAGTCAGAGACTATCAGTATGGAAAAGAGTACAAGTCTCCTTTGGAGTTGACAGCATTCATCTGCATGTGGCTGTCGAGGTATGTCTTTGAAGGCGCTCCTACTGACAAGGTTTTGGATAGACTGTTTCCATTGGCTTTCTGCCTTGCTGATGGTCAGAGTTTCCCTCTAGGGGTATATTTTTTGGGAACTTTGTACAAAAATTTGGATCAGCTTCATACCTGTCAAGCTTGGTCGGCAGGTTCTTATCATATAGAGACTTTCGTTCACACCGCTTTTCTTCAGATGTGGTTATGGGAACGCTTTCCTGGCTACGCTCCTTCAGCTAGGCAATTTTCACCTCTACAAACCGATGACGCTTCTGCTGAAGACATTCCAAGCCCCCGAGCATGGCGGTGGAGTAGTATTTCAAGAAAGAAAGATGCTCTCATCTTTGACTTCATTGATAAGGAGAAATGTTTCTGCTTCAGACCTTACATTGAGCTTTTAAGAGGTATTGAAAGATTCTTTTATCATTCTGAGGAGCCTTTATCTTTTATAGGCATGAGTACTGAGGAAAGAGCAGAAGTTTCTTTGAAGGATCTTCACTGTTTTGCCATTTTGTCCAAGTGTCATTTGATTGGTTTATACAGCGTTGATGGCGGTAGGACCAACAGTTTCCGCCTTGAATCTTACAATCCCGATCGGTGTCTGAGGCAGTTTGGGCTTGATCAAGGCGTTCCAGATGGTACAGCTGAATCCTTTTCTTTAAAGAGAACCATGAAAGCTTTCATTCTGGAGAGTTGGTCTTCAAACTTAAGGCCGTCTGTTGCCGGTTTCTACTTGGCTGGGGAGCACAGGATGGGCAGATGTACGAAGAACTACCAGCTTTTCTGGAAAGCTTGCATTGCTACTTTCAAAGCCTTTGTTCAGGGTCCGCCAATGCTCAGTCAAACGGTTAATTTGGCTATGGACAAGGAAAAATGTCTGAAAGAGGCACCTGGTGCAGGCAAGAAAAGGAAAGCGGTAGCTTCTCCACACAAGAAGCCTAAATCAAAAACTGCTGATGGAGGTTCCTCAGAGATCCGAGAGGAAAACATTACTCCTCCTCAGCCTGCAATTATTACTGCTCCAAAGGCGGCTACTCCAAGAGCGCCTAGAATCAAAAAGATTGCAATAAAGAAGAAGGCTCCTCCCTCTAAGAAGCGAAAGAGCCAATCAGTAAGCAAAGCTTTTATAATTAAACATTTTTCTTATTCATACGCTTTTCAATTTCTCATCTGTATAGTTTTTCCTCACTTATATTTATATATATATTTTTTATCTTTTCTTAAATTTGTCACAGGATCCTTCTTCTGATAGTGAAGATAACGAGCCATTGATTGTGCGCAAGCAGAATCTACAGACTCAACATGAGTTAGGAAGGACTGAGGCTTCTGTTACTCAAGAGAAGAATACAGCACCGCTTTTGGATGTTGGTGCAGGAAGCTCTGGAACTCCATCTACTCCAGTGGGACTCAGCATTCCTGAAGATGATGTTGCCGATATTCCTTTCCCTCCATCGGCGGAAGCAAGAGTACAAATTGAGAATTTGGCCAATGTTTGGCCTGAGAGTGAACCCAGTTCCTCTCCGCTTTCACAAAAGAAAGATCAATCTGCTAAAGCTTCCGGTATTCGGAGAACCGCGAACCCTGCCAGAACTATTGACATAGCCAAAGCGTTAACATCTCTGAAGAGAATGAGATCGCAAGCTATCAAGGCGAAGTCACTTCTTCTTCAAAGGACAGCGCAATCTTCATCACCTCTTATGATTGACGCTATTGATGATTCTGAGAGCGTAGGTTAGTAGCAGTTTAAAAAGTGTTTTATCAATATACATGCTTATATGCTTATCACTACAATCATTATAGTGTTCTAACAGTATGTATTATTTTTTAAGGCCCTTCTGAAAGCGTTCATACTGAAATACCAGGACTTGTTACTGTTGAAGGAGATGTCACAACAGCTCCAGAAACAAGCGCTTTTGAAGTTAATATTGATCGTGCTCCAATTGAAGCTGAATTTTCAGAACAGCCTATGGAAGTAGACGTAGAACCTCCTTCAGTCAGTGAGATAGCGTTTTTCTCTTCTGTGGTTCAGAACTCTGAGCAGCAGCCTTTTGAAGATCTTCCTGCAATCATATCAGAGACTTCTACTCCCCTTGACAACACTTCTTCTGTTGACAAAAGCGCTCATACACCGATATCTTCAACTGAGAACATCAGTGTCCAACTGATTGCTTCTACTGAAAGCGTTATCATTGGCTCTTCAGAACAAATTGTTGAGGAGGAGAATATTAATGCTGAAACTGAAGTCGCTCTAAGAAGTATTCATGAAGATATTCCAGTCATCGGTTCCAGTATGGAGACTGCTTCATCAGAATTGTCCGCCTTCGTGGGAATTTTTGTGAGTGAAGATGCTGCTACTCCTTCCATTTCAACTGAGCTGACACCAACTGATTCTTCAGATGAGATCTTAAGGCGTTATCCTGTATCTGAAAGCTCTCTCCCTTTATGGTCAGAAATAGCAAAGCGTTACAAGGACATAACTTCCTCTTGCTCTTTGAAGAATCTTATCATCAGGGCGGGCTGTATAGAAACAGTATGTTCTATTATTCGGAACATTAGAGATATCAAGCCTCATCTTACGCCCTTGAGGATGAAGACCTTCGAGGATTGGATACAAGAGCTGAAAGAGCTTGAGAATATTAATGTTGATGTGAAATGGCTGGTGGATTTTTTGAATATCTTGTCTATCACTTTCTTCCAGGCCAAGAATTTTGCTAAGCTGAAAAGTTCTTCTTTTAGAATTCTATGTCGTACTGCCTTGTCATACGCTTTAGCAACTCTCTTTTGATACGCTTTTGTCTTTATAGCTACAGCTTCAGGCTTTTCATCCATAACTTCTAGCTGAGCTAATGTAGCAGCTTGGAGGCATGCCTCCTCTCCATCAAATACTTCAATTCTTGTAGATGGTATCTTGATTTCCAGAGGCACAACAGCTTCTGTCGCATATACTAAAGAGAAAGGGGTAACACCTGTTGCAGTCCTTGCTGAAGTTCTGTAAGCCCAGAGCGCTGTTGGAAGTCTTTCACACCATTTTTTATGAGCTCCTTCTATCATTTTTCCAATTATCTTCAGAATAGTCTTGTTAGTAGCCTCTGCTTGCCCATTCCCTTTAGGATAATAGGGGGTTGACTTCTTGTGTTTGATATCATATTTCTCCAGTAACTCTCTCACATTGGAATTTATGAAAGGGGTTCCATTATCAGTGATGACCTCCTTTGGTATCCCAAAGCGGCAGATGATGTTCTCTTTAATAAATTTAGCCACCATGATACCTGTAGCCTTTCTTAATGGTATAGCTTCTACCCACTTGGTGAAATATTCAGTAGCCACAAGTATCCAAACATACCCTTCAGCAGGAGGATTAACAGGTCCGATTAAATCTAGCCCCCAAGTATAAATGGGCCAGGGCGTAGAGACATATCGTAGATGTGAGCATGGGATTTTTCAACCCACTTTCACAATTATATGTTTTGACTTGAGTCGCCACCTATTCATTCTTAGGGATAGGTCCCGGGTATTTGTTTGTTTGGATAAGGCAAATGGTCTAATCAGAGTTAGGGTAAGTGGTTCGATTAAGCCCTGAGGAAGGTGTTAGGCACCCCAAGACCCCCGTCTTATAACGGTTACCTACTCCCTAAACTTAAGCCAATTATAATCTCAAAGTTTAATTAAAATGTCCAAAGTTTTTAAGTGAGTGCTAATCCAAGAAAAATAGAAAGCTAGATGGCTAGGGTCGAACCCGAGTTGAGTTGCCTACGTACTCACATGGTGAGATCAGACCGAGCGTAGTTCTGGCACATGAGCCCGTGCCGAGGCTAGGGGGTAGTGTGTGTGTGCATAGGATGGTCAAAGGGTCTAGCCTAGAAGGCTATGGTTTAGTTGACCGGGGAGGTCAAGTGCATAAGTGTTAAGTCTAACCGCGGTTAGAGGGTATTTATCCATGGTTAGATGAGCTAACCAAAGCTAAGGAGGTCCTACAAGTCTCTTTTTGGTCTTTTTGTATTTTTTATATTTTTGAGGATATTTGAATGTTTTTTATATTTTGGTTATATTTGAATGTTTTTGGTATTTTGAGATTTTATCATGTTTTTCAATTTTCATATAGGTAAGGTTTTGACAAACTTAACTAAAGTCAAATTTAGTCCAAGAGTTTGGCTAAAAGATTATAGTTTAAGACATAAAGAGGGATGCGCCTTATGAATAGTAAATGGTCTATTACCAACACCCATTTTGTTGGATTGATGTTGATAATAGATCAAATACCATTGTCTTTAGTATGAAACATTTTTAAGAATGTCCTCTTTAAGTCCTTATACCATCATTTATCTTAAGTCCTTAAACCATCACCTACCCATTCAACATAGAACATGAAGGAAAAATAAAGAAATGAAAGAAAATGAAAACTCATCCTCTCCCTTTTAAGGTGGTTCATTTACACCATTATTAATGATGTAATGTTGCTCTAAAGAATGTTAGGGAGGGGATGAGCTTTCACAAAAAATTCTAGAAAGAGGACTAGAATCTCAAAAGAAAACAAAATAAAAAAGAGAGGTATAGCTTTAGCTTCCACTCTCTATGGGCCTACCCATATCCACACTTGTGGGTACATAAAAAAGAAGAAAATATGTACATGGAAAGGAAAAGAAAAAAGGAGCATCTCCTTGCCTTTGATATGGGGTCCCTCTACACCATTAGATTGGTGTAGAGAGGCCCAACTATGCTTGAGAAATGAGAGATCAAGAAGAGAGAACCAAATAAAAAAAAAGATAAAAAAGAAGAGAAAATGAAAGAAGGAGTGCCTACTCCTCCAAGAATTCTCCTTCAATGCTCCAAGAGATAGGGTTTTAGAATCCACAAAGGAAGAGAGTTAGTGAAGAACTCTAAGCTTTTTTAGAATTTTTTCCAAACTCTAAACCTTAGTTTCTTCTCCCTTCTTCAAACTCAAGAGAAACACAAGTGGGTGGGAACCTTCTAGGGGTCTTGAGGGATGGATCTAAGGAGCTAAGGGATTGGTATTTATAGGAAAACTAAGAGGTTGGGTTGTGTCTTTTACATGGGGGATAAAAGGAGCTAGTGGGTAAAGACTTGAGTGTTGTAAGGTGAGTTGATAGATTGAGTGTTGTAAGGAGTGTAAGAGAGTTGATGGTTGAGTATTGTAAAGGGTGTAAGAGAGGTGTAAGAGAGTTGGTGGGTTGAGTGAACTATGAGTTATATGGGTATGGGTTCTAGGATATAGGGTGTAAGAGAGGTGCAAGAGAGTTGGTGGGTTGAGTGAACTATGAGTTATATAGGTATGGGTTGGTGTAAGAGAGTTGGTGGGTTGAGTGAACTATGGGTTACATGGGTATGGGTTGTAGGATATAGGGTAGGTGGATATGGATATATGGATTAAGTCTTATGAATCATGGGTTATTAGTAGATGGGTCATGGGTTATGATTATTGGATTTTGACTATGACATTTGGACTTGGGCTATGGAAATAGGCTTTGGCTTAGGCAATTGGGTGATTGGATATTTGGGCTTGACTACTTGGGTTGGGTAATGAAATTAGGTAATTGAGTTTGATTGAGTTGTTTAGGTATAAGTTTGGTCAAATGGGCTTGGGCCTTGGGTATACCTAGGGCTTATTAGGGTTAGGCTAGGGCTACCTAGGGTTTGGGTTTAGGACTACCTAGGGTTAAGCTTAGGGTTAACTAGGGTCTTAACTAGGGTTTAGTCCTATGGTTAAGGGTTTACCTAGGGTTTGGAACTAGGGTTGATCTAGGGTTTGGACCATAGCTAAATTAATTAACCACGGTTAAGGGGGTGTAAAAATAGGGTGTTGACAGTAGAGATTGTGCAGGTGCATGAATGACATTTCCTCTTATCTGACACTGATGACAGCTTTGAACATATAGGTGTGAATCTGCCTCCATGGTAGGCCAATAATATCCCAACCCCAAAATGTGATGAAACAACTTTCTTTTTCCTTGATGAACACCGCAATCTCCACTGTGAGCTTCATGTAATGCTATTTCGATCTCCTTTCCAGACAAGCACTTGAGAGCAATACCGTTGTATCCTTTCCTGAATAATTCTCCTTTGTCAAAGTAGAATTTGGCAACTTTCTTCTTAAACTTGAAGGATTCCTTTTGATCAATAGGCATTATTCCATCTGTGAAGTAGTCATTGTACGGTTTCTTCCAATCTTCCTAAGAATTTGTAAAGTGACATTCTTCTTTATCTGGCAATATTTGACAATCAGAACATTCTTTCTGTAACATAGCAGCATCTTTCTCCATTGTTGGCCAGTATATTCCAAAACGCTGTAAACTCCTATACAGACTAACAGAAGGATTATACCCACATATTTTTGTGTGGATTTGCAATATTTGTTTCTTAGCTTCTTTTGCTCTAACACATCTCATCAAAATTCCTTCGGGCCCTTTGAAATACAGATCCCCATTTATCTGCAAGAAATTTTTTAAGACTTTCAGTGTTGTGGTAGGGACTACTGTTGAATCATGAAGGCAGAAGACATCCTTCAAAATTGGTTCTCTCCAATCTGTTTCTTCTGATTCTGTGTCGCATAATTCTTCCATCAGCGGTGTAGCTATTATACGCCTTTCAATTACCACCTGAGAAGATTCTCCTTCAAATATTAACTTTGATGCCAAAGTAGCAAGTGCATCAGCATGGCGGTTCCCTGCACGCTCTTGATATTTGAATTCTATCTTATCAAAATTAGTCATTATTCTTTGAACCGCTGTTCTGTAGGGAGCCAAACCAACATCTTTTACATTGAATGATCCTTCCATTTGACTAATTACCAAATTGGAATCTCCTATTACATTTATTCTTTTGGCCTTTAACTCTTTAGCAATTGACAAACCTATGAGGAGAGCTTCATATTCTGCTATATTGTTAGAGCAAGGAAAATCCAATTTGAAAGAAAAAGACATTACCTCACCCCCAGGAGCTTTTAACACAATACCTGCCCCAGCTGAATCTGCAGTTTTAGATCCGTCAAAATACATGAATCATTCCTCTTTTGCTTCAATAGTCATTGCTTCAGGGAATTCTCCTGGTAGTTCTTCTTTTAATATCAAATCATCATTTCCTGGAAAATTTGCCAATAGATCTGCTACTGCTTGTCCTTTGATGGCACGAGGGCAAAGGCATGTAATATCAAATTCTGATAACGAAAGGAGCCATTTAGCTGCTCGTCCTGAAAGAACTGGTTTTGACATGAGATATTTGATTGGATCAGATTTTGTCATCAGAAAAATCTTATGAGATAGTAAATAATGACGAAATTTTTGTAAGGCATAGATCAGAGATAAACAACTCCTTTCAATCCGAGGATATCTCAATTCTGCATCTCTGAGAATTCTGCTGAGATAGTATATTGGCCGTTCACAACCAGACAAATCTTCTTGGGCTAGAAGAGCTCCAATAGCGGTTTCCGTTGAAGCCAGATACAGGACCAAAGGCTTTTTGGGGATTGGTGCCATCATGGTTGCTGTTGAACTCATCATTTGTTGAAGTTGTTTGAAAGCTTTTTCATGCACTGTTTCCCATTTGAATACACAGTTCTTCCGTAGGAGTGGCATAAGAGGTACTGTGACAGCTACCAGTCCTGGGATGAATCTCCTTATATAGGATACATTCCCTAAGAAACTTTTCAACTCTTTGACTGTGCTTGGGGCTGTCATGGATGCAATTGCTTGAGCCTTTGTAGGATCAACATCTATACCCTGTCTATTCACAATGAACCCCAAGAATTTGCCTGCAGAAACTTTGAAAGCGCATTTTAACGGATTCATTTTTAACTGATAATGGCGGCACCGTTGAAAAACTCTTCTTAGATCCTCAACATGACTGCAACGCTTTCGAGACTTGATAACAATATCATCCACATAATCTTCCACTGTATTATGGAACATATCATGAAAAATGGCTGTCATAGCTCTTTGATAAGTAGCCCCGGCATTTCTCAACCCAAATGGCATAACTGTATAATAAAAATTTCCAATTGGTGTCCGAAAGGCGGTTTTTTCTGCATCTTCTGCTGCCATCTTGATCTGATTGTAACCACTGTAACCGTCCATGAATGAAAAAGCATCATGACCTGCTGTTGCATCAACTAATAGGTCCATATTGGGTAGAGGAAATTCATCTTTTGGGCATGCCTTGTTTAAATCTCTGAAATCAACACAGCAACGGATTTGCCCATTCTTCTTCTTGACTGGTACAATATTGGCTAACCAAGTTGGATGTTGAATTGGCTTGATAAAACCTGCTTTCAGAAGCTTTTCAACTTCTATTTTGATTTGATCTTCAATATCTGGTCTGAATTTTCTTAGCATTTGCTTCATTGGTACATATCCTGGCTCAATATTCAATTTATGTGTGACCAATGTAGGATCTAACCCTAGCATTTCTTCATAATTGTACGCAAAAATATCTCGGTATTCTTTGTGCAAATTTACCAATTCTTCTTTTTCTTTTGGGGCCAACTTGGAACTGATAAGTACCGGCCGCTTTTCTGATAAATTTTCTGCAATATTTACTTCTTCAAGACTTTCTTGTACCGCTTTTACACCATCCTGCATCTGTTCTGGCGCTTCCCCAATTTCACTTGTTTCTTCTGCTTGAAATATTTGATCCATCATGGGAATCTGATTTTCTTTTGATGAATCAGTTTCCTTTGATTGTCATAAGATATATACAACCTTTCCATCTGGTTGTACCACCCTCTTACAGCCCCCAGTTCTTGATTCTTTGATAGAGCTTCCCTTTTGAATTTCTGTTTTCACGCTTTCGCCTCGTGGTCTTTTTGAGGCTTTAGAATTTTCTGATGGCGTTAAAACAGTGGATGATGGTGGCATAACTCCTTTGGCCATTTCAAAAGCGGTTTCACTTTCTTCAGCCAACTCAACGTAAAACAATGCTTCTGAAATATGAGCTTCGGCTTTATCAAATGGTGTGACAGTTGCTAGTATTCTGATGACTTTTCTTTTGTATATCCCTTTAACACATTGATGAAATGTTGATGGTATTAGCTAGAACTTGTGGATCCAAGGGCGGCCAAGAAGAATATGATAGCTTACGTTGGCTTCAATAACATGGACTCTTATTGCTGAATTTATTGGCCCCACTTGAAGATTAATAGTAGCATAGCCAATAGTGTTCTGGCACTGTCCTCCAAATCCTGATATTTCTATTGGCTGCTTTGAAATCTTTGAAGGATCTAATCCCATTGCTATTGCTGTTGATAATGGGATAAGGTTTAAGGAAGACCCAGGGTCTATCAATGCTCTTTTTGCTTCAATAGAGTTTATTAAAGCTGTAACATACAAAGGCTTGTTGTGAGCTATTGATGAGGCTTTCATATCATCAGCAGTGAAACTCACATCTTGAATTTCCGGAATTGCCTTTCTTGTAGCAGAATAGGCAAGAAAGCAATGTTCTGAATGAGCTTCTGCGACTGTCGTCAAAGCCGCTGTTGCAGCTATTCTTGCCGCTTTTGAGAAATGCATCTGGTTAAAGAAGTTTTTAAACTTTGAACTCTGTGAAAGAGTTTCTATTGCTGACTGATCATTAGAGATAATTTCCTCTTCAATTTCTTTTTCTGTCATAATTACTGAGTTATGACAAACCATAGCGACCACATCTTTCGCTTTATGATTTGGCAAAGGATCCTGATGGACAGATCCTTCAGGATTAGTTGAGATTTTCAGGTGTCCAGCAGCTATTTTGTCATTAAAAATCCGCCTTAGAGAGAAACAATCTTTTGTTGAATGGCGTATGGTTTGGTGATACACACAGTATTTGCTGCTCTGTTTGTCTTCTTCTGTAGGCTTTTGGAATGGTGATGGTAAGTACAAAACGCCATCAGCAATCCATACTTCCACAATTCGTAATACTTCGGCCATGCTGCAGGGAAAAGGCGGTGGAATGCTTTCTGGGTTGTACTTTGGTTTTTTATCAGATTGATAAGAGGTATTTCTCTGGAACGGCCGCCTTCCAGAATTTTCTGCCGCCATTGCTGATTCTCTCTTGTCCCTCCTACCATATCTATCTTCATACCTTGGTAGAGTTGCTCTTGATATGACTGTGTTGAGCCTTTGAGAAACATCATAAAGCTTTTCAAAAGAGGGGATAGTAGCTACCTCCAAATAAGCTCTGTATTCTTTTGCTGCTCCATCGACACATATTTGTACAAGTTGCTCCTCAGTTGTTGGTTCATGACAATCTAAAACCAAATATCGAAAGCGGCGAACATATTGTGTCAGATCTTCATTAGGTCTTTGCCGCTCTTTTGACAAGGTATTGAGAGTAACACGGTCTTCTACAGAGAAGAACTTCTTGGAAAAGATAGTGACCATTTCTTCCCAAGAGTGAATAGAGTTTGGGGCCAAAGTCGTGTACCAAGTGAAGGCACGATCAGTCAAAGATTTAGCAAATTCGCGAAGACGGAGCTCTTCATTGTTAGCATATCTGCTTAATGCATCAGTGAAACGCATCACATGCTCTCGAGCATTTCCAGTTCTTCCATTGTAAAGAGTGAATTGGGGTGTGATATATCCTACTGGATATTCCATTCTCATGATTCTTGCCGAAAAGGGTGGTCTAGCATCGAAAGCATTCGAAAGTCCAGAGCGTTTTGCTTGCTCCCTTTCAAACATCTCAAAGAAATCCTCGGCTGTCATGTATGAGGAATGTCTCCCTTCCTGTTCACGATGATTACAGGGTGGAGAAGAAGGAATAGGATCTTTCTTGGGAGGATTATTGTGCATGTCATTTTCTTCGTCATGTTGAGATGGAGAAGGTGTACGCTCCTGCGACCTCTCCGAATTGCGAATATTATCTTCTCGATGGGCTTTCTTAAAAAACTCCTGCATTTGTTTTTCTGATGCTGCTAACTGAGTTGCTACCTGAGTTTGGATAGCCTGCATCTGGGCTTGCATCTGTACTTGGGTTGCCTGAAACTGAGTAAGAAAAGGCCCAAGAACAGCAGAAAGATCAGGAACTTCCACTCTGGAAGTATGAGATTCTTCCATATTTTCTTCTTGAACAACATGTGCTTGAGACGAAGCACCTCTTTTAGTCACCATTTTCTCTCAAAAATTGTTACAGAAATCCCCAGCAGAGTCGCCAAAAATGTAGAGGGGTGTTTTGATTCTTGAAGAAATGGGGTTTACTGCAACCTCAATCTAGCCTAAATCCGATATCCAGACCGTTCTAAATTGAGTTATTTTTGGGAGAACTGATTCAGAGAACACAAGAAGGAAAAGGGGAAAAAGAAAGAAATGATTCAGAGGGAGAGAAGAAAGAACGATGAAGAAAAGTAGTGACAGAATGTTTTTCTTGATGAATCCTTTACTTTCTCTCTCTGTAAATTCTATTTGAAAAATCTGATTGTTTTTTAGAAAATCTTCCGGGAACTCGAAAAAGTCTCTCCCCTATCAAGGAGGGGTCACCTCTATTTATAGGTGATTATCAAAATTGTAACCAACTTGTACAGCTGTCATAACCGTTTTTTGTAACTGACTTTTAGAGAGAAAAATATTGGATTCCATCAAGATAAAGGCGTTTTGTCACTATACCTCCTTTAAGCTTTTATGACCAAAGCTTTCAGATATATTCTTCAAAGGTTAAAAGCGGTATTTACAATATCCATCTTTTAACAAATTCTATCTAAGCCCTCCAAACCACAACTCATCATCCTCCCCCAAAAGCAATTGGTAACTACATCGTGAAAGCGGGTCATACGCTTTTATGGTGTACTGTCCTACTGAGGTAATATATTAGTGTTCAGACAGCAACACTCCTCTAGAGTAATAATCATGATAGTAATAATAATAATAACGATGATAATAATCATCTAATAATCATCTCAAGTCCTATAGGGAAATCATAGGTGTTGGACGAAGACACCCTTCCCGTATCTCAGGTCCAATAGGGAAATCATAGGTGTTGGACGAAGACACCCTTCCCGTAGCTCAGGTCCAATAGGGAAATCATAGGTGTTGGACGAAGGCACCCTTCCCGTAGCTCAGGTCCAATAGGGAAATCGTAGGTGTTGGACGAAGACACCCTTCCCGTCAGGCCTTAAGAGAAACTGAGGAAAAAATACATCCTCAATGCTTTCTCCCTGACTGTCAGCCCAGGAAGTAATCCATGCTCCACTGGAATAGGTAATGAGGGGAAACAGCCATACTCATTCCCACGGGGAGGTACCAATCCATACCGTTCATCCCTGACAAAACAAATCTCCTTTCTGGCAGAAGTCATCAGAAAGGCATACAAGGAGGGTACAAATCCATACCACACCCATCATCATGAGAAAGGCGTTAAAAGCCAGAGCGAGGCACTGAAGCCATATAGAATATCCGAAGGCTTTGAAGTCTGAATTAGCATCAAAGTCATTTAAAGCCTGAAACAGCACCCAAAGGCGTTAGAGCTCGAAATAGTATCCAAAGGCGTTAGAGCCTGAAACAATATCCAAAGGCGTTAGAGCCTGAAATGATATCCGAAGGCGTTAGAGCCTGAAACAATATCCAAAGGCGTTAGGACTTGAATCTGTGTTAATAGCGTTAAAAGCGCAATAGTTTCAACTTTCATCAGTGACATAAGGGTAAAATTGTCATTAATGAGCAAAAAATCTTTTTTATGAACTAAAAGCATAAGAGCTTAAAATCATTGATCATTAATGACCAGAATCATCATTATCAGATAAACATGAAATTCTGTTAACCAATTCTCAAAAAGGATTTTAGTATGTGTAATATGTTAGAACGTCCTTTGAGCCACGTGTCATTATTTTATTGAATTATGAACAACGTTCTTAAATTCAAAATTTCACAAGTCAAGCTTTTCAATAACCATCATCAACAGAAAGGAAGATGGAGAAGGTTGTGTAAAGGTCAGTGGGATTCACCCGACTACCGCCGCAATGCCGGACAGGGTGTTAAACATGCCGGGTAGCAAACTAGACCAATCATGCAAACGCCATGCTAGCTTTGATGGCAAGAAAATAAGAAAGAGAACCCGGCGGGCGGTGGCGGCACCACCAGCTGGAAAGGTGGAATCAAAAAAAAAAAAAAATTTGGTGGTGGATCACAAGCTCTTATACGATGATGGAAAATAAATTGGATGATTTACAATGACCCCAAATCTAATCAAACCTAATCAAATCTAATCTATCCTTGATTTATACTAATCTAAGATTCTGATGAGTTACAACTAAACTAAATGATGTAGTGTATCTCATTCACCTTATTACAATGCTCTTCTTTATTCTTTAATACACCCTTGGGTGAGGGTTGGTTTGGCCGTCTGTGGTACCTTGGGTTTGGTTGGTGACCTTGTCTGAGACACCCCTGGTGAAGGGCCTTTGTTTAAATGGCCGCCCCCACAGCCCCAGTAGATGCACACCTCACGGCTGAGCATGATAATTGCTCTCTTGAGCTAAATGAATCTACTATTTTTGAGTTTGTGACGGAGGTTGAGGAGGACGATATTGATATCCTAAGAGAACTTGGAGGTTCATCTAGTGAGGACGTGGTCCTTATTCCGGAGCATTAGCTGAAAAAAGTCCCAAATGGAATGCTCTACTGCAACTGATCAAGAAGAACTTAGTGCTAGTAGGTGCATTTCACCTTGCCTTTCCTCAAGACAATGCTTATTTGGGCCTCATAGCCCTAAGTCGCTGCGAACAACTTTGATTTTGGAGGATTTAATTGAGGCTTCTCTAGTGGTCGGCGATTATGTGTTGTGTGGTGAGGAGTCTAGCTTCTATGATGGAGTCGAAAAGTGTGCTGAGGGCGAGGCCTATCTCTGATGGGTTGAAGATTTCCCTTGTGTGTAAGAGGTGTAGCTTTTTGTTGATGATTTTAGGTGGGCTCCTGTTTCCCCCTAAGGTCTTGGGCTTGGGCTCATTGCCCTCTTGTAGGTGTCGGCTTTCCTCTAGGGTCTCCATCACTAAGTACCTCCCAAAACACCAGTTTGTTTTTGATAACATAGAACTACACACACAACCCAACCCAACCCAACCCAACACACACAACTCAAACAATGCTCGCTATCTAAGGAATCAACCCATGACACTCTCCAACACGGGTACCAACCGTCTGGAGGTGTATGGAACCTTAAGTAGTAGAGCACACCAGCTTTAAGTTGGCTATGCTTGGGTTGAAATTCATCGACCAGTTTATAATTGGATCGGGCTTTGACCAAAGGCCCATAATGACTAAGTTGATCTATTATAAATACTTATATGCTCACATATATATCATTCTACTAATAAAAGTATAAAGAATATGCAAAACTTTACTTGGACGTAAATATCCTTTAACTTGATTTATTTAATACATAACTTATAATATAACCGAACTTTAATTAAGTCACTATTTAATATTATGTGAGACTCATTATTAAAAGAGAGTTGGTTTAGGACTTTACCATATTAGGGAAGAATCCTAAAGGAGAGTTGGTTGAGGACTCTACCATATTTTAAGAAAGAATTTCATTTCTATAGAAAGAGAGTCTCTTCGAAAGGAGAGCTGGTTTAGGACTCTACCATATTTTAGGGAAGACAACCATGAATTATATCTTCTTATAATCTCTACACCCAGATTGATTGACCCTTATGAGAAGAATCATAGAAATTCCGGATTGGCACCTGGGGAACAACTAAGAAAAGAAGACAACCATGAATTCCCATTGTTGTAACACCTATGTGTATATGCAGTTTTTTTGTTTTGATGTTAAGGTAAGATTATCAATCTCTACTAAATTAGGGATAATTGAAAAGGAATGAAGGTTAAGTAAGAATAGGATGAGTTATTTTTGTTCTGTTTTGGAGATTCTTGGAACTTGTAATAGTGTGTTTTTATATTCTTCTCTTGAAGTTACATATTGGTCAATTGTCGATGCAGAAGGAGGTCAGGTTTTTATGTTTCAATTTGGCTAATAGTTATCCTTTTGTTCAGTCTTATTGCTGTAATATTTCGGAAACTGAGTATTAATATTTGATTCGAACACAGGATGAAATGGTGGATTATAGAGACATCCTGCATCGTGATTGCTCTATTTTTGTGTCTGTGTCATAAAGATGGAAATATTGTTTCCACTTTTCTCCTTTGAAGGTAATTTTTGGCATCATGAATTCAATATTCTATTTGATTCTATTTCACTTATTCTATCGAATTGTGCCTCTTTCTGAGTGTTATTCAATACCTTCAAAGCTAATTAATCATATATCTCTTTTCCCCCTCTATAACATTGGTAATGAAAATGGGAAAAACTATGATAAAAACCTGCAAAAAAATCTCTATTTTTCTACTTTCATGGAAAATGACTCTCTATTAGTAGAGAGGGACCTATGAGACCCACTATTATGTATTAAATTTTTATTTTGCTATTTTTATGGATAAAGACTTTCTATTTATATTTTTATATATTTTGAGCTCAAAAGCATCGATATTCTAACCATGGAAAATAATTATAATGTCAAAATATTTAATTCTATATATATATATATATATATATATTATTAGTAGAAGATTATTACTCATGATTCCTTGCTTTTAATACATTTATAAGTGGGACCAGTAAATAATCTTTTCTAATATTAGATTTAAATAAATATAAGAAATATTAATTTTAATTACTCAATTATATTTATATAGAATTTAATATTATATTAAAAAATTATTTAATATAAAAAGAGTAACGTGATGTCTAATGAAAATATATTAAAAATTATATATTTTTGAAATTATATTTTAATAATGAAATAATTATTCATGCAAGGCACGTGCACTTTTACTATATATATATATATATATAAATAATAGCATTCTAATAAGTCATCGTTAAAGCCTTTACTGATGGATCCCTAATAACATGATACGTGGCGGGTTGCTCTAAATCCAACAGTTGGATGTCATGATGGATTTGCCAAGAGACATGTGGTAAAAAATCATCTCGATCAGACATTTGGAGATGAGAAGATTAATTATTTCTATAACCTAGGGGGTTAGTACTAATAAACTAGGGTCTAATTGAACGGTCTAAACATGTCTGATCAGATTGATTTTTTGACACGTGTCTTTCAATGGACCCACCTCAATATCCAGCCGTTGGATTTAAAAAAAGATTACCACATGTCATCTTTTTAGAAGGATCACTCATTAAAAGCTATATATATATACCCTTCACGCAATGCGTGAAGGGGTTAACGTTCACGCAGACAGTTTTAGCCCCAGATTCCTTAAGATTTAAGGGCATTTTAAGTCATTTTTCAATAAATTAAAAGAGCTTGCCCCTAAAATTTGAACCACTTCAAATTTTGAAAGACCCCCACATTTTGAATTCTTCTTATCATCTTCTTCCCTTCTTCCTCTTTTCGTTGTTCTTTACTCCATTTTGGTTATCACAGCTTTCGTTGAAGAGAGTTGGAGCATCAATGATGGCGACCTTTCCCTTGGTGCTTCTAACATCGTCTTCTGTTTTTTACTCAGCCTTCCCTAACATCTACTCGTCGCTCCTCGACATCTCTGTTCCTCTAGGAGCACTTCTTTGTGATGGTTGGCAAGGGGTTAGGAAGCAAAAGAAACGCCCAAATCAAGCTTTCTTTATGCAACAGAACTAGGGGTGAGACGTCCACAGTTAATCTTGCTGATGTCTCCCCATTTGCTGTTGTCGAAGGATCTTTAGGTGGTGGCCTAGTTAGGTCCGAGGCCATTGAGACCTTTCAAGCAGCTGAGATAGGAGTTGAGGATCCTAATGGAGATGTTGCTAGGGCCCCTATATTTAGCACTCTAAATGTTTGATAAAATGCCTCTGTGTTGGTTCTTGGTCCCCAACCTAGTTTAGGGGCTGCAATGGTGTTAGAGGAGGATGGGACTTCCGAAGAAGAAGAGTCCATTCCGGTGACGTGAATCCCATTCCGGCGACGAGAATCTATTGCTCTTTACTTAAGATTGTTTGTTTGTGCTGTAACAGTAAGAGTTTATTTTGGGATGTTTGAAACACCTATTTGTAAAGGCTTGTGAGAAGCACTTGACAACGTATACTGTCAGCTTTAAGTATACAATCTGAAGCTTCAGGCATTTAAAATTAACATGCCACAAAATCCATTGACCATATAATATAGATTTTTGATGATTTTTTTTTGTTCTATTCGTTAATTTCATCTTGTTTGGGGACTAGTAGCTAACTTGTTCTGCAAACAGGTGCATGGGATCTGGTTCTGCTTCTACTAGAGTTGATTATGCATTTTTTGGAGTGGGTAAGCTGGACTGGAACATGCAACCTCCTTGGTTGCAATATAGTATACTAACCATGTGAGCCACTGGCTTGAGCCCAATTCATTGTCCAGTTAGCTTTTGATGCTAATAATGTTTTTTTTTAATACTCTACTACTTCTGAATTGTTTTTTTATTTTTTTTTTAAATTTGCCTCACCAGAATGTTATCATTTGCATAATTTGAAATTGGTGTCCTTATTTTGAACAACATACCCCATATTCTCTCTTTCCAATGGCCAGTGGTTCATTTTATTTGCATTGCATATGAAGATGGATACATTTTCATTGATACAGATGGCTGGGGACTTAGATTTTAAGTGCTTCAGCTCTACAGATGGCTGGGGAAATGTTGATACATGGTCAAAACATGTTCAGAAGTTGTGAATTAATGCATGGCGTAGCATTTCGTGAATTCCTTCGTGTTGGCAGAGTCCTTATGGGACATGGGTATGGCCTACTTTTACTAGTTCAGTTTATCCATTCTGCAGACCTCAAACACATTTAGCAACCCTAAATGGCCAATTGCAGTCAGTTCAGAATATTACACGTGATTATTTGTCTCTTGGGACTCAAATCTCTCCAGGATTTAATGGTTGTCTTATTGTTACTGATTTCGATTAAGGCGGTGTTCATGTAGAATTGGGAAAAAAGGTCTGGTATCATTTGGAATGAGAGTCTAATTTTAGCAGTCACATATTCATAAACAAAGATTGTACCCCTCAACTATTATTATAATTGTGTAATAGCTAGTCACGTGATCCTGAGTGATTTTGAGCCCAGGAAATCCTGAGTGATTTTGTAGAATACCACGAGAAATCCAACACACAAAAGATAGCCTCACTAGAAGCAAAAGAAAGTTTTTTTCACTTCTCTCAATAAGTCCACTAAATGTACAAAGAGATTGTTCTTCATAAACACCCCAGCCACTTAACCAAAAAAATGAATTTTGCATCACTATTTACTTAACCAACAAAATTCGTCTCACTATGTACAGCATAGAAAGCATCCATTATATTGAAGTGGTCAGGTCCGACATCCTGTCACTTGACATATCAGAGTTGGACTCTCCTCCTTTAAGTCTTCATCCACACTCTCCTTGAATGATTCCTGCAGACAGATTGAAATTAAATATCAGAGGTAGCGAAAATAGATAAACTGGAGAACCTAAACAAACATGATATACCATTTCAAAATTTCTACCCTGAGCTACCATTTCCTTTATAGGGTGGAAGCTAGTAAGACATGGGCCATCATCTTTTAGAGTTTCAAGACTTTACCAACAAGAAATTGCAGTTTATAGTCTGTGAGAAATTGCAGTTTATAGTCCTTCACAAACTGGCCTTTTCTTTGTCAACCACCTGTAAGCTCTAAAACCTAACCCCAAACTTGAGATTTTCTGCTTAATAGTGTCAATAGCCACAAAATCTGAACTTGTCTACCATTTGACAATAAAACAAAGCCCTTATTGCTTAAAAATGTCAACATCCTAAACCCTAGTTTTCTTCACCTAACCCAAATTCATGTAGGCTCTTCATCAGAGTATGAATGAATTCCAAGTTTTCCCCTTTTTATCACAAGATTTGTTCGAAATATTTGGGTAAAATTGAATAAACTCAAAACAAAATAATCAAATCAGACATACACAAAATAGAAATCACAGCAATAAATCGCAACATTTCAAATCAGCAGCAGTCACCAAAGCATTCCAATTGCAGCAACCAATTTACACTTGGATGATATCCGCCTACTTCTCTTGACACGAGTACAGTAAAACAAAATCCAGCCACATACTCCTGCAATGTTTTACAAAATTAAGAACCATAATGTATTAATTTTTCATAGAATCGGTAACAAATCTTGAAAGCTAAGCTCTCATGCATATAATTAGTAAAACATCAAATTAAAAGAATACTTACAACTACAAAACTAGGGGTGCACAAGTCATATTTGCCTTATCATTCTAGCCCTTGGATACTCTGCAAAGCTTATCATAAGATCCATTTGTAATATTAGTATTTAATATTTATAAACATTGCATTCAAATGTATTATTATTTAGAACAAGTACTTCTTCAATTTCACACAATTTCTTGAGTTCTGGACAGTTTCTTTTATCATGTCCTGCTTTACCACAAATTGGAACTTTGCAATATCGTGGCATTTTAGCTAATTCAACTCCTCATTTTGGCCTTTTCTCCTTTAGTCTCCCTTTGGTGATGGAATGATTTGGAATTAAGACTGAAATGGTAGGTGTGATATTAACAAGATCTACTTCTAAATCATTTGAAATATCACAAACTTCAGCATCTTCAACAATGCTTATAGGTTCCACCTCCTTCAAATTAGAAAACAGATTAGTCAAACAATTATAAGCAATATTGAAACGCTCTCCTGATTTGGCGGATTCTTTAAAAACTTCTAAACCAATCGATTGGAGAACTTGGTATCTCTCTTCGAAACCATGAGGAGGAGAATCTTGACTATACTTTTGGAGCAATGATGTCTCACGACGCCAACGAATCGGTAGATATTGCTCAGGAGTCTCAAAATAATTATTTTTCAAGAGGACCAACAATGAGTGCCTACAAATGATTCCAACAAACTCGAATCCTCTACAACTACAGTTGATCAGTTTGTCCCCATTTTTAAAAGTTACCTTACGCCCTCCTTCTTGTTTTGAGTAATGTCTTACAATCCAACTTTCGACTCCAATTTGCATTGCAGCATATCAAAAAGTAGCAACAATTTCTTGTTGAAATAAATCAAATGCATAAGGAGTTAAGACCTTAGATGCATGTTCTTCAATAGGTGTCGTTGTCTTAAGATTGACATTAAGATATTTTTGTTGCATAGTCTGTTGTTCTCCTACTTGATCTCTAAGCTCAACAATAACACTTACCTAAAAATACAAATAAAAAATTATTGTGATTAGGAATGTATGTACAATGCAATTGAATAGGGAATTATGCAATATATTAATCAAAATGCTAAAACAAATATAAAGAAATCTTACACGTTCAATAAAATCTGTAAGGGTGTAGAGACAAATCGCTTAATGAACGAATTGATTGACTCTGATCTGCCTGATGTTGTCATTCCTGCAAAAAAAAAATGACTTCACATATGGTTTTGCCCAATATTCGCGCAATGCATATAGGTTATGGATATGTCTGTTTGTATGCAAGTTATACTTATTTACCATATCAGACCATCCTGTTATAAATTCATCTTCAGACTCCAGTTCATATAATCTATAAAAATCGGTCTTCCAGTCATTGTAACGTACTCCTCAAATGGTCGAAAACCAACCTGAAAATTATGTGCCAAATACACAAAGCATGCTTTGTATTCGACATTTCACTTACAACAGCTTCTTTGAGGCTAAGATCTTGATCTGTCAATATGGTCTAGGGGGCTTTTCCATTCATAAATGTTAAGAAAGCCTGCAAACATAAAAGTATTAATATATTTAACACTTCTATTGTAATAAAAAAATAAAGATAACAATAATGTACATTTTACCTTTAAAGCCCAAGAAAAAGAAGATGATTTCTCATTTCTTAATAGACAACATCCGAAGAAGCATGTATTACCATGGTTGTTCACGCCAACCCATATACCAACTGGCATGCTATATGCATTTAATCTATACGTAGTGTCAAAGACAACTACATCACCATAATGCATGTAACCATTTACTGATGTACCATGTGACCATGCAATATGCTCTAACTTATTTTCTCCATCAACAATGTAGTCATATTTAAAATTATCATCATTATCTTTCATCTTTTTACACATGAGTACAAGCTTTGTAGCATCATTATCTCGATCAATATTTTTTGAATTGTTCAAAAAATTCCTCACGTCCTTTTAAGTAAAAGGTAAATAACCAACTTTGACTTGTTCAATCTCAAGTAATCTCATCATCTCTTTTACACACATTCCTGTTGTAGCAAATGTCAATAACCGACTACTATAATACTCTGATATAGAACGATATGCAGGTAAGTAACGCACTTCACGCTGGTTTAAGAGTTCATGATCATGGTCATTGCTAAAGCTAATGACACGCCAACTTGTCAAATCACCTTCAACATGCAATGAAACAGTCATATGTGCTTCACACCCACAACATGATGATTTGCGTTCCCTATGGTCCTTCCCATCGTCAATGTTTTTCTGTATTGATAGACCCGCTCGATGACAAACAAAATCTCTCTTATAAACCATCCCATTTTCTCCAACTCTTTTATATGTCTGTTGAGGCCGAACGGAAAAACCACATTTTTTAGCAAAAGTGCAGTAGAATTCATGAGCCAAATCATCATCATTAAAAACTTGCCCTATACATATGACTTCATTTTCACTAAGCACATTCTCAACATGTAGAGCAACTTCTTCATCATTGTCTATATCTTGATCTAATGGATCTAGAAGACATTTGGTAAACAATGGATGGATCTAAAAGACAAGAATGCCATATTGTGAAAATGAAATAAATGCTAAAAAAAATAAAAAATGAATAGATCGTGAACAATGTTTAATGTAATCTAAATCATTCAAAGAAAGTAAAAAATTACAAAGCATATTAGATTAGATTGCACTCACCACTAGAGCCTCAAAACTTCCTTTTTGAGATGGAAAAGTCATGTCTTGGTTGACAGCTTTTGATTTTACTCCAATTCAACTAATATGTATATTTGTAGATGAATTCTATTAAATTACCATGTGTGTCAAATAGGCATAGCGCTTATCACTAACTGATATAGTAGGTTAGTGATAAGCCATGTAGATGGACAAAAAAATTATATTAAAAATGCAAAATATGCCTAGCTACGCCATTTAGAGGAGATCGAATTACAGCCAATTGTGCATCAATTCAGGGAGAGTTCAATTGCATCCACAAGTCACCATTTGTCCCTATTAACTGTGGTTAAGATTCACTAACCCTTAGGATTCCATAATCTAACCTTGATTTTTACAAAAAAAACTATTGAAAAAAAATTAACTCTAGGGTTAAAAATTCTTAACTAGAGTTAAAAATTATTTTAAAGTTTTATTTTCTAAAAATTAAAGTTAGATTGTTGAACCCTAAGGGTTAGTGAATCTTAACCATGGTTAATAGGGGTTAATAAGGACACATGGTGACTTGTGGGTGCGATTGAACTCTCCTCAAATTCAATCACAATTGGCCGTGATTCACTCTCCATTTATGTAGAGAACCAAATCTTTTTCATGTCTTTATTACAAGTATTAGGGGTATTATAGTCCTTGTGACGTTTACTGTTAAATATTTATATCTAATTGGTATAGTGTGATTAAGGCTTAGTCAAACTTGTAAGCGGAGGGATGTCATATCACACCCTAAACTTTAGGAAGCTCTAGTTTTGGCACCGTTTATTAGAATTTAGTGATTCTTAAACTATTAGAAAGGTATTGAAACCCTCTTCAAGGATCATGTTTAATGTTTTTCCATATTTTTAGTCTAAGCTAAGTCAAAGGCGGGTTTTCCAATGTTTTGTTTGATGGAATCACAGATCAGTCAACTTTGGAGACAATTTGGTCCATAAATAAGAGGGAATTTGGAAATTCTAAAATGCCAGAAATGTTCCTTTTCGGAAGACAAATCCAACGCAAGTTGAATCATCGAAATCCGACGAGCGAGTCAAAAGTTATGGCCAAAACAGTAAAATGAGTCGAAATCTGCAAAGCACCGATCACTCGGTCAGAAGTAGCGATCGATCGGTCCAAAATCGATCGATCGGTGTCTATCGACTGGTCCAAAATTTTGTATGAGGAAATTTTCCAGAGAGTGTGTTTTTGACCGATCGCCCGGTCATAAATACCGATCGATCGGTAAGCGACCGATCGCTCGGTCATAACCACCGATCGCTCGGTCCTTCGTATTTTTGCAGAATTTTAGTAAGGGCTTTTTGGTCTTTTGGTTCTCAGACCTTGGGGCTATAAATAGGGATTCTATTTCGGGGTATTAGAATACTCTACCTATTTCTAACCTAATTTGGCAAAAAGAGAGAGAAACCCTAGGGTTTTGAGAGAGGGCTTTCTTGGGGAAGAAGGAGATAGCTTGGATAGCGCAAGGAGAGCTTGAAAAGCTTCCCCAAATCACTCCGGGAGCGTTTTGAATCCAAGAGAAGGATTCTTAAGGTCGATATACTATCCTAATCAACTCTATTTTAATGTTTTGTGAATATTAATATGATAGGAATGATAGAATAGAGATTAAATGCATTTTTCCCAAATTTTCTATGAAGTAAGCTAATTATTGATGAGAATGTGGATGAAAATGTGGATTGGATGTGGATAGAATATATGGAGGATGAGAAATGTATGGAGGATGAGATTAATATGTGGATTTGAATGGTGAATTGATTGTATGGATGAATTATGGTTTGATGAATGCTTGAAAATATAGAAGGGAAATGGGTTCATATTATGCGTACTCAAGGTGTTTGTGAAAATGCTTGAGAGGATAAATGCTATTATACTCTTATGAAATGGTGGTAAATTGATTTTGAATCGTAATATGAATTATGATAAGCTATGTATATGTGATGGTTTGATAAGTATGCCTAATTACTGGCATGAAAATTGATAGTCGGGAAGGTAAGAACTTAGAGGAAAATCTCTCAAACCAGAAATTCTCTAACTATTTGGTATGGGACAGTATAGTGGAGTTTCCATGGTGGGAGATCGGAATCTAAGCAATTACCAACTCGAATATTAATTTTGACACTTAAGCACAGATGCACTTGTATGTTAAGACTAGAGTCTCACAAGTCACACATGTGGACCACAAGCATGAGTATGACATACGTATGACATTCTGAATCAGCATAACCATGACATGGTCCGTATCCGCCAAGAACGGCATGTCAACCAATTGATTCTTAAGCATGGTCCGTATCCGCCAAGAACGGCATGCCAACCATATGATTTCTTAGACATGGTCCGTATCCGCCAAGAACGGCATGTCATATCATTGTATGATATGAATAAGTGCATAAGCATAAGCATCTCACAAGCACGTGGTCTTATAAGCATAAGTAGCTCATAAGTATATTGTCTTCTAAGTCAAAGATTCTCACAAGTACATGAGTCAAGGTGATGATATGATGTATATGCGCACACGTTCTTCCGTACTCTGATTATGTTATTATGTCATTAGATATGTTTCAAACCAAGTGCAGGTATATTATTATTGTTGGTTGGATTTTATATTCACCGAGTACTTTTGTACTCAGTCGGACTTTTGTCTTGGCAGGTTTAGAGCAGGAGTACATGGCGGAGCCGGGGGGTGAGGAGACTTACATCGAGGAAGGAGGAGAAGGTGAGCCCATTGAGGAAGGAGCCGGAGTCTTGGGTGGCTACATCTCTTAGTTTATGTTTTGTTGGTTGAGAGAGTTTGTATTAGACTTTCAGATGATGTTGCTTAGTAGACTTTTTATAGTTGTGTATTTCATACCTTTTGGTTTATAGTGAGTTATAGATGTTGATCATAGACTTGTGCAGGTTGGTTATAGCTTATATATTGGAATCTTATTACTCTCATTTTTGGAGACTCGTGTAGTAGCCTTGTATGCATGGATTTTAAGCAGGTTTAAGTAATGTGACGATTTCAAAGTCCTATTTTAGCCTTGTAGGATTTTGGGGTCGTTACAATTTAGAGATGGACAAAAGCTCAGCATCATCAGGGAGAAGACAAAGGAAACACACACACCCCATGCACTCACACACACAAACACCACACACACAACCACACTTCAACCCAACATAAGTTTCGCCCAAAAATTTTGCCTTCAGCTAGTGTAGTTGAGTTAACCAAAAAAAAAAGTTTCAGGGTGAAAAAATCAAATTAAACCATTCAAAGCTTCTCAACAAATTAAAGAGACGTGGGGATCTCTCTCTCGCGCTCTCTCTCTCTCTCTCTCTCTCTCTCTCTCCAATTCCTGCAATAGAGATTTAAGAAATCAGGTGAGAACTAGAAATCCATCAAAAAATAATCCGAACATGCTTTACGGCATAGACTCCCTAGAATATCACTGAACTTGCTTTAATGACATAAACTCACCAGAATATCGCCAGAAACACTTCCGATGTTGTTAATCAAGCTGCTGACCGTGATTGAGCTTCGGAGGTGTACTCAGTCGCCATTTATTTTCTGCCAATTGGAATTCCAGACTGCTTTCCTCGTGGAATATGGGCTATGACATTATTTGTTAAAAGTTGTGTTCATCAATGGAGGGAAGAGAGGAGATACAAAGGAAGAAGATGAGGAAGGTGAGAAGACTTTGGCTGGACTGTTCTCGTGAACAGTAGCCAAAAGTTTCAAATGTTTTAAAGCTATAAAAATGACTTAAAATGCCCTTCTATCATAAGGAATCTGATAAGGAATTTGGGGCTAAAAATGTCAGCATGATGGTTAACACCTTCAAGCATTGCGTGAAGGGTAGCTTCTCCCATATATATATATATATATATACACACATATATATTATCTATCAATTTGTTACTAATATAACGAGAATGCCTCCCCTTAAAAACGTAAGTTGATTTTTTTTTAAATTCTCAAACTGCCTTTATCATAATCATATATATATAAAGACAAATGTCTTGATTAATTCTCATACTACCCCTTGCATATTATGAAGAATGCCCCGTTAAAAATGTTGGTTGATTATTTTTTAATTTCCAAACTGCCCTTATCATAATTATATATATATATATATAACAAAATGTTTTGACTAATTCCCATACTACCCTTTGCTCATTATTTATCTATAAACTTGAAATCCTCTATAGTTATAACCGGACTATATAGAGTCCCCTTTACGCCACTGAGGTCGCCATGTGTCCCTTTTAACACTTTTTAACTGACTCGCTTATCCTTGGTTTTTAGAAAAAAAATTAACCTTAGGAGTTAATGAATTTTAACTAGGGTTTGAAAAAATTAATATTTGTTTCTAAAAAGCCAATGATAGGTGGGTGAACTTTATGGGTGGGTGAATCTTAACCATAATTAAGGGGTGTCAAAAGAGACACATGACAACCTTAAGGGTATAACCGGACTTCAACCGTGGTTAAGATTCACCCACTTATAATTGGTTTTAAAAAGAAATATTAATTTTTTTTAACCCTTGGATTAAATTCAAAAAATTTCAGGACTAAATTTTTTTCATATTTTTTTTAAAAAACTATGGATAAGTGGGTGAACTCTAGGGGTGGGTGGTGTAACCGAACTCCTCGCTCTCTTGGCAAAACGCTCCGAAAGAAGAACGTCTCGCCAAGGCCCCGCCCGACCCCTTTCTTTAATATACCCAAAATGCCCTAAATCTTTTTAATTCTCAAAAGTCAAAATGTCCCTACGTCATATTTCTATAACCAATGTGTCCCTTGACAATTTTTTACCCAAAATACCCTCAGGTTTATATATATATATATTCAAAATAACATCACTAGGGTTCCTTTTCCAAGTCTCTCTCCTCTTCCCCTCTCTCTCACGTGACCCATTAGTACATATAAAATCCATATGTGACACATGCAATTGATTCCACTTGAATTCAATTGCAATTAGCTGTAATCTGATCTTAGTTTCTTAGAGTGAAGATAATAAGTTTTACTGAAATTTTAGATAGGGGTTTGAAATTAAGGGAGCGTTTGGTAACACTAATCTAAATAGGTAGAGCTTATTTGAAAATTGTGATTAGTTGGACTTTAGATTGTTGAGTTGAAGGTTAATTGCATGTCTACGTCCTTTTGAAGTAGAGATTTTAGAGATAAAAACCTTTGCTTTAAAAAGTAACTCAGAATTACTTTTTTACATTAGAGGTAAAACTCTTACTTCAAAAAGATGTAGACACTTCAACTTAACAATCTAAGGTCCAACTAAGTACAATTTTCAAATAAGCTCTACCTATTTAGATTAGTGTTACCAAACGCCACCTAAATGATTAAAATTGTCATCTCTTTCTCTTAGTGCACCATATAGTTCTAAACGATAAGCTTATGTACTTATACTGTTGCTATCTCTCGCTCTCACTTTGATAGTTGTAGTTCTTGTATTCTAAATATTGTTAGAATCAAAGATGTAAAAGATAATATTAGTAATTTGGATTTTAATTCATCAAACTATATAAAAAAAGTTATTTGGGAACCACTCCCTCCCTCTTGTGCTCCCTGAATCTGAATCCACTCCCACCCTGCTTCATGTAATTAAAGAGAACCACCTACGAATTTGCCATTCAGTTCTTTCTTAAGCCGGTCAAGGAACCCAAGTTGGAAGGACAGCCATAATAGCACTCTTTGACACCTGAAAGTAATCGGATTACTGATTTGATCTTAGTCACAAGGTCACTCGAGGCACTTTGGTCTCGTACCAAATCCTTAACATGGTAGAAGGACGGAGTATATTACTTGGGCATCTAGATCCAGCAATCCCACAGAGATGATTCCGCATGTGTTTATGGATTATCAAGCGAAGATTTATATTTTTTTGGATAAATTACAAGAATTGTATTAAGGATCCTTCTTTTGCTAGACTTATAAAGTTCAACACTTTGCACTTTATGAGGGTAGTAATGAAATTTGAGTCACTTGTCAACATCTCTAATTAGATGAATTCTTATCATCATGAGATTTGAAATCATTCAATTTGTTGTAATTTAAGTCTCATGGGAATTGAAAACCAAGAGATGAAAAACACAATACATTTATTTCTCAAAAGAAAATGTATATTGTCCAATGAAAAAACTTGTAAAGGACCCGACTTTACAAGTTTCCACAAAAGAACGGAACATTGAGAGAAAAAGAGTTTACAAAAAGGGTTGAGACTATATATATATATACTATAGAAATATGATGCTTACGTGACATCCTCTTTGATCTCCATTTTAAGATTTGTGATGTCACATCATCACATAATAGGAGCCATAAATACCATCTCTTAACATTCTATTTTCTCTCCTCATTATTAGCTCTCTCCCATGCCCCAACAGATTCTTCTACTCAACAAACACCTCCTCTCTCTCCCCAAGTCCTAACTCTACTTAAGTGAGACTCGTAAATACACTCTCTTAACTACTCTCTTTATCCATCTTCAAGTGTTGATACAATGGTTTGAGTATTTAGAAATCCATGATTTGAAAGTTTCCTGCTTGACAAGAACTCAAAAAAAAATCTAAAATTTTTCAATTGTTATAACTTTTCGACTACTCTGCATCTCCCTAATATATAGATCTCCTCATTAAATAATTATTTCACATATTATTTCTAACTCATTATAATTTTGTAAATCTTTTGTAATTTTTTTTTTTAAAAAAATGTTCATACCCGTGCATCACACGGGTCTTTGCTAGTTCCCATATAAATGTTTAGATAAAGACTAGAAGTCGTGAAAAACAATTTGATTCCATCTATACAAAAAATCAGACGCGTTGACATACCCCAAAATCCCGAAAGTGCACCCACCAAATCATGTGTCCCACCCAATGGAAGCACATAATTTTGGCAGGGGTGAGACTTTCCCTTTAAAAATCATTTTGTTTCTCCCTTTTCATAAATCCAATACAAATTGTATTTCTCTTTCTATTGAAAATTCTGGCCGGCCAATTGAGGATCACATCTCCATAATCCTTTTGAGCCGTTGTGGAGACATGAAAAAGAGAAAGAAATTCCTTGTGCTCCAAATCACTAAACAATCGAGGATAGGATGATGGACATCTTCCTCAACCTTCTGACACATGAAACACCTATTAGGTCGGCAACTACATACCACTTTCCTGAGGTAAGCAATATAGTCAAGATCTTTTCCAAAACTGTCGTGCACGAAAAAGCCTAAGCCTTTAGCGGGATGTGAGACATATAAATGTTCCAAAACTTTGGCATTCAATCCTCTTTCAATAGAAGGCAGTTGTAGAAATTTTTAGCCTTGAAAACCCCTAGTGTTGTCTGTCTAAAGTTGATGGTTTGTTAAGTGATGGCTCAGATTAGAAGACTGTACACCTCTTGCCCCCTCCTTTCATTTATACTCTCCTCCGCTGTGAGAATAATTTCTATAATCTTTTTACATTTCTTGTATTGAAGAACTTCGATCATTATTGCCCATGGACTTAAGCTTAGGTCAAATCATGTAATTGCTTGTGTTTTGTATTATGACATCATTTTTTTATTTTCTTGGTGTCGTTTGGTTGCTATTTGCTTGTTCTCGATTGACCCTAGCGGATATTCCACAGCATGGTCCTCATTGATAAGAAAATGAGAACCCCATTGAATATCTCAATAAGCTGCATAAATTCTTGTATCTCCCTATCTGAGTCTCTTGCGGATCAGCTAGACAAAGATATAGCCACACAAATATCACAAAGCTTATCTAAGCAATCAATAAATCAACCAGACATACATAAAATACTCAATTTTGAACTTAATAAGCCTAGCAATAAGCTTATTATGTTAAATAATTTATTTTAAAATTAATATTTAATTTAAGAATAATAAAAAAAAATTGTTATTTCTTGTTCTGACAAGAAAAATTGCAAAGTATATGTGATATTTTGACGATAAATTGTATAAATATATCCCTTTGATGGATATATCTCCAACCATTAACATATCATATATCTCATAAAGAGGTGACTTTTAAAATATTGTAGGGGACTATTTGGGTGCCGCTGAAGAATGCCTTATTTCTAGAAATTGCTATTTGGTTTTCATTTTAGATTTAACTATGGACAGCTCCGATTGAACAATCAGAGAAACCCAAAAAGTGCTTTTGGCAGTGGTAGTTTGGTGATGTCAATTAATATAAATTTAATAATAATAAATTAAAAAATATATTTTTAAAAATAACTCCAATCAATTAACAACTCCATTTACTTCACTCTCTTTATGCTTACATGGATATTGTTTTTCTTTCTTTCGATGGTTTTTTTTTAAAACCTCTATTTTTTTCCATATTTTTATATTCAATAATTACTAATATAATATATTATTTTCAATCTTGTACTTCACCTGAGAGCTTATAGACTTAGTTTAGATTTACATGAGACACTATAATTTTTTTTCAATTTTATTTAGGGTAAGCGAGGTACTATATATAGATTTTGAAATGTGTAAGTCTAGCTTTTATACCAACCAAAATAATTTAAAGAAAGAATTAGTCAATAGATACTCTCAAAGTGTACTCCTAATTATACTCCCAAATCCTATTGGCTTAATTATACTCCCAAATCCTATTGGCTTAATTATACTCCCAAATCCTATTGGCTTAAATTAATTATGAAACCTTTAGAATTAAGCTGATGTGATATTAGAGAAGACAAAATAAGAACCCAAATCATCGTCTATAGTGGTTAATTATAAACAAGAGATAAGTACCGATTAGTCACCCTAAATCAAAAATATCACCTAAAAGGACACGGTTTGAAAAGTTTTACCAAATAGGGTATTTACTCTAATATTACTCTTATTCGTGTTTGAGTTTTATATGCATAGCTAAGGGGTTAATATGTCAAAAGCATACCCTATCAGGTAATAAAAATACAAAGTATGCCTTTTTTGATAAATATGTTAAAAGCATGCCCTTTTAGGTAATAAAAATGCAAAGCATGACCTTTTAGGTGAATTGCCCTATAAACAATTAGGATTAAAGAGTAGATTAGGGAGTACCCATAGACCGACTTAGAAAAAAAAATCATTTAGGTCTGGGTTTTAAAACATTCCCCACAATGCCTGGTATTAAATGACACTTCTATAAAAGTGAGAAGTCTCATTTTAAATGAGACGACCAAATCCCATTCAATGAGACGACCAAATCCATCTATCTAGATTTTTTTGGTTTGAGATATACGTTTAGGCCGCAATGTTAGTTAGGTGTTATTATTTGTTCAGTTAGTGGGTGGGTGGAGAGTATATACAAAATCTCATCCTCTCGGGAATGGAACCCGGTACCTCCCCTCAAAGCAGGGGCTACCCTACCACTAGGACAAAGCCCTGGCTTCATCTGTCTAGATTTGGGGACCTTCTAATAAAAGAGACACGTCACTCCCTCCAACCAAAGAAGACAAATATACTCACTAATTAATATCAAAATAGAACAATTCAATTGTTTATTTTTCAATACAAATCTCATTTTAAATGACACATGAGGACAAACAAAATCTCCCTTTGTTAAAAGAAATCAAAGAAAGAAAAAAAAACTACCCATTACTTTGTTTTTTCATCCTAGCAAAGTGAGAAGTCTGACTTTTTCAAAAAAAAATTTTATCAACGGCTTCACATGTTTAATGTGAGATTTCTCATTATTCAAACGTCTTAATTACAAGATTTCTGTTACATTATAATAAGGTGAATCCGCAGTACCATCATCAGTATGATGGGTGTGCATCAAGTGGATCCGGACCCACCATCATACACTGGGTCCCATTTAGGAGATCTCCTAGGTAAGAAATCAATGCCATTAAGATTTACCCATTTAGATAAGGGAAAAGGATGTTATAACTGAGGGTCACTATATGTACCTTACTTCACCTGGTGCACCTACTCGTCAGTCCACATCGACCCAGACAGTCCAACGGACGGTTGGAGATTTCCAATTAGGCCATCGATCAGATGGTAGGAACACACTGTCACATATAACAGTTTTAGAATTTACCATTCATTAATTCAAAGTAGCATCTTAGCTAAGGATTTGAATTTAGATTTTGGGTACACAAAGGAAAGTTTAGACTGATTTTCAGGATAAAATTCAGGCAAAGCATGTATAGAAGAAACCTTCCATAAAAAGTGATGAGAGTGAGAGTTCAATCCCTAACGGTTGGAAAAAGAGATTAGGCATGTGCTATCCCCACTCTGCCACTTCTGCAGTCTTCCCTTTTACTCTTTTTTGATAGATGACAATATGACATTATTTATTTAGGTTAGTAAAGTAGCTTGAGAGTTAGATTAGGGTGTAGCTCAGTGGTCGAAGGACGAATCGTAAACCAGAGGTTTCGAGGTCGATTCCTGGGCCCTCAATATTGGTTGTATAGGGTGGGGGTATTTGTCTTTAAGGCTCAAAAAAAAAAAAAAAAAAACTACCGAACTCTAGAGTTTTCTCTCAAAGGGGAAATACTTCTTATCATTATCATTGGAGTAAATTCTCCCACTACTGCAGTTCCCCCTATTTGGACAAAAAAAATTAAAAATTTTGTTTGAGGTCCTTGTGGGCCCACTACAAAATCCTCTTTTTCGTCGCAAAAGGGAGAGTGCAAGAAGGGAGAGTAGGTTTGGCAAAATTCATAAAGAGAAAGTTGAAGAAATTTACTCCCCAATTAGAGAATTTTTGCAGCTTCAAAGGAGTAGAGGTGTGTGAAAGGCAAGCGTCCAAATTTCAATCCAAATCTATAGAATTTGAATATATCTAAGTAAAAAGCATTAAAACAAGATCTCTTGAAGACTTATATGATCAAATATACAGACTATTCTTTCTAAAATTACTAGAAAAAAGAAAACATAAAACTCTTAAAATTTTAAAAAAAATGGAGGAAAAAAGTCTACTTAGAGCTTTAGGGACAAGTCAAGCTTCTGCAAATCCTCTTGATTGCTCTTCAAATGACTTCCACTTGCCTCCCAATAATCGCCAATTCGATCCTCGGCCGAAGAAGCTAACATCCCAACCGAGTCGAACCTTCCGATGCCGCCTCTCGATGACGGTCCTACCGCCACGCCCTCATGATAATTCTCCACTGCAAGTCTCCCAATTGCCGGTTCTTGATCCATAGGAAGTCTAGACCACCCTTGATGCCCATACAAATTCCCCGACCCGGAGGAGGAGGGTAGGTAAGATGGCTTGTGGATCATTGAGTGAGCTTGAATTCCAAGAGATCTATTGTAAGCACCATGGAGAGGTAGAGAAGCCATGCTTGAATACCTATGGTGGTGCGAGTAGGAGTGCCCGAAAGCTGTTGCTGCCGCTACAGCCCCCATCCGCTGTTCTCTTTTCGCTAGAGTTCGCTCACGCTTATGCGCGTTCTGGTGTCCCCCTAGTGCCTGTGAGCTATAGAATTTCCTCAGGCAATAGTTGCAGGAGAAGACTCGGGGCTCGGTTTCGATACCTTGCGGTGTCTCTAATGCAGTTTGAGATGATCCCACGTTTAAACAATCGATAAGATTGAGTTCTAACTTTGACCCATGATCTGAATCTTCACTTGAAAGATTCAGATCCAATAAAAAACCAGGATTAGTACTCCCTTGTTGCTTTTGATCTTCTAGTCGCTGTTGTTCCTCCTCTTTTTGATTCTCCTCTGAGTTATCTAGACATGGTGGGGTCTCTGATACTGAGATGATGCTTGAGGTCTCTGAGAGACATGGATCTGTCCTTGGTAGTTCCATAGGAAGAGATTTTGTGAGGCTTTCCTCCTTGGTGGTCTAAAAATTGGGTTTGGTAGCAAGAAAGATAAATATTTATTGATTAGGAATGAATGTTCTGTGCTATGTATGGATGGAAGGATACAGTATTTTACAGTTACAAAATCCTACAATGGTAATACTTAGAGAGAAAGGGAAGATTTCCTACCAAAAAAAGGGAAGATTAGTTCTATAGAGAGAGAGAGAGAGAGAGAGAGAGGCTTATATGTGTTGTCAAGTTTTTGATTGAAACTCCTGGGGAACGCCATCTATCTATATCTATGTATGAATTGCATCTCTTTAAAAAAGCTCTGATATTGATGTATGAAGGAGATGGCCAAGTCTCCTAGTCTCTTATGCTTGTACATTCTTGTTAAATGTTTAAGAATGATAACTCCAATGGGATTAACCATTAAAGTCTTATAAAAGAAAGGCAAACTACATTTTTGGTGGGACTTAGGTTTAAAAGTAGTTTGGCTTTTGTATGGGAAGATTAATGGCTGACACGATTTTACATTACGGCGTATATATTTCTACAAATTTTTCTGTCTTTCTACTTTTGTCTCCTACATTTTTTGACAATGAGATCTCCAAAATCAAATGTTCCTTTTTTGTTGGTGGTGTTTGGCCATATCTTGGACAGACTAAATCCAAAATAAGATTTCTCTGTTTTTTTGGCTTGCAGTAATAATGTGGGTATGGAATGGACTTGTAATTGAATATGTGAGGTTTTGCATCATTTGCACCTCCATGGAGGATAAGCATGTTCTTGAGGAACACCTTCCATATCTAGCATAACAGCTTATCCATTACAGTAAAAAGGGCTCTCATTTACAAATAACACTCACCTTTAAATGTGCAATTCCATCAACAAAAAAAAATAAAATCCCAGCAATGATTCTTCATAAATGGGAAACTCCATTTTAAGTAAATAACTTAGTTCCCACACAAAATCCCTTAGCCTTTTGATTGAAATTTTGAACCCCATTTAAGGATGTAGCCATTTAACTGTTAGGGAAAAAAAAAACCCTATCTTTTCACCTATTTGTAAAAAGGCTCCATTCCATTTCTGGTTTTGTATTCTCACCCATTAATTTTAAATTTTTTTTTTAACAAATATAACATTTAGCTAAAGTTCCATCCAAGAGCTTAGCAACTAACGATTGTTAGGTGTTTTGGTCAAATGACAATTCTAACTTCATTTGTTTCAACATATTAAATGACAATTGTAGCATCAATTGACCTAGACGTAGGGTTGTGGAAGGCCACGACCGGGCAGAGCCTAGGTTTTACAAGGCCCGGCCCTCACCTACAAGGGTCAGGCTCTAGCCCTTGGAGGGTCCGTGCTAACATGTATCTAAATTAATTAGCACAATACTAATATAAAGGCATTTTCACTCAATAACAACATACGGCATATTATTAAAGTGTTACTATTTAAAGTTTATATAACTATATATGTATAGTATCGCTCTTATATATAATTAACAATACTATACATTATACATGTATATTATTTTGTAGTAGAGCATAGGCAAAGTCCTAGCCCATTCCTCAAGTTAGAGGGCTTTCGAAAATTCGGACTTACCTGACCTGAGAGCCTTGGGCAAGAAAAAAACCCTCGAATTTATGGGCTTAGGTGGGCTGGCCAGATACTCTGACCAGATTGCCACCCCTGCTTGGATGTTATTGATGCATGTAGTGATGTGTATTGGTTTGGGTCGTGCCCAGGCTCGGATAAGGACATCCTGCCATTTCTAAGTATGGGCTTGAATTATGTAATCCATTTATAGATATGTTAGATCGTTTGAGGATATCTTTACAATACTCTAAAGTTCCTACATGCTATGTTTCCATAATTGTTAATAAAAAGTCTAACATATGTTAGTCTTTCTTATTGGAACTTCATCTTAAGGGTGTGGTACCAATATTTTTTAAAGTTAATTAGTGAAATGCAAAACGTCAAAAGGGAGGGAGTGTTTTACAAATAGATGAAATATAGGGACATTATTGCCAAAAAAAAACCCTAATTGTTATTATAGACTTAATTGTTCTTATTCTTCCTGAAACATCCCTATCCATAACATTTCCAATTTGTAATCCTATTAATAGCATTACAATTCCCAAAATAACCCGAATTTTGGGAGAAACTATATGGGTCCTTAATCTATAGAGCTTGCATTGCATGCTTGCCAATGGATCGGATCAGGGTTCCAATCTATTAGAGCAGATTTAGGACCTAATATAGGTCTGTAAAAATCAAAATTAAGAGGATCGGATTTGGATCGTAGAATACTTATCGGATTCTAACTTGGAAACTAGTTTTTTAGATCCGGAGAATCTTAAATCAAATTTGGAACCAACTTATATTCAATTGAACTTGGATTGATAAAAAAAGTCATATTCGAGTCCGAGCTTTCGACAACCCTACTGCATTGTACATAAAGTGACAACCAGTGCATTTAAACGTACGTCATAGGTTGAATTTGTTATTGTGAAAGTTAGGTGAGCTTCCACATAGAGAAGATATGGTGAATAAGGTGTATGATCTTATTTCATCTTTATATAATGTTTCAAACACCATATTAGTGGCCCCCAAGTGTTGTGACCATGACACACTCCGCCTCTTCCTCTTCCGCTGATGGTGGGTTGTGGCCTCTCCAGATGAGAGGTCTTGGGATCTAATCCCCTGGGCGACGAGTTGCAAGAGCTCAAATCCCCACGCTAACCCAACCCATTACCCTGACATAGGTAAATGATATCCAAGAGCAAAAACAAAATTGTTATGATCATGAAATATACTTACAAGACCAATTCCAATCTAGTCTATATCTAATTATCCATATGACTTACAGAAATGACAGTTCCAAATAGGTTCTTACCTACCTTTCTTATCCAATATTTCTACGCCAACTAATTATTTAAAATTTGATATCTTACAATGATATTTCATTTCATTTATGTAGAAAGGAAAAAAAAGAAGAAAAGGCAATAAGAAAAGTATCTTTTCTTGTTATTTTTTTATTTGCCAGAATATCTATCATTTTTATCTAATTGATTATAATAAACTTGGACTTTATTCCTCTTTAGTTTTCTAACTATTTTCCTCTTTTTCTTGGCTTGCAAGACCCTTTCTCTTAGGCCAAGTATGAGAGAGAAGAGAAAAAATAGGAGAGAGAGAGAGATATATTAGAGTTTCTTCCTTTCTCCCATGCTTTTTTTTAAATCTTACCTCCCATCCCTTGGCTCAGGGGTAAATGAGTCTTTTAAAAAAAGGAAGAAAATGTTAGCAAAATAACGCTAAAAAATTTCAGGTCTATTTTGATCTATTAGATAAACATGGTGGTTATTTTGATAAACCCCTTTCATTCTTTCAAAGAGAAATAAAATTGACAGGAAAAAAGTCATTATTTTTATGTTTTGAATTAGAGAATGTTAAAAATAAATCCCATGAAGAAGAGTGTAAAAATTCAAATATTTCGTTCGTTATTAGCCTTTTTTATGATTTAATTGCATCAGCAGTGGCGTTAGACTGCCCGAGCGCCCAAGGGCTTCGCCCGAGCAGCCGTGTCTAGTGACTACTCCACGGACCAGATTTTGATCACTTGAGCAGCCATTACCTCCGCCCGAGCGATGGTCACTCACAAAACTTCACAAAACCGCTAAATTTCGACTTTTTAAAGGTTCTAGGATTCCAAACCCTATAAATGCTCATTATTTAGTGGGTTTAGGGGTTAGAGAAACATTCTAAGAGTTTTTGGGAAGAGAAAAAAAGAGAGAAGAACCTAGGGTTTTCAATTAGAGGAGAAGAGAAAGGCTTCAAGATCAAGGTTATTCATAAACGATAGATCATAGGGAAACGATCAAGAAAAGTAAATACTACTTCGATGCTAATTATATCATGATCGTTAATGCTAAGTAATTGAAAAGAATGATTTTGAAGTAAGAACTTGATTTAAATTATGTTTTTATCGAATGGTTTTCCTTATGTAAGTATGTTTTAATTTTGATGATGTTTTTCTTTATGTATGATCTAACAAAGGGAACGAGAATATGTTTTAGAGTATGTATAGTTGATTTTGGAGGATGAGATGTATGTTGGAGTTGTGATTGAATGGATATATGTTTGATGCAAAATTTATAGAATTGTGTAAATTAAGGTTTTAGCTTCAATGCAAGATCTATGGAATTTGGATTCATAAAATTGTAATATTATGACTATTGTAAGAACCTTGATTTAATTGTGTTAAATTTGCTGTCCATGAACTTATCTGGCTTTAAAGTAAGTTCTCAAAGTAAGAAAAGTAAATACTTGTATGCACATGTAGGATTTATAAAGAAAAATACCGTTTTTCCAGACTCTGATTAATGAATGTATGTTTGTCTCTATTGAACCGGGATGCATATGCTATATTGATGTCTATGATATTATTAGTTAGAAATTGTATACGCTGAGTGTTTTCAATGCTTAGTTGAACTATTATTTTCGGCAGACTCGGGTTTTGACATATGCGCTCCGGAACCTTAAATTGTGGAATAATACATAGAATAAGAACCTATAGGTGACCATCCTGAAGAGGAAAGAGATTGTATTTGACCAATACATTTTGATCAAACTGCTTTGCATAGCAAAATGTTAGGCTATTACGAAGCATTATATTTATAAAATTATGGTAATTGAGATGAGAATGTTAAGATGAATGAGTATAAATACATTTAAAAAAAAATGAGTGCATTCGAGAGAATATGAGAGTAAATCCGACAGGAGATAAGATAATGGATAGTAAATTGAGATGATTTGGACACACTCAACAAAGATCATTATTTTTGTACAATTTGAAGACCCTAAAAAGATAAGAGAAAGATTAAAAATGACATGAATAAAGATAATTTTTTTATAATACACAATTTAATTAAAGTTATGATTTTTAATAAAATAGAATAACAAAATATGACTTGTGTTGTGGACCCCAAGTATTTGAGTTAAGCATTAATGATGGTGGGAACACTGCATATTCAAATAGTAAAAACTATCAAGACATTAGGTTCAAACCCTTCACCAATAAGGCTTGGGGTGATAAAGTCCATTTGCAAGCAACCTATCTGCTTGTAGCTTGCAAGTATATTTCTTTGTCTCCTCTTGTTTTTCTTTAGTTTTGTTTGTAACCAAAAAATCTCTCATTGTTTCAGTTGGTCAAAAAGACAAGGAAATTTTTTTTCCTCCATATTTCGATAGTCAAACTCATTGAAAAAGAGAGTAACAATTTCCGTGTTTTGGGTTAAGGGAATGTTTAAAAAATCCTAATAAAATTTCATCAAAAGAAAAAACACGAATTCTAAATTAAACCTTAACTTAATCAGCTTAATATAATAAAAAAAACTTTCTTTCTAAAATAGGACAAACATTTCAAAATTTCAATCCTTTCATTGCAGATTTTGATAGTAGAAAATCGATATACTGGAGTTCAAACTTCTTGACCAACAAGCGTATCTAATGCAACTCTAGAAGTGTGAATTAATTTTGTCTCCCATTTTTTTCTTTCCTTTTGTAATGATCCAAAAAAATATCTTGTTTGGGATGGTCAAAAGGTTAGTAGACAAAAATTAATTCCAATGAATATACTTAAGTCATTAATGGCGTGAATTATAAATCTGCCAATTAATCTCTAGTTTAGTTCAAACATAAGAATCAACCAACCTATCAATCTATTAAGTACAATAATTATAACCATATAAGGGGTTGTTTGGCATTACTCTCGGTGGTTGGTTTTCTATTCTCTAGGAAACTAAAAAATAAAAACGCCATTTAATTGCGCTTTGAAGCAATACAATTCCGAAAAAAATGTGCCTCGGAACATAATTTTAGAAATTAAAAAAATTATTTTTGAGAATCAGTTCTCATAAGCTGAAATTTTTTGTCTCACCACCAACCCACCACTCCCCTTCATCACACCCACCGCCACTGCCAACTAGGCTTGTAGCAAAAAAAACCATTTAACAAGGGTACTTGGTCTGGCCTAGCCTTTAGGGCGTAGTCAATCCAAGCCCTTGAAGGGCTAAGGTAGGATTAGGGTCTTACCCTTATAAGTAAGGGCAGGATTAGGGCTGACCCTGCCTTGCCATTTGGCAGGCCTACCCTAATTACAATCCCTTAACCTAATTATTTAAACTCTAAGCCTAAGCCTCTGATTGGCTGATTCCCCTTATTGTAACTATCCCTAAGACTTTGATTAGAGCCTTAGTTTGTTGCCAAAATAGGTTTTATTTTATCTAGTTTTATTATTATACTTGTTTTACTTTATTTTTATATTTATTTATTTTAAATAATTTCAATTGAATTATCTATTGGGTTGACATTTAGTATAGAAAAAATCTCATTATCTCAAATGAGAAAAAAATTTCTCGCTTTTCTTTCTTGTCTTGTTGCCCTGCCCTGACCCTTGAGGACATCGTTAGGCTCGTCAATCTAGGCCCTTGAATGGCTAGAACTGACACCACCAATACCACCACTCCCCAGGCTCACCTCCCACCACCATCATCCCCACCCCACCACATCCCATGACCATCCTCATCACCACCACTCCCATTGCCACCACCACCCCCTACCTCCACTACCACCCCACCACTCCAACTCAACCACTCCCCACCACCACCCCAATGTCACCTTCATCCACAGCTAACATCCACCACCACTGCCACCTAAAGAACTCACAACACTACTACCTCCACCACCACCCCAACCCCACCTCCCCGATCCACACTAGTTTTTATTATTATTATTATTTTTATCCAAACGCGATTCTGAAATTCTATTCTTCAAAATAGATTATAACTGAATGTTTCCCAACAATTCAATCCTTTTGTTGTATGTTGAAATTTTAAATCCAATTAGGTGTTTAAATTACTTCTACAAAATTTCCTATTCGGGAGCCTTCAAAAATTATAAAAAATAAAATTCAATACCAAAAACTAATCATACTTACAATAATTCATCAGCTTACATTAAATAATAAAACAATTCCCAAATATTAGAAAATTCGTAGCATGGATGGCACAAGCTCCATTGGTCTAGTTAATTTTAAATTGAAATTCCATCGTGATTTAATGCTAAGGTGTCATTGTTTTCATTAAAATTAGCAAGAGCTAATTCTAGAATTTGGATTCCCTCAGGCAACATGCCGTCCTCAATTCATACATAGAACGGAAAATGATTGTTTTTCTATCTCATTTTAATTTTTTTATTATTCATTTCTCATTTATCTAAAATCATGATCTAATATATATATATATATATATATGGATCACAATTTCTTTATTGCATCAAAGAGATTTCTGTAAATATTTGGATAGTTTTGCATCAAAGATGTATTAATAGTTCGGATTTTCTTTGTATACATAAATTGTTTTAGGATTTAACAAACCAATTAGGCATTTTGTGAGTGCGCGCACATCTTGAAGCACATGGAAGCTGCCACTCTCGTTTGATTGACAAATTCTCTCCACTAATCTTAAACACTAATCTTATTCCATGTTTAAGTAAAGTTTTTTTTTCAAATAAATTAATAACAAACTAGGAGTACACGATGGATACACGCATTTGCCATAATAAACTGCCGCACAAGAGCCAATTGGGTTCCCCTACGTATCAACCAGAGATGCAGGTTGTCGACATATGGCCGACAAGTAGATGAGGCTGATGTGGAGCCCCTCCATATGCTCCTATGGTGCTGTCATATGGTGTATAAGTTTATGAATTATTAGTATAAGATAATCACATCCCCATAGGAAAGCAATGGGATTAGAAATATATTGTTTTACTAAAAAGACACTCTCTTTCAGCCATCCTAACCCCACTTAGAAAGAATTGAAAAGAGGGTTTCATGTACATAAAGAAATAATTGGTGGGTGTGAGTGCACTTTGCCTTTAAAGAGTCCTATTTGCTTGTCTATAGATCCCTTTATTGCATTGCTTGTCCAATCGAATTGGATCAAATCCCCTATGAGATCTCTTTGTCTATCTGATAAATAAGTGTTTGAAAAGCCAAAAGAAGAGAAGTCATAGCCTTCCATCACCTTCACCACAAAGAGAATCAAAAGAGATAAAACTACTCAAAGAGGACAACTTAATCCCTCCACTTCTTGTCACCCTCAACCACATACCATATCTTTTACTTCTACCTTCATCCATATCTCTCTCTCTCTCCATGAAGGGATACAAATGTGTAATCCATTAGTGAGATGGGCCATAGCCAAAATGTCATAGCAATTGGGTGTCTTTGAAGGAAAAAAAAGATGAGATCATTAGGGTTATCAATTGTTAGTTTATCGCCCATTGAGATACATCGGACGGTCTTGATCTATTTATAGGGATGAAGTAAAGTGCAAAGGATACAACATTTTGTGTCCTTAATGGTGCGTTCGATTGGCGAGAAAGTAGGTGAAAGAAAAAAACAAGGAATAAAAAAAGAGAAATTTAAATTTTCTAGCAAAATAACCATCAAAAGATGGATGAAGTTTTTGGGAGAAAGTGTCATAATTGAGAAAGTGCAAGAAAATGAAATAGTGTTTCTTGCAAACCAAGCAAAGAAAAGTGCAAGAAAACACACTTTTCTTTTCATTTTCCTCACTTTCTTGCCAAATGAACACACCCTAAAGGTGTGTTCGGTTGGAGAAGAAAGTGGGTGAAAGAAAAGAAAATAAAATAAAAAAAGAAAAGAAAAGAAAAGAAAAAGAAAATAAACTTAAATTTTCTCGCAAAATAACAATCAAAAGATGGATCAAGTTTTTGGGAGAAAGTTTGTCACAATTGAGGAAGTGCAAGAAAGTGAAAATGTGTTTCTTGCAAACCAAACACAAGAAAAGTCCAAGTAAACACCTTTTCTTTTCATTTCCCTCACTTTCTTGTCAAACGAACACACCCTAATGCTTTGTTTGGTTTCTAAGAAAATAAGGGATGTAAAAGAAAATAGGAAAAAAAATCTAATTTTCCATTGTTTGGTTACAAAGAAAGTGGAAAAAGGAAAAGAAAATAGGGAGAAACACTGGCGATTCCGACGATGACAATATCATATTCCTAAAATTTCTCCCATTTGATGGATTTAAAATCTTTAAAAAGACCTTGGATTTTGAAGAGAAAAGAAAAAGAAAAAGTTATCGGGTTCTAATCTCTCACCTCTCTTCTTCTTTCCACTCCAAGTAATCACTGATTTCCAGTGGTGGCTCCGGCGAAGACACCGGCGATTCCGATGATGGCAATTACATATTCCTCCATCTCTCACTTCTATATCTCTCTCCCAAACTCACGGTTTTGGGGTTGGATTGATTTAAACAAGCTAGAATAAGATCATGATATGTTTTAATCTTGATTTGGATAAGGATTTAAGTTTTAAAATAATTTTTAAAAATTCTATGTTGGATTTTAGTTGAAATAAGCAAAGATTTAAAAAAAAAAAAAAACAGAAACAGTAGTTGGGGTTTGGATTGATTTTAAAAAAAGGTTATGATAGGTTTAATCTTGAAAAAAAGTTTTAGATTCTATGTTGGTATTTGTTTAATTGTTTTAGATTTTTTTTGAAAAAAAGTTTAAAAAATGTAAAAAAAAAAAATTCAAAAGTGTAAACAAAAATTTGAGTAAAATTAAAAATTTTGAAGTTATTTTGAAAGGATTAGGGGTATTTTGATAATTTTAAAAAGTAGAGGTATTTTGGTAATTTTTTTAAAAAAAGAAGATTTTCTCTCTAATTTTCTAGACAACCAAACGACGGAAAATTTATAATTTTCTTTTCTTTTCTCTTCTCTTCTCTTCTTTTCTTTTCTTTTCTTTTCTTTTCATTATTTTCTCAACAACCAAACAAACAACATAAGGGGGGACAAACAATTTTTCATGAAAAATCCATATTTAGAAGATATTTTCACCGTGCTCGGTCGGAATATCGTGCTCGGTCGGCCAATTGGTCGGCTCCACGTATGAAGCTTACTTGTTAGAAAGATAAAAGAAAGCGCCAACAGGCTACAGGTGCTCCATTTGGAATATTAGTCTATGTTTGCTGTGGCCTAGCCAATTTCTCTGGACATGGTGGCCATTGTCAGCATCTAAACTAGTCTATCGTTTTCAGATGACGATAAATGTTGCTGATTTGATCGCCTCTTTTTATTGTGTTTGAAGGTCCAAATAGCAATTGGATTTTTTTTTTGGTGGCCGACAATGGTGCCTCGATGTCATTTATCTCCATTAGTTGTACTAGTTATTAGGGTTAGTGAATGAGTGAGTGAGCTATCCTGCCACATCAACTTCTATCAATCTATTAAAAATTTCAATTAGAACATTAAAACATTGAAATCATGATCCATTCACATGGCAAGACAAAACCAATAAAGTCTCTCTTGGATACAGTATCCTTAATTACTTTGATTAGTGTATTCTATGCATCCAAACACCTTGTAAGGTACTTTGGCTAAAAGATGGCCTCCAAAAACCTTGTAAACTTACTTTTGCGAATTGAGTTTTTCTATCCCGTTTGAACTGTTTTGAATCAACTGATTTTCAGTGAGCAATTCATATGTACACGCATGTATGGCGAGTTGAATTAACCAACTTGGCATTCTCTGCATGGCATGTGATGGCCGATGGTTGATTGAAAATTGTAGTAATTGTTTATGGATTCGTTGAGAATTATTAGAGGTACGAAATATTCTGGGTCTAGGGGGATGGGGTTTGGTAGCATAGCCATGATTTTTATTTTTTATTTTTAATGACTACATTCTTGATTTTGTACATGTCTTATTGTTTCTCCTTGTTTATGGTATAATTATGTTTTGGCCTGATGGCTATGCCCTATCAAATAATTAAATAACATGATATGATATTAAAGATATATTTTGTTTTCAAAAGTTTAAAGAACTGTTGCGCCCTTGCTTCATGACTTTGCCTTATTAAATAATATAGTATAAATTTTTGGGAATTGTCCCTTGTTCATAATTATGCCTAATTAAATAATTAAACAACTTCATATAAAAGATATTCTTTTCAAAGTTCAGGGGCACCTGCATGTCCCATTTCCCTAACTATGCTGAAAAATCTTTTTTTGAAAAGTTAGTGAGGGAACGTGCCCCACCTGGCTCCGCCCCTAATATTCTGGGAACCTAAGGGAATCAAGTTTTGTTGTTCTTTGCAGCTATGATCATGATTATACTAACAAAGTTCTCTAGTTTTTAAAAGAAGTTTCAAATAATTCGCGAAGTTTCTATAATACGATTAATTCACGAATTATTCACGATTTTTACAAAAAGTCACCAATATTACAAATTATTCATTTTTTTTATTTAACCATGAATTAATAATCTTATTTGTTATTTTTTCATATTTTTCCGATATTTTCACTAAATTTTTGTCAATTGTTTTGTAGCCGAATTATTACTGAACTCCGACGTTTGTGACTATAGTCAAGACATGGCACTGGCACAACATGGCTAGTTGTGTAGGGCACGCACTGACTCTCAATTTCAATTCAAACACGGGTTTGATTCACACTCTATGTACCTAGAAGAAATGCCTCAAAGAGGCTTAGCAATCAGTGCTGCTAATGGGTCTGGGCTCAATGGCCCAGAAAAGTAGCCTCAATAGTCTTGAACTGGGCCTCCATGGGCCTAAAAAGTGGTCTCTATAGACCTGAGTTGACCTCGTAGGCCTTTAGAATAGCCTTTATGGGCTAAAGAAGAAACCTTTATGAGGCTTGAAGAAGAACCTCTATGGGCTATAATAAGGCATAGTTGGGTGGAGTAAATGGGACTCAATGGGCATGGACAAGGATTTAAATTCGCCTTTTATCCGTGGGCTTAAGACATAAGCTTGACCAATCAAAACATGCTAACATGTGTATGTGAGATACAAATTAGCAATACTTAAGAAGGCATACAGAGAACAAACAGGCAACAAAGGAGAAGGTTCTCAATATCAAACCGTTCAAGATAGTTGGCCTTCTATGAGTGAAGCAACAGTGTTCATCCGGTAACTAGCAGATAGGTGTGAGTCGCAGCCAATCCTTAGCTCATGGTTGAGAAAGAAAGCCAGGCGGTTCGTGATTTTCCACCACTCATTCCATCATTTGCAGAGTTGTTATTAAGATCAAGGAAGCACCATCCATGTTGGTGTTCCTGTGCTTGGGTTTGGTGGTGGTGAAGATAATAAAGAGAAGAGTCGTAGACTTCCCAGAGCTCCTAAACTTGTCCGATTAACTGCCCCAGCAATTAGGTGAATGAGGGAGATGGGCAGCATTTCCTCCACCTTAGGTGGCATTTGGTAACACTAGTCTAAAAAGAAGTGCTTAATTGAAAATTATGCTTAGTTAGACTTTAGATTGTTACGTTGAAGGTTAATTGCATCTTTACATTTTAGAGATTTTAGAGGTAAAAAGAACTTCTTTAAAAAGTAATCCATAAGTACTTTTTAAAGTAAAGGTTTTTACCCCTAAAATCACTAAAATGTAGACATATAATTAACCCTCAACTTAATAATATAAAGTCCAACTAAGCATAATTTTCAAATAAGCACTTCTTTTTAGACTAGTGTTACCAAACACCACCTTAATTGCTGAAAATAAAAGTCACAAAAAAAAGACAACAAGAAACAAAAATAGGGAACTTCAGCCCGTGTAATCGGCAATAAAAAATAGTCAAAACAAGTGGCAGATCACTTGCTCTGATACCATGATAAAAAAAAAAAGGATTTATTGAGTAAATTTGATGGTTTACAATAATCTTAAATAGAGTTTATATAAAGATAACAAGATAGGCTTTATGGAAAGTAAATCAGCCTAAGCTAATTACACCTAATCAAATCTAATCTACCCTTAATTGATGTTAATCCTAATGCTGTGATGAGATACAATTGAATGATATAGTGTATCTCATTCACCTTATTACAATACCTCTTACTATATATTCTCTAATAGGAAACTGGACCTGAAATCAGCTTTGGCTGATTTTTATAATAATTTTCTGGAGAGAGAGGGATGTGCAAAGATGTGACAAATGGAAGAAAATGCCTCCTCTTTATGGGGCGATTAATAGCTGATAGATTGGGGCTAGTATTTCCACTTTCTTTTCAATATACCAGATGTTAAGATATTTGAAAAGCTAGTCTAATTGCATCAAATCATCAATCATTAATCACTCCATTAAAGAGAAAATTGAATACTTAGACATAGGACCTACCAAAAATAATTGACTATTACTTTTTATGGGGAAATGAACTATTCACGCCATTCGGGCAGAATTTCCCTTGAAAGAATAAGACAGTTTGGGTTATCAATTATAACCCATTAGAAAATAGTGAACATCCATTTGTGGGGTCAACTGTATGGTAAAGTGGAAGTTTTTATTAAATCCCATATGGTCCCATGCAATCTTACAAATTTTATTAAACTATTCTCATCTCTTTAATGTTTATTTTAAACTCGAATTGAGTTTGCTATCGTTAAAGGATTTTAAGGGAACTACATCCAAAAAAATGTCCCACTAAGGAAACATAGTAAAAACATACGTGTTCTTCTAAAAAAAATTAGAGTTGACAACTGTTAGATTATGGTGGGACTCTTATTAGCCATTCGATCTTGTGACGGGTAGGGTTTAAGGGTATTATTGAAAGGGATTGAAAGGAAACGTTAATCTTCTCTCTAAAGTTAATTGTAGGCCTGTTGAAATTCGATTAGCTACAGATCTAATTTGATTTTACATTGAAGTCTGATCCCTGTTAATTTCCATTAAATCCTTTACACCAACCATCTTTTATGGAACAAAATGTGTGGGCAACCATAAAACAGCATATTCATACAATGAGGATGAGCCAAGGGTAATAATATGAGTAGTCTCTACTTCTAATGGAGTCATGAACAAAGTGTTTATTTATTATAACAAATAAAGTCATAATAGAAATTTATTTCCTATGAAATGATTTTTGAGTGAGAACCCCAAAATGAAAGTATATATGCACATGTAGAAGATAGAGAGGATCATTCTCCATTCACTGGTCATCAATGCAAACCTAAATTTTCATTTTCAATGACCCCACACCTTGGAAGCTGCAAATTATCAACCACAACACAAATTAAATAATCTTTTGATTAACAGAATAATACTTAAATTGAATGAGTATTATGCATATATATATAGAGAGAGAGAGAGAGAATGCTCATTAAAGCCTTTGATAAGCGGTATCTAATACCGTGACACGTAGTGGGTTGTTCTAAAATTCAACCGATGGAAATTAAGATGGGTCTCCCAAGAGACACGTGGTAAAAAACAAATTCAATTAGACATTTATAGACCATCGGATTGAAATGGGAAGATCAGCCATTTATATAACCTATAAAGGGTCTAGTGAACCCTAGGGGGTTAATATTGATAAACTAGGATCTAATTGGACGGTCTGAATACGTCCGATTAGACTTATTTTTTGACATGTGTCTTCCAATGGATACACCTTAACATCCAACAGTTAGATTTAAAAAAAATATTACTACATGTCATCTTTCTAGAGGCGTCGCTCATTAAAAGCTTTAATGAGCATAATTCATTAGTACCTCCCTATATTTCCCAGCCAAATGAAAATGGCTCAAGGATATAATGGTTTTTGGGCTCATTCTGTGAAAGCCTGGTTAATATGCACCTCCTTTACTCTTTAATGAATTGGAATGCAACTTAAACTTGAATGCCCACTTTTTTGTTTGTGGAAATTTTTTTAACTTCAATAGGATTAGAAAGAGAGAAACCAAGAGAAGTTACCCTTATTCACAAGCAATGGAACCTTCGAGGAGAGTTGGTGGAAAAAGAGAGATAATGAGCCTAATTAATTAATGTAAAGAGAGATAGCAAATCATGCACCTTAAACTTGAATGCCCACTTTTTTGTTTGTGGAAATTTTTTTGGTGGACAGAACTATATTCACGCGGGTTAAAAGTTAAGACTTAAACCGTGGGACTTCATAGATGGAGGAATGACCATTTCATGTCCACCAAAACAAAATTTCGTACCTTTGCTATTACTTGAGCTGATATGATACATATTCACTATCTTCTGCAAGATTTTGGAATGCTGCTGCATTCCCTAACTCAGTTATTTAGTGACAATGTTAGTACAAGTTACATGGCTTCTAGTTATTTTGTGACAATGTTAGTGCAAGTTCCATGGCTTTTAATACAGTCTTCCATGTCAAGGTGTCATTTAGATACATTTTGTTTGAACAAACGGCGAAAATCTTAACCAAAGCACTTCCAGCCCATGGTTCTTTGTATCCAATTTGATGTCTTATCACCATCACTTTGTAGGGGAGTGTTAGAAACCAAATCCAATCAACAGAGAATTCCTATCAAATAAGGTTGATTGTTGGGATGGTTTCTTCAATGGATATCCAAAACAAGATTGAAACAAAAAACGATCCAGATCTAGTGGATCTTAAAAAACATTCGGGCTGATGGTAAAGTCAAATAATAATAATAGAAATAAGATTATAGGATGATAAAGTTACAAAGAAGAATAAGTTTCAGACCAAATGGGTGGCACTGCTACCCACTGAGAAATTAAATTAAAGAAGATCAAAGGAAGGAGGGATTGGCCTATGTTGATACCACAAAAGAATTGAATATTTAAAATTTTGAATTTTATTGAATAGCTTGATTGATTTACAACCCAGAGAGAATTTAAATAGCTAAACTAAAACTCCTAAATTGTAATCTAATTCTAAAGATATTTCCAATACTATGACTGTGTGGAGCTACACATGATACTGTGCCTCTCGTTCTATATATATTTTGTAAGGGATAAAATTCGTAAAAAGGAGTAAAAAGAAGGGGTAACATAGGAATTTCTCATGCTAACAAATTCTAACAATTTAGCCAACATAAGCCCACTTGGGCTATGTGCTGGCTCTCTTGAGTGTTGTCTGACAGGTGACATCATCATGACTACACAAGTCATGATGACTCCAAATGCCTATAAATAAGCAAGAATCACAAAGGCAAGGAAGATGGTGCGGAAGGCAAGAGAGGAAATAAAGAAAGGCAGAAGAAGAACAAGAAAATGGAGATCTTGGAAGCTTGAGTCATTCACTCCCCTACCCCGAAGGGCTATGCAAGCGGCCACTCACCTGATTCTCTCATCTTCCTTTGGTGTTTTTCGGCCACTTGATGCTCTTTATGGCCCCACAATCAATTATGGCCACCGGATTCTCTCAAATAAGCCATGTCCACCTGATGCTCTCCCTGAATGGTCACACTGCCACTTGCACGACCTTGCAATTGATCATCTGATGAGTGCAATCATACTTGAACTTGTGTCTGACGCTGTGAATAGTGCTGAATCCGTTGTCACGTTGTCCGCTGTGAATAGTGCCGAATCCGTTGTCGCGTTATCCGCTATGAATAGTGCCGAATCCGTTGTCGCGTTGTCTGCTGTGAATAGTGCCGAATCCGTTGTCGCGTTGTCTGTTATGCATAGTGCCCGAGCTCGTTGTCTGTTGTGAGCTGCACAACGTACTCGTTGTCTGATGCACAACGTACACGTTGTCAGAGCTACGTCCTCTATGCCTTATCCGAGCTACGTTGTCAGAGCTACGTTGTCTGTACCTTATCTGAGCTACGTTGTCAGAGCTACGTCCTCTGTGCCTTATCCGAGCTACGTTGTCAGAGCTACGTTGTCTGTACCTTATCCGAGCTACGTTGTCAAAGCTACGTTGCCTGTGCCTTATCCGAGCTGTATTGTATGAGATATGTTGTCTGAACTACGTTGTCAGAGCTACGTCCTCTGTGCTTCCTGAGCTACGTCTTGTGTTGCACCCGAGCTACGTCCTATACCTCTCCACAACTCATCCTCCCGAGCACAACACCAGTGCCCGTCTTCAAGCGCATATGCTGAATGACCTCACGATAAGTATCTCTACACTATTATATTCATATGTTCATGTGCTTGTGCCTTATACTGACTTTATCATCGGAGCCTATTTCAGGGTGCACACCCGCCCCCTCTGACTCATTCATAGGTGGAGTTTCGCTATCTTCTTCCTACCAATGAACCAGAGATCATTACAGCTACTGACACATGGCGAGTCTGGGAATTTTCCCTTTTAAATTGGTGCCATCTGTGGGAAAGAGGCAAAGGAGCTTAAATAATCGCAAATGACGAGCGCCTTCTAAGTTTGAATGGGGCTTTCATTGCATGGCAATAATCAAGAGGTAATTATCGAGTGCATTCTCATTCTCAAGTGCTTTATCAATTGAACTATCCAGTGCATGCTCTAGTGAATTTTCAATATCAAGTGAATTATCGAAGTGACTTATCAAGTGAAGGATCAAGAGAAACGACCAGTTCCATATCAAGTAAAAAAACATCGTAAATGCAATGTTAAATGATGTCTTATCTGATATATCTGAATACGGTGACTGGACACTTGTAGCTTACCAATGACATGTCATCCGAGTAAGGTGTCTTACCACACGGTTCAACACATATCTAAGCATGATGCTCACTACGGGACCTCTATGACTCAGTCAGATGCATTGTCCGTTAAGCGACCAATTGACTTATTTTCATGCAATGCCATCTGAGCATGGTGTCATGATGTCCCGTTACGAGTCATTCGCGTGAGATAGCATTTGTCTATATTTATGATGGTTTTTACTGCAAACTCATCCGTGTGTTTATCAAGTGAATCCTTGTGCTCATGCAGCTTCATGTTTTCATACCCCTTCCCGTGCTCGAAATACCTAATGACTTCATTTTTCTTGGTATTGTGATACATGTACATTCCCGTGCTCTCTGAACATGCTCTGAGGCACTATGCACGAGAAGCAATTGCTCTGACCTGACTAGGGGCTGATACAAGCTCGTATTCACTGGTACAAGCTCGTCATCGTTGATGACAATTCCTCTTTGTTGTTTGCAAGCTCGGCCTCGTTGTCAATGATTCGCTCTAACTCCTCGGCGAGCTCTGCCTCCACAACATCAGTCTTCATGTGAAAGCACAACGTATCAGTGAAAATGAAGTATCTACAACGGAAGAGAGCGGAGAGCGAGACACAATCAGCGTCTGCGGACCGGGTAGATCCATGTTCCTTTTCACGCTCTAAGCAAGTTACTTATTGTTTGTACAACATGTAGGATATCGTCTTTGAGAATTTTACCCATGAAGTATTCTCGGCACCTCGAATGGAGTCCAAGGCACCAAGAATGGGCTAAGTGTAAGGGATGAAATTCGTAAAAATGAGTAAAAAGAATGGGTAAAATAGGAATTTCTCATGCTAACAAATTCTAACAATTTAGCCGACATAAGCTCACTTGGGCTATGTGCTAGCTCTCTTGAGTGTTGTCTGACAGGTGACCTCATCATGACTACACAAGTCATGATGACTCCAAATGCCTATAAATAAGCAAGAATCACAAAGGAAATGAAGATAGTGTGGAAGGCAAGAGAAGAAATAAAGAAAGGTAGAAGAAGAACAAGAAAATGGAGATCTAGGAAGCTTGAGTCATTCACTCCCCTACCCCGAATGGCTATGCAAGCGGCCACTCACCTGATTCTCTCATCTTCCTTTGGTGTTCTCCAGCTACTTGATGCTCTTTATGGCCTCACAATCAATTATGGCCACCGGATTCTCTCAAATAAGCCATGTCCGCCTGATGCTCTCCCTGAATGGTCACACTGCCACTTGCACGACCTTGCAATTGATCATCTGATGAGTGCAATCATACTTGAACTTGTGCCTGACGCTGTGAATAGTGCTGAATCCGTTGTCGCGTTGTCCGCTGTGAATAGTGCTGAATCCGTTGTCGCGTTGTCTGCTGTGAATAGTACCGAATCCGTTGTCGCGTTGTCCGCTGTGAATAGTATCGAATCCGTTGTCGCATTGTCTGTTATGCATAGTGCCCGAGCTCGTTGTCCGTTGTGAGCTGCATAACGTACTCGTTGTCTGATGCACAACGTACACGTTGTCAGAGCTACGTCCTCTGTACCTTATCCGAGCTACGTTGTCTGTACCTTATCCGAGCTACGTTGTCAGAGCTACGTTGTCTGTGCCTTATCCGAGCTGCATTGTATGAGATACGTTGTCTGAACTACGTTGTCAGAGCTACGTCCTCTGTACTTCCCGAGCTACGTCTTGTGTTGCACCTGAGCTACGTCCTATACCTCTCCACAACTCATCCTCCAGAGCAGAACACCAGTGCCCGTCCTCAAGCGCATATGCTCAATGACCTCACGATAAGTATCTCTACACTATTATGTTCATATGTTTATGTGCCTGCGCCTTATACTGATTTTATCATCGGAGCCTATTTCAAGGTGCACACCCGCCCCCTCTGACTCATTCACAGGTGGAGTTTCGCTATCTTCTTCCTACCAGTGAACCAAAGATCATTACAGCTACTGACACGTGGCGAGTCCGGGAATTTTCCCTTTCTAATATCCACTATGAAAATAAAGAGGATGATCACTGAGAATTCTCTGCATTTAAAAATAGAAAATTGTCTTAGTGGAAGCTAGTAATGTAAAAAAAAAAACTCAAAGAACAAATGAAATATGGCTTGCACACCCTCCAAAGTCATAAACCTAGGACTTGCTAAATGTTCCGAATTCTGCATATTAGGTGAATTATGGTGGTTATTTGACCGTGCTGATTAATAACAATGGATGCTACCAAGTTGGGGGAGGCAAGTTAGACACAAGTTGTCAACTTTTCATTTGCTGAATCTATTGTATTTTAAATTATTTCTCTTGAGCTGACATGGAGAGAGCATTAGTGCAGTATACATGTTTCGTGTTATCTACAATTATTTGTGTTCTTTGTATGTGAAAATATGTGTTAAGTGTTTGTTACCACATGCATATCCATAGAGGGAGAAGGAATTATTTGTAATTGGCTTAGGTAACAATTGCTTTGTGAGCAATAAGTTTGTCCAATTGCCCTTGCCCTTGCCCTTGCCCTCACACTTATGTATTGCTTTCGTATCATGGGCTCATAACCAGAAGGTACGTATCAATAAGTCAAAAATTACAAATGTATCAATATCTATCGAGGACAAATGTTGTGAAAAGTTACATAAACGTTGCAAACCTAAAGAAACTCATGGAAACTCAAAGCCAAACTTATTCTAGTGTAAAGATAAGATAAATATAGTCCAATAAATATTGTTTTAACCTTAGATATGAGTTATTCAAATGCATTACTTTCTAAAAGCGTAGATACGATGGTTTATATAAAAATATACGTCATAAATTTAGATAAATAGGCAATAGCCTTCTAAATTCATTAATAAAACAATCAATTTTAAGCATTACACAAATATATAGATAACTACAGTACTACTAACATAAGTGTATATATACAAGTAGAGTCACAATAATGAAATTTAGTATATGGGCATAAACGTGTAAAGAAGTAGAAGCTTAATAATACATTCAGATTTGATTATGTAATACAGTAAGATATTATTACTGATAAAAAAACAATAAGATATTATTAACGTACTTAGATGGTACATCAATACTACCTTAATTTACGCGCAGGTTCGAGATCGCTTGTGTCACTATTGGCTGAAACCGGTCCAAGCTTATATTACCAACCTATATAATTGGACAAAATTATATATTATAATATATAATTTTATTTTTGGGATATTTATTTTTAATTAATTTTTATTATAAAAATTAAAATAAATATCATTTCAAACTTTAGGATTAGTGTGGAGATCTAATATATCACCCTTAGAACATTAACATATGGATGATTGGATGTATTAATTTTCATGAGATTATATTTTTGTTTTATAGATTATTAAGTTTTATCAGATAATGTTTTTAGCTAGGATTTTTTAAAATTTTATTTGTAGTTTGATGATTTATTTTAAATGTATGAATACGAGTAATTTATGGTATGATATACGTAATTAAATTGATTTAACATAAAGTTATTAGGTTTTACTTGATTACCCACTATTTACTCTATAAGCACCCTATTTTTGCACCCTTGTGAGCCTAAAGAAGTCCCTAATTAAGTTTGAGAGAGATATCCACTAAAATCCTATCATTTGAAAAAATAATCAAAATACCTTTTTTTTTCAAAATAACAAAAATACCCTTAGTTGTTTTACTAAATAACATTTTTTAAAAATTCAAAATAACTGTTTTTTCCAAACAGGCCTTTCCCTTACACGTCCATAACCCAATACCAACCAATCCATAAATCCATAATCCATGGCCCATAATCTTCTTAATACCCAAACCCACATACCCATATCTACATTGACTCAACCCATGACCAACAACCCTAGACCCCAAAGTCTACTTTTCCTTCCTATTAATGTTTGAGCTAGATTAGCTCTTTTTTCTCATGCCCCAAGACTTTTGTTCTTAAGAAAGAGTTTCACCCCTCAAGATTTGTACTCTTCTCTATGATCTACACATCCCTAGATTCCCCTTTTCATAAACGAAAAGCAAACAAATGACCACCCCATTTTTTACACTATATCCCTAAATGATCACCTTAATGCCCATGAAGGAGTTTAGCACATGGAGTAGAAGAGTCCCCTCACTCTTCTCCTATAAATACCCACTCATTTAACTCTTGAGACATGAAATTCCGTCTTGGATTTTATAAAGCTTCACCATTTTTCTTTTATTTAAACTTTAGAAATTAGCATTCTTTTTGCATATCTAATCTTTAGCTTTAATCAACCTAAGAAAGTTTAGGGGGAATTAAATCTTTAGGTTTTTAACTTATTAAATAATTAAAGGAGTCAAAAGTAGTCTCTCAAGCTCCATAAAGGATATCTAATCTCTAGAACACTCCTAAAACTATTTTAGGAGGATTAAACATTTAGGTTTTTATCACCTTTTGAAGATTTCCTAGGGAAGGAGTCGTTGTATCCAACCATACTCAAGGTCGGATCCCTCTTCAATCTTAGTCTTTGTTCTATTTTAAATTTTCAGTATTTTTTTACTTGTTCTGGTTCTTTATTTGTTTTCTAGTTAGTTCATTTCTATTTATTTCTTTGCATTTAATTAGTTTCTTTCTCTTAGTTTGCTCTTTCACTTTTGTATTTGCTTTTAGTCTATTTATTTAAAAAGTTAGATAAAGATCCTACCTCTCCATAGGTAGTAGGTTCCTCCTACACCACTTTGAAGGAGGGATAGAAGCCTCTACGCTTTCCATTCTCCCTCAACTCTCCTTGTCATAGTTATTTATTCAATTTCTAGTTAACCTTTTATTTTCTAAAATTTTTTGCCTTGCTCCTTTATTTCTATTCCATTTTTTAAGAAGTTGGATAGAGGTCTTACCTCTCCTTCAAGGTAGTTAAGCTCCTCCCATACCATTTTGAGGAGGGATAGGAGCTTCTACCCTATCCTTTATCATGCTCTCCGGCCCTTTATATATCTATTTTCTATTTTCTTCAGGTGTGGGTGTTAGCAAGTCAAAGGGTGAGCCATATAAGAAATTATCAATATTGCAAGGTTTCAATGAAGATTTTCCCACACTTTTCATTGATGTATAATCAGAGTTATATACACAACACTACAAGTCTATTTTAAGAAACATACAACTATTAAGGCTATAAATGAACAACGGTTACAAATGACAGCATGATTGTAGGCTAGATATCTTCTGTGTTGATTTGGCCTTGATTTGTGCAATCCGCCTTTATACGCCCCCGCAAGATTGAGCTTCCATCAGCAAGACCAATCTTGTGACGTAAAATTTTTGTGTGCTGCCTTGACAAGGGCTTGGTCAATAGATCAGCAAGTTGATCTTGAGTGTGAACGTGTCGAACATGGAGAGTTCCACGTTGAACTAGGTCTCGCACAAAATGAACATCAATTTGAATATGTTTAATTCTTGAATGTTGAACAGGGAGTAGAGATGGTGCTTTGAGTGGAAAACCAAGCTCATTAAAAAAGGCAAGAAGCCACATGGTCTCGGATGCTACATTTGCAAGGGCTCGATATTCAGCTTCGGTAGAGGATCGTGCAACTGAGCGTTGTTTCTTAGAATTCTAGGAGATAGGATTGGATCCTAGAAAGCTAATGTAAGCCGAGGTGGACGTATGATCATCTATATTTCCAGCCCAATCAACATAAGAATAAGTGGTTAAACCAGGAGCTCCAGCTTTAGTAAGTTGTATACCATGGAAAATGGTTTGCTTTAAATAATGTAGGAGCCTTTTTGTTGCTGTCCAGTGAGTGCTTGTTGGCTTGTGCATAAATTGGGACAGCTTGTTGACAGCAAATGAAATATTTGGGCGTGTCAAGGAAAGGTACTGAAGACTTCCAATAATACGACGAAATTCTGAACTGTCCACAGGAGCGGTTCCATCAACCAATTGAAGAGAGATGCTAGTGGAAAGAGGAGTGGAGACATCCTTTGCACCAATCATATTGGTGTTGGTCAATAAATCACGAACATATTTATGCTGTCATAAAAAGAGAACTGTCCGAGTAGGTAAAACTTCCACTCCTAGGAAAAAATGAAGAAGGCCCATGTCTTTTAGAGAAAACCTGTCACCCCGTTGCTTAATAGTGGAGGCTACAAAGGTAGAATTATTTCCTGTAATCACAAAATCATCAACATAGACCAAGAAATAACAAGTGATAGAGCCTCGTCTGTAGATAAACAAGGATGAGTCAGCTTTGGAGTTATGAAATCCAATCTCAAGAAGAGCATTTTTCAGAGCTGTATACCAAGCTCGAGGGGCTTGTTTAAGCCCATAGATAGCTTTTCTTAATTTGCACACATAATCAGGCTTGGACAGATCTTTAAAACCAGGGGGTTGCATCATATAAACAGTTTCAGTTAAATCCCCATGAAGAAACGCATTGTTAACATCCAGTTACCTCAACTCCCACCCATTTAGAACAATGGTCAAAGCAAATCGAATGGTGGTGGGTTTAACTACTGGGCTAAAGGTTTCTTTGTAATCAAGCCCAGGACATTGATTATACCCCTTTGCAACAAGATGGGCTTTGAATCTATCCACAGAGCCATCGGATTTTCGCTTCACTTTGAACACCCACTAACAGCCCATAGGTGTATCTGAGCGCGGGTTTTGGGAAAACCCTGGTTTGAATCTCACGGGGTGAGTTTAGAGTTGCCACCTATTCATTCAGAAGGGATAAGTCCCCAGGATTTGGATAAGTCTTGGTCTGCGGTCCGAGATCATGGTAAGAGGTTCGGTTAAATCCGGGAAAGGGGTTAGGCAGTCCGGTACTTCCACTTTTCAATGATTCCCTATTTGCTAGGATTAAGCCAAATTAAACTCAATCTTAATCAAATGCCTTAATGTTTAAGATAATGCTAATCCAAGAAAGAAAAAATTCTAGACTAAGGTCGAACCTGGGTTGGGCTGCCTACGTACTCACATTGGGGTAAGATCAGACTGAGCGTAATTCTAGCACATGAACACGTGCCAAGGCTAGGGGTGTGTGTGTGTGCACCAAGAGTGGCTAACAGGCCTAGTCCGGTAGACTAGGGTTTGGTTGATTGGGGTTGGTCAAAGTGCATGGTTTGGGCCTGGTTGGCCTAAGGTAAGTCCGGTAGAATAGGGTTGGGCTCGGTAGACCTGAGTTAAGCCCGGTAGGCCAAGGGTGAGGCCCGGTAAGCCTAAGGTGTTTTAACCAAAGGTTTTGGCTGCTAACCGGGGTTACAAAGACGATTAACCATGGTTAGGAGAGCTAACCATGGTTAAAAAGTCCAATATCAGTATTTCTGGTCTTTTTATATTTGTTATTGTTTTTGTGTTTTTTATTGTTTTTCAGTTTTTTTGAGATTTTTTGAATAATAGTTTAGGCTCGTTGCGGAGCAATGGGCCTAAACTAACTATGGTTGTTTAAGGTTGTCCTAGAATTAAGCTAATTCACAAAGGGTTGATTAGCCGAGGAGGCTAAGGGTGAGTTAACTATGGATCAAGACTAATTGAGGTCGAGAATTGAACAAACCTAGGGGTTACTAACATAAAGAGCTGATTTAAAAGAATTTTAAGTTAGGTTAAGATAATCTAAAAAAAAGATTTGATACAAGACAGCTCACCTAAAAAGTCAAAAATCAGATTTATACATGTAAAAACTAACCTAAAAGAAATCTAAAAATGGTATTTATACAAGTAAGAAAAACTAACCTCAAGATTTGTTTTAAAATAACAGAATTTGAAATAGCTTAAAACTTCCTTAATGTATACACTAACATCAGATAACTAACAATCAATAGAATTTAATCAAACAGAACTAATATTAACTAATCATAGTTACTTCTACTTAACAATAGCTATTGTATACAGATAAGGAAAAGAATAGGTAATGAAGAAAAGGGATTTACCTGTAGTGGTTGTCGTGAAGGGTGGCATCCATTGCAGCTGGTCTGGCCGTGGAGATGGCTGTCTAGAGGAGAAGATGGATGAAAGTGGTGGAGGTGGTGGCCATGGCTGTTGGGCATTGAGAAGGGGCAATAGTTCTCTTGTGACAAAGAGGTGGGAATGGAGCTGGCCGGAGAAGAAGAGAGGCGTGGTTGTTCACGATACTGGAGGTCCTGTAACCGTGGCTCGTCGGAGAAGAAGATGGGAGCTACTGGGAGTGTGGCTCGCTAGTGTTGGTGTCATGAGCTCGATGGTGGCTGCACGGGTATTGCCGCTGTGGACCACAAAAAGCTCAAGTGCCGCTATAGGTGGCCACATAGAGGTTTACTGGATGCGCCACTGCTGGTCCGAATTAGAAATGATGGTGGGGTGGGGTGTTGTTACTTTTGGCATGAATATCCGCAGCTCACCGGCTAAGATGGAGGATTGCAGCTACCGATGGAGATGAAGATAACTGGTGCGGTCTGAGGCATGAACAAGGGGCCACCGACTGAGAGGAATTCTTCTATGCAAAGTGAATGTTAACAAAGGGTGAGGTGAGTGAGCTCTAGAGATGCATGTGAGTGGCCACCGAAAGAAAGGTGAGAGTGGTGGTTCAGTAGTGGTGTGAACACTCCAAGAGGTCAGAGGTCATTGGCTTGGTCTCCCTCCACTGCAAGGAAGGAAGGTGGCTCAATATCTTAACCTGAGGTGATATACTAACCTAAGGTCAGTCTAAAGAAATGAAATGCAAGCTGCTAAGGCCGAAAAACACCCCTCTGCTTCCCCATTTTAAACCAAACACTATGGGATAAAAGGTGAACCAGTGATGCTTTCTAGTTTTAAAAAAAAATCAAGAATAATATTTTCTTTGGTTTTGGCTAAAACCAGACCACCTGACCATGGTGGAGCGTGGTAAAGGAGATAGTGGGGCCACTGGTGTGGCCGATGGGGATCCGAGATCGCAAGATCACTGCTGGTAGGTTGAACTACCAGAGAGCCACTGAGTATAGTGGTGACTGGAGCTGCACAAGCGCCGCCGGCAATGATGCCGAAGTGGTGCTATTACCTTGTCACCAGTGAAGAAATGAAATGGAAGGTCCCTAGCTTGGGTCTCGTTCCTAAAAAAAAAAAAAAAGTGAGAGCTTGGGAGAGGAGAACAATCCCCTTCCTATCACTGGAAACGAAGATGAGAAAGGCCAAAGGGAGTGAGGTCTGTCGTCGGGAGAGACAAGGGAGATGTGGGGGGGGGGGGGGGGGGGGGGGGGGGCTTCCTCCAAATGGTATAGATGGTGTCGTATTTTGTAGGCATGAGGGAAGGATAGGGTATGAGTGTAATTATGGATGAGGTTAGGTGAGATGACAAAGAGCTATTGGAGGTCAAACCAATGTTATGCAGGTTGCAGGCGTGAAAGTGGGCAGTCTGTGCAACTGCACTTCTTTCACCGAAATGGTAATGTGGTGTTTGAAATATCATGTTCTCAACATTTAAATTTTGAATTAGTGGGCGTTTGGACCTGAATTTGGTACTTGGGGCTTTGCTCCATGGGCCATGGGCATGGGTTCATGGGTATTGGATTGGGCCAAGGCTTGGGCCCTTGGAGCTTTGGATATAAGAACTAGAATGGAGGTAAGGGCTTGGGCCTTAGGATTTAGGAGAGATCTTAGGCATTAAATCTAAGGGCCTAGGCTAAGGGTTAGACTTAAGGCTTACCTCAGGTTAGGGTTTGTCCTAGAGTTAGGCCTAGGTTTTGATTAGGGTTTTACCTAGGGTTTGACTAATTAACAATGATTAAAATACTTAATCATGATTAAAGGGTGTAAAAATTGGGTGCTTACGGTGTACAATTTGAAGGAGGTGGAACCAGATCCCAAGTTCCATGTTGAGGGCAGTGAGCTCATTGGACATAGCATCACGCCATTGAGGTTGAGACACGACTTGACTCACATAGGTTGGTTAAATGGTGTGGAAGGGGATGTTTTGTCCCTGTATGAATTTTTTTGGGTTTAAAGATTTGATTTATGGACCTTGTTGTCATTTGGTGAAGCCGTTGAGGTTGAACAGGCTGATTGGGGAAATTTGGCTTATTTTGAGGTTGTGAGGATTCGGTCTAACCTAGGGTGTTGGAGATAGGGGGTTGGGAAGAATTGAAAGCTTCGATGATGATAAAGGACCAAGAATTTCATTTCCGTTAGAAATAATAGATGACAGATTTGGATACGAAAGATCTTGTCCTAGGTGATCTGGTAAAACTAAAGGTATAGAAGAAAGGGAGTTACCGAGATTACCTGAGGGTGATGCGTTGACGGCGGGGACACCTTCTAGGAGCACTGGTGGCGACAACGAAGGAGGTGGCAGTGATGCTAGCACTGGGTGTGTCTGTGCATCGAGGAAAAGAGGAAGATGAAAGTGTGTCTAGGCTTTCGGTGGAAGTTGTGTATGCAGAGAGCAAGAGGAAGACGCAAGTGGGTGTTGGGTCTCATCAAACAACACGTGTCGGGAGATGTAGAGTTTTTGGGTTTTGAGATCCAAGCATTTGTGTGCGTTTTGGGTTTGGGAATATCTGAGAAAGAGACACGGTGTTGATTTGGGCTGCATTTTATGAGTATTGTAGGGCCGTGTGAGTGGATAACAGAGACACCCAAATTTTCTCAACTTGAGACAATTGGGTTTTTGACCAAAAGAGCCTCATACGGGGATTTGTTTTGGAGAAGAGTTGTGGGTTGTCTATTTATGAGATATGAGGCCATTTGAAACGTATGGGGCCACTATGAGAGTGCTAAAGTGGCATCATAAAGCAATGTAAGACCAGTTTCAACAAGCTGACGATGCCGACGTTCAGAGACACCGTTTTGTAATGGGGTGTGTGGAGTAGTGACTAATGCCATGAAGTGACAAATATGATTTTAGAGCAATAAATTCACCACCATTATCAGAGTACAAGCTTTTGATTTTGTTTTGGAAACGTGTTTCAACAAAGTTTTTGAAATGCGAAAAAATACTAGACACACCAGATTTGGTAACCATAGATTTGGTAACCATAGGATAAAATCACATGTATTTGGTATAGTGATCAACAAAAATGAGGTAATAACAAGATCCGTCAATTCTGATATAATGAGCTGGTCCCCAAATATCAGTATAAATAATTTCAACAGGAGCATGACTTTGAAAACTAGTGGAACGAAAAGGTTGTTGATGAGCTTTATTGATAGAACAAGAACAACATAACGAAGACAATTTATTTGTTGTAACTGGAAGAGAAAAATTGTTAACAAGATTTTAGACTATTTTGAGTGAGGGATGTCCAAGACGCTTGTGCCACCCATCAATCGAGGTCAGTTTATGCACATTAACAACCATTTTTGAAGAAGGAGCCACCAGTGATTTCGGAAAGGTGTAGACGCCATTTTCACATGCACCTCTTGGTAGAATCGCCCCCGTGATCTTATCCTCCACAAAAATATAAGAAGGGTGAAACTCAACAAAAACATCATTTTGTTTGGTAAGGTGATGGACAAAAATTAAATTTTTGCAAAGGTTTGAAACACAAAGAGTATCACGTAATATAAAGGTTCGTTTAGGTGAGTGTAAGGCCAAAGAACTAATGTGTGAGACAGCCAAACCTGAACCATCACCAAGAACAACTTCATCAGTGCCATCATATTAAGAGTGAATAGATAAATTTGCGAGATCACCAGTGATATGATGAGAAGCAGCCAATCAATGAGCCATTTTTGTTCTTTTGTCGTAGAGGTTGCGGCACAGTTAACCATTGCATCATTGGAATGCAATTGAGGACACGACTTGGCTATGTGGCTTAGTTGGTCACAAATTTGGCATTTGGGCTGATACCGTCTATTAGAGTTGTTGGGCTTTCCAAACCCATTGTTGGAGCGATGCCCATCACGAGATGATCCATTTTGCATTCAGCCTGGGTTTTGCCCTTGAGACCGCTGAAACCCATTTGGCTTGTAAAGGCCTTTGACAGGAGCTCCTCCCTGCGAACTAGACTTTATCTTATTCGTGTAATTCGCAACAACTACAAGCTGCTGAGTTGCAGCCTCCAACCGCCGCAGGTAGCTCTCGTGGCCTACCAAAAGATCATGAAGCTCCTCAAACGCCAATAGAGTCTCCCTCGCTCGGATTAGAATAACAATCTCCCGAAAATCAGACCCTAATCCATTCAAAACATAAAGGGTTAGATCATCATCTGAGATTGGATGGTCAATAATGGCGATTTCATCAGCCAAGGCCTTCACAGCGTGCAAGTAGTCTGAAATCGACCGATTCCCACACTGGATCAAGGTAAGTTCCTCCTTGAGTTGCATACCTTGTGTTCTCGACCGGCTAGCGTACATGGTGTTGAGTTTTTTCCAAGCCCCATGAGAAGTTTTTGTAGTAGCAATAAGAGGGGTAATGGTGGGAGATGTAGGCTAAGATTGCACTGAGGATAAGTTTATCCTGCCGAACCTAATGGGTTTTGTTTAAGGCAGCAGTAGAGGTACCATCAGGAGAGGGACATAGGGAGACATCGTTGACATAGTCGAGTAAATCGTAGCCTATGAGGAGGGCTTCGAATTGTGCACGCCATTGAGGAAAAGTGGAGGGTGTTAATTTATCATTGATTTGTGCAGTGATATTGAGAGCAATAAGGGGTGTCTCGGTAGATGAGAAGGGTTGAGTATTGAGATTAAGGGTTGGGGTTTGATCTATGGAAGAAGACATAGTGGAGATTGGGATCGTTTGCTCGTTAGAGACTGGCTCTTCTGATACCATATAAGAAATTAACACTGCAAGGTTTCAATGAAGATTTTCCCACACTTTTCATTGATATATAATCAGAGTTATATACACAACACTACAAGTCTATTTTAAGAAACATACAACTGTTAAGGCTATAAATGTACAACAGTTACAAATGACAGCATGATACAACATGATTGTAGGCTAGATATCTTTTGTGTTGATTTGGCCTTGATTTGTGCAATCTGCCTTTATAAGCCAAAGGCACCCAAATTGGGATATATAGGGCTTAAAGCAATGCACTTGTCATATTTTAAGGGTTCTTGGACCACCATTTGGTTGCTCACACATTGGATTTTCTTCATGCCCCTAGTTGTTCTAGACAGTGGACTCGAGCTACCTAGATTAGTTTTTAATCATAGTTAAGCTTGCCCACTCCTCCATCCTTCATACTTGCAAAAGCCTAAACTGCTTAAGCTATCCATAAAACATCAAAAATAGAAAAAAGAAAATCTAAAAACCAACAAGTTAGCATGCTTTAACTAGATTTCTATTGATCTCATTCGTTTGGGTACATAAGTAGCCCTCATGGATTCAACTCGGCTAGATTAGGTTTTCTTTTAGTTTTTCACATTGTAGATCTTCTCTTTTCCTATACATATGAATTCCTATGTTGAGCATGATAACATGATTTCATTTCAAAGTATATGTCCTGTTTACCATGATTTATAAGATGCATGTTTCTCTTATAGTTTCTTCCCTTTTGGTGTAGATATGAGGAGTGTGTTCATCCTTAGATGAGGGTTAAGGGGGTGCCTAACACCTTCTCCTAACTTAACCGAGTATCTTACCCTAAATCTTATTAAGGGGGCATTTAAAAAAAAAAAAAAAGTTTATTAGTTTTTTAAGTCTAAGTTAAATAGGTAGAGCTTATTTGAAAATAAAGCTCTAAGTTACCAGAGCTCATTATCCCAACCAATCAGCTTTCATGAAGGGGCAATCTATTTCCGACAATATTCTGCTTTGTCATGAATTACTCCACTCATACTACCGCAACGTTGGCCCCTCGCACATGGCTCTCAAGATTGATTTAATGAAAGCTTTTGATTCCGTCAGTTGGGAGTTTATGCTCAACCTCCTCAGCAAGTTGGGATTCCTCCAAACTGTTATTTTGTGGATTTTTGCGTGTATCACAAATTCGAGGTTCTCTATCATGTTGAATGGCACACAGGTGGGGTATTTTAGAGGAACCCAGAGTCTTAGGCAAGGCGATCCTATGTCGCCCTACCACTTTTTGTTGGTTATGCAATACCTCTCTGATTCCTTGGACCTCGCTGCCTCTTGAGGGGAATTTAAGGTCCACCAGCATTGTAAATCGCCCTTAGTTACCCACTTGGACTTCGTCGACGACCTATTTGTGTATGGGAAGGCTAACATGGCCTCCGTCTCCTCTTTGAGAAGCGTGCGTTTAAAGTTTACTAAAGTTTCAGGCCTTCATGCAAACCTGGAAAGTCAAATATCTTTTTTGCAAACTCTTCTGAGGTGCTCAAGCAAGATATTGTGGGCGCTTTGGGGTTGGAGGAAGGGTCGCTGCCAGTCCGATACTTAGGTATTCCTCTCATTACATCTCGGTTGCGTTTTGTTCATTGTCAGCCCCTTCTTGACTCGATCACCAGGAAAATCAAGTCTTGGAAATGTCATAGCCTTTCCTTTGCAGGGCGTGTGGAGCTTATTAGAACCATTTTTAATAGTAGTCACCTCCACTGGTGTAGTGTCCTGGCCCTTCCAATGGGTTTCATAGAATGAATTGAAAGTTTATTTAGGAGATTTCTTTGGCCTGGAGTGGATCTTTCCAAGAAATTTGGTTTTTTTTGTCATACTAAAAGAAGTCAATTAACGCCACCTACTCCTCCTCTCTTTATAACTGTAGATATATATATATATATATATATATATAAATATATATATATATATATATATATATAGAGAGAGAGAGAGAGAGAGAGAGAGAGATATATCATGTGAGTGGCTTATGTGATTATTGAACGTTGGTGTATGTTTGTAGAGAAAAATGAGAGAGTGCCAAAGACAAGTGGAAGTTTAGCTAAACCAAATGCTTCCTAATATTCCTTGAATTGTATTAAGAAAATGATTAAATCCCCACCCTCCATTGATTTTTCTCTACTCTTTGATGGCCTAATACGTACTTTGTGGAAGTACTAGTTTTAGTCGCCTCTCGTGCACTCGCCTCTTGCTCTGAGATAAACGTTTTGGTGTTAGGTCCTTGTGGGCTCCACCAGAAAATCCTCATCTTATTGCTTGAAGAAAAAAGGGGGATTGTGCAAGAAGGGAAGAGTGTGGGACTAGTCATATCACACTTATAGTAGACTGTAATGACCATCGACCAATGTCATAAAGGTTAATCCTACAGGAGAAATTCCCCTTTCCTAGAAGCATTCTCAGTAGACAAACTGAACTAACGCAGCATTCATCTAAACAATCAATGCAACATGCCATCTAAAAAGGAAGTCCATTACATGCATTTATATGATCATTCGTAATGGTGTGATCTCACCTCTAGCTTAAATAATGCACTAGAACCTAATACAATAATAGATGCTAAGGATGCTAAATTTTTACAACATGTCTTTCCTTTTAATTAAGATAAAATATAATGATCTAAGGATAGATTAATTTGGTAATCGACCTCGTCATCAAATCAATGACATAGTAAAAGAGCTAGACTTGAGTCTAGTTTTGGACTGAATTTTGTTACATCCTTTCTTGTTGAACCCGATGCCTTGACATTCAAGGAAGCATTGTCTTCTTTAGATGTGACTTTTTGGAAATAGACTATAAATGATGAATTCGAATTATCCATCTATAACTAGCTAGACTTGGAAATTAGTAATACTCCTCCTGGTTTTCAAATAATTGGATCTAAATGGATCTTTAAATTGACCCTTCGATACATTTAATGGCTAGATTAGTAGCCAAGTATTATAGTAAAAAGGAGAGTGATGACTTTGTTGATACTTATTCTCCAACAACCAGAATTTCTACTATGACAGTATTAATTGCATGTCATCCATATACCAGACGTAAAACACCATTTCTAAATGGTGATTTAAGAGAATAGATATATATGGATCAACTAGAGAGCTATAAAAATCTGTGAGTTTTGGCTCAAATTCAGAATATGGGTTTTTTTGTTGGGAAGTCGGTATGGATCTTACCCGGATCCTTGATGACCCGGTGTGCGACCCGAGTGACCCGATTAATAGGCAATGTGTGGGGTTCACCCCCGTATTTCCGACCCGTATTTCCGACCCGTTTTACTTTTCGTTGTAACCCTAGTATATAAAGGGTTTTCTTTGAAGCGGCGTGAGTAAGGGGTTTTTCGAGGGTTTCGAACGAGGGTTTGAGAGAGCTTCTGTACTCTGTATTTCTCCAGTGTTCTTAGTGAATTTCTTGTCGTTTTCTCCCGTGGACGTAGGCACCTTGCCGAACCACGTATATCTTGTCTCTTTTGTGCGATTGCTTGATTTCTTATTTTCGTATTTCTCTAGATTTGTCGAACTAGTTATAACAAATTGGTATCAGAGCTTTAGGTTGGGTAGATCTAAATGGCGGGTAAGTTTGACAATGAGAAATTCGATGGGAGGAATGATTTCAGTCTTTGGCGACTGAAGATGAAGGTTGTGCTCGTGCAACAAGGCTTGACGAAAGCATTGAAGGGCAAAGAAGCTTTGCCTGCAACAATGGATGACAGTGAGAAGGATGAACTGATAGAGAAGGCATTTAGTGCGATTCTGTTATGCCTGAGCAATGAAGTTCTGCAAGAAGTTGCTGAAGAAGAAACGGCAGCGGGACTATGGCTCAAGTTGGAGAGTTTATATATGACGAAATCTCTCACAAATCGCTTGTACCTAAAGAAGCGATTGTATACACTCCAGATGCGCGAAGGTATGCCTCTTAAAGACCACCTTGATGAATTCAATCGAATTATTTTAGATTTAAGAAATATAGACATTAAAGTTGATGATGAGGACCAGGCAATTATTTTAATGTGTTCTTTACCGCCTTCTTTTGAGAACTTTGTTGATACTATGATGTATGGAAGAGAAACTCTTACCATGGAGGATGTTAAGGCAGCCCTAAACTCTAAGGAGTTGAAGAAAAGAGTATCTGAGAGTAGTGTAGAGGGATCTGGTGAAGGTTTGTTTGTAAGAGGGAGAACACATGAGAAGACTTCTAATAGTAGAAGTCGGTCCAAATCAAAATCAAAGCCCAGAAAAATGAAGTGTTTTCATTGTCACAAGAAATGACATTTTAGAAAAGACTGTCCAGAGCGTAAGGGGAAAGGAAAAGATAATTCAGAGAATGTTGCTGTTGTAGCAGAAGATCACGGGGATGTACTCACAATTACTGTTGGTAGCTCGGGTAATGAGTGGATTCTGGATTCGGGTTGCTCCTATCATATCTGTCCTAATAGAGACTGGTTTACTACTTATCGGTCTAATGATGGTGGTAGAGTCTTGATGGGAAATGATGTAGCCTGTAAGGTTGTTGGGATAGGCTCAATTCAAATCAAGATGCATGATGGTGTTGTGAGAACCTTAACCGATGTACGGCATGTTCCAGAGTTAAAGAAAAATTTACTTTCTTTGGGTACGCTTGACTCCAATGGTTGTAGCTATAAAGCTGATGGTGGAGTTATGAGGATTTCTAAGGGAGGTGCTCTAGTTGTGATGAAGGGATATTTGAAGAATGGTATCTATGTGTTACAGGGCAATACAGTTACAGGTGCAGCTGCTGTATCGTCATCAGATTCGGATTTTGACACCACTAGGTTGTGGCATATGCGATTGGGGCATATGAGTGAGAGAGGTTTGACATTGTTGAGTAAACAGGATTTACTTGGTGGTCAGAAGACAGGGAAGATGGACTTTTGTGAGCATTGTGTTTTTGGAAAACAGTGCAGAGTTAAGTTCAGTACGGCTGTTCATAGAACCAAGGGTACTGTGGACTATATTCATTCTGATATTTGGGGTCCCTCTCGTGTCCCCTCTCTAGGTGGTGGTAGATACATGCTGACATTTATAGATGATTTTTCAAGGAAGGTCTGGATATTTATCTTGAAACACAAGAATGAGGCTTTTTTGAAGTTCAAGCAATGGAAGGCTTTGATCGAAGAAGCAAACAGGAAAAAAGATCAAGCGGTTGAGAACTGACAATGGCATGGAATTCTGTGGGGGTGCTTTTAATGAGTTCTGCAAAAATGAAGGGATTGTGAGACATCGAACAATAAGATACACTCCACAACAGAATAGTGTAGTAGAACGTATGAATAGGACATTGTTGGAGAGGGCAAGATGTATGCTCTCTAATGCTGGGTTGTCCAAGGAATTTTGGGCTGAAGCTGTTAACACAGCTTGTTATTTGGTTAACAGGTCTCCATCGAATGTAAGACTCCTGAAGAGGTATGGTCTGGGTCTCCTGCAAATTACACTGATTTGAAAGTCTTCGGTTGTACGGCTTATGCTCATGTAAATGAGGGTAAACTAGAGCCTAGAGCAAAGAAGTGCATATTTATGGGGTATGCAGATGGTGTGAAGGGATACAGGCTTTGGTGTACTGATTCCAAGTCATCAAAGGGTATTATCAGTAGGGATGTGACTTTTGATGAGTCAACTTTGTTCACCCCTAAGAAGGATTGTATTGATGCAGGAAAGGATCATGGTGTCAGTGAGAAGGTGGAGTTTGAAATAAAAGCTTCAGAGAATACTCAGAAAGTTGTTCCAGTTGAGCAAGAGGAAGAAGATGTGCAACATCCAGAGATGGAAGAAGAAGCACCGCAAGAACAACAATGGACTCTTGCTAGGGACAGACAGAGGAGGCAATCTAAGCCACCTCTGAGATGGTTATGCAGACCTGGTTGCATATGCTCTTAGTGTGGCAGAAGACATTGAGGTTCAAGAACCTAGTATGTATCAAGAGGCCATTACTAGTGAAGAGTCAGCAAAGTGGACTGTAGCCATGAGTGAGGAGATTGAATCTCTTCACAAGAATCAGACTTGGGAACTAGTAAAACCGACAAAAGGAAGAAGAATTGTGGGCTGCAAATGGATCTTCAAGATGAAGGAAGGAACTCCAGGGGTGGAGGATGCAAGGTACAAAGCTCGATTGGTGGCGAAAGGTTATTCACAGAAAGAGGGCATTGATTTCAATGAAGTGTTCTCACCTGTTGCGAAGCACAGTTCCATTCGTATGCTACTTTCTATGGTTGCCTTGTTTGATTTTGAGCTTGAACAGCTTGATGTCAAGACTGCTTTTCTGCATGGTGAGCTAGAGGAGCAGATTTACATGCATCAACCTCAAGGGTTTGAGATTCAGGGAAAGGAGGACCATGTGTGCTTGCTGAAGAAATCTCTTTATGGTTTGAAACAATCTCCTAGACAGTGGTATAAGCGGTTTGATACTTTCATGATTAGAAAGGACTACTGTAGGAGTGAGTATGACAGTTGTGTCTATTACAAGAAGTTGTCTGATGGTTCGTATGTTTATTTGTTGTTGTATGTTGATGACATGTTGATTGCTTCTAAGAACATGTCTGAGATCAAGAATTTGAAGACTCAGTTAAGCAGTGAGTTTGAAATGAAAGACTTGGGTGCAGCCAAGAAGATATTGGGAATGGAGATTCACAGAGACCGAAAAGTGGGCAGATTGCACTTGTCTCAGAAAAGGTACATTGAAAAGGTACTGGAACGCTTTGGTATGCAAGGGTCGAAGCCAGTGAGTACTCCACTTGCAGCTCATTTTAAACTTTCAGCTGCTTTATCACGGCAGACTGAGGAGGAGGTGGAGCACATGTCACGTGTTCCTTATGCTAGTGCTGTTGGGAGCATTATGTATGCTATGGTTTGCACTAGGCCAGACATTTCACAGGCAGTTAGCGTGGTAAGCAGGTATATGGATAAGCCTGGGAAAGCCCATTGGCAGGCAGTGAAATGGATACTTAGATATTTGAGAGGTACTACAGATGTTGGGTTGATATATGACAGAGGCAGTGACACTCCTGATAGTGTCATTGGATATGTTGATTCAGACTATGCTGGAGATCTGGATAGGAGGAGATCTTTGACAGGTTATGTTTTCACTCTTTGTGGGAGTGCCATCAGTTGAAAAGCAACTCTGCAGTCTACAATTGCATTGTCTACTACTGAAGCTGAGTATATGGCAGCTACAGAAGCAGTGAAGGAAGCTATATGGCTGAAAGGTTTGGTTGGTGATCTTGGGATGCAGCAGGAGCAGTCTACTGTGTTTTGTGACAGTCAGAGTGCCATACATCTGACCAAAAATCAGATGTTCCATGAGAGGACCAAACACATTGATGTCAGACTCCATTTTATTAGAGATGTGGTTTCTCAAGGAACTATTGCAGTGAAGAAGATTGCTACAGCAGATAATCCAGCAGATATGATGACCAAGCCCATCCCTGCAGTCAAGTTCAAGCATTGCTTGGACTTGATTGGTGTTGATAATACTTGAGTGCCCTTAGGGGGCTGGTAGAGGCGGCAAGAGGAGTTGCTTGTTATGGTGGAGATTGCTTTTGTTGGAATTCTCGCCAAGGTGGAGATTTGTGAGTTTTGGCTCAAATTCAGAATATGGGTTTTTTTGTTGGGAAGTCGGTATGGATCTTACCCGGATCCTTGATGACCCGGTGTGCGACCCGAGTGACCCGATTAATAGGCAATGTGTGGGGTTCACCCCCGTTTTTCCGACCCGTATTTCCGACCCGTTTTACTTTTCGTTGTAACCCTAGTATATAAAGGGTTTTCTTTGAGGCGGCGTGAGTAAGGGGTTTTTCGAGGGTTTCGAACGAGGGTTTGAGAGAGCTTCTGTACTCTGTATTTCTCCAGTGTTCTTAGTGAATTTCTTGTCGTTTTCTCCCGTGGACGTAGGCACCTTGCCGAACCACGTATATCTTGTCTCTTTTGTGCGATTGCTTGATTTCTTATTTTCGTATTTCTCTAGATTTGTCGAACTAGTTATAACAAAATCTGATAAGGATCATAAAGTGTGCAAACTTCTAAAATCTTTATTTTGGACTAAAACAAGCACTTAAACAATGGTATGAAATTTTGATAAAGTCCTAATAATTAATGAATATTATGTAAAGAATTATGATAGATGTGTATATCATATATAACTCATTATATAAAGAAAATTCTTTTAAAATTAAATATCAACAATTTAAATGTGTTCATATGAGAACACTTTATAAGCACCCAATTTTTACACCCTGTTTTAATCATGGTTAAAACACCATTAGCCATGGTTATCCCTAGCTGAGTCCTACTCAAAACTTGAACCCTAGGCCTAATCCTAGTTAAAACCCTAAACCCTAACTAAACCCTGAGTAGAACCCTGTCAAACCCTAGACCTAACTCTAGGTGAACCCTAAGCCTAAAAACCCCAACGGGTTCAAGGCCCATTAGCAAGCCCATAAACCCTAAACCCTACTCAAACCTAGGTAATGCCCTAAAACCATAGTCAACCCCAGGTAAAAACCCTTAAAACCCTAGACTAACCCTAGATAAACCATGGTTAAACCCTAGGATCCACCCAAGATCATCTTAGGCCCAAAAATCCTTCCAAACTGTCCTATGGGCCCAAACAGGGGCCCACAATACCCTAGGGACCGTTGAGGTGGGGCCCACAATTCAAAATTTCAAAAAGTCCTAATTGGCGGTAATCACATTACCGCCAATTCCAAATATAGCAATTGCTACAGTGTATTCGGCTTAAGCATGTTAGGGTTGGGCCCAAAATGGTAAAAACCCTAAATGGCGGTAATCTAATTACCACAATTCACCATTTGGCTTATCTTGGTAATGGCGGTAATTCGATTACCGCCAATACCTGAGTTTGCAGAAACTCGTATCAGCAGTCTCCCCTGCTGCCCTGGCTCACTCCAGTTGGTTCCCCACGCTCGGGAAAATGCCCAGAAGGCCCCTGGCCTCTTCCCCTCATCCTATATAACCCCCCTCCACCTTGGGTTCAAACCACTCCTCAATTCCCATACCTAACCTCTGTTGGAATTCGTTTAGCCTTAATCCAGAGTTGCTCCACCCTTGCTCTCATCCAAGGCAGATCCCTAGGATAACAAGTAGGCATACCAAGCCACCCCCAAGCTCCTCCGTCGTGTGCCACCACTGCACCACCTCCGTGAAGCTCAAACCGAAGGGTAGGATTCTTCCCTACCCGTTTTAATTGTTATTTCATCTTTGTAAATTCCTGGTCCCATTCCAAGGGTGTTCCATTTCAGTTTATTTCAGTTCTAACCCGGGACAGAGATCCCCCTACCTCTTCATGGGTATGAGGAGTCCTCTTGAGGGTTTTCGGCTTGGCTCAAGGCCTATAACAGGCATGACAGGCCTCCCCTAAGGTTCTGGGGGTCCCTTAGGCAATGAGGGAACCCCTGGTGCAACACCTAGTTAGGGAAAATTCTTTTTATGGAATTTTCCAGGAATGCCGGTAGAATAATTACCGCAATTCTTAGGGTCTTCTTTTGGTAGCCTCTTAACCGTAGTTAAGTTAGGCCTTGGTCCATTCCAGGGCCATGGGTAGACCCCTCTGACTCTTGGCTATGTCACATAGTCATCTCAGCCCCTAATCTTGCATTTAACCATGGTTACAATGTCTTCAAACCAAGGTTACTGTAATGGTGGTAGAACATCTACCGTCATTTCAGTCTTTTGAGTATACCACCTTCAGGCCACTATGGGGCCCACATGCGACCTCCCCCTGGGCACACCAAAGGCCCAAGATCATTCTCGGACTTCAGGCTACCTCCCTGTGGTTTTAGTTTCTTCTGGTTCATACCCTAACTCTAGTTAAACCCCTGCAAACCATGATTAAAAAACTGACTGAATTGAGGTAATCCGATTACCTCCATTTCTAAATTTTTTAACTTTTGAGCGTTGCAAATGGCCCAGACTAGGTAGGAGGCCAATCTAGGCCCTACTATGCTTCGTGGGCCCACTTTTGACTTAATCAGACCATTAACCATGGTTAAATCTACCTTTGGTTAGTATTTAACCATGGTTAAGCATTCCTTAACCCCAAAAATGCTAAAAAAATATTCAAAAAAGAAAAAATAATTTGAGGATTCTAGAATGACCTTCTGTAGTCATTTTTACCTTGGTTAGGACCCTTAACTATGGTCAAATTCATCTTTGGTTAATTTTTAACTATGGTTAAACAGCCCTTAGCCAACAAAAATCTGAAAAAATACTCAAAAATTCAGAAATATTTTTAGAAGCCCAAAAATGGTCTATTTGAGTCATTTAACCCTGGTTAAACAATCTTTAACCTAAGACAAAAATCTAGAAAAATCCCAAAAATATTCAAAAAATTCAAATAGATCAAAAATATAATTTCTTGACCTTTTTACTATGGTTAGAAATCCTAACCATGGTTAGTTTGACCTAACCTTGGTTAGCACCTCTAACCTTGATCAAACTTTGCCTTAGCCTACCGGGCTCCTTTCTTAGCCTACTAGGCCTAAAACCTAGTCTACTAGACTACTACTTGGCCTATCGGGCCCAATACCTTACACTTGACTAACCTCGGTCAACAAAACCCTAACCCCCGAGTTAGGTCCATTAGTCACCCTTGGTGCACACATACACCCCCTAGCCTTGGCACGGGTTCATCTGCTAGAACTACGCTCGGTCTGATCTCACCCCAATATGAGTACGTAGGCAACCTAACCCGGCTTCAACCCTAGTTTAGCTTATCTTTCTTAAATTAATCTTACTTTAAACACTTAGGCATTTTAGCAAAACTTTGGCATTAATTGGCTTAATCCTAAGGAGTAAGGAACCGTTGTAAAACGGAATCATCAGGGTGCATAACACCTTCCCCGAACATAACCGAACCTCTTACCCTAAATCTCGAATCGTAGACCAAGACCTTATCCAAATCCCGGGAACTTATCCTTCCTGAATGAATAGGTGGCGACTCTAAAAACATCTTCACACCGGTGAAGGTAAAACTTGTGAGTAAAATAATCCCGCACTCACACACTTTATGGCTCTAATTTACATTTAAAGAAGAATAGAGGCTATAGTGTATCACAATTAGAATATTCTAGAGTCATACGAAGTCTATTGCATGTTCTTAATAAATTATACTCGGACAAATATTGCTTATATAATAGGTAGACTGAGCATATATATTCATACTTGTGATCGTGATCGTGATCGTGATCATGATCATTGAACCACAATGATAAGGATACTTACCTATTTATTTGGGCCTTCATAATGAAGGATATTCAGTTGTACTTGAAGAGTACACTAATGCTAACTGGATATCATATTCAGATGAGACTAAATTAATGGGTGGATATGTGTTCATTCTTGAAGATGTTGTAGTCTCTTTATTTAACTAGAGATGCACTGCTCGGTCTATTGTATAATCCTAGTTTTATTGTCTTAAAAATGGCGGATGCGAAAGTCTAATATTCTAGAATCATAGAAAGTTTGATGTTTTTAATAAACTATGGCTAACTAGATATTACCTAGCTATGTAGTAGGTAGACCGAGTAAATGTACTCATAATCTTGATCTTGATCATTGGACCAAATTAATTAGAGTATTAATTTTACTATTTATTTGGGCCTACTGTATATATGTAGGATATCTAGCTATGCTTGTAGAGTGTACAAATTGCTAACTGGATCTCAGATTTAGATGAGATCAAATCAACAAGTGGATGTGTGATCACTCTTGGAGGTAATGCAGTCTCTTGGAAACCATCCATGCAGATATGCATTGCTCGGTCTATTATAGGATCCAAGATTATTGTCTTAGAAAAGGTAGGTGCAAGATTTTAATGGCTAAGGAATTTTTTGTCATATATACCTTTATAAACCAAACCAGTCCCTAGCATTTTAATGTATCAGGACTACCATTGGGTTATGTGCATGGACAATACTTAGAGGAGTATCTGAACACTCAACAAGGATTTCACCACTCCTTAATAGAATATATATTGAGTTGATACTTGAAGAACTAGACTCAGAAATCTAGCTAGTGTTTAACGATGATTGTTTTTTAAATATAAAAAAATCAATTATTATATAAAATCTTCTAATGAATTTTAAACTAGTTTCTCATATTTCAGTTTGATGTAAAGTATCAGCTGAAATAATAATCTACATAAGCTAGGGACTTGACAGTGTATAGGAAATTTTCTTGTATGCTTATATATGTGCGATATTGGTTGGTGGAAGGACTGATTTGAAAACATCCGTAAAAGAAATTACTTAAATATAGTTTTTTTAATTTCTGGGGTTTTAATCATAATTCATTAACGGAAATTATTATAATTAGAGAAGTCCGGGGATTTAAATAAAACTCTAAATACCTAATAGAGTTATTGGAAAGAGCTTTCTAGTTCTAGTGCAAAGAGTTTTCTATTTCTAGTGCAACACTGAAAACTAAGGCGCTAAGGCCCACAACCAAGAATAGGAGATCCCTTTAGATTTCACATACTAAAATTTTCTTACAATATTTAATTTAATTAATTATTTTTCTCCATAACTAAGATATGTTATATGGTATAGCAAATTAAGCTCTATATCAATATGATATGATAATTTAGTGTATTAGGGTGTACTAAAGTGGAGCACACCTTTAACAATCTATTATAGTGTTCTAATTAGACTAGAATTACATAAACAGAGCAAGGGGGGACGTCTCACTCTCTCTGTTTTTCTAATTTAGATTAGAGTATGAGAAGGAAAATCCCAATTCCTAATTATATTAGGAAAGTTTCCTAATTATTTGAGGAGTTAGATCTAATTAAATTAGAGTTGGAATCCAAAAGAGATTCTTTCCTTCCTAATACGGGGCATCTCACCCTATGTGCATATATATATATATATAGAGAGAGAGAGAGAGAGAGAGAGATCAGTCTCAATTGAGAAGCCCTAAGAGATCAATCCAAAGAGTAGAACAATACCCCTTTCTTGCCACAATCTGGATGCCCTTCCTTCCTTACAGTCTGCAGGCCTCTCTCTACGTTTTGATCGTACGTCCACTCCTCCCTCTCCTAGCTTGGAACGTCCAACCTTGTTGAGTTTTAATATTCTTCAAGATTCAAAAATTAAATAGAGATCTAGAAAAGAAAAAGAAGAAAAAAGATGAACAACTATTAACTTCAATTGGTGAAAAACCTTAAAGCTTAAAGAAAGTTGGTGTCAATTGATAAAGAGAAGATGAACAACCATTAACTTCAATTGGAGAAAAACCTTAAAGTTTAAAGAAAGTTGGTGTGAATTGATAAAGAGGTTCTACCCTTCAAGAAGTATGTTTCTTCTAAATTAATAAAATCAAATAGATCTTAGCTTGAACTTGAAATCGATGAATTTCAATCCAGGACCATCTAATAAAAAATTAAAAAGAGACATTGTTTCAGTTTTACGTCCTATTTTATTTCTTTTAAATACTAGCATTCCAACTTTAGCTAAACACTCCACACTTTGAGGTATTTTGAGTTTGGTTTCAAAATTCTTTCAAAACTTATATGAAGTTTTATTAGTTCTCTTATGGAAAATTTTATTCTCAATGTGATAAGTAGAAAGAATAGCCTCCTCCCACAGGTTTGAGAATAAACCTGGACTCCCTAAGATGACATTCCTCATTTATTTTAGAGTTAGTTTTTCTTTCTGCGTTCTAATTTGTTCGGGAATATAGGAAGTCGTTCTTTAATGAATAATCAATGAGTTTCAAAAATTCGCTAAAGAGGAATGAATCATATTCCCCACCTCTATCTAATCTAAGTCTCTTAATTTTATTTTTTAATTAATTTTTACTTTATTTTATATTTAATAAATATCTCTAAGGCTTCATTTTTACTTCTTAATAAGAAGACTCTAGTGATCTTAGAGTAATTATCTACAATGGTAATATAATACCGTTTACCTCTTCTAGTTATAACATTTTTTAAATCTCCTAGAGCAGTACGAATTAAGCCTAAATATTATGATTCTCTTTCTATATATTTAAGACTTTTTATTGAATTTTGATTCTATGCAAGTGCAACATTCACATTTCTCAAATTTTGTGTTAGAAAATTCAAAGATCAGACCCCAAGTGTTTCATTTTCTTAATAAAGGAAACATTCACATGTCCTAATCTACTGTGCCAAAATTCTACAAACTCAAGCATGTAAGTAGAAGAGGATGAAGCTTTATTCATTTCATTCTCAATTACATTCAAATAAAAAAGACTCTTGCAACAATACCCCTTCCGAACTAAGTTCCCATGATGAGTTAAAATTAGATTTTCACTTAAAAAACAAGTTTTAGACCCACTTTGTTCAGAACAAAATACATAAATTAAATCTGTCGTAATCTTTGAGATGTGAAGGACATCATCCAATGCTAGGATCTTTCTGTAAGACAACTTCATCTACACTTTCTATTTGCCAAAAACAAGTAAAGATATTAATTTTTTCATGAAGACTCCCCTCATCTCCAACTGGTGTGTAGGAGGAAAAGGTCCATATGTCGCTACAGATGTATTTAGTAGCCCTTGTGTCCACTATACAATTCTTAACCTTGTAGACTAAGTTGACCTCAATAACAATCGCTACATTTGTATCTACTTTAGCTATGTAAGCTTGTTGTCTTGTAGAATCTTTTTCCATCTTCATGTGTCTGCACTCAGATGCATAATGGCCAAGTTTTTCATAGACAAAACAATCAACCTTCTTGGAAGTCTTACTATAATTCTCTTTGAAAGAAGGTTTCTTGAGACTTTATAGTAGGAGAAGCAATCATTTGGAGTTAGCTTAGCTAACAATTCCTTAATGAGCAATAAGTTGGTCCAGTTGTCCTCGCCCTGACGCTCATGTATTGCTTTCTTATCATTAGCCCATAAGTCTTTTTTATCAGTAAATAAGATCAATGCATAGATGAATCAGAAACATTAAACATTTTATAACTTTATAGTAGTTCCTGGTTAGAATTTCCTCTGTCGAGATGAAGTAGTATTATGTTAAGCTGTGAAAAATAATCTTTTCACCAATATATAGGACACATTGACATGATTTAGAATATTGGATCAAGGTACATATCAATAAGTCAAAAATTAGAAACATATCAATATCTATCGAGGAAACGAATAGAAATGTTGTGAAAAGTTATAGAAATGTTGGAAACCTAAAAAACTCATGAAAACTTAAAGTCAAACCTATTTTAGTGTAAATATGTGATAAATATAATCTATAAATGTCATTTTAACCATATATATGAGTTTTTGAAATGCATTACTTCCTAAAAGTGTAGATATAATGTGTGTAAATACATCAAAAATTTAGACAAATAGGAAATAGTCTTCTAAATTCATGAATAAAACAATCAATTTTAAGCATTACACAAAGATTTAGATTACCACATCATTAGCACAAGTGTATACAAGTAGAGGCACAATAAAAGCATTCAGTATATGGGGCATACACATGTAAACAAGTAGAAGCTTAATAATACATTCAGATTTATGTATTACAATGAGATATTGTTACCGATTAGGTACATCAGTACTACTATAAGTTATGTGTGGGTTAGATATCTCTAGTGCCACTACTGGTCAAATTTCATCCAAGCCCATATAGCTTTAATACCAATTAGCCTAGTAGTCTCTATAACCTGTTTGTATAGCTCAAGAGTCCAACTAGATATTTTAAACTAATATAAGGAATAGTATATATATATATGTGTGTGTGTGTGTGTGTTTCAAACCTATATACTTAATTTGTAGGTTAAAATATATGGTTATTTTATTTTTTATTGTCAAAAATTAAAACAAATATTTTTCCAAGTTTTAGGGGTAGTGTAGGGATCTAATAGATCACCCTTAGAACACTAACATATGGATGAGTGGATTTGCTAATTTTCATGAGATTATATTGTTGTTTTATGGATGAGTTTAGTATTATGAGACAATGTGTTTAGTTGAGATTTTTAAAATTTTCTTTTGTAGTTTGATGGTTTTTCTTTTGTAGTTTGATGATTTTGTTATTATGTATGAATAAGAGTGGCTTATGGTATGAGATATATAATTAAATTGATTTAACATAAGTTATTAGGTTTCACTCGATTACCCACTATTTATTCTATAATCACCTCATTTTTACACCACAATAGCCTAGAGAAGTCTCTCAATTTGAGAGAGACCCCCTCCCCAGGAAAAAAAAAGTCTCTATCCTTTGGATAAAAATGACCAAAACACCTTTATAAATGATCAAAATACACTTGTTCAAAATGACAAAAATATCCTCAATTTTTTTTCCAAAATGCCTTTTAAAATATTTAAAAAGACTGACCTTTTTTTGGCAAAGCAACATTTTCCTACGTCCATAACCCAACACCCAAGCAATCCATGTATCCATAATCCATGACACATAATCCTAAATTAAATCGAAACCCACATACCTATATCCACATGACTCAACTCAAGATCAAAAACTCAAATCCTCAAAGTTTACTTCTATTAATATTAGAGACCTCTTTTTCTTTTGTTTCACATCCCAAGACTTTCATTCTTAAAAAAGAGCTTTACCCTCAAAGATGAAAACCTTTCCCTATGTCTACACACCCAAGATTTCCCTTCTTATAAAATAAAAGTAAATCGAAGATCACCCCTTCTTTGACCACCCCCTTTTTCACTCCATATCCCCAAATAACCTTAATGCCCATGAGGGAGTTTAGTCCCACATGGAGTAGGAGAGACTTCCTCCCCATTATCCTTCTCTTATAATAAACCCCATCACTTTTCCCTTGAGAGACATCTAGAAAATACCCATCGCTTGGATTTTATAAAGCTTCACCATTTTGCTCTTGTCTAAACCTTAGCCTTCTTTTTAGTTATCTAATCTTTAGCTTGAACCCTCATACGAAAGTTTAGGGGAATTAAATATTTATGTTTTTTTAACTCATTAAAGAAATGAGTCAAGTGAAGTCTCTCAAAGCTACATAAAGGATATCCAATCTCTAGGTTTAACCCTCCTAAACCATTTTTGGAGGATTAAAACTTTAGGTTTTTTTCACGTTTTTGAAGAGTTTTAAAGTGAGGAGATGTACAAAAGTTTTGAAAAAGAAGAAATTGGGAATTGGAGTCATAGTATTCAACCATACTCAAGGTTGGATCCCTCTTCAATTTTATTCTTTCCTTTATTTTAATTTCTTTATTAGCATTTCTTACTTGTTCTAATTCTTTATTTGCTTTCTAGTTAGTTCATTTCTATTTGTTTCTTTTAGCTTAGTTTCTTTCTCTTTAATAATTTGCTCTTGTACTTTAGTTTATCTCATTTGCTTTTGCTTCTACTTTATTTTTCTAGAAGTTGGGTGGTCCTACCTTTCCTTCAAGAGTGGAGGGTTTCTCATTCACCACCTTGAAGGAGAGATAGGAGCCTCAACCCTATCTATTCTCTCTTAACTCCCCTTCTTAAAGTTTTTTTTAGTTAATTTCTTATCTTAAATATTTTACTTTGCCTCTTTGCTTCTAGTCTATTTTTTCTAGAAGTTGTGTAAAGGTCCGACATCTTCTTCAAGGTAGTCAAGATCCTTCTACACCATCTTGAAGAAGGGGTAGGAGCCTCTATTATTTCCTTTCTCTCTCTTTATGCATTTGTTTTCTTTAAGTGTAAGTGTTAACAAGCCAAAGGGTGAGCCAAAGGCCCCCAAACTGGGATAGTGCTTAAAGCACTACGCTTCTCTCTCTTATTTTGGGAGCTCTTGGACAATCATTTGGTTGCTTACCCCCTTGGATTTTCTTCATGCCCCTAGTTGTTCTAAATCTTTAACCCTACCTAGGTTAGTTTTTAATCCTAATTAAGCTTGCCCACTTCATCCATACCTGCAAGAGCCTAAACTGCTTAAATCATCTATAAAATACTAAAAAGGCATAAAACAGAAAATCCAAAAAAAAATTCAACAAGTTAGCATGCTTGAACTACGTTTAGCATGATCCCATTCGTTTGGATACATAGGCGGCCCTCATGGGTTCAGCCCGGCTAGATTAGGTTTTCCTTTGGTTTTCCCCCATTATAGTTCTTCTATTTCTCCAATGCATATAAATTGTTATATTAGCATGATAACATGATTTCATTTCAAAGCATGTCATGTTTCGTATGGTTTTAAAAAAGCATTTTTTCTCCTTATAGTTTCTCCTCTTTTGATTCATATCTGAGTAGTTGGTAATCATCCTTGAATGAACGTTTAGGGGTGCCTAATACCTTCTCCTAACCTAAGCGAATCTCTTACCCTAAATCTCATTTAGACTTTGCTTTATCCATTATACCCAGAGATCTTATTTTATCCCTAATTTAACTAGGCACCGACTCTGTTTCAAGTTATTTAGCGTCATTCTATGTTTTGGGAAACTTTTTATAATTCTAAAAAGCGATAAATTATCAATAGGTATATGCTATAAAACAGGTAAAAATGAGGATAATATTTTAGGCAGTTACCTAATTATCTGATATGTAATTGGAAATCTTGACCCTACCATGTAGGGTAAGGATAAAGCATGGAAGAAATCATAAATAAATAAGGGAAAGGTCTTGTGTGACCCTTACCCTACCCATTGACAGTCCTAATCCGGATATCTCTAAGCCACCACAATTGTTGGAAGACTAAACCTTATTAATTATTGAAATAAATGGTTTTGAAAGGGTAGAGCCCACAATCTCCCTCTACCATTCGTCCAAACCTTTTGGTTGTGCCTAAACCCCTTATAATAGGACAAAGATTGGGGAGCTCCAGTATCTCTCGAATCAAAGCTTCTACTTGTATTTAAGAACCTAATGGAGTGATATTAAACCTTAATTAGATGTAACTCCACTTTGTGCATATAAACAATCCTTTAATGGCTTGTTTAATAGCTATTCTGAATCCTTTCATGTGTTGCTTCTGCTATATATAGAGTATCTATTAGATAGGCATGGGATACATCAAGATTAAAATTGTATCACTTTTTGTTTTCTGGATATGGATTATTAATGTGATCTATTTAAGAATACTTTAGTATAGATTGGCTACATTTCTATCTAGTTTGATTCTAAATAAAAGCATGAACTTTGTTCAATGAAATCCTTGTCAGTGGTTATTATAGTATTCAAATATATTATTTTGCATATAATTTTACACCTTCTATTTTTTACAGAACAAAATGTTGGACAACTAAGGGGGTGTTTGGCATCGTTCCTCAAGAACGATGTTATGTACCCTAGGAACATAAATGATTTGGAGGTGTGTTTGGCAAACTTAAGAATCAGAACGATTCTCAAAGAACACTAAGAACAAGTGTTCTTAGCATAGTTTTTAGAGAACAAAAAAAAAACCTATTTAAGAGTGTTCTTTAAAAATTGTGAAGGTCAAGGCTTCGCAAATATCCAAAGGGTTCCTCATCCCTTCCTTTTATCTCTTTCTCTGTTTTTATATCCTACACAAGGGATCCCAAAAACAATTATTGTTCACTACCCCTATTTTTGGTTGAAGCCCTCCAACCCATACAAAGTTCCTCCTAATGTGACAATGTTAATAGTTTACATAAATGAAATCAATAACAATGACAACGGAGACTGCATTTGGCATTACATGATGCAGAAGATCTTATTTTATTTTTTGTTGGTTGTTCTTTTTTTCTAGGTTCAGCTTCAACTGGTATTCTAGAACTGAATGGCAGTGTGTCAAAAGTTGTAGCATTTTGTGAGCAGTGATATAGCATCCAAGGACAGAGCCATGTGGGGGCCTATGGGGGCATGTTCCCCCCTCATCTGATCTACAGAAATTGTCTAGCAGGTGTGAAATTTTCCTCAACCATTCCAAGAATGCAGTGGATCGAATGGTTAGAGCATTTGAGTAGGTTTGTTTACTCACCTAGGCTATCTACTAGGTGGGATTAATTTATCTGGAACCCCCTACATGTGTGGTCGTGTGTCATATTTCTTGGTATTCCTTTTATAGGGAGTAATTATATTTTATAACAATCATACTGTATATATATTTTTTTTTTTGGAACTCGGGGTGTCCCCAACCTTTTGGGTTAGGACTAGTCCCCAAGGGTGCGACGTGAGCCCGCAACCCGCCACACCAGGTAAGTCCAGGTAAACCCGTGCGGGGCTGGCCCCAAGAGGGAGTGAGAAATGGAACCCAAGACCTTCCACTTGAGAATTACTTCTATGTATTGTTGATATCAGCGGTTTAACTATAATCTGCTATTTAACTATAATCTTTTTTTATGGATCCATAAGGAGTGAAATATAGTATTTCTTGGCAGTGAAGTTAACACATACTAATGGGTGATCACTTTGTTAAATTTTATAAGAATAGAAATGCAATTAGAAAAAGAGATTATGATCTACAACAATGAGGACTGCATAGTGATTAGTGAGTAATAGTGATGGCCCTATTGATGTGCCTTGACAACCGTAGAGATAGGGAATGCAAATGGTCGACAAGTAATGACACGAGTTAAGGATGAAAGAGCATATGCAATTTCTATGCACATGAGTTAAGATGGACGAGCTGATGCAATTGATATGCATTATCATGCCACGAGAGCTTGATCAGTGTTTTATATTTAATTTAAGATTTGTATTCATGACAAATTTGACTTTTCTGTTTTATGTTTAAATAATATGACATTGTTCCGTTATCTTTGCACTATTATATATTTCATTTCAATACTTCTTATAATAATAATATAATATTTTTAGATGTTACTAAAAACATGGTAGGATATCGCAAGTGCTTGTGGTCCCTCCTTGTGAAATTTTTTTGAAGGAAATATATACTTTAGGGAAATTTAATGAAACCTTATCTATACTAATCTAATAGCAATTGATGTGTCACTCTCTTGAATTTCCATTATTTGATCCCAAAGTTTTAATCAAATAGCAATTGAATCCCATGTTTCACTCTCTTGAATTTCCATTATTTGATCCCAAAGTTTTAAGATTTATGATGTGGCATAACACTCATGATGGTTAAAGCTTGCCAGCCAACGTCTCATCTCACTTCTCTCCTTCTACTTCTCAAACTCTAATAGTTAACACTCATTATGGTTTAAAACTTTCAAGTGTGCTAATTATTTAAGAGGTAGTGCCTTAGGTTTGGAAATGGATTTCATGGGTACGTTAATTATTTCCCAACTTTCAACCAACACGTCTCCTCTCCATCTACTTCTTAAACTCTAATATAAAACATGGCAACCAACACCTCTTCTCACTTCTCTCCCTCTACTTCTCAAAAGACACAACTCTTAAACCATATCTTTTTCCCTCCAAACAACATTGCATTCTCTTTCTTTTTCTCAATCAATAATCAAACGAATCACACAACATTGCTCTCTCTCTCTCTCTTTCTCTCCTCTCAATCTAGAACCAAAAATAAATAAATTCTATTTCTCTTCTCAATCAATAATCAAACGAATCACACAACATTGCTCTCTCTCGATCTCTTTCTCTCATCCTCTCAATCTAGAATCGACGAAAATTGTCAAATTTATAATATGTATTTGGACTGAACTCAAGTAATTTCACATCAACCGCATTATTTTTGCATGTGAGTTTAATACATTCATATCTTTATATAATTCTCTGCACTTTCATTTTATTTTTCTCCCTGTTTGTGATTGTATTGTCATTTACTTTGTTCTCATGTTTGCATCAATTTTCAATTTTCCTCCTTAAAATCATTTTTGGGCATTCATGTTTTAGGTATTGAGACACGCGGTTAGGCCGCAACCCCAATTAGAAGTTAGTAATATGTTCTAAGTTAAGGGCGGGTGGAGAGTACAACACTCTCACCCTCTTGGGAATGGAACCCGGAACCTCCATCCTAAGGAAGGGATACACGTACCACTAGGCTATTCACATGGTGTTTCATGTTTTATTCTTTGCTCTCATGTTTTCATCTTTTGTGAATTATTTTTTGGGTGTTCGTGTTTTCTTTTCCCAGGTATATATTTATTTTTTCATCCTTTTCCTAAATCTTTCCCCTGGTTTCATCTTTGTGGTGTATTTAATTGTGCTACTCGAAACCATTTTGGTGCATGCAATTGTTGAAATCGTCATTGTATCCAGGCAATTAATTTGTTGTTTTTGTTGTGCTTTAATTTGGGTGAATAATTGTGTGGATACATAACAAAACTTTTCCAAAATTTCCTGTTTGCTGCAGGCATGAAATTCAGTGTAATTATGTTTTCCATTATTATTCATAAACTCATAAATTGCTATTATATTTTTTTATTAATTATTTTATTATTCTATGCTCAAATTTTTTTAAGCTCGTGTATCGCTCGGGGGATTTGGTAGTAATTATAGATGAACATTTGATTATGCAATATTGTTGAAATAATAAAATAGTGATATTAGTTTTTTTTCCTATCCAAACGCATTTCTATTGTTTATGTGTTTATATCCTTTAGAAATAATTTACTTTTATTCTCTCTATCCAAACACAATTCTGTCGTTTTTATTCTTTAGGAATGATTCTAACTGCCTGTTACCAAGTAGGTTCTCAGCACAAAGTCATTCTAAAAAATTCAAGATCAATCCCTTTCCAAAATCAGTGAATCACCAAGAATGAAGCCAAATGCACCCTAAAAAGTAACATATTCATAGAATCAGTATATCTAGGATGAATATTTTGGTTGAGTCATGAGTAATAATATGAGTAGTCTCTACTATAATTAGGGCATTAACAACATGTTGTTTTGTTACAACAAATAAACAAGGCACATGTAGAAGATAAAGAGAGTGATTCTCCATTCACTGGTCATCAATGCAAATCTCCGTTTTCATTTTTCAATGACCCCACACCTTGGAAGCTGCAAATTATCAAGATATCAACCACCACTCAAATCATCTTATACTTAGACTAATAAAACAATAATCAAATCGAATATGTATATACATATGCATGTGTGCACAAGCATATATATATATATATAATGGCTAATGCATATAGTGGTTTTCAGGATCACTAATAATGAGATAGATTGTCCCTTAAATTTCACGGAACCTCATCTTTTCCTTCCATTTTCTCTCTCTTTGTTGTTAAGATAAGAAAAAAACTCCACTATGGCAAGTAAGGACTTTTCTCATAGTACCAACAACATTGTATCACCACCTACACAACCTGCCTCAAAAGTACTACAGAAATCAATTTATCTTTCTTTTCTTTTTTCTAAAATCCTAATTGGGTTAGCAACTCTAAGAATTAATGCAGGTTCAACTGAACCTAAGATTAATGTGACATATGACATAACTTCTTGGTGCAAGAGGAAAATCCTCGACCACTTGTTGTGGCGACCAGAGTTTTCTTCATATCCCAACAATAAATAGAATGGGAGAAAATAGGGAAGCTGGGAGAAAGAACGAAAGCAAAGAGTGGAATTTGCCAGTCGGTCTCACATTATACAGTGAATTACCATCCATAAGATCTAACTGAAAAAAATTTACTTTCATAGGAGAGAGAGATCTCTCCAAATGGTCAATACACAATTCACTTATAAAGGCATGGACTCCAACATTTGCCCCATATATATAGTGAGAGAGTAGTATTTTATTGAGTCATGCTCATTGAGGCCTTAAATGAGTGGTTCCTAATAACGTGACAAGTGGCATGTTGTTTCAGAATCTAGCTATTGGATGTCAATTAAGATGGGTTGCCTGAGAGACACATGGAAAAAATTTAGCACGATCGCACATTTATAGATTGTACGATCGAAGATGAGAATATCAACCATTTCTATATCGTAGGTAGGTTCTAGTGAACCCTAGGAGATTAATGCTGCTGCAAATTAAAGTCTAATTAGATAGTCTAAACATGTCTGATCGGACTGATATTTTTGGCATGTGTCTACAACAGACTCAACTTAACATCCAATGGTCAGATTCTTAAAAACTATTTCATGTGTTATCTTGGACTGCTCATTAAAGGTAACGGTCATTAGTACCTCTCCTTATATGTGTGTGTGTGTGTATATATATATAGATATATATCAAGTATTTATATTCAATTATTTCTCCATTTATTAAACTTTAGAAATTCTAATCTTAACTTTGGAAAACAAATATACTTGTAATTAGAATATGTATAAATTTTGAGTTTGAATATGAGACTGCTTTGAAAACTTTTTGACCAAGCCCCATAGTCAATTCACTTAGTATGTAGACTTGATGAGTGATGGTTACCTTGTCTTGAAATCCTCCAGTCCTTATCACCATTAACAGCCCAGAAGAAATACCCAGTAAGGCCCTGGGCTCGACCAAACCCTATCTTGATCGTGACCGAGATGGCATCATCATATCCAATCCACGAAGTCCCCACGTACGAATACATAGACACAGTGACCGAATCATACACCACCGTAGCCTTGTTCTTCCTATTAAAATCCTTCACTTGGGAGAAAGTCATTACCCCCTCCTCTCCAGGTCCCACACCAATTGCATGTGCACCAATTCCATGTAATCCAGGCTTCTCGAGCTTCCATGTCCGGCCATAGAGTGGCAACCCCATGACCATCTTCTCTCTAGGAACTCCAGCTTTGATCCAAGACCCCACTCCATAGCTTGTGCTTACATTGCTTTTAGGGTCAAACAGAGCTGCATGAGCTCCAGTAACCGTTGTGTCCCAAGACCCACGATAATCAAAGCACATTACATTGATCCAGTCCAAGTTCTTCCGAATGGAAGCGGCGGGATATGTACGGTAAACGTCGAAGAGGAAGAAATCAATGGCGGCGTTCACGGCTGAGGTGAGCAAAAGAGGTGGGTGGTTTTTGGTCTTAGCTATCTTATTAATGGCGAACCGCCATTCTTCGAATAGGTAACCTAAGTCATTCATCTCTTTGGGGTTAGTGGGGAATTCCCAGTCAAGATCAAGGCCATCGAATCCGAATTTTCGTGCGATTTTGATAGCAGAGTTGATGAATGCACGACGTGATGATGCATTTGCTGCCATTCGAGCAAAGACATCTGGGTCTGCGCCTCCGCCGCCTATGGAGAGAATGGTCTTCACTGGAGGATTCTTATGATGGAGGGTCGAGGTGAAGTTAGAGAGCAAGATAGCCTCTGATTTTGAAACCTCAAACTTAAATGTAATGCTGTTGGGCATGAGAAATGCGTAGAAGATGTGAGTAAACAAGGTTGTATCAATGGCGGAAGGCGGGAAGTCGGAAGCCCATGATGGCCAGTAAGCGGCTTTGATCACCGGAGTCGGAGAGACACAATCGACAGTTATCGTTGAGAAGACAACAACAAAAAGCAAGAGCAAAGATCTGAAGACTGCCATGGTTTGGTGTATGCATGTCTTCTATGTGTGTGTTTACTTATATAAATTAAGAACAGTAAGCTATGATTGATTAATTTGAGTTATTGACTTATATTATGGTGTTAGGTAAGTGAAATAGAATTTAGAAAGCCGTCCTTTGACCCATTCATGCACTAGTTCCCCAAAACAAGCCCAATTATAGGGATGATTTGGTACCTACTCAAATAAAATAAGGGCATTTCTATATGGAATAATAGCATTTGGTTCGACCAGTCATGGGCGATTAAGAAACAACCAATTATATAAATAATTGATATCACGGGTGGATTTAGGGGAGCATAATCAATTTGTCATTAAAGATTATGTAGAGAGAATATTATAAGCACCCAATTTGCACCTCATAAAGCCTACACTACATGACCCCTTAAGCTTGAGCTTGAGAGAGATTGTCATAAAGAAAATAAGCATATTATCTACAAACATACCCCCCTGCTCTAGTTGAATCATAGACCCAAAGAGAACCTTGTTTTTTTTTATTTTGCAGACCTTTAGGTGAAAGAGAACAACATATGAGCTTATACCATCCTTTATATTCCACTTTCAATTAAAGTTATACCCTCCTTTATATTCCACTTTCAATAGCAATAGTTTTTGTAGGACGACTATGGTTTAACCTCTATAGATAACTTTATGAAGAGGAGTTCTTCATAATTCATAACTTAGCATTTTCCATCAGGTTTTTTTTTGTTTGGAGAGAAAATATGGTGGAAAAAAAATTCTTAGAAATAATTTTTCATTTGCGCTAAAAAGTTTATTTTTCAATATTTCAAACAGAAAGTGGCTTTCTCCTGAAAATAATTCAGTGTACTTACTTTCCCTCCAAACAAATGCAGCCTAAAGAATCAAATGAACCATACCAAACATTACTATTTTTATTTTTTACATTGAACTTTAGCTATAACAAATGCTAATTTGAAATAATACAACCCCAAACAAATTAGTAGACTTCTCCTATAATTCACCCATTTCACATTTTCTACTGCCCACAAAAAAACTTCAATAATTGTATCGACGCGGATGCCATCATAATCATATCTTAATCCAAAGTCTTGAAGTGGTGATCCATTCATAATCATATCTTAATCAATCCCCTCCCATCATCCCTTTTTAAGAGAATCCCTCTTTAAATTTTTCAGCGATGCGATTATAGCTATCGACGCGGATGCCATGCCATCATGCAAGAAACGGAGCCACTTGTCTCAAACCGGACAATAACTCCACAATATCCTGCCATATTTTATTGATTGATCGATCGCCTTATCGCGTGATCAAATGGTGATTAGGCCTTGGTAGACACAACTTTATTTGTATTAATACCTTGGTCTAATAAATACATATGCATAGGTATGCATTACTTATTACTTAATAGTGGATTTACATATATGTACTTTCCTCAACTTTAGTCTATTAAGTAACCTACTTCCACAAGATAGTGGCAGACAAGACCCAGTGATATCATTATCTTTCTAAGGCATAATTGTTTGACTATCCATTGAAATTCAAGTGGGAATCAAATGTCCATGTAAACAAAGGCCTTCACCGGCTTTTATATATATATATATCATGTGAGTGGCTTATGTGATTGTCCAACTTTGGTGTATGTTTGTAGAGAACAGTGAGAGACAAGTGGGAGTTTAACTAATGCTTCTTAATATTCCTGGAATTGTATCTAGAGCCACCAACCCCCATTGACAGTCGCCCCTCGTGCACTCGCCCCTTTTTTGAGACAAAAAGTTTCTGTGTTAGGTCATTGTGAGCCCTGCCAGAAAATCCTGTCGTTTTCCTTGATGACAAAGGGTACAGTGCAAGAGGGGGTGACTGTGGGGTTAGCAAAATCCATAGCTCAAAATAGATATATGGTAGAGAGAATTCCATTAGGACTTTTATTATCAGTTTATAATTGAAACAGATATTGGTGTTATATATATATATATATATATTTATATTTGTTATAAGTTCATAATTGATATCTATTTTTTATATGTTCCTATGTAGGGCTGTCAACAGGCCAGCCGGTTGGGCCATGTCCTGTCCAGGCCTAGCCTGACCAAAGAAATATGTTGAGCCCAAGCCCAGTGGGTTCAAACAAGTCAAGCCCAGCCCAGCCATACCCTAACACCGGCCAGGCCGGGCTCGGGCCAAATTGTTTTGGGCAGAAACTCCCAGCACTTTTCATCTAATGGCAAAAAAATTGTGGTAACTTTGATGGTCACTATATGAAGCGTGAAACTTTTTCAGTCATAACCAATCCAACATGAAAGCCACCATGATAATTCAAATCAAAGAGAAAAGGTAATGTCGGCTTTAAACTTTGCACATAGAACACTTCTGGTATTGTTCCATTTAAGAGGTTTGTTGATAAATTCAGCAGTGTAATTATAACTGTTGCTGAATTATTTTTTAAGAGACTGAACATGGCTTAACTTTCTACCCAGCACATGGGCAAAATTCCATCTTTAACAACTATCTTTGTAGCTCCAGGATGTTTCAGTTTACGCTCCTACCTATTCCCGGCCCGGCCGCAACCTTTTTCTTTCAGATCTGGATCCATAACCATGGTCGATTTCATAAGCCACCAATAATGTCTTCATAATTATTTCGCATGAACAAGGTAAACTACACCCCGTTGCTTGCTCCAATGGTAGGATGTGGCCTCTCTTACGAGGGACGTCGTGGAATCCATTCCCAATGGGTGGCGACTTGAAACTAGCACTAATTGATGTGTTGAACTAACTGTAGATAAATGATATTGCCAGCAAAAAACAAGGTAAACTCAACATATTGCCATCATCTAAAATTTCCAAGCTTGAAGCAGGTCAGGAAAATGCTGAAATGATAATGTTCATGCCTATAAAGAGTTCCTAACTAATCCCGCCAAAAACATAACTACAGGTATTATAACTCCAGGATGGGCCAGGTCTGGGCCAAGCTCGAGCTTCAGGCAGCCAAGCCTTAGCCCAGCCCAAATAAATATGGGCCTATGTTTTTAAGCCCGGCCCTAGCCCTATGGGCTATAACAACAGGCTGAAACTGGGCCATTTCTGGTTCGGGCCACAGGGCCAGAACAACCCATTGACACCCCTATCTAACGACATCAAATTTTTATTTTTAATATAAATAAAGAGTTAAGTGCCTTTTTTCTCACCCTAAACTAAAAACATCACTGCTTAGGGCGTCGTTTGAGAATATTTACCAAGACAGTATGTATTCCACTATTAATCTTATAGTGATTGGCTTTTATTTGCATAGCTTAAGGGTAGATATGTCAAAAATATGCCCATTTCTCATAATAAAAATGCAAATTAAGAATACCCTATTTGATAAATATGTCAAAAGCATGCCCTTTTAGCTAATAAAAATTGAAGGCATGCCCTTTTATGTGAGGCGCAGATAATAAAATACAATTTGTCATTCTAATGAATATATATATATATATATGAAATCCAGTGCAAAAAAAAGGCCATTATTTCTTCTTTTTTTAAAAAAAAAATTATAATTTGGATTTCACCAAGGCAATTTATACATGGTATTTTGATGGGCAAGTTAATATCCACTACCAAACACCCCAAAGTGAGATTACAAAGCTTAGAGCAAAGCGATTATGATTTAGTAACCTTATTACAGTCATGTAATTCCTTAATATGGGTTACTCAGGCCCGGCCCGTCCATTAAGTCATCAAAGCCCGCGCTTTAGGCCCCAAAAAATGAAGGCCCCAAAGCATGAACTTTGATGGCTTTATGAACCTAATTTGGTGAAAAGAAACCCTAGTACCATTTTATAGCGAGTCCAATTAAACAAAGACCCCATTTAGAATTCTCGCTTTAGGCCTCCAAATGGCTTGGGCCGGCCCGGGTTACTAACCTTATTACAGATACATAAAACTTCATGAATCTGTCTTTTATTTCAATAAGCCTTGGCTATTCCACGGCTCAACCGATTTTTTAAATGAAATCCAGTGCATGTGAAAGGCCATTAGAACTTGGATTTCAGTTACGCCATTTATATATACATTGTTGGTATTTTGACAGGCAAGTCAAAATCCACTACCAAACACCTTAAAGTGAGATGATTATGGTTTAGTAATAGCACCAACGATAAAGTAACGGTCATGTTATTCCTTAATATCAGTTACTTATAACCTTATACAAATACATAAAACTTCATGAGTCTATGTTTTTTTTCAATATTACGAGGCTATTCCCACATCCCTTTGATTGCACACGAGAGGTTATGCTCCCCATGCCTCTGAAGCTGCAACAATGGAAACCCATAAGTACATTGAACAACCAATCGAAACCCAAAATTATCAGTAATCATCAAAGACTACCTAAAGTCTAAGGTCTCGTTTGGTTTGGGTTATTGCACTAGTGATTGATTATACAACAAGCACTGTCATCAATATGCGTTGTGAATAATTATGTTCGGTTAGCACTCTGTCAATAAGCGATTATTTGGTATTTTGAAAAAACAAAAAGAAAAATGATATTTTAAGAAATCTCTCTCAATCATAAAGGTTTTGTAGTCCTCATGAGATTCAAAATTTGGTATTTACAATAATTTTCACATAATCTTAAAGGTGCATAAACAGTTATGCTCTACCATAATCACCCTCCGTCGAGATTATAGAATCACCGATTATTTACATAATTTGTTGTTTCATAATCATGTATGGCAGGTTGAACGAAATGCTATTATTTCATAATAATCCCAACATAAGTGGTTATTAATTAAATCAATTTCAATAATCCAAACCATATGGCCCTAAATTAGAATCTACGTAGATTCATATTGAGTTCGGATGGCCAACAGCGCACGTTGTTGGGTTCTTGCTCGTTTGTGTCTTAACAAATGTGGAGCCCATACTTTGTTGATGTGGATATTCTAACCCCTTTGAATGTGGAGGGGCACTTTTTTTAAGGCACAAACGGGCAACAACGCAACAACATTTCATATGAGTTGTATGATCAATGTAAACAGGTCATTACCAACCTTCTTGAGAAAGCGGCCAGTTGTTGTCACTGCCGACATGCCACACATAGTAACCGAGCAGTCCCATCTCTTTAGCATAAGAAACCTTGGTAAAGATAGTCTGATGATCGTCGAAACCAATTGTTAAGAGTATCTCAAGATGTGTTAGCAAATCTTGAGATATGGAAAGTAGTGTTCGGATTATAGTAATGGTCTTGTATACATTTAGCATATCCTAGATTAGTAAGTTCAGATTTAGAAGATTGTATATCTTGTAAATCTGTGAGATTGTCTTTCTATGTTTTACCTTGTAAACTATGGTTATATATATCAATAAGACAAACCGACAACCTAAGTTGGGTTACACAAATTACTAAGTGTAAGAAGGTTTTTCACATGGTATCAGAGCATACCAGGATATTGCTCGCCAATCTCCTCTTTGAAGACTCCTCTTCTTTGGTTTGTATTGAATCACAGTGCAAGCAATGGAGTCTCAATCTTCATCTTCCCTCTCAAGCACACCAACTTCTTCAATTTTTCCGACATTCAATATATCAAATATCTGTAATTTTGTTTCCGTCAAGTTGGATGGCACCAATTTTTTGCTTTGGCGATCTCAGATTTTGCCTATTCTTATCTCACAAGATCTCTTTTCTTATCTTTATGGCACGATCATTCCACCACCCAATATGATTGAAGACAAATCTGGTAGAATGATACCAAACCCTTCTTACCTTCAATGGAGACGTGCAGATCAATATGTATTGAGTCTCCTCAATGCTACTCTCACTGAAGGAGTTCTTGCGATGAATGTTGGCCTCAACAATGCTCGTGCTGTATGGGACGCACTCAACAATAACTTTTCCCAGCAATCTGAAGCTCGTGTGATGCAATTACATCTGCAATTGCAAACGATTAAGGACTCATTATCTGTGGCTGAATTTTTGGATAAGCTAAAGAGTCTCTCTGACTCATTGGCTGCAATTAATGAGCATGCTTCAGACAGAGATCTTGTTTTGTACGCTCTTGACGGATTAACCCCCGATTATGAATCCTTGGTAGCTACAATCTCTAATCGTGTGGAGTCAATTTCCTTTGCGGAATTACGGTCACGCCTCCTTGTTCATGAACAACGGCTTGCACAGTTCCATCCTCCAATCAATCCTTTGGGTTCCTCTCCAACACACAATGCTCTTATCATGTCTCAACAGCCACCCAACTCCAATCGTGGTCATGGTCGTGGGCGTGCACAGTATTCGAACCGTTCTCACGGATACAACAATACTAGAGGAGGTCGTGGATGTGGTATGGTCGGTGCTCCTCTTGCCCGTAATGGTGGCCGTGATGTTTGTCAAATTTGCAACACTCTTGGACATGTTGCTATGCGATGTCGCCAACATTTCAGTCACGCCTACCATGACGAAGCTCTTCATCAGTCATTTGCCCCATTCAGTTGGTATCCCGATACTGGTGCAACTAGTCATATGACTAATGATCCCTCATTGCTCCATCAAACATCTGATTATGTTGGTAATGATAGTGTTATGGTTGGTAATGGCTCTTCCCTCCACATCTCTCAAGTTGGTAAATCTCATCTATCCACTTCTTCCTCTTCCTTTATGCTTGATAATGTTCTTGTCGTTCCTAACATTACCAAAAATTTACTTTCTGTTGCTGCGTTTACTAGTGACAATAACTGCTCTTTTACCTTTACTCCTACTGGTTTATTTTTTATGAAGGATCTTCAAATAGGGAAAGTTCTCCTTGCAGGCCCAGTTAAGAATGATCTTTACCCCATTCCAGTTCATGCATCAAGCTCGCCTCTAGCATTTCTCGCCAACAAACCTTCCATTGAAATATGGCATCGGTGTCTTGGTCACCCTTCCGCTCAAGTGCTCTCTACTTTAAATTCAATTTTGTCTATTGGTTCTAAACCATCACAGAATGATTATTTTTGTTCAGCTTGTCACTTGACTAAAAGTAGACGATTATCTTTTAATAATGCAATACATGAGACAAAACTGAATTTAGTTTTGTCATGGTAGGCGTGATTGAAACGTTGGCGACATTGCATAGCAACATGTCCAGGAGTGTTGCAAATTTGAAAAACATCATGGCCACCATTACGGGCAAGAGGAGCACCAACCATACCATGTCCACGGCCTCCTCTAGTATTGTAGTATCCGTGAGAACGGTTCCAATACTGTGCATGCCCACGACCACAACCACGACCACGATTGGAGTTGGGTGGCTGTTGAGACATGATAAGAGCATTGTGTGTTGGAGAGAAACCCAAAGGATTGATTGGAGGATGGAACTATGCAAGCCGTTGTTCATGAACAAGGAGGCGTGACCGTAATTCCGCAAAGGAAATTGACTCCACATGATTAGAGATTGTAGTTACAAAGGATTCATAATCGGGGGTTAATCCACCAAGAGCGTACAAAACAAGATCTCTGTCTAAAGCATGCTCATTAATTGCAGCCAATGAGTCAGAGAGACTCTTTAGCTTATCAAAAAATTCAGCCACAGATAATGAGTCCTTCTTAATCGTTTGCAATTGCAGACGTAATTGCATCACACGAGCTTCAGATTGCTGGGAAAAGTTACTGTTGAGTGCGTCCCATACAACACGAGCATTGTTGAGGCCAACATTCATCGCAAGAACTCCTTCAGTGAGAGTAGCATTGAGGAGACTCAATACATATTGATCTGCACGTCTCCATTGAAGGTAAGAAGGGTTTGGTATCATTCCACCAGATTTTTCTTCAATCATATTGGGTGGTGGAATGATCGTGCCATCAAGATAAGAAAAGAGATCTTGTGAGATAAGAATAGGCAAAATCTAAGATCGCCAAAGCAAAAAATTGGTGCCATCCAACTTGACGGAAACAAAATTACAGATATTTGATATATTGAATGTCGGAAAAGTTGAAGAAGTTGGTGTGCTTGAGAGGGAAGATGAAGATTGAGACTCCATTGCTTGCACTATGATTCAATACAAACCAAAGAAGAGGAGTCTTCAAAGAGAAGAGATTGGCGAGCAATATCCTGGTATGCTCTGATACCATGTGAACACTACGTGAAAATGGGTTAAAAACTACACCAAAAGTCGGGAAAAACGACAGCTCAAGTCTGTCGTTAATTATGCGACGGCTGGTGTGAGTCGTGTATGTGTGACGCAATAAACGACTACCCTAGGCAGTCGTTCTTTGAGAAAACGACTGCCCTAGGCAGTCGTTCTTTGAGAAATAACCCTAAAACTCTCTTCTCTCGGTTTCTTCCTATCTCTCTCTAGCTCAGACGACTGCTCTCTCTCTCTCTCTCTCAGTTTCTTCCTCTCTCTCTCTCGATCGGTTTCTTCCTCCCTCTCACTGCTGTCGCTCATCTATACAAAGAAGGGGAGCTTTGATCGGTTTTTTCATTCGGATGTCTTGAGACAGAGCAACACAAAGAAGGGGAGCTTTGGATTTTCCCCAAGCAGAAGGACTTTCTCAAAGAGAATTCGAATTCGATCCGAGCGATCGTCGGAAACGCCACGGCTGGGGCTGATGCCGAGATGATCAATTCTTTGCCGAAATTGGAGATTATATCGAGTTACAGCGTCGGTTTGGATAAGATTGATTTGCCGAGATGCAAGGAGAAGGGAATTAGGGTTACGAACACTCCTGATGTGTTGACGGAAGACGTCGCTGATTTAGCAATCGGTTTGATTTTAGCAACATTAAGGGGCAAAATGAGAAACAAAGTTAAATTTTCGACTGGTAAACACGATCCGTGGACCTGTTTTTTTCTTTTCTGTTTTTTTAATAGTAAAGAATAAAGCAACTTTCCCTCAGCCCCGTTTATTACTGCACTTGCCATCGCAAGTTTTTTTGTAACTTTTGTTAATAAGAGACTTTGCCAGATTACCCTTTAATATGTTTCTGACTGGAAAACATGATTTATTTTGACTGGAAAAGACGAGTTACCATTTAAACATATCTTTAATATGTTTTGTATGTTTTTTTCAGTAATGATCAATAAAACAAGTTCATGGACCTTCTCTTTCAGCTAAAGCAGATAGGATTAGTTTCACATTGATGCTGAACTTAGATTCAAGCTGCCATTTTAATTATTTTAACAGTTGCAGCTGACTATGATAGTTGCATAGTGTAAGAGATGTTCTGGATATTTAAGCTAGACTATGATAGTTTACTATTTGTTCGCAGTGTAGAACATTAGCTGTCTTTACTGAAAACGGAGATGGCCCAATTCTCAAAATTCAATCTCCTTACATATCTGTGTGGCTTTTATGCATTGCTGTCTCTTATTGATTTGATCTTGTTTTGTCTAGCTAAACAATCATGTTACGGTTGAGATTTTTCATGCTGTCTTGCAGAATAATACACTTGCAGATGCTACTCAGAAATTTATGTAAAAAGAAAACCATATATTAGGTTTTGTGATGTGTAACTGATTAATAGACTAAGGACTAACTTTTTGTTGACTGACCTTGACTTCGTCACCTTTCGGTGGGTAAGGACTTGCTTTCCTTGACTGACTTTGCCTTATTATCTTTCGTTATTGAGGCTAGCTACTTTCTATTTTCTATGACAGCTAGCCGCTAGTGGAAATTAACTAAGGGGGTTTTTGCATATCATCTGCTGTATTCTATCAGGTTTTCTTTATCAAAAACCTGAGCTTGAGGCATCAATATGACTAAGTACCAATATACAACTCTCCCTAAGCTTCTTGAGCCCCACGTGTCAGTAAGTTAATCCAAGTTACCATTGATCAAGTTTAGGTATCACTTGACTAATTTGGTTAGCCTCACTGTATTTGAATGAAGGGGGTGAGCTATATCCTGAATCGAAATGGATAAGATTTTAGCTAAGTACCAAGTAATGAAAAATGTATACATATGACTTCAACCCTCCATGAGTTTCCATTAGGGTACCCAATTTCACCATCGGCCATCCACACACAAAATATTTGAGTACCTAATTTCATAGAATGGTGGCTGATTAAGTGTAAACTTGAGTTATCGAGATGATACAAATCTGCCTAATCTCATAAAAAAAACTAAGGCTTTATGAAATCACATGTAATGTACAGACTACTAAACTAATATGTTTCTACTGTTTCTAAGTATGATATTAGATAAAAAAAAACAGAACACTTACTCTATTGGCCTTTATGACTTTAGCAAGAAAACAGTTCACTAGTTGGGGATATGATTAGGGACTTCTTTCCTAAGGGGGCAAAATTGTGAACCTAAACTCAACTATGGTGTTCAGTTCAAATCTTCTTCGTCCAAAGGATAATTGTTGTTGATCGGAGGCGTGCGACCAGGCTTATTCATTCCCGTGTAGTCCTTCTGCGTCAGGTTCACAATCTCATTAGCAGCCTCAAGAAGCTTTTGTGATTCTTGAGGGACTGATAATTTTGACTTTGGAGAGCATCCCAAGCTGCCACAAGTTGAAATAGCCCCAGAATCTTGGGAGTTGAGTTGTATATTAATCAAATTGCCTTTGAAGTTAGTCCATACCAAATTAACAAAGTTAGTCTATTAATCAAAGGCTGATAGTGTGATCGGTATGTGAGGAGTGGGTTGTGGAAGAGATCGGATTTCAAATTGACTACAAAGGTCCTGTTCTATTCTTCTACTTCTTCATTAACCTTTTGCAATCTCCTTTTAGTTTGTTTTTAAATTTCCACGGGTTAGCAGCGGAAATGTGAATATTTTTTGAACTCATGATTAAAATTTCTAGTAATATCTAGTTTTCCTTGTTTTGGCTAATCCATCTGGGGATTTAGTTCCTCTCTTTTCTTTCTTGTATTCTTTTCTTTTTTTTGTCCTTATTTAAGTTTTTAATGCATTGACTACTGCATTTAATTCTTCTGCTGCTTCATGGGAATGTCTTTCTTTAGCTATTGGTTGATTTGTGATTGTATCTTTGCTGGGTTCTAAGTTTGTTGTGCTTCTTGGCCTTTTTCTTAGATTTGTATAGAAATTCGTGCAGTATTTTTGATGAAATGTGGTACTACTTTAGATTATAGATGCCAAGCAGCAAGCATAATTTTAGAGTGGCGGGTTTCCGCTAAACCATGCATGTATTCATGTATGAATTTGTTTTCTTCCTGTGTATGGAATTTTTTGATCCTGGGTTGTCGCCTTTATATTCTTTTCCTTTTCTCTCTCTCTCTCTCCCTCCCCCCGGGAATGTGTTCATTAGCTATTGGTTGATTTGTGATTGTCTCCTTGGTTCTTATTTTGTTGTGCCAACAAGCATAATTTACCACCTTCGGTACTCGTTAAGACAAGGTCGCCTAGTGGTGCCTAAATTTCATTATTTCATTTCCCGGGCACTAAAGGCATTACTGACAAAGGTGGCCAAGACCCACAAAAAGTTAGGTGTTTTGACAGAAGCATAAAAAAAAAAGAGATTTAGAGGTTGTTTCTACTTGTGTTGTGTCGTCTTGCATTTCCTGCATTTTATGGACTACTCTGCAGGTCTGGACACTTTTACACTGATGGAACAGAAAATTGGGGAAAAACTTGTTAGTTTTATGGAGAATGATTATGGAGGTATGTCTTGGTACTAGTAGAGAGTGAAGCTAGAGCTATGGTGGAGCTACTAGGATTAGGTGGTCAGGGCCTTGGTGCACCAATAATTGGGTGGATTAAAATTGGAAAAAAGATTGGATTATCCAGGAGGGTGGGAGAGTCGAATTAAGTTCTTGGGGATGTTTTGGGTAGAATTGGTGGATAGACTCTTGGGATACAGATACAATTTTATTCAGGGATTTTTAGTGATTGCTTTCAAAGTGAATCCGATCTACGGTGGAGCTAGTAGGACTAGGTGGCCAGGGCCTTGGTGCACCAAAAATCGGGCGGATTAAAGTGGGGAAAAAAGTCATGGATTATCCATTTGGGGTGGGAGAGTTGAATTACGTTCTTGGAGATGTTTTAGGCCGAAAGATTTTCTGTGAGATACACATACAATTTTATTCAGGGCTTTATAGTGATTACTTTCAAAGTGAATCAGATATTATTTGAGAGGGTAATTGGAAGGTTTTGTGGTTCCTCAAGCTTCGAGGGACTTTGGAGGACAGAATTGGGTGACTGTTTAACTTAAGCAAATTGGAGGATATATGGATCAATGATCATACGGGTGGAGGAAGAAGAGTGAGATGTTCTCTGCTATACCTTTTAAGAGAGACCCAAAAGAAAGCTTTAAGAAGTGTAAAAAATAAACACAGAATAGTGTTCTAGTTGAAAGGCGGGATGTTGGATTTGATGTACTTTTTTCGTGGATTTTTACGAAATTGAACTGTAGATAATAAAAGTATTGAAAATTTAATTGTCAATTTTTTTTGGTTTAATTTTTACGAATTTTTCCGATGGTTTTGAGTGTTAATGATAATTCATTGTTCTTACAATTGTCCCATTCTAGGCTTTTTACATAGATCACATTTAGTACTATCTTAATTTTTGCTGATACAATGTTTTCTTTTAAAATATCAGTGCTGATACAGTGTTTTTTTTAAAAATATATTATCTGTAGAGGGATTGATCCCTCCATCATCTTCTGACCAGCAGCTCTCCAGAGCTAGACACCACCTCTACGCCTCTTTTGCATCCCCGGCCAGCTCTTGATTTCTCTATAGCCTCTGTTTCAGGTTGGTTTTCTCTCTTACCACCTCAATTTTAATCTTCTCTCAATCCAGATTTAGATATAAAATTCCCTCTCTATTTTACATCTTCTTTTGTTTTCATTTTATTTTATTTCTTATCGATTTTTTTCAGATTTGTGAAGAGGGAAAACTCTCTACATTCGGTTAGACCAGTGGCTCTTCCCCCATTTGTGTTATGTGGACTTCATTTTGTCATTTCTTGGATCGAGCTTGAGCACCTCCAGCCACCAAACACCCTCATCTCCTTCTTCACACCCAGTCGTCGCAGGTATGATCTCTACCTCTCTTAATTTCTGTTTTATATCTTTTTCATTTATCTGTTTGCATGTCTATTGCTGCTTGCATGTTTAAAATTGTAAATCTGGGCATCCTAAAATCTGTGAACAACTCTAGGTTGTACTATTTAAAAACTGGTGTCTGAGACATCATTGTCTGTGAACAACTCCAGACAATGATGCGATCAATATAAGGCTTAAGACATAGTGTTTTTCCACTAATCTGCATGGAATGTTAGATTATAAAAGATTAAGCCTTACGGTTGAAGATTTTGACCTCACTTTTATCAAATTTAATGAAAATGTGATAGTCATCTAGACATCCTCTTGTCTTAAACATATCTTGTTACTTTTATTAGACAATCCCATTTTAAAATCAGAGCTCCCAACTGAGTTTAATTTCGTGTAATTTGAAATTTTGGTAACACATGTCCCTTTTGAATAAACTACTTATGAATAGAAGGTCAAGGTCAGTTACTCTTATAATCTAAGCTAAGGAGTATTGGTGTCCACCCCAGGCTGGGCCAGCTGTTGGGTTGTCCCAGTCAGTCTTGATTCAGGGGGTACGAGCAGTGGGAGAGCTCAATGGAGGGGTGACTGGAGCACTTATGGAACCACTGTGGATGTAGAGATGGTGGGGGAGCTTGGATGAGGAGGATGAAGATGAGAGGTTTTTGAGCCAAGGAATGAGAGAACTACCATCAGCATTAGCATTATGTCCAGCCTTATAGTCAAGTCCTCAAGGGATGCAAGCTTTCGTAAGACCCCTTCTTCTGGAAAACATTTCATCTCATCAAAGTTTTCAATCTTAAGGGAGGAAAGATGGGTGTAGTTTTCCAATAATTTTAGTATTACTTCATTGCACCAATAAAATCTTAAATGTTTGAGAGAAGGTATCAATGGGAAGCTTGTCAACTTGGGGCAAATAATGAAGGCCAATTCGCTAAGGCAAGGGAGTACCTCTCCTTCTTCCTCTTTCGACCATTCCTCCAAATTATGCATGTTCCAGAAGGTGAGCTTAGCTAGTGAAGGAAATCCCTTCACTATGCCTTCACCACCGTACAACTCCTTCCCAATGTATTTCACACAATCTAAACAATTTATCCAGAGATCCTTGAGGTGCTGTAGTTGCCCAAGTGGCGGGAGGTGTTCTTTTTTCTAGTAACGAGATGTGTTGTAATATATAAATGACTAATATCCAGATTATATATTGCTAGTGTGTATTGTGCAGCATTACTGAAGCTGTTAGCAAAATACAGATTTGAAAAATAGGGATAAAACAGGCCTAGGTGCTTGGCACCTTCCTACATCTGTTGTATTCACATCCAACTATCCAAGTAGTGGAGACAGTACATGTATACTTCCAATATAAGTTCTAGAAATGTCCACTAGAAAAACTGAACAAACAGAATGTAGAGAGATTCCTAATTTACCCTTGTATGCAAATGTCCACTAGAAAAACTTCACTGATAAATCAAAAGATATTTCAGCAGACTGAGATAACCAACTCCCTTCCCCCATACACCGTCGTAAGCTTAAGAAACTCAAGCAATCTGTAATTAATATCTTAATGGGTGTTCTTTGATTTTGAATTGTGAATTCCGGAATGTTTGTAGTTCATGTGAATGTAGGTAGATTGATAAGTCTTTTATTTGATAGGAGTGATATTAAAATCTTGGGAAATCAGATATCTATATCAAGTATGACAACAGAAATAAGCATTACTAACGGAGCTCAAAAGAAATCTTCTAAAAAGCTTGAGAACAAGACCCACACAAAGCGACAACCACAGCTTCAAGCCCAACAATAGGATCAGAAACAAAACACAGAAATGAGCATCACTGCCCATATTTGTGTATCCTCAAAATCCCAAATTGGAATCCATACTTCTGACTTAGCTATTATATATTTTTTGTAAGCTTAGCATATATGTAAAGTATCTTATTGGTTTATTTGTTATTATGGAAGCTTGACATGTAAATGATCATATTGACTACTCTTATATTGTTTTTTTTAAAAAATTTATTGTTAAACAAACTCTTTTTAATGTTTGTAGGGAAGGCGGCATTCTCTCCCCGAGTCACCCCCAACTTCCAGGCAATGTTTATTAAAGAATTTTAGAGGGGCAATTATTGCCTTGGGACTGATTCATGGCGATGTAGCACAAAATCCTGAAGTATATAGCGTTATAGTAGATGACATCTATGATCAAAATACAGATTTGTATGAACGAGTGGAAACACTTGGAGATATTAGCATTGGCGAAACTATCATTTGGCCCAAATATTGTGTTAAATTTCTTTGACTTTTGTATTGACATATAAATTGGTTAAGTATTTATGTTTTCGTTGTTTGTGCGTGTGATTGCCTCGTTTGCTTGATAATTAGAAGATGAAGTTGTGTATTGTATTGTATGATGGGTTGGACTAAATGTATATTAAGCGAATTTGCAGGTAAAATGTATAACTGACAGGTTCATTCAGGAAAAAATAGTGATTTTTTTAAAAAAAATTTCGTCAAAAACGATGGCTATTGGCCGTCGTTTATAATAAAATTAATTTTTTCAAAAAATAGTATTTCGCGCAATCAACGACGGCTTTAATACGCCGTTTATTTAAACGACGGCTAATGGCCGTCGTTCTTTCCGACATAATAACGACTGTTATAGGCCGTCGTTTATGGTGAACTACACACCCGTTTCCTACGGACTACACGACGGCCGAAAGACGTCGTAATTTTGTTTCAACGACGAGTTTGGGCTGTCGTTTTTAGCGCATTTTCACGTAGTGGAAAAACCTTCTTACACTTAGTAATTTGTGTAACCCAACTTAGGTTGTTGCTTTGTCTTATTGATATATATAACATAGTTTACAAGGTAAAACATAGAAAGACAATCTCACAGATTTACAAGATATACAATCTTCTAAATCTGAACTTACTAATCTAGGATATGCTAAATGTATACAAGACCATTATGTTGTACCTTTGGGTGATTGTGATTCAAAATTAATTAAATAAAAGAAATTAAATATTAATTTATTTAATTTTATTATAGTCATTAAAGGCTTTTATGGTGGGAAACGTTATAGGTTTATTATCATATTTATTAGTCACTAATGTGACAGTTTTAGAATTCCAAAAACCTATTTAGTTTTCTATATATATACTATGTAATGTCTTCTCAATTGGGAAGAGAGAAGATTAGAAATGAGTTTTCTCAATGTTTTCTTATGTTTGAGAATTTTTCTTTTGAGAGATTGCTGAGTAAGAAATAGAGTAAGGTGTGCGACTATATGTTATGCACGTTTATAGTCAGGGATAGATTTGTGTGAAGTTGTTGTATCCTGGAGGCATCGTGTCTAGCAACCCAGTGCATCTGTGAGGAGCACGAAATGTCTTAAAGAAAGCGACGTGATCCGCACCTCACTTCACACGAACTACCAATGTTCTAACAGTTTTTCAAGTGCAGCTGTAATTTTTGTTGGATAGTGATTTCAAGTAATTTACCCCTATGGGAACAACAATTTTAAGACAATTCTCGTTCATCCAAAATTCCTGCAAAAAGAACCGAAGCGGATTGCCCTTCTGGTTCACTGGAGAAGCGAAGTCCATGCTTTAAGGGACGCTTTGTTGATGGAGATCTATCCCCGGAATCTTGGTCGTAGATCAGTAACCTCCCGAAAGAAACACGAGGACTAATGACTAATGAGAGTGGGTGGTTAAAACCTCTTAGTTTCTCCGCTACAAGTCGGCTGAGAAGAGATGGTATTGGAACCATGTCCACGGAAAACGTTGGAGGCCCTTCTTCCAGTCGCATCACCTGATCAACGATGAAGATCAAGATCAGACCAAATCGATCCGAGTCGTTGATTTTTTTTTTTTTTGATTATGAATTGTACAACTCGTGACAACCTCAAGGTGAGTTGCATCTCGTTCAAAGGACTGATTTTTCGCTACTTCGAATTCATTTAATTCGGATAAGAAATTGTGGCCACCCGCGGCAACTTTCATGGCTTGTTGGATTCCGCAAGATCTTGTAAAGAAAAATAAGAACGGAAACTTTGCCGGATTTGGTTCTTCTTCTGGGTATAAAGCTCGATCATAAAAATGGAGAGATAAATCATAAAAGCAAATGGAGAATCAAAACGTCTCTAAAGCAAACGGCTTCTTGGATCGGCACAGCAGTGTAGGTGCTTCTTGAGGTTGAAGAAAAAACCCAAAAGACGTTTTCTCACTCTTTGAAAACGTAAGCTTGGAAGGTATAGGAAAGGAAAGTATAACATATAGCTTAAGAGTTTTGCTACAGTGTGAACATATACACTATTAAGTGTATTGGCATGTAGTTGGGTGGAAATTGAGGATACGTTTGACCAAGAATACACTCCTCTTTTACCGCTGTCTGAGCCCAGTTAAGTTTAGCCGAGCTATTGAAAATATCGTGAGCTGACTGGAACTGGTGCAATGCGTTTTCTCCGGCTGATTTTTGATCCGAGGCGTGTTTCTAAAGACGCGGAGAACACTACTATGAGTTGCTGTTCAAAAATTCTGGAGTTCCACACGCATTGGTAACAAGATTTTAAACTCTCTTTTTATATTTTTAATTAATTAATTACTTGTAAAAATTACATGCTATATTTTATTATCATATATGATAAATCGTAATAGTTATAAATGGTTGCACACAAGTACGAGGATAAATTAACTGAATATATTATAAATTAGAGAAGTGAAATCCTAAGTTAAATTATTTTAAGTGTGTGATTGTTTAGCTATGGTAAGACTAAATAATTTTAAAATAACAAAAAATTAGGATATGTAATAATGAGATATACCTTTATTGTTTTATTATAAATAATAAGGTTTATGGAATTTAGATCTTGATTTATAAAGTGAAATTAGAATTAAGAAAAAACTGATTTTTTAATAAATATAGAATATATATATGTATATATATTTATTTTAATTCATAAATTAGAATTAAGAAAAAACTGATTTTTTAATAAATATAGAATATATATGTATATATATTTATTTTAATTCTAAAAATAATGGGAGTTAGAATTAAGAAAAAAAAATTTTGAAAATATTTTTCATTTTAAATTCTAAACAATAGTGGGGTTGAGATAAATTAAAAATTCAAGATCTAAATGGAACTAATATTTTTCAATACTAGTATGCTCTTATCTCCAAATGAAGGAGATAGTGCAATGCAGAATATGAAATATGGAAAAATCCAAATTTAAATTATTTCAGAACTTGGGGATATTAAGCAATGGTTAGATTTAATTATCCTAAAATAATTAAATTATGACCTAAATCTATGAGCTGTGCTTTTATTGGTTATGCGATTAACAGTAAAACATATAGATTCTTAGGCATTGAAAATAATGTTATCTTTGAATCAAAAGAACCTAATCTTTTTACTTTTAATTCTGAAAATAGTGGGGGTTTAAAACTAATGATCTTAGTTCTAAAACTCTTGCATTAATTAATTCAAATGAGACTAAAATTATATCCTTATAATTTAATAATTCACTAAATTCTTAAATGGTAATTTAGATGAAGAAATTTATATGGATTGATAATAACTCATGGATATAATACAAATGAAAGTAATATGTATATATTACAACTATAATGGTGATAGTGGAGTAATCATTTGTATAATGGTGATTGTGGAATAATCATTTGTTTATATGTCGATGATTTACTGATTTTTGGAACAAATAAAAAAAAATAATAATAATAAAAATAAATGGGACAAAAATTTGTGTCATTCCAATTTGACATAAATGATAATGGAGAGACAAATTTAATTATTGGAATTAAAATAATTATAATGGATGATGAGATAAGTTTATTTCAATATTATTGCATTAAAATTATTAGTTAAATACAATTATTACGATTGTAGTAATATTTGTACTCTAATTGATCCTAATGTTTATATATCACCTAATGAAGAAGATAGTATAAACTAAAATGAATATGCTAGTGTAAATAGAAGTTTGATATATGCTATGAATTATGAACTGTATTCATATGCAGTCGGGAAATTAAGTAGATACACTAGTAATCCCAATTGGGAGCATAGGGATGCAATTAGCAAAGTGATTAAATATTTAAATATTTAACGAAAATCATAATTCTGATTTTTATTATGAGAGATACCTTTCTTAAATCGATAGGTATAGTAACGCTAATTGGAATTATATTTCTAATGAATATAAAATAACAAGTTGTTATATATTCATTATTGGTAGTGGTGATGTTTCTTAAAATTGTAAGAAACAATTTGGTCTATTTCTATTATAAAATCGACACTAATAGCTCTTGCTTAGCAGGAGAAGAAGCTGAGTAGCTTCAGAACTTTTTGTTTGATATTCCTTTTGGAATAAAATTATCCCTGCAATTAAAATTAATTGTAATTACAATGTTACAATAAGTAGAGTTAATAACACTCAGTATAATGGTAAATCTCGAATTATATTTGAAAAAAAAAATTCCAAAATTATATTTGAGAGAATTCCTACGAGATAGAATTATAATTAAGAGAATTCCTATAAAATGGAATTATATCTAAGAGAATTCATAAGAGATGGATTATATTTGAGAACTCCTATGAGATGGAGTTATATCTGAAAATGAAATCAGATGGTCAGAAAATTTGGCAAATCCCTTTACTGAAGGCCTAGTAAGGGAAGAATACATCGAGGGGAATGAGACTTAAGCTAATTGAAAATAAACCAACTGTAATGGCAACCCAACCTAAAGATTGGAGATCCCAATAACAGGTTTAATGGAAATAACAAGTTACTGAGTGGTTTGAGGTGATGCACTATAATAAAAGAATAATATTATTATATCATTATTCTCCAAGTCCTTTCCTATGGTGTGAATAGTGCATAAAGTATGTGACGATTAGAAGTTGAGTGTTTCCTCTTAATGAGATCTATAGCTCTATTGAGTGGGATGTGGAGTCACATAGGCATCCTTGATAGACTCACCTATATAAGTGTGGAAGTGGGGCTGCTTCCTATGAGAAATTGACTATTTCTCTGGAGCACTTATTAAACCGGGATAAAAGTACATGGCCAAAAAGTGCTGGCTTAGACACCTATATACTCTGTAAGAGTTAATGTGTTTAAAGTATAAAGACTCATCACTAAAAGAGCTCAGTTTTGAATACCAAGATCTATGATCTATGGTAACTGAATCTTTGGTGAGAATTTTACTTTAAACTATGCAAAGGTTCAAATCTATGTGACACCTTTTGCTTATGCATTAAATCTAATTTTACTCAGCAACTTTATTTTTTTTTTTGTAGTTTTATTATTTTTGAATCAAGTGGGGAATTGTTGTACCTTTAGGTGATTGTGATTCAAAATTAATTAAATATTAATTTATTTAATTTTATTATAGTCATTAAAGGTTTTTATGGTGAGAAACGTTTTATAGGTTTATTATCATATTTATTAGTCACTAATGTGACAGTTTTAGAATTCCAAAAACCTATTTAGTTTTCTATATATATACTATGTAATGTCTTCTCAATTGGTAAGAGAGAAGATTAGAAATGAGTTTTCTCAATTTTTTCTTATGTTTGAGAATTTTTCTTTTGAGAGATTGCTGGGTAAGAAATAGAGTAAGGTGTGCGACTATAAGTTATGCATACTTATAGTCAAAGATAGATTTGTGTGAAGCTATTATATCCTGGAGGCATCGTGTCTAGCAACTCAGTGCATCTATGGGGGGTGCGAAATGTCTTAAAGAAAGCGACGTGATCCGTGCCTCATTTCCAAGAACTACCAATATTGTTCTAACAGTTTTTCAAGTGCAGGAATTTCTGGAATAAAAGTTGCTATTTTGTTTGAGTTCTTCAAAGACTGCAATTTTTGTTGGATAGTGATTCCAAGTAATTTACCCCTATGGGAACAACACATTACTATAATCCGAACACATTACTATAATCCGAATACCACTTTCCATATCTCAAGATTTGCTAACACATCTTGAGATACTCTTAACACCAATCCATGTCGATCCAGCGTAGCAGTAGGCAGACACTATGGTCCCATTGTACACTGAAACAGCACTATTTCTAAGTATGAACTCCTTAGTCTGGTTGTAACCCATTGACGGATCACCCGAACCAACCGACCCATTTGCTGGTGCATACAAGCCATGGTTCTGAGGGTCCACCAGCCGCCATGCATAGCCATACAAGGGTAAACCCAAAACTATCTTCTTAGAAGATAACTCGGTCTGAGTCCAAGAACCGATTCCAAAACTCGAGCTAATCTGACTCGACGGGTCATATAGTGCAGCAGGAGAGCCTGTAACTTTTGACCTTGTCGGTGAATAATAGTCATAAGCCATTACATTAACCCAGTCCAAGCTCCTTGCCATAGAATTAGTAGGGTAACTCACTGAGTTGACTCGGGCGGCGTAATATACAGCTGCTGTTAGCATCAAAGGTGACTCGCCAGAGTTTCTTGACTCAGTATCGACAGCGGCGTGCCACTCGTCGAAGAGCATGCCCATGTTGGCCATTACTGAATTGGTTTTTGGGTACTCCCAGTCCCAATCGAGGTCTAGGCCATGGAAACCATATAATCTGGCGATTTTTATCATCGACGAGTCGGTGAAGGCGGGAAGTGGATTGGCTTGACATGGAAGTGAAAATTGCCGAGGATGAATTTCCTCCACCAATTGAGAAAAGGGTCTTAAGCGAAGGGTTCTTTCTTTGGACAGTCTTGGTGAAGTTAGAGAATGGGACTGTGTTGGAAGGGGAAATGGTGACTTGGTAGGTTTGAGAGTTGATATCGGCAAATGCACAGAAGAGGTGAGTGAAGAGAGGGGAGTCTATCTCCGACGCCGGGAATTCTTTGGCCAGAAACCAGTATCAGGCTTTAACTACATTTTGTCCAGCCGATGACCGGAGATGTAGAAGGAAAAAGAGAGAGAAGAAGAGGAAGAGAAGGCTTTTGGAAGCCATTGTAGATGAGTAGTATCTTGCTAGAGAATGGAATTGAATTAAATATCTGTTTTTATTGACCAAGCATCAAGGGATAGAAAATGTTTCATGCAATAGTTACTATAGGATATGCTTGATCAGGATCGAGGATAATGTGCACCAGTTGATCAGCCACCCATGGATCAATGATGAGCATCACGAAACCATCCATTCGCATGGCAGATTTATTGTACACTCGTGTCCTAGTCTAACCATTTATCTTAAAATTTTAGATGGATTAGATTTAGACTGGATTTTCTCTCGGATTCATTAATTCTAGCTAGATGTCACTGTATTGCCACTTGTGCGTGGAGTTAGGGGTTTGAAAATGAAATGTTTTCGTGAAATTTGGGTTTGAAATTGTGGTATCATTGAAAACTTCACACAAGGTAGGTGGGATGGGATTTGATCCGGCTCTCACCGATCAAAATCATCTGCCTCTCCTTTGAGTCCCCTTTGAGTGTGACATGTGGTGATAAAAAGGAGAGAAGATATCAAATGGAGAGAAGTCAAAAAAAAAAGGGAAAATGAAATTATTTCTCCTCTTTTTTATCTCCACATGTCGGACAAAGGCCTTAGGCAGATGATTTTGATCCGGTGAGAGCCAAATCAAATCTCATCCCAAGGTAGGTCTAGGTTTCAAAGCCTCTTTAAATTGGCTCAGGATTGCCTCTAGCAAAGCCAAAAAGTGGTTTCAAGAATTCATAGATCATGCCACCAGTAGCCTGAAAATGAGGAGAAGTCAATTCATTTTCTCCCATGATTTTGATTTCTCCCCACTTGATATCCCTCCCCCTTATCTCATCCATTTATCACCACATGTCCTTTAGTGTGTGGAAGAGTCAAAATCATGGCCACATATCCTCTATTTTGTGGACACCCGAGTGGAGCCTTTCTAGCTTCGCCAAAGAGAATCCAAGGCCCTTTAAATTTGGTTCCCGGTCCCACACGACTTTGAAAGTGCCCGACAGGAAAATGTGGATGCTAAATCCGAAAAATATCCAAGGTCTGCAGCGCCTCCAAGGATGTTGTATAATATGGGTGCCAATTATGTGTGAATGTATGAGATAATGAGGACTCTAGCCCTATTCTCAGCCTTCAATCAATGTATTTCATCTAACCCTCGTCCAACAAAATCCGTTTGGTTTCCATCCCACAAGTTAATGTGCCCTCGTAGCATCCCTTAATTATGGTTAAGATTCATTAACTCTTGGGGTTCAACCATGTAACCTTAGGTTTTAGAAAATAAAATTTTTAAAAAATTAACTATGAGAGTTAAAACTTCATAACCTGAGTTCAAAGGGTAGTTAAAGGTGCTTTGTGAGTGGGCCAAACGGTTCGATCCCATCTATTCTTTATGAGAGTGATTTAACAATTACATATTGGACAGGTGGTAGGTAATGGTGAGAGTAGGGGTTGACTAAGAGTAGGGTTAGTATTCCTAAGTAACGATAGGTAGAATAGAAGTTCTCCTGATGATATGAAAGGTGGGCCATCGGCCACTCTCCCCATGTCCGGTTCTCTCCACAAGATTTGCTCTAGCTACTATTAAGATTTCCAGTAGAAGACTTGGGCTAACAAAAATTAATCAATTACAGTTATATAAAAAAGGGAGTTCCGAGCAGCTTTCTTTTCAAAGTCTTTCGAGTTTCGACTAATAATTTATTTCCAAAAAATCAAAAACCATGCTGTAAACTAGAAACGACGCATGCCCCTTAGAATTTCCGTTCTCCATAGCTAGGCTGTCAAAGAGCCGGGTAGGGGTAGGGGTTGGGGTAGGGGTAGGGGTTGGGGCAGGCTGGTGTCAACCCTAGCCCTAGCCCTAGCCCTAGCCCTACCCTTCCTTATAAGAGTAGGGTCATAGCCCGACCCTAGCCCTTCAAGGGCCGGGGTTGATTGGGCCCTAGCCCTGCCCTCAAGGGCCAGGGCCAGGGCCGGATCCAGTTGAGACACAGGACCGGAAGAAAGACCGGGAATTTTTTTGTCATTGATGCTTGATTAATTGTTACATGAAATTAGTTTCAGTCTTGAATTTGATAGATTATGCATATTATTCCAAAACTGATAAACTACAGTTATTACTATCGGCGTATAAAACATTTTCACATTCTGGGGTTCTCCAAATTAGTTGCAAATTATGCCTATCCAAGAGATAGAGAACTACACAAATTAAGACATCTAATAAAATTTTTTTAAAAAAAAAAACTAGAAATACCAAATGAATCAATACAGGAAGGATAAAAGGAAATAAATAATTTTTTTTCCTAACCGAAACTCTAATTTGCCACATGATTTGGTTGTGTAACCTAAATATACCAAATCAAATTTTTAGACAAAATGCAAGTTATTAGAATCAAATCCCATGAAATTATTATGAAAAATCACAGTCCGTACCAAATAACCCAAACTTTTGTGTAAATTTTATCTATGCACGGAATAAATTGAAAGAAATTGTCACGATCCAGAATTTTGAAATAAAATTTGAGGCCTTGATCTTTGTTAATTAGCATAATTAATTAAAAAAAGTAATATTAAAATAATTTGGACCCTTAATTAGGCCAATTAAATTAAATTAATAATATTGAAGTTTAACAAGAGACCTTAACTATGGTTGAGTCAAGTCAAGTACTAAAGGTACAAGGAGGTGATGGGTTGACTTCTCAAAGTACATAAGGTACAATGATAATGGGTGAATGACTAATTTCGAAAAGGAAAAAAAAAAGTCAATGAGGGGGGGTATGGTTGCTTGACACCTCACCACCCCCATCATCTCATTCTCTCATCCGTCACATCACTCCCTCACCTCTCCCTCACTCACACACGTCACCTTCTCCCTCTCTTTTTCTCTTATGCACACACACACCCCTTTTAGGGGGAGAGTCTCACGAAAATCCTAGGGAGAGAGAGAGAGCAAGAAAGTAAGAGGAAAGAAAGGGGAGGAAGGAGAAGAAGAAAAATGGAAGAAGAAAGGGGCTTGTGCTTGCTCAAGGAGTGATCTTGGGAGGCTTCATTTTAGGATTTCAAAGCATCATCAAGAAGTAGATTTCTCTCATCTTCTACCTTATTTTCCATCTCATTATAGAATCATTGAGTGTTTTTAAAAGTTATTACTTAATTGATGATTATGGGAAGATAGGGTTGAATAACTCATGTGGTACAATTTTGATTTAGGAAATGAGGTGATAAATTGGTATTTTGTGACTTTGATTTGGGGGTTTAAGAACCCTTAGATTTTATAGTATACTTGAACTCAAATTTTAGGGAATAAACTCAAGAGACTTATGTATGAATTCATAGGGGCCAAATGCTTAAATAATTGCTAATAAGGAACAATAATTTGTAGATGGGGGTTTATGGAAACTTGAAATGTTGTAGGTTATGGAAACTTGAAAGGTTTATGATTTATGAAAACTTGAAATGTTGTGGTTTATGGAAACTTGAAATGTTGGTGGTTTATGGAAACTTGAATATTTGTATTCACATATTATTAGAAATAAATTATATGCTTGAAATGTGTTAGAGTTGTGTAAATTACTAAGAAATGTCTTGAATATTAGAAATAAGTTCTATGTTTTTCTTTTAGTGTTGTTTGGATTCTTGACCATACAAAAAAATCATCTTGTTCCTAAACTCATTTCAAGTCTAGAATCTTGCAACAAAATCATATGTTGTAGGACGTGTATCCCCAACAGGAGTGGTAGGACGTGTATCCCCAACAGGAGTGGATTTGTTTTCGATTTTTTGAGATGTGGTGGTTGAAAGACCCATTACACTAACCTAACTCCTAACTTGCTAACCTTAAATAAATGATAAGTAAAAAGAGAAGAAGGAAACTACAATTATCCCCGGGTTATGGCCTATGGGCTGATTCAACAGGCTTGCTCAGACCCTATAATGAGGCTGAGCCAAAAAGGCGTGGCAACTCCATCCAATCCCCAACTGAACCCTAGGCCCTCCAAAATGGAACACATTGACCTGAAAACCAAGTCATTTGGGCCCATCTTTGCTCTTCTTCACTGGCTATTTGCATTTGTGTTTTTTTGTTTTTTTTTTTTTTAACGGAGGGTGGCCCAAGAGACAAGGACTAGTCCATCCGGGTGTCGAAAATTTTCCACTAGACAACTAGGGTAAGTCAGGGAGTGAGAGTTGAACACACGACCTCGAGGAGCAAACCCAGGACTTTAGCCAACTGAACCAACCCTACCGCAACTGGATCCTTTGCCAAAATTTACATGACTAAAGTACCCATGTTGAAATTCCGATTTACGAAATTGCTCTGTCCGCCTCCTCCTTTGAGCCCAAAACAAGGACCCTTTAAATCCCCATTTTCACTCTCTCAAACACACACAGAGAGTTCTTGCTAAAACCACTCTCTCCGTTCTGATCTGAAACTTCGATTGTTTGCTGCTTTCACTCCCTTGGGAACTGCTAAGAGGAGGAACAGGAACTCGCAGTAAGCCCTAGCTTTCACCTACAATGAACTGTTCAAGTAACTCTCTCTCTCTCTCTGTTTATATAAATTTGTATAGAGTTCGTTCCTTTAAGTGATTTTCTTCTCGTCGTTTTGATTTGTATTTCTCATTCAACTTTTCTCGTGTAGTATCCGGCGAAGTGCCGGAACAGCCGGTGGTTTCGAAGAAATCTGGGCTGCTCTTTGAGAAGCGATTGATCGAGCGGCACATAGGGGTATGTAGATTTATCTACCTAGGTAGAATTTCTAGGGTTTATGTGGGGTTTCCATTTTTTTTTAATATTCCACATTTTTCATTAATGTAAGTTAGGAACTTGAATGCTAAGTGTAATAGCTGCTACGAAGTTCTTGTGTTATAATTTTTCCATTTTTTTTGCAATTTTTTTAACTGTCTAATGCTTACCAACCTGATACAACAACAAAAGTAGAGTCTGTTGAGATTAGCCTCTAGATGATTTTTTTTAACGCATGGTAGTTGGCTAAGGCTGAGTTGGTTAGAATTTACATTTCAAACACAAGTTCTTAGCTAGGGTATTCTCGGGTGCACGACGAGGCGGCATGATTGTCCTATAGTAGGAAACAACATCCTTGTTACCAACCTGAATTCAAAGAATATACTAAAAACTCTAGTGCCCAAAATACTTCCATTTCATTTCATATTCCATAAATGCATACATAGTCTAATCCCCAAAAATTTGTTCTTTACCAGATGTTGTCATTACTATATTAAGATTGAATACAAAAAGAAGACCGACTAAGACATCTCCTAACCCAAAATACTATAAAGATGTACTTCGGTTTTCCCCACCCAAAGTTTCTAGCCTAAGGCATATCATGCCTGATCTCCTTCGACTATATCAGGGTCATCTTCAACCTCGTCTTGAGGTCCTTCTTCTAATTCAATGTGCTGCTTACGAGCCTTCACAAGCGCACAATATTCCCGTGTTGCAATATGTGGTAAGGGCTGGACAGCTTTTAGGTGTACAGTGCAGTACACCTGCCATCCCTGGTGGCGTCGTGCTTTCATTGCCATTACCCATTTAAGAATATCCAAATCTCTTTTTGACGTGGTCCAAATCGTTTTCGCCATTTCCTACATATACAACACATATTTCGAAATCACTAATTATTATTATTATTATTATTATTATTATTATTATTATGAGTTTGATTTTTGATTATATAAATCTACTAGAAATTTTTAGGTATTGAATGGAATGTTTTGAAATCCAAAACTTGAGTAAAGTATGCTTGATATGGGTTGAAAACTAAGGGTTTAATAAATTAAAATTTTGCTATTTCAAAATAGAGTTGAGATTCATTACCTTGTTCCATTTGGGTTGAAAACAAAAGGATTTCATGACTTAAAAAAATTATATAATTACAAGTTTGAGATGAGATCTAGTTTATGACATGTTTAGAATTGGAAACCAAGAGGCTTTTGTGAGTTAATATTTTGTAACTATAAAATCCGAGTTGAGCTCATTATTTGCATGCTTAATTTCAAAAAAAAAAGAACAAGAAAGTGTTATGGAATAAATAAATAAACTCTACGAGATGGTTTAGGTTTGAATCCATGTAGATTTTCTGAATTAATTATTCTATAGTTCGGTTAAAAAATTGTGAAGAAGCATGAATGATGATTTAGTTGGATACTATGAACTTAGATCATCTATTTATTTTTGTAAACAAAAATAGATGTTTGATTTATGTTAGAAGTCTTGTGGAGATGGATTTCTGTTACCATGAGATAAAAATACAAACTCAAAGGCTATAAGTCTTGGGAGTCATGGTACCCCCAGTTGCTTGTCCGAAGAGGCGGTGTATAACTGGGGTTCATACAGTGGTTAGGTCAGGAGATGTTGGTGTCCCAGTGTTGTCAGTTAAGTGACTTAACATGTTATAGTATATAGCCGGAGTACCTCCAGTTGGTTAGGTCAAGAGAGACGGTAACAGTGCTATCGGGGTTCCTCTACTAGGCTGTAAGTCAGGAGAGACGGTGTCTAGTAAGGCCCGGGGTGCTTCCATTGACTTAATAGGAGAGACGGCGTCCGTAGAGTGTTTGGGTGCCTCCATTGTTGTAGCCAGGAGATGCAATAGGCCAGATTGTCGGGCTGCCTCCGTGACTGATGATCAGGAGAGATGGTGACCACACAATAAAGATGTTAAAGCCGAATTAATTAGGACAATTAGTCCTAATGGGTGAAGACCCGGGTATGTAGTGAGTCTACAGATTTAAAGTTGTATTGGGTCTAGGGTTGTATTGAGTCTGAATGACTCGGGGTACAGTCGTAAATGGACTAAGGTCTAGTCTTGAATGACCATAGGCTGTCATATGAATGAAACTTGTGTGAATTGATAAGCTAAGATTTATGCGGTTATATTTCTTGATATTATTGTTGCTTTATTATACTCTTGCACATGCTATTTTGGGTAATATAACTTGAACTGCTAATTCCCTTATGTTACTGTTATCAATGATGCATGAAATATAGTTAGAAGGATTGAGAATTTTGCTGAGCCTCATAGCTCACTGACATCTCATGTTAACAGATCAAGACGCCGTAGTTCGTTGACTCTGGACTTAGAAGAACATTTTGGGAAAATCGTAAACGACTATATTTGGCGTATGATAAATGCTTTTTTTTTTGTAAAAGACTTAATGGTACTTAGTACAGGTATTTGTTTTGATGTGATGTTTATTGTGATTACCAATTATAATTGCTTTTAAGCTCTTGATAAAAAGTTTAAAATTTACCGCACTTTTGGCAGACATAAGTCTTCTATTATATGTTAATGACGAACGGGCACGCATCTTAGAACATAATTTTATAAAGCACGGGTTCGGGGCGTCACAGAAACCCTAAGCAAACTCAAAACATAATAGAAGAGATTAAAAAAAATTAGGATTATATTAGTTATTTCAATAATATCTTATATATCAGATATATATAAAACTTATCCTAGACTATATACTGTAATTTCATTGTAATGTAATGGGAGTAGGGCCAACTAGAAGGGTGCCCTAACTAAACCCAACAAAGGAAGGGTTTGGGGATTTTGGGCCCTGCACAGCCCAAGGACCGAGGAAGGGCAGGGCTTTGAAGGGCTTAATGGGCAGGTTGGGTACCCTTCGATAAGGGATATTTTGACACCCCTATCCATAGCGTTATCCTCTCCACTCTTATGGTGAGATATGTAATATGTTTGACAATGAAAACAACAAGAGAGTGTAAGAGTTTGACAGTGGAAATAGCAAGAGAGTGTAAGAATAATTGTAGGATCATCGAGGGATCGTCGATCCAAATCATCGAGAAGAGGCTACGTGGATGTAAACTAACGGCTCATGATTGACCACTTGAGCCAGATCCAGGTGAAAAAAGCTTATTAGAGAGTATGTTATTACATGCTCCTATCTCTCTTTTATAAAGAAAATCACCCGTATCTGATGCATTTATGGCTACCTATACTCAACGCTTTTATGACTATCGTTACACTATCTAGTCAAGGGTTTCGGATCCCTTCTTGACAACTCAACTAAATGGCTATTACAGTCAATAATTTTAATACTCTCACTTGGCTCTAAGAGTCATTTTGTATATCATTTACCGTAGTCTTATTGAATAAACATGTCGAATATACATTTCATTCGTTAATGATTTAACAACAATCCTTTCAAGTGATGGGACCTAGAAGAATATAAATTCTTTGTTCTCAACCACATCTTTGACACTTTATTATACTTCTATTAGCATATTATTATCGTCTCGATTCTTGGAGTATAAAATTTATGGATACATCGGTCTTTATTAACTTCAATTTATCAATAAAGTGTTTTCACCAGATGACTTTTCAAGCAGTACCATGACATAATATGTACTCTGCTTTAACGGAGGTTTATTTCTTTTTTAACAACACCTCTCTAAAGAAAAACTTATAACCGGATATCAACTTTCATTTTGTCACCCTAATCAGCATTTTCATATATCGAGTAGGGTTATACTTGCCTAACAAGCTTTTTCTATTGACTCATATTTTAAACTTATATTTATGGTCTTAGTCCACAAGGGTTAACAAATAAGCAATTTGGTTTGTCCACGCAAATCTGCGGGTTCTCCCAACATGATTTTCTAACCATTTAAGCAATTTTAGTTTTTTTACATCATCCTACGGGTTCTCCCAATATTCTTTTTTAGCCAACTATGTTATTTGATTTTTCCACGCTAACCTATGGGTTCTCCTAAAATTCTTATCTGAGTTTTCCAAAATGCTTCTATGAGCATTAAACCATTTGGTTTTTCCACGCTAATCTACGGGTTTTCCCAAAATGTTTTTCTAAGTGCTAAGCTAATTGGTTTTTCCATGCTAAACTGTGGGTTCTACCAAAATGTTTTTCTATGTATGTCGACATTTGCACTTTCACACATTGATCATCAATCTATGAGATCTTTATCATGCTCTACAGCGGGTTAACCCATCATATATGTATCAACTAGCCGTGAGGTTTGTTCACTGCAATACATGCGATTTTTCATCACACTTTCATGAGAATTTTTTTACGTTAAACTAACGGTTCGCTCTTCATGCTTATATAATAATTATTAAGTCATGTGATAATTACTCGCTATTATGCGGGCTTGTCCATCATGCTTACTTTCAAAACATATGACTATTATTATTTTCATATTATAGGGCTAATACTATATTTTAATATATATTACCACCAAAACATGAGGATATTTTGCTTTGTCATTTGTATCATCCATCATGCTTATTGCTATTGATCATCATCAATATCATTCCCATATAGATAATTAATTCAATAGTCATACTAATTTTATTGGGAAGCATTATAATCTATAATTATGCTCCCACTATTCTTATACATGTAGCCAACATGCAAATCATATCTATTAATTATCAATCAACATGGATTTAAACCGAAGACTTTTAGCCTTTTTAACCAATGTTATCACTATGTAACTCGTATACTCTAAGTTTTAATTCATGTTCAACAATTTAACAATACTGTACTCTATCTAGTCATAAAATTCATATATGACAAACTAACATAACATGCAATATATAGCATAAATAATTAACAGATTATGTAAAGAGTTTGAGTTTCAGAAATCTGATTGTTCATTGGTAGTGTTACCAATGCATATTTTTACACCACGTTATTTTCTAAACTGCAACTCATTCTTTATAGTGTTCCCCACATCTCTAGGACCATACTGGTTCAGACGAATCTGAAATCCAACTTATATTCACTCCGATGTTGCAAAATGTATGTCAATACACATAACTTTCATGTATATGCTTTATACCAGATCCTCTTTAAGAATAAACTCATGCACATTGGCTCAGCTTGGAATGGTTTTGATGACTCAATTGGTTTGGCTTGGCTTTGATGACTCGGTATGATACCATATCCTTCCTGATGACATTGTAGCAAGATACCCACATGCGTCTATGATGCCACACATGGTGTAAAGTTAATACACTTAGTACACTTGTATAAGCTCCACACTGAAGCAAAACTTCACATTCTTCAACCTCAAGACATCAAGGGAGAAGATAAACATCTTTGTTCATCAATCAGTAACATTAATGTCTGTAACGGCGAACTTCATCCCTTTTTACATCTTTAAGAGAGAGCAAAAATAAAACACCTGTATCTTCCTCTATCAAAGTGGGAAAATGCTATAATACACATATCAAAAGTGTACAACCCTAATACCACAACAAAAACTAGTTAAAACTGAAACTGATGAATGCAAAGAACACATCACCTTCAATAAAGGTAAAGTGAATACACTAATTTAGTGTATATGCTTAACACCCTAAAGAAACCTCTTTTACCTTTCTTCTTCAACATCATGTGATATGGAAATCAAAAACAAAGTGGCCCCACCTCTCATCTCCAAATTCGTTACCTTATAAGGACCCTTACAGCTTAGGCAAGTCCCACCTTATGATCCTCACAGACAAGATTTGATTGGCACTGCCATCTTTTCATATGAAAAGCGGAAGGACCCGACTTTATCCAGCTCATACTAGAAGTAGTGGTTTGGATCCACTCCCAGAAGTCTCAACGCTAGTTGTGCCTCCCCCTGGTTTCAGATTGTCTTTCCATGGGATCTTCTCACCTCTAGTTCTGACTAGAAGTGAACACTATGGGTTCCAAATCTTTCTCACCACGGGATCCTATATAGTGAGATGAACCGGCCATCGTCATCCATTTGTGGATCACTTTGACAATACCTCTTCCTCGTCCATTCAACCATTCGCTCTGATATCAATTGTAAGAATAATCGATGGATCATCGATCCAAATCATTGAGAAGAGGCTACCGTGGATGTAAATCAATGGCTCATGATCGACCCCCTTGAGCCAGATCCGGGTGAAACAAGCTTATCTGAGAGTATATTATTACATGCTCTTATCTCTCTTTTATAGAAAGAATCACCCGTAACCAACGTTTTTATGGCTACCTGTAATCGATACCTTTATGATTATCGTTACACTATCTGGTCAAAGGTTTCGGATCTCTTCTTGATGACTCAACTAAATGGCTATTACAGCCAATAATTCTAATAAAGAGGACATAGAGAAGTAAGAAATTGCTTCACATAATTTGAAATATTGTTGAGACGATGGGGCTGTTGAAATTGCTTATAGGGATGCATCCATGTTTTCTCCACGTCCTCCATACGAATCTCCACAGCAACCCTATCAGCTTCGGCCCTGCAAGTTTGGAACCAACCACCACCACAAGTACTAAAAGTGTTTTCCGCAAAGATTGTCCAATCTTAGCATTCATGACTTTGATTCTTCTGGATTATGGTGAGCATATCTTTTATTGTCGAGGAAAATATATTGATTATTGAGTTTTGTGACTTTAAAGGAGTTGAATAGGCTTTCTAACATCCTTCCCTAAAGTCTCCTATCAATGCCGGATTCTTACTCGGTTGTGTCTCCAACTACGCCTTCGCTAAACTCCCATAACACGGCTACCGACTGGCGTTGATGAGATCCGCACGCTTTGGATCAGGGACTTGCAATATTGGATCGAGGAGATTCAAATCTATTGAATGATACAAATTACCACAATAAGAGTAAACAAATTCCAGCACAACATGATATTTTTTAACGTGAAAAACCCTCCAAGATGAAGGAAAAAACCACGAAACAGTAGTCCAGGAAAAACATCCACTATGTGAATAATGGGGTCACAATATCACTTAAGAGTACACACCAGTCTTGGATACCAACTGTCACACCCTAAAATCTCGTGTTGGTCAAATGAGATTTTGGACCCGTGACACTGAATGTTGATCTTCTCGTAAACAATTGATATTGTAAATGTTTAACAAATTAAACTTTGTATTTTAATGGAGCGACCTTTGCCCCTCTTAGAGGATCTAAGAGGGCTTTTTCTCAAGGTTCGGTTTAATGGATTCTTAGATTTTACTCACAAAAATTCATCTGAATACGGTAAAGGTTAATTTTGTTCATTAAAAAAGAGTGGCTGACCTCAAATGTCAACATTTCATTGCATGAAACTCAGCCGGAATCAATATTTCAAGATTTCTAACTTTTTTTTTTCCTAGGTAAGTTATCTCCTTCATTCAGGTTCGTTGTGTATTCTGATTTTTGCTTTATGCTCCATTTGTTTCGATATAAAATAGGGGAAAGCAAATGAAATTCATGGAAAATTTCAATTGTCCTACAAAAAAGACACGTAAAAAATGACATTTTCCGTGGAATTTTTTTGTTTTCCCCTATTTTACATCAAAACAAACGGATAGGGGAAAGCTAATATATGGATGCAGATTCCTAGAGCTTTGCATTTTCGCTTCAGGGGAACTTCATTTTTAATGTTTCTTCTCAATTATTGCTTTGTCTTCAGCATGCTAATAGAAATATACTTACCTTGATATTTCCAATCAACATGATCACTATAAGTAACCGTGATTAGTTTGATGATATTGAAAAATTTTATATGCACTTAGGCCTTCAAAAACTTGGAGGCCCCAAATTTGATGAACTTGAGCTACCATCATTGAACTTAAAACAATCACAGGATGTAGTCATATGATGGTTAGGTTCTTTTTTCTGAGCAACTTGGTTTAGGGTTCTTGTCAAAATTCATAAAATTCCTCGCATTGATTAGGTATACTAAAAACATTTCCACATGTTTCATTGAGAAAAATATTAAAATGGAATCATGCATTGTTGATAGCAACAAACCATGAGAAGACATGATCAACTCATCTTTTTGGTTTAACTTCTAGCCATGAACTCTTTTACACCTCGAGTTTTGTTCTTCTTTCACTTTGTTTTCTTTTCTCTCTGTTAGTCTTATAATATCATTTTGTGTTATTTTGAGAGCAATATTTAGGACTAGGATAACTAAAGTCTCTACTATTTTGTTGCTAGTGATTACCTATGGACCACTTCCATTTCTTGTCTTTCGGTTATAATGCTTGTCACTTGTGTGACTAGTAAAGATTAAGTTTCATTGTTATGCATGCTATAGCCCAAAATAAATTCAGGTCCATTTAATCTATTTTTTTTTTAGTGATAGTACCTTGATGAAAATTTAAGTGCATTCATCAATATGGGAGTAGCCCTATTAAAGCTGTAGTGGCTCGTGCAGTGGGGTGTGAGGAACCTGTCTTTGACAGTATATAAGAGACAGAAGAAAGAGAAAAAAGCCCCACTAGGGGGTAGGTCTGAGGTTCAAAACCCCTCTTGGTAAGGTTAGGAAAGCCTGAAACTTCTTGTATACCAATAAAAGAAACCCAAGAATGCTCTTACTAACAAGTATAAAACTAAATAAGTTTCTTATGTTTATCATTGCAGATCAGACATAAATTCTCAACCATTAAATCGATTACAGAACCACGAGTGCAAGGTAAGAAGTATCATTATTTTCTACTATGTACACAACTATTGGTGGAATCACTTATTAATGCTTTAGAACCACGTGTTTGTGAGTAAATCACTTATGTTTTGGATGGTATAACATTTTCATAGGACTGAAAAAGTATTCATATCTACAATACTAAAATAATTCTTAACTTGAAGGATGAATAAGCATCAAAACTTGAGGATTTCACCTGCTTACTACTTAAATTACTATTCATTCACTCATCTCTATCCCTTTTGTGATCGGATATCTTCATATTCAGATAATCTCTCACCAACACCCTTATTGACTCTTTCTTGTATTTTTCATTTCCTAACTTGACCTCAGCTAAATAGCGGAGATCAAAAGACCTCACCACCTCCAAATTAAATGTCGACAAAAGTGCAACCACAACAAACCCGATACTCACTCCGATAAAAGTATAATCCGCTTTTTCGAAGAAGTTAAAGAAGGACTCCGGAATAGCTGGGGTGTGGCGGATCTAAAAAATGAGACAATCCTTGTCCACATATATTTGAACGGTTGATATGATTTTCTGACCTATTAGACTACAGCACCACTCTACGTCCAGTCTCACAATGTTCAATTCGCTCATGCCTAATTTTCCACCTCTCTGATCCAACTATCCACAACTTCAAGGTCATTAGTGCAGATTGTCTTTACGTGAGCTCCAAAAAAATTGACGTCGTAGTAATAGAGGATGATGATCTGCCGACTCTACTGCCCAACCTAACTTGCCTAATTTTATATCTCTTTGCAATCAATGGACCAAGTCAAACTCTTATTAAGAAACTAGCAAAGACCCTATGCGATGCACCGGATAATAATTCAGCTCATTGATATGCAAATAATTATAAGTAGATAGAAAACGATAATAGTTTTATGTTAATAAAAATGGAAGACACTAATTTGAGGAACTTCATGTTGATGTTAGATGCAATTTCAATAAAAAATTTTAAATTAAAAAAAAAACTATCAAGAAACAAATAATTCGATGAACGTATAAGAAGATCTAAGTAAAAAGTAGATGTAAAGTGGTCACATTCTTCAACTGTCGTCTATGAGTCCATTCGTCAAATAAATTTTTGGAGGTCTAATGATGCATCACTTCAGTATAGATTGGGGTAGGTTTGATATTTAGAATGGGATCCTTTCACTTTGAGAAGCATGCTTCATATTTCGCCCAAAACTACTGGGATTCTTTGGACACATTAGAACTAAATTATGCAAAATCTCTACCTAATTAACAATAATGTGGCTGAAATGGATTAATCACATTGATGTTTGCTATAAATGTATAAACACATAAAAATGATTTTTCTCATATTTTAAAAAAAATATGACATAATCATTCATCCTGAAGATAAATCATGAATGAAAAAACATAAGCACTACATATGAAATTAGTGGATATAAAAAAGAGGAAGATAAAAATAAAAGCAGAAGGAAGCAGAGTGACCTGTAGTAGATATTGACACTAATGTTTTGCATGTTTGTTACATCTCTTAGCCCAGTAACCTTTCCTCTTCAAATTTGTAGAGTAAATGAGAAAACAGAAGCTTATTTATCTGTTATGACTTTATAAATAGAAAAACTTTCTAATGGAATTAAGACCAAACACATCATCTACCAGGACCCAATGCTTGTTTAACTTAAGAAGTATATAAAGTGAAATTTGTATCGGAAATGCAGTGATTTTGGTTTTTTAAATTTCCCTAATTAATATAATGAATAGTAATAAAATCTACGTATGCATATGCAATAGAGGGCCTATAATAACATCTATTAATCATAGTAAAGACTAATCGTTAGCTAGACTTTTAATGTCAATGCATGGAAATTGGAGAGAGAAAATACTCAAATTGAATTTATATTGATATGAAATGGATCAGGGTGCCTTTGTCATCATTTCCTAGATTGCCCTCATTTTCGACAGAGGTTATCACATAAATTCGCTTCGTATCCTCCAATCCACATGTGTCTGCATCAAAAAACATACACAATTTGGTAAAGGACTCCAAAATCAACCGAAACAATAGGTGAGTGATATAAATATGGTGGGGCATGGCAAAGTAGAGAGAGCACGGCTTTGGAATTTGTAATCTGATAGAAACTTGAAGAATGAGATGAAGAGGTGGAAAGGAGGAGTCGTACGACTCAAGAGACCCAAAGAATCCGGTTGTGCAATTTGGATTAAAAATAAGGCCACAGGACCATAGTTAGTAAATTTGTGTATTATACGCAAATTATGCACGAATAATACTTATAACGAATCATACATATAATTCATCCGTATTAATTTTGTGAATTTTTTAAGTAAGACGAATTATACGCGAATTATTAGCGAATCGTTCACGACTAATTCGCGAATAATATATATAAAAGGTAAATCCCAAATCCTCTTTCTTTCTTGCATGTGCACGTAACTCTTTTTCTTTTGATTTCTTTCTTTTTTTCAATCTCTAACCTTAGTCTCTATCTCATTGGCCACAAAGTCACTAATAGTCTCCAGCCACCAGTCATGAAACACTCATTGGCTATTACTTAGTCCCCTCATTTTCTCTCGATCTTTTTCTCTCCCTAAATCTCAAATCTTAACTATTTCACAATCGTTACTTGTCACAATGACACAGCCAACCGCCAGCAGTTGAGGATCGAGTATCCGACTTTATAGTATTGTCAACGTCAGTAACTACCACTCTCCCTTCCAAGAGCGACTCTCTCTCTCTCTCTCTCTTAATCTCCAGTCTCCCTTCCAAGTTCGACTCTCTCTCTCTCTCTCTAATTCTCCAATTGCACTTCTTTTTTTCATTTTCTGTAATATGAGGTAAAGATTTAATACATTTTCTTAGAAATTTTATATTTGTAATTGTATATATTTAGACGAATTTTTCAACAAATTATTGAGTATTGGCCCGAATTATACTCAAATTAACATTCTGCATTTTTTTCACCAAATTTTTAGTCGAACTATTGAATGCAAATTCCAAATTATACTCGAATAATTTTCGTACCGAATTTTTACCATACGCCAAATTGCTAACTATGCACACAACTCAAAGAGAAACCTCAAAAAATCTGGACTATATATCAGTCCAGATAACTCCATCTACCACTTTATATTGGGTGCCCTGTAAAATCTAGTTTGTAATTTTGACAGAAAATCAGGCAACACGACCTATATCATTGAGATGCATATTTGTGTCCCTATTCGCAAAAGTTCCTCTTAAAGGTTGTCGTAAAAAAGACACCATACCATTAATACCTGTTGATTTCTTGCCACAAATACATCTGCATGCACGTAAGATATGACCAAATTATTGTATTTGTATCAAACATCAAGAAAAAGACAGGTACCCATTTCTTCCAAGTGAAATCCACAAACGACTTTGTAGTTCACTACATCTCTCTTCTCTGCAACTCTTCAAACCCTGGCTTTTCAGGTTACAAACCACAAACTCAAAAGAACATGGTTTTGGATTAAATGCATGCATCACACTTAATACAAAAAAACAACTTTTTAAAACTCTAAAATCGGACTGTATTAGTCTATGTTTAGGCCGTACAATCCATTTTGTAATCTTCGTATTTTCTGTCAGTGGAGCACAAAACAAACCTGGGAGGACATTAACTTTCATGTTGTGTACGATCCCAACAGGGACCCTAAACATATTTTAAAGTAGAGTAAACGCTTATAACAGTAACAAACAACAACCAGGCTTAAAAAAAAAACTGATGTCCAGAAATGAATCAATCACGAATCTTTTATATACGCATTTTTACAAACATGTGGTCTGTATACCTACGGAGAGTAGAGAACAACAACACACACTTTACAGCATGAGTATCCAATCAACTCCTCTAATTTCATTGCCATGGTGAACCATCTCCCTTCGATGCCCTTGTCGCCTACAACCCCTGTTCCTGCCTCATCGGCTCTCACTGATCACCAACTTATGTTATAGCATATTATGAACAGACCAGTTTATCACACAATCGAACTCCAGAAAAGGGTAAATACAGGGCATTGATTTATCTCCTCTTTCACGGAATTTACTTGATTTACACGTACCAACCACAATCTAGCATAATCGGGGATGAAGATCAATGTAAGAAAAATGAAAAGTTGGCATGGAAGTAGACGTGTTTTTTTTATGGAAAGAGAAAGGTTGGTGTGGCAAAATAACTAATGAGAACTCTTAAATCGTTGGAATCAAATAGTGGAGAACAAAAAGGGTGATGGTTATGGAAGAAGAAGATGAGAGAATAGAGACATTGTGAGCAAATAGCAGGGGTAGACGAAAGTGATAGAGGTTTAGTTTGTTAAAGGGTTAAAACAGGACTCAAAACCGGCATTTCATTTAGGGCTTTAAGAGATGGAGAGTGGGATTTGAAATGGTGTATTGTTGAGGATCGGGAGAACGTGCTTTGAAGGTCCCGCAAACCATCCATAAAATCTCTCCCGAGACAGTGGACTTTTATTGATGAAGTGGCGCTTCAGAAGATGGCAAACTGGTGACGCTTCCGGAGATGACACGTATCATTAAATTATAAGATGGAAATCCAAATGTGGCACTATCAGGAGGGGAGAATTTATTTTGCCTTAGTATTAGGGTGGGGAGAGGTCATCGTTGGGAGAGAGATAAGAATGAAGAGGGATAAAGAGGGTAGTTAAAAGAGGATATTTATGAGTCCCACTTAAGTGGAGTTGGGACTTGGGAAGAGAGAAGAGGTCTTTGTTGAGTAAAAGAATCTGTTGGGGTTAATAATGGGGAGAGAAAATAGGAAGTTTAAGAGAGGGTATTTATGGCTCCCACTATGTGATAATGTGGCATCACAAATCTTAAAATGGAGATCAAAGAGGATGCCACCTAGGCATCCTATTTCTATAGTATATAGTATATAATGAGGGGAAAATCGGTACGTCTCCCCATATGCATCCTCATGGAGCCATGAAAAGACCAGTAAAAGTTGTGCTGCCTCTACAAGTCATTTGACTGTTAGCTGTGAAAGAGTGAGTTGAGTGAGTGTGTGATGTGATAAGCAATATTAGGCGGATTATAAAACGGGAATGGCTCTAGTTAACGACATCGTTCACCATTTTTTAAAATTTCAACATTACCTGAGGGACGAAGTCCTTCAAATAAAGGCAAGCTTCTGGTAGAAATGGAATAGGTACTGAGTAAGACTGTCACCATAGATTCTTAAGTGACAAACAAGCTCTGAAAAATTAGATAGAGAATGATCAAAGAATCAGAGAAAGAGGAACAAACACAAAAGCAGTAAAAAAATCATTATTATTCTTGAGAAATCTAAAAAAGAAATCGAAGAGACAATATTGGGATTTTCGTTGTATATCTAAATAAATCAAGACAAACAGACCTAGGATGGGATTGTTCGATTAGATTGTTGATTTTGACTGCTCTGAGACAAAGGAAGAAGTGAATCGCTAGTAACATATCTAATCTAAACCAACTGTGGGGTTTTTATTATCAAACAAAGATAAGACATTTCTAGAATGGTGTAGAAGTTAGTATTATCAAACAAAAATAAGGCATTTCTAGAATGGTGTTGAAGTTAGGCCTGCACTATAGCCACATAGGTTCGGCTAATTTGAATCCAACTCAAACTAATTTCTTACAACCTGGGCTTGTCCCACTCGTAAGGTCTGAAATTCAACCTCAACTTAAGTCACAATATTACACTATCCAGCATGTGCAACTTTTTCAGTCATAATCAATCCAACATGAAAGCCACCATGATGAGTCAAATCAATTCTAAACTTTCCATATAGAACACTTCTAGTGTAGAAATTATCAAACTCTGTTAGACTGAACATGGCTGATCAACTTTCTACTAGGCACATGGACAAAATTGAATCTTTTTCATAAGTTACCTACTAATCTTTGTAATTATTTCAATTGAACAGGGAAACTACACCCCGCTGCTTGCTCCAATGGTAGGATGGGCCTATCTTATGAGAGAGGACTGGGATCTATTTCCAATGGATGATGACTTACGAATGGTCAATTCCCCACCACTAACCAGTAATTGATGTGCTAATAACCGTAGGTAAATGATATCACCAGCAATTTAAATGCAAGCTTGGCATTTTTTTTTTCTTTTTGGAAACGACGGTATCCAGGCCTCTTAGAGCACTTGACTAGTCTCTCGGGCACGTGCAACAACCCCCAAGCCACACGCACCAGGTAAGACAGGATTACTCCTTAAGGGTGGCCAACAAAGGGAGGGTATTCGAACTCAGGACCTCTGCTTCCTGAGGCGTGGTCTTGGCTCACAGCCCAACCCCCTGTTGATTAAGCTCGGCATATTGCCATCATCTAAAAGTTCAAAGTGGAACCAAACCGGCTAACAAATAAATATATATATGAATATCTTATAATACTTTGAATGAATTATAACTTTGGGGTCGGGGTAGGCTGGGCGTGGGATTTAGGCACTCAAGCCTTAGGTCAGCCCAAATAAATATGGGCCTATGTTTATAAGCCCGGCCCTAACCCTATGGGCCTTAACAAAGGGCTAAAACCGGACCAATTTTTATTCGGGCAGCTGGGTCAACCCAGCCCATTGACACCACTATTTGTAAGACACTAAATTTTATTTTTAATATAAATAAAATAAAGTTGTAATTTTTCATTCTAATGAATCTGATATTTTATTTCCTGCCTTTTTATGTTTTTAATTTTAAAAAAAAAATTATTTAGGCAATACAAACAATATCTTGATTCAAATATTTTATCAAAGTCGAAGATATCAAATTGAAATTGGATAATTGGATAGTGCATGCAATTGAATGGAATTTAAATATACCACCATACGTTTCGAATTCAATGTGTTAATACAAAAGTTATTGTAATATGTGAATGACAGTGTGGCTTTAGGGAAGAGCTTGTGCATGTTTAATTGTGTATCCATAAGCAGCATTATTTGGATATTGCTTAATAACTTTCATCTAAAATGATATTCTAATTCTAGCTTTTAAATGTCAAAAAAAAAGTCAAATAAGGATAATTCAATGGGCTACCATATGCCCATTCAATGAGTTTTAATGCTATTGAGTGTAGATGAATCTGTACTGTAAATCACAGACTAGTACTGATCAAGTAGGACTTGGGAGATGTTTGGCAATTTGGTAGTAATGAGGGCTCAACCAATTTTTTGAATGAAATCCAGTGCAAGTGAAAGGCCACTAAACTTGGATTTCCATTTATACATGGTTGGTATTTTGACGGGCAAGTCGATATCCACTACCAAACACCTTAAAGTGAGCTTAAAAAGCATAGAGCAAAGCGATTATGCATGATTTAGTAACATCATCAATGATAACGTAACAAACATTTTATTCCTTAATACGGGTTAGTTATAACCTTATTACAGATACATAAAACTTCACGAGTCTGTTTTATTTCAATATTCCGAGGCTATTCCCACTCCCTTCGATTAGTAAGAGAGGTTATGCTCCCCATGTCTGTGAAGCTGCAACAATGGAAACCATAGCATAAGTACATTGAACAACTGAAACCCAAAAAAATCAGTAATATATAATCAATTAAAGACTCCCCTAAAGGCTAAGTTCTCGCTTGGTTTGGGTTATTGTAGTCGTGATTGATCATTCAACAAGCGCTATCATAAATAAGTGTTGTGAATAATTCTGTTGGGTTAGCACTCAGCCATTGTTTGGTATTTTGAAAAAGGACATTTTGATCCTTTTAATAAGAAAATAGATATTCTGAGAAATCTGTCCAGCATAAAACGTCTTGTAGGCCTCATGAGGTGCAAACTTTATTATTTGCAATAATTTTCACATAATCTTAAAGGTGCATAAACAATTATGCTCATCCATAATCCAAACGTAAGCGGTTATTAAACCGGTTTCGATAATCCAAACCATATAGCCCTAAATTAGAATCTACATAGATTAGTATAGAATTCGGATGGCCAACAGCGCACACCTGTTGAGCTGTTGCCCGTTTGTGTCTTAACAAATAAGGGCAACCTTTTGTTGATTTGGGTTCCACATCTCTTGAATGTGAGGCCCATGACACAAATAGGCAACAGGGCAACAACATTTCATAAGTACTACTTCATAGGTAGTGATATTTAGTTATTTACAATACATAATGAGATGGGTGGTGCGATCAATGTAAACGGGTCGGTACTAACCGTTTTTAGAAAGCACCCAGTTGTTGTCAACGCCGACATGCCATGCAAAGTAACCGAGCAGTCCCTTCTGCTTAGCATAAGCAACCTTAGTAACGATGGTCTGACTATCATCGAACCCGATCCATGTCGATCCAGCGTAGCAGTAATCGGCCACTATGGTCGCATTATACACTGAAACAGCGCTATTTGTAACTATAAAATCCTTGATCTGGTTGTAACCCATTGACCCATCACCCGAACCAACCGGCCCATTTGCTGGTGCATACAACCCATGGTTCTGAGGGTTCACCAACTGCCATGCATAGCCATAAAAGGGTAAACCCACTACCAACTTCTTAGACGATAACCCAGTTTGATTCCAAGAACTGATTCCGAAACTCGTGCTAACTTGACTCGACGGATCATACAGTGCAGCATGAGCGGCTGTAGCTGATCTTGATCTTGGATATGACGGTGCATAATAGTCATACGCCATTACATTAACCCAGTCCAAGCTCCTTCCTATAGAAGTAGTGGGGTAACTCACTGAGTTGACTCGTGGGGCGTAATTTACAGCTGCTGTTAGAAGCAAAGGTGACAGACTTGAGTTTCTTGACTCAGCAGCCACAGCAACTCGCCACTCGTCGAAAAGGGTACCCATGTTGGCCATTTCTGAACTGGTTCCTGGGTATTCCCAATCCAGGTCTAGGCCAGAGAAACCATTAGCTCTGGCTATCTTTATGGATGAGTCGATGAAGGCTTTACGGGAAGCGGATTGGTTCGCCATGGAAGCGAAAGTTGCAGGGTTTGAACTTCCTCCACCAATGGATAATAGGGTTTTAAGAGAAGGGTTCTTTATTTGGACGGTCTTGGTGAAGTTTTTGAATGGGACTGTGTTGGAAGAGGAAATGGTGACTTGGTAGGTTTGAGAGTCGAGATCTGCAAATGCACAGAAGAGGTGAGTGAAGAGAGTGGAGTCTATGTCAGCCACCGGAAATTCACTGGCCGGAAACCAGTAGCCCGCTTTAACTACAGTTTGTCCGGCGGATGACTGGAGATTTAGGAGGAAAATGAGAGAGAAGAAGAGGAAGAGTAGGTTTTTGGAAGCCATTGGAGATGAGTTGTATTTTTGCTTAGAGATTGGATTTGGGTTAAGAGACGGCTAGCTCTTTTAATAAGAAATAAAAGTTACATACGGACATACAACTTCCCCTCATATATCATAAAGGACTTTGGTACTGCACCACAAAGGGCCGAGACATACCGAAACTATGCGCAGATCTTAAAGTTTCATTAAATCCGTGTTTGAAATTTTAAGAACCTTATATCACATGCACGGTCTGGTGTGGTCTCGGCCCTTTGCGTTCTCACTAGCATTTTACATCAGAAATAATAGATTGAAACTTCAAAGCAAGAAACCCAGTCAACTTAAAAATCTATTTTTAGGAATGCTACCTCAAAAGTCAAAAACAAAGACACGTGCCCTCATGTAGAGAAAGGGTGGAAGAGAGAAGCTGGTTAACATTCCCCCACACGACATCTACTTTTGTTGACTAAATAGGGATAAGAAAATGTTGACCAGTGATTAGCGGACGGATGGGTCCCTATTTACGTTACCACCTTATCCTTGTATCCCTTTTAAATCTGGTTTAACTAAATTAAAATTAAGATTTTTATTTTTATTTTTATTTTTATTTTTGTGTTTTAAAACTAAGATTGGATTGCTTAAGCATATGGATGAGTCCATAAGTTGTGAGTGTTACAAAATAAGGCATGCACAAAAGAGGATCGACCATTTCGAAGTGTTTAAAAAGAAGGCATGTGCAAAAGAGGATCGACCATTTCGTTACTTAATGGCAATTGCTAGTAACGAAATGTGTGTAGACCAATGGTGGTGGTCCCTTTTTTTTTTTTTTTTTTTTCAAAAACAAGATAACAAAAATTTCTTGTTGCATTGATTTTCAAAAATTTTATTTTTAAATATATAAAACAAAAGTGCAACGAAACAGGGCATTAGCATTATGCCAAAAATGTCATCCAATAGTTACTGCAGGATATACATGATCAGGATCGAGGATAATGCGCATCATGTGGATCAGCCACCCATGGATCAATGGTGCGTTTATTGTAGTTTGTTAAGGGTGGTGTTAGGTGCATACTAACATTTGATAACTACACCCTTTTTTTTAAAATTGATGACTATATACTATTAATTTCTTAATATTTTAAAATGACCACTAAAATCAGAGAAATTATTTATAAATTTATAATTACACAATAAACTTCAAAATTATTAACTATAAGATTAGAGGGTAATGCTATTTCCATTTTTTTAAATCACTATACCAAAGAATAAATAATACAATGTTTAATTAAAGAGTGAGATTTTTTCACATAATGTTTATGGGCAATATATTATGCAAGCACACTAACGTGGGTATACAAAAATTTTAATACCATTAATCCCTTTATTTATCCTATTTTTATTCATTTCCCTGACTTAATAAAATGAAGGTTTGAAAGTTGAGTAAGGTTTGAAAGTTGCTTCTTGGCTGATAAGCATACCTTGAGTTAGGTTTGTAAATGAGATGTTTCGTGAAATTTAGGTTTGGAATTGTCGGTACCATTGAAAACTTAGACATGGTAGATCCTTAAATTTGGTTCCCGGTACCACACAACTTCAATGAAAGTGCCAAGCAGGAGAATGGGCAGATCGGGACGGTGCTAATCTGAATAATGAGGACTAATCCGGTCCTTGGAGCGGATTATGCATCTTGCCCCCTCACAAAATCCTTTAATTGTCCTAGAACTCTGATTAAGAAATTTTAATATCTATGGTTAAAAAAATTCATTTGGGTGAACGGAATGGGTCGGTGAATCTTAACCACGATTTAGGGGTGTTAAAAGAGACATGTGGCGACTTTAGGGATGATAACCAGATTTTGTCAAATTCAGTTATCACTGTAGAGGATTTGGTTCTTTAACATATAGCCGGAGCAAAAAAAAAACGTCTTGCGGCAGTGATAGTTTGGTAAAAACAAATAGAAGGGAAGATATTATCTATGAATAAATTTTTATGTAATTCCCAAAATACCTCCTGCAAAGGATTTTTTATTTTATTTTTTTTGGTTGATTAGGTTATATAGTTCAAGCAGAGCTCATGTTGATAATTAATCTCTAAGGGCATGTTTCATTTGAATTATTTTAGGTGATTTAATTACTTAAAATCGCTTGCATGATAATCAATCGTAAATATAAATAAACGTGTTTGGTTCACCTACGGTAATCGATTGTAATGGAACCAATTACTCAAAAAACCGATTTGAAAGCAATTGGCCAGGGCTGATTATGGGCTCGTTACAATCGGTTTCCCCATACCGATTGAGCGGACTGATTTCGACAGAGTAAAGTGATTCGTAAAAAAAGACACCTCTCTCACAAATGACAAAAGGGGTTTGGAAAGTGTGAATTAGGATCTCTGAACTTTAGTTGGTTAGGGTTAGGGTTCTGTGATTTGGTACGTAGAGAAACTGATTTATTGAATAACTTGGATGGATTACAATGACCCATAGAGGGTTTAAATAAATAACCAAAAACTCTTAATTTAGAAAGAAATATTAAAAATAATCCTAATATACTAAAAATACTAATCCAATATTATCTATGAGATCTTGTGTATGTCATTGATATTACATAATTATTTTCCTAACATAAAATTTCCCTAATAGGTTCTACAGCCAACATTTTTACCTTCCATTTTAGGATCTCTGAACTTTAGTCGTGCATTTGGATTTATACTTGAATAATTTCTTCCCCTAAATTAGGTTATTTTGTTATGAATTTAATTTGTTATTTATGTTTTTTTCTTATCAAACCCCTAAATCAAAATTGCACTTAATGGAACCAAGTTATGTGAGCCCACCACCATCACTGAAACCAAGTTCTGTGTGATTGTAGGTGAAAACTTTGGTCCAGGTATTAGGTTTGCTTGGATCCTGTGATTTGAGTGACTATAGTAGAGTTTGCTTGTGGATCTTAAGTAACTTGACAGTCCAATTGGTCAGCCTCTAACAGGGGATCTATTGCAATTATCCTAACATTCAAATGTTGCCTCATAATTCTACCTTGTGGGTTTTTGAATTAAGATCTCGACTTTTATAAATCTTAATTCATTTTTTCCTTTTTCAATTAATTCAAAGAACAAAAGTATTGATAGGAATTCGCCTTTACCCTATTGTTAGAGAGAGACATGATGATTCATCCAACCTCCACTGGAAGTGCAAATTAGCAAATGCATGCTCTCCAAAATATATTTTCACTAGGGTCCGTTCTTTTGGCGAGACTTATAAGGTCCCGCACATTGCTAGTTTTGTCATGTAATAATATGATTTTCTTATGAAAACTTGATTTATTGTGCTTATCATCTCTTAGGTTGCAATTCTTGTAAGACTTTTTTTTGGTCAAGACAACAACACCACAAGGCGAAGCTGTAGTCATAGGAAAGAAAACACACACATGCACTCACACACACGCCACATACAACACCCAACTCATGAAGCTTCACCCAACTTACTTCCCAAAACGGGTATCAACCGTATGGGATAAGTGGTTGTAAGACTTCAAATGCAACAAAATGAATGATTTCATATCTCGTAAAAAATGATAAGACTTGAAATCCCATGATGATAAAAATTAGTCTTGTTAAAAACCAAAAACCTTAATAAAGTGACTCAAATTTCCTCCCAACTATCATAATGAAGTGCAAAGTGTGAAGCTTTATAAGTCTCAACAAAAGATGGGGTTTTCACAAGATGGGGTTTGTATGAGAATTCCTTGGCAAACTAATAGACGTTTCTTCTTTTTGACTTGAAAGTTAGTAACAATTATAGCACCCATAGTGAGCCGGTAATGACTCTTCTCAATACCCATTTGAACAAGTCCACAAACAGAGTAGCTCATAGGAACTTACCCTTGCAAGCACAAGCACTATACCATGGGGCAAGACCATATCTCTTTGTTCTACTTATATGTTGACCCCGATAATTAGTTAGCTCTGTGGGCATCAACTATCGAGAACATATGGGTTGCTGTTTGAACCATTGACATATCCAAATGTCATTTTGGGAATTCCATATGTGTCACGTCCTACGAAACCATATACACAATATAACTTATATTTGTTTAGGTTCAAAACTGTGAACCTGGGACATACCCCGAAGGTAAATGGAATTCATCAAAATAAAAATCTATTTAGACGTATATATATAACGAGCATATCTAGAATTTGTACAAAATAAAGGAAGTCACTTAGTTCTTTTAAGTTGTCCTCGTCATAATCTCTCAACTCAAAAGAAAGACAAAAGGAAAGATATTCTTCTAACTATTCAGCTCCCAAAAAGTCCCAAATATCCTTCAGGTATCTTTTGAAAATATCAACATAGCAAGAGTAAGAAATAAGCTCAGTAAGATAAACACATACAACACACACAATATATGCATCAGCAAGTCATAATTACATTTTACTTGATATACAATTAATGACAGTTCAAATGAATTCATTTTCTTCATTTTGAATTACTTAGTCCACATCTGACGATCCCCTAGCAACACCTTTAAAATCACAGACCTATTCCTCTATTAGCGGCCCCTAGCAACACCCCATGAAAATAGATGGAATCACACACTAACATCTCTACGGAGGCCCTTGGCAACGTCTTACAGAACGATTATAAGATCACACGCCTGTCTTTTTTTGGCAACCTCTGGCAACACCTCACAGATGCAAATGAGATCACACATCTGTCCTCTTTTGGAGGCTCCTGACAACACCTCACGGATGCAGATGGAATCGTACGTCGTCCAACCAAGGTCAAGTCATTTCTTATTTTTAACAATAATAATTATGTTATATCTTCCCAGCTACAGCGTCCCATACCACTTATAGCAAGGCCGATCGAACCGCGCATTATTATCCAAGGTAAGTTAGTTATATCTTCCCCACTATAGTGTTACAGCGTCTCATACCTCTTTAGCAAGGCAAATGTAACTAAGAAATGTAACGTCAAAAGCATTTTAAGCAATTCATACAAGCATGCATAGCAATTAATCATCATGATAGTTATGGAAAGACATTTAAAGACAATAATATGAATGTAATTGCATTAATGAAACAAGTATCTCAATTAATAAACATGAAAAAGGCATTATTAAACTTAAAGGGATCCTAAAACATGCTCAATTTCTAAGTTTTGATTCAAGAGAATAATTTGTTCAAAAACTACAACATCGGATCGATCAGAACTCCACAGAACATTCTGATCGATGGAACACCTCTGATCGACCAGGAGTCGACACTTCCAATTCCAAAATTCCTGTAGCATTCTTATCGATCCGTGGAACACCTCCGATTGATCGGAGGTTGTGAAACTTGGGTGAAAACCCAGATTTCTACCCCAAATTCCACAAGTCCATTCCGATTTCACCATGGTTGATTTCTAAACAATCTCACACATGCTACAAAGATCAAAACATTACTAGAACAATAATCTAAAGATGTAAGGAGTGTTTACTTGCCTCAACCCTAAAGATTTAGGGTTTCCAGAAGAGAAAAACCTCCAAAATGGGTTTGCTTCACGAAATCAACATTCCCTTGGTAAGAAACTCGATCCTCGAGTTCCAAATCCCACACTTCAAGCGTGAACAACAGCTCTCAAACCCTAGCCTCTTCTCCTTCCTCCAAAAGCCTCCTCTTAGGTTTTCAAAAATTGAGCAATTAGGTCTGTCTTAATCTACTTATACTCCAACCCTATTTGTGTTTTTACCAAAATCCCCTCACTAAAGGTGTTTGACTCCAAACTATAGTTAAACCTTTAATGTATTATATTCTACATTTGGTTAAACAGTTACTCATAGCCAAATGGTCCACAAAGAAATTTAACAAAATACCACTAGACTAAGAAATTACCAAAATATCCTTACTAATTAAATTCTAAAATTTAGAATCGTTAAAATATGAAATTAATAATGTCTTCTGAAATACTTTTAAATTGATTTTTCATTTTAAGATTAAAATCTGTATTTGGATGAAGGACCTCTCTGTTTGAATAAAGGACATCTCTATTTCAAATCTCCATTGTCATGCAGTGTCATTGCGTAATTTTTTTAAAGGATGAAACAATGTTATTTCACATTTGTTGTTTTCATATCTTATTTTGAGTTGCTTTTTTGATTCATAAAGGACATGGATAACACTCAACAACCTAGTTCTAGTAAGAAGTTGGGGCAAGAACACAATGGTCCTCTTCTTTAGATCATATCTTTATAGATTTAGCTGTGGATCAAGTATCAAAAGGGAATAGGTCAGGTACTAGTTTCAACATGATTGAGTGGACTTTATTCGGTAAGAGGCTTAAAAAGATGACTTATTCCAAGAACATGATGGATGAACGAATTAGAGACCAAATGCTTTTGTATGCATCATGCAGATGCATATTGATTTTGGATGTTATTGAAATCTTTGTGTCACTTTTATTCGGCAAGATTTTATTACATTTTTATGTCACTTTTATGGATAACATTTCAGAATTTCAGAATAGTAATCAATTTTATGTTTTAAGATGAACTAAACACGATTATTTTACACATAATCGATTATATACAAACAATTGATTATAGACAGGGTGCTAATCAAGCAGGATTATTTATGACAGTGCGTATTTACGACAGTACTTATTGTATAATAACTTGTGACTATAATTGTATTCAATTCTTCTCTTGTTTCTCATGACTCTTATACCCAAAAAACTGACAATTAAAAAGAATCCTTATCAGGGTTTATCATATCTAATACTTAAAAAAAGAAAATGACTGATCCTATCCAACTCCATCACCCAAGAACTATAAATATTTTGAAAGATATTCTTTTTCCTCAAATTCTATAGACATCGTGATACAAAAGAAGGAAGGAAACTCCAAAGAGTCCTTCCCCATTGCACCTGATAAATTTTCACATCAATGACGTATGGAAACGGAAATAAGACTAATTCCAAAACATGGGGAACATCAAGTAATTCCAAAATAAAACATTTTTTATACTAATTTTAATTCCTTGAATCTAAAAATGCATAAATCCCACAATGGATATTAAAAGATAACTTCAGTCTAACAAATACATCAAATTACACATTCCAAGTTCCAACCATGTCTTCATTGGTGAATCAATTCCCATGTAAGGAATGAAATTCTCTACCGAGAGGTGGGTGAACCCTAGGGTGGTGAATCTTAAAAACAGTTAAGGCATCTAATTCCCCAGATTTGTATAACTATTTTAATTCCAAATCTATTTCAGATTAAGGTAAACCTATCAATAGTAATAGGATGCCTTTACACACACTGTCATACAAACGATCATAAAAATAAATAAATAAATAAATAAATAAAAGGTAATCTATTGACAAGAAGTGAACCAAATGCCAGTATTCCACCTGGTCCAACCAACATAAATCTAAAAAATTACACAACCAATTAGGTTTAAATAAATGTCAGGAGAACTAAGATGCATACTCATAACCATATGATGTAGAAAGCATAGAGGATTTTGCAATGAATTTGAGTGAAAGAGAGTACATGTCAATTCTCCCACTGTATACGAATGACATGATCATTGAAAGTATTTATCAAAATACTGAGGGTTCCTACTCAGACTAACTTCTCAAGAGGAAGAGTGTAAGAACACACTTGAGAATGCTAAGAACTCTTATTATTCAAGAGAGTATACACAATTCTTAGAGGCTTACAAAATGAGGGGGTCATCCCCTTTTATAGGCCTAGTGAGAAAGTTCTAGATCTCTAGAACATTCCCCAACTCTAGAACTTTCTATCACCTCCTCTACAAGACTTTTCCAAAATCCTTTTTTAGGAAACTTCCCACCTCCTCTTTGGGAAGCTTCTACATGTCTTTACTTGTAGAAGAATTTCTACAAGTATATACAAGCCTTCTACGGTATATATACAAGACTTCCGTACTGTATATGCCTACTAGGTGTTTGATGAAATGTCTAAATGAGTCGGTCGTGACAAGCAGCCTCATCATCCTTCTTCCTTCACAACCCTTCACGGCAGGTATGATCCCTTCTTGGTCTGTCATTTTGTTTCTCCTTACTGTAGTTGTAGTGATCTTAGAAATCCAACAATAGTTGGAATACTTTCTTTTGCATGTTTAATAATGTTTAATGTTTAATATTTAAGGCTAAAATTAGTATGAGATGGTCTGATCTAAATTCTTGAGAGCAAATTTGGTATAGTTTAGGTTCAGCTGGGTACTGCCCTTTTTGGTACGTTTTTTTTGAAGCCTTAAATCCACATCTTTATGGTTTGTTTTCTTTACTCAAAATTTGGAGCTTAGAATTTTAGTTTTATTCAAAATTAAAGTATAACAAATCGGAGCCCCCTCTGATTTGTGGCTTTTAGTGAAATTGAGAAAAAGAACAGAGTGTAGCTCCTTGTTGGAAATCTGTAGACCAGAAAGTGTCTGACATAGTAGTTTTTTTTAATTTTTTATTTGTCGGTTATGCGGCCCTCTTTATGTTCCTCTTTTAGGTCCCCTTTATCTTTCTCTTAGATATGCCAGATTTGACCTCAAGTTGTGCTTATGAGTCAAGTAAATTGACCAACTTCTATTAATGGTCAGTGGGCTTTGACACACTAGCTTTATCTTAACCCTCATTAATCTCATTGTGATTTTAGCCTTAAATTATTTCATGTATAACTTAGTCCATTTTTTTTTTGTAATTATTAGGCCTCAGATCCTTTGGATCTACTATTTCAAAAGATGCTAGTGAGCCAAAGTCAATTGACTATCATTGGTCAATGGGCCTTAGCCCATTAGTTTCTTTTTGGCCCTAACTCGGGTTATCTTTAAACCTTGTTTAAGTATTTTTTTTTTTTTTGTAAATTAGCCCATGTGTTTGTGTGCAAATTATAAGATTAGGCCATAGTTTCTTTTCCCTTTTTGCCAACCTTCGGCACTTAGTTGGATTCTCAATCCTAAAACAACTTGTCTACCACGTTAGTTAGTCTCCGAAATGAGGGTAAACTACCATTTAAAAAATATACAAAAAATACAAAAACATTCAAATAAACAAAAAATCCAAAAAAGAAATCAATCTACTCTAATAAATTAACGCCCCCTAACGCTCTCCCCATGAGCACCTAGGCACGCTACCAAACTCCGGAATGAAATTCCATAATCTCAACTCCGCTTCCCTCAACTCAGGCACGAGCCATAACTTCCGAACACTCCGAAATGAGTATAAATCCATCACACCCCCGAACTACTACTGCGTCTGATTCCACCTAACCAGATAAGTAGGCAACCCGAACTTGGGTTCGACCCCAACTTAGGATAGGATTTTTCCCCCCCCCCCCCCCCCCCCCTTTATGCTTGATTATGCTTAATTAGCAAATTAATAATTGTTTAGGAAATATATAGTGATTTACATTGTTTGGCTTAGACCTAATGAGTAGGTAACCATCCTAGGATGGGGGTCCCAGGGTGCCTAATCCCTTCCCCGGGACTTAAATGGATCTCTTACCTAGATCTCTGGACGTAGGCCCCTTATCTTTGGTCTAATTTAGGATCCTACTTCCCATGTCAAAAAGTAGGTGGCGACTCTTTTCTTTCAGCCATTTGAGCGAGTTCAACGTCGTTCCTTCGCTCTCGAGCCCGACTCCAACATTTAGCAACGAGGGGGAGGAAAGGCGGTAAATTTCCGTACTCACATTTATATAATATATGAATCAGGACTTATATTTTATGTATACATGCTATTATATGAGTAGAGATGGGCCGATCCGAACCTGACTCATTCTGGCTTTATTAATAATAAAGCTTGGCCTGGCCCAACTGAAAATGGATAGGACTCGGGCCTATATATATCAAACCCATTAGAATAAGCCATGTCCGAGCCCAACCAAGCTCGATCTGGTTCTACCATTGATAGCCTTAGTAAGGAAGATTTCGATCAAGTGGAGTTGGATCAATTTGAAACAGATAAAAGTGATGTGGAATCATCTCAAATCAAGACAATTGATCAACAGCCACAGTTAAGAAGATCACAAGGGGTACGAAAGATGTCCAAGAGATTTGATGGCATAGATATGGTAGCCTTTGCTCTCCTTGCAGAGAATGACGAACCATCAAGTTTTAAGGAAGCAGTGTTGGATTGTTGGATTATGATCATAGAAAGTGGAAGATGGCTATGGATTGGGAGATAGAATTACTACAAAAAAAAAAAAAAACAGGACATGGGAAATTGTAGAATTGTTAAAGGGGAAAAAAGTAATTGGTTGTAAGTGGATATTCAGAAAAAAGGAAGCAACTTTAGAAAGTAGTGATGTACAATTCAAGGCTAGATTGGTATTAAAAGAATTTGCACAAAGGTGGGCAAATAGGTTTTAATGAAATATTATCTCTAGTGATGAAGCATATATTGTACTTCTATTAGAACAATGTTGTCACTTGTAACTATGCAAAACCTAGAGATTGAACAGTTAGATGTGGAGATAACTTTCTTACATCAGGAGTTAGATGAGCAGATTTACATGCAACAGTTAGAAGGAGTAGATGCCCTGTGTTACACTTAAACTCAACTTGCACCCTCCAAATTTTCAAAGTTTTCCTAATTGGATTAGGAGTCTGTTTCAAATTAAGTTTCTATCGAGTATATAACATAATATTGATCAAGAGTTTTCTATTCTATAGAGAACTAAATTGTTTGAGAGGTTGTGAAAGAGTGATCTTTGAATTCTCTTTACTTTTACTATTGAAGAAGGCAACCTCTCCGTGGATGTAGCCCAAATCGGGTGAACCACGTAAATCCTGCATTCTTGTGTGTTTTCTGTTTCTTAGGTTATTTTCACCACAGTAATGAGGGCTCTACCAATTTTTGAAATGAAATCCAGTGCAAGTGAAACACCATTAGAACTTGGATTTCACTTTCGCAATTTATACATGGTTGGAATTTTGACAGGCGAGTCGATATCCACTACCAAACACCTCAAAGTGAGCTTAAAAAGCATAGAGCAAAGCGATTATGATTTAGTAACATCATCAACGATAACGTAACAGCCATTTTATTCCTTAATACAGGTTACTTCTAACCTTATTACATATACATAAAACTTCATGAGTCTGTGTTTGATTTCAATATTCTGAGGCTATTCCCACATCCCTTCGATTAGCAAGAGAGGTTATGTTCCCCATGTCTGTGAAGCTGCAACAATGGAAACCATAGCATAAGTACATTGAACAATTGAAACCCAAAAATGTCTCAGTAATATATAATCGAAGACTCCCTAAAGGCTAAAGTCTTGCTTGCTTGGTTTGTGTTATTGCAGTCGTGCATGATTGATTATTGTTGTGAATAATTTTGTTGGGTTAGCACTCAATGGATAAGCGATTATTTGGTATTTTTGAAAAATGACATTTTGATCATTATAATAAGAAATTTGATATTTTGAGAAATCTCTCTCGAGCATAAAGATTTTTGTAGGCCTCATGAATTGCAAATTTTGGTATTTATAATAATTTTCACATAATCTTAAAGGTGTGTAAACAATTATGCTCCTCCATAACCCAAACAGCCAAACATAAGTTATATATTAATTTTTTTTCGATAATCCAAATCCTATGGCCCTAAATTAAAATTTATGTAGATTCATATAGAATTTGGATAGGCAACAGCTAGGGCGATGTTGTGTTGTTGCCCGTTTGTGTCTTAAAAATTGTGGGGCCCATCTTTTGTTGATGTATGGTTCCAGCCGTGTTAAATGTAGGTCCTACCTATTTTTTAATGCAAAAAGGGGCAATCGGCAAAAGCCTTTCATATCTACTGAATTTTCACCATACAGGATGAGATGAGTTGTATCTTATATGATCAATGTAAACGGGTCGGTACTAACCGTTTTTAGAAAGCACCCAGTTGTTGTCAACGCCGACATGCCATGCAAAGTAACCGAGCAATCCCTTCTGCTTAGCATAAGAAACCTTAGTAACGATAGTCTGACTATCATCGAACCCGATCCATGTCGATCCAGCGTAGCAGTAATCGGCCACTATGGTCGCATTATACACTGAAACAGCGCTATTTGTAACTATAAAATCCTTGATCTGGTTGTAACCCATTGACCCATCACCCGAACCAACCGGCCCATTTGCTGGTGCATACAACCCATGGTTCTGAGGGTTCACCAGCTGCCATGCATAGCCATAAAAGGGTAAACCCAGTACCAACTTCTTAGACGATAACCCAGTTTGATTCCAAGAACTGATTCCGAAACTCGTGCTAACTTGACTCGACGGGTCATATAGTGCAGCATGAGCACCTGTAGCTGATCTTGATCTTGGATATGACGGTGCATAATAGTCATATGCCATTACATTAACCCAGTCCAAGCTCCTTCCTATAGAAGTAGTGGGGTAACTCACTGAGTTGACTCGTGGGGCGTAATTTACAGCTGCTGTTAGAAGCAAAGGTGGCAGACTTGAGTTTCTTGACTCAGCAGCCACAGCAACTCGCCACTCGTCGAAAAGGGTACCCATGTTGGCCATTTCGGAACTGGTTCCTGGGTACTCCCAATCCAGGTCTAGGCCAGAGAAACCATTAGCTCTGGCTAGTTTTATGGATGAGTCGATGAAGGCTTTACGAGAAGTGGATTGGTTCGCCATGGAAGCGAAAGTTGCAGGGTTCGAACTTCCTCCACCAATGGATAATAGGGTTTTAAGAGAAGGGTTCTTTATTTGGACGGTCTTGGTGAAGTTTTTGAATGGGACTGCGTTGGCAGAGGAAATGGTGACTTGGTAGGTTTGAGAGTCGAGATCAGCAAATGCACAGAAAAGGTGAGTGAAGAGAGTGGAGTTTATGTCCGACACCGGGAATTCGCTGGCCCGAAACCAGTAACCGCCTTTAACTACAGTTTGTCCGGCGGAAGACCGGAGATGTAGAAGGAAAAGGAGAGAGAAGAAGAGGAGGAGAAGGTTTTTGGAAGCCATTGGAGATAAGTGTAGTATTTTGGTAGAGATTGGATTTGGGTTAAATAGCCATTTTGAGGAATGATAATGTAGCTACACTTTCTTTGTTAACTAGCCCTACTCAAGGCTTTTTTATTCTCGTTTAGCCAATCATCTGTATCAAAAGTGAAAAAGCAACACGATAAAACACTATTTAAAAAATGAGGAATGCTAGCCTTACTCTCGGTCAAATTCTACTCTCAATCTCCACCAACCACGTGTCCTTTCTTGATGAGAAATAGTGCTTTAACCATCATAATTGATTTGATAATGGATAGGTGATTGGTAAAGGCTGAGAGTAGAGTTTGATCGAGAGTAGGGCTAGAACGCCTCTTAAAAAATTACAATTTATGGACAGATGGTTGGTTTAGCACTCTCAATCTTTTTTATGTTAGTGTTATAAGCGGACACGCAAGTGGTAGGACAAATGACGCGTGTTTGTCTATAATGGAATACAACCAATGTCTGACTTTAACTGGTCTCTGGATATAGCCAACTGGGGCGGTGGAACCACATGGGCAGGGATGCTGTTACATGAGCGTAGCCGGGCAGGGGAGCTCCACCCCCACACTTTATGCTCACGTTTGTTTGACGACCTAAATCATTTAAGAAGGAGAAAAAAAATGATTTACGGTAAAAGACAAATTTTTCACTTAGTTTTTTATGTTTGGTTGCATTGTTGAAAATAAGGCAGTAATTTTTTTTAAAAAAAGTATAATATATATATATGAACATGAGTATTTTTGTAATTTTAAAGATGTTGGTATTTTACGAGAAAATAACTTACGAGTTTTTGAAATATAATTTATTTTCTGGAAATGTGACTCCTTTACCCTATGTTTGATTGTCGAGAAAATAAGTAAAAACATGGAAAAGAAAAGAAAATTAGACAAAACACAACTAAAATTTGTATTAAAAATCTAAAATTTTCTTTTCTTTTCCATGTTTTCTAAAATATTCTCGGCAACCAAACATAGCATTAGCGTAAAACATTTTACTTACGAAATGTTTTACGTACAAACAAACACTTATAATTGGTATTTTTCACAAAATTGATTTGTTTTTCCATATTTTTTTGAAAACAAACGGAGCATTAAAATAAAATAATTAAGGGCTTTGCTATTGAGATGGTCTCTGCCAGCACGAATTTTGAGCTATATTTTTCTAACTGTACCGTTGAGTTTGTGTTGATCGGGACAGATGGACGGCCTCAGAATAATTTTCCAATAATTAAAGGCCATTTTGATATTAATTATTTATATTTTTAAAAACTAGAAACGGCTTCAAATTTTCAATTTTCTTTTAGTAAGAAACACGTTTGGCATTACAAACTATTACTTTTTTTAAAATAAAAAAAAATAAAAAAACATAATTGGTAAATATGATTAACATTATAATTTGGATAAGCTATTTTAATCTATAGTTTTGATGAAGGCATAGGATTCTCTCGAGTTGAACTCGAGAGAATCTCTCCAGTTTGAATCCCTTGAGGTCGCCACGTGTCTCCTTTGACACCCCTTAACCATGGGTAAGGTTCACCCACCCCTAGGGTTCACTCATCCATCCTTGGTTTTTTTAATATTAAAATAACTCTAAAAACAGTTTTTTTTAATTTAAAAAATAATAATTAATACATAAAAAAAAAACCAGGGATGGGTGGGTGAACCTTACCCATGGTTAGGGGGTGTCAAAGGAGACACGTGGCAACCTCTAGGGGTTCAAACCGGAGAGATTCTCTCGAGCTCGAGAGAATCCTGAGCCTTTGAGGAGGGATAATGCTAGCAACACTTTCTTTGTAAACACTCTTTAATGTTTGTGTTATCAGTGGTCATAGAAGTGGTAGTACAAATGCCGTGTATTTCTACTAATGGAAGACAGCTAGGGGTGTCAACGAGCCGAGCCAGCTCGGCTTGACTCGAAATAAACCAAGCTTGAGCTTTTACTTTGGACTCGTTGAGCCGAGCCGAGCCTTAAAAGTGAGCTCGAAAAATAAACAAGCCGAGCCTGAACAATAGGTGACTCAGCCCGGCTCGGCTCGATTAATTTTATAATAATATCCTTTAAAAGTTAAATTTATATTATATATTTAGTATACCTTTTTTTTGTAAAATATATTTAGTATACATTAACATAATTATTTTTGTTTAAGTTTTAATTCAAGCTTTCATGTGAGTCACATGACATCCCAAAAAAAAAAAAATGCCTTTTTAATTTATTTATTTATTTTTATTGAATTTAGTGTTTATCAATGTATTTAAAAAAAAAAAAAAGTTATCAGTCTGAACTCAAGCTCAACGATTTGTGGACAAACCGAGCCGAGCCGGAGCTTTTGTAAAATTCCAACAAGCCAAGCCCGAGCAGTGCCTAGTTCGGCTCGGCTTAGCTCGGCTTGTTTACACCCCTAAAGACAACCCATGTCTAACTTTGAATCATCTCAGGCTACAACCAGCAGGGGCGGGAGCCACATGGGGCCGGGGACTTCTGGGAAAAAAAAAATGTGTCACTGCTTAAAGGACGTAAGCCTGGCCAAGCTCTCGACTTTGGAAAGGAAAAAAACTAAGGAGCCGTTTGGATATGTGTGATTTTTTATGGTGGTGGGTGGTTGCGAGTGGTGGTGGTAGTAGTGGTGGGTGGTGGTGCGGAGCACTCCATATTTTTTACTTTTGTTTTCTATTTTTAAAATAAATGATCTATGGATACTCCATAATTCTAACCGTCTATATACTATATTATTTAATGAGCAATGCTATGTCCACTTTCCGGCCATCCACTCTTCCTTACTTTTACTAGTGGGCTGCACGTACGATGCACGTAATTAACCATGGTTAAGAGTCTATAACCCTTAGGGTTCAACATTCTAACCTTGGGTTGTAAATTTCAATATTTTAACTACATATAGTTAATTTTAACCACAATTATTTAGGGTTAAAAGGGACACGTGTTAACCTATGGGTGCAATTGAACTCTCCTCGAGTTCAATCGCGATTGGCTGTGATTTTAATCCTAAGATGAGAAATGGGTAGTTTGGAAATTAGGTAAAACAATAAATCAAGTTTTGTATATAAGCAAAACATAGGCTACGGTTTGTTAAAGGAGTAGAGACCTTATATAAGGGTAGTTTGGGAATTACTAAAAATCAGGCTACGGTTTGTCGGGGGGGGTAGTTTGGAAATTTCTATTACTAAGGGGGGCTTTCTCATTATAGTAGAGATAAAAGAAACAAAATAGTATTACACTTTTTGTGGTTATGATCACTTTTGTTTTATCTTATTTTTTTGAATTAGTAACAAATAGACGGAGAGTGGATGGCCGGACAGTGGATGTAGCATTGCTCATGGATAGCCTTGGAAAAGGGGTGTTGTTGTTTCCTAACTTTTTTCAAAAAATATTCTTAACAGATAACTAACACCAACAAATCTGAGATAGCCCACAAATTTGGCCCTAAAAAAAATTGGAGAGCTACACCCTCGAACTCCACACTCATGAGCTAAGAATATTTCATACCCGGTTAATCATTCTTTACAAATTCACATTAATAACTACTAGCATTATCAATCAACCGTTGTTAGCTCTCTACAAAAAAATCTTGGCTCTGCCCTAGCCAGAGACATTCTCTTTAGCTGAAATGTCATCATGTCACGTGTCCCATATAACTTTTTTGTTCTTAGAATTTGAAAGTAATGGAATGGAAAGAAAGGGGATAAATGGGCTTGGTTGCGCCCCTATAACTTTTTTGTTCTTAGAATTTGAAAGTAATGGAATGGAAAGAAAGGGGATAAATGGGCTTGGTTGCGCATGTATAAGCTATTTTCAAACACATGGCATGATGTCCCTGTGTTTTTTTGTTCTTTGTTCTTTGTCCAGCCAGAAACGATCTAAATTCACATGTCTTCCCCAAAAAGTCAGTTTAAAAGAAAATATAGCTAGCATTATGTAAGAAGGAATGTGACCTCGAACTGTGGGAAAGAGAGAAGGTGGGCTAGCACCTATCTATTTTGGACTTTGCTACTGAGATTCCCTTAGGGCCGAGACCACGGAGACGGTGCTCTCTCGGTGGTCTCGGCTCTAAGGGGTCTCAAAAGCTTTATCCATCTATATCTATTATTGTTGTTGACTCAACCGGTTGATAACCATTTTCAAAAGCTTGAAAGTTGACTAAAGTAGGGATAAGAAAATGTTTCATCAAATCTAATCTAATACTTAATACTATGCCAGTGTATTCTCTCAGTCTGCCACGTAAGCCTGCCCCACAATGTCTAGTGTCACATTGATTTCTGTGATTCAAATAATTTCAGTTTTTCTCAAACCATCACGTGGCAAGTCGAGAGGGATTTTACCCGGTGGTTCCAGAGCGTTTTTATCCATTGGTCGTATTGTGGTCTCTACTCAAACTAACGCATCCTTTCTCAGTTCTCACTTTTTGGCTCTCCCCTCTCTCACTTGGCAAAGGATTACCTCTGGTGTCTGCCGAGCTGGGCGCTCGGGCATCCACAAACAATAAAACATGTGGCATTTTTAAAGGAAAAAAAAATCAATTGGGCAGAAGTCAAAATGATGGTGACAGATGAAATGAATTCTGCCCAGAAATTTGAAACAGATGGCCTATTGTTTGTGGATGCCCGAGCGCCCAACTCGGGCAGACACCAGAGGTAATCCTTTGCCCTCTCACTTCTGAAAACGTTGCAACTCTTGACCCTTCCCTTGCTTTTGTAATTGTTGGTCTCCCTCCAATGAATCATCACATCCCCCATGAACTCAATAAGACCACAACACACCTGCTTCATCTTCACCAGATCCATCTCTCTTACCCCCTTCATTACCACTCTTCCTCTGAACTACCGGCCCCCATGAGGCCATGATGAATAGTGACCATTCAAGCGTCTTCCATCAAACGTGAACAGAGGCATTTAGGGTTCAAGTGTTGGAGTTTACGTCGGGGACAAAAGATCACCACCTTAACCCTTTTGGAAGATTTGGGTTCTCTCCTCTCCTCTCTTCTCCTTAATTATCTTTTCTTCTATGTTTCCTTTTCAATATATTTAATTTATCTATTTTTTCCCCCTAAATGATGTGAACTATGGCTTGGCAGACTATCGACACCAACCATGACTCATGCTGCCGCATAATAGGGCTGTAAATGGATTGGATTTGGACCAAATCTGCCTAGATCTGAATCTGGTCTAATTAAGAATCTGATAGATTTGAATCCAATCTAAGATCCGTCGGATCATAAATTACTCAATCCGAATCTGAGTCCGTTACTTTTTCAAGATCTGAATCAGATCCGATTAACATTAATATTTATAAAAAAATAATATTTTAATAAAAAAATATGATTAGTATTTCAGTATATTTGTAAAATTATATAAATATTATTATTGTTATATATAATCTATTTGGATCAAAATTTTTATCGAATCGAATCGAATCACTATAGATCCAAATTAGATCCGCTTATAATCGGATTCAAGATCTCGGATCCGTATCCGATCCAACGAATCTAAAATAGTTCTAGGATCCTGTCTAATTGGATCCGATCCATTGATAGCCCTACCGCACAGCAACCTAAGATAGCCCTCCATCAACAACTTCCTGAGGAGCGAGGGGAAGCTCTTCCTCTTATGGAAGAGGGAGTCCACTGACCTAACTTAGAATGAGAGTCTTTGATCAACGGTATCATCTTCTACCCCCACCAGCCTCAGACTCTCAAATATTTACGAATAAATGTATAAATAATTACTTGAAATTTATGCATAATGAAGTTTATGTGTTTAAATCAAATGGATTACCTTTTGAGTCCATCCGTAACTTCATTGTTGGAATGGCATAATGAACTTTATGTATAATTATATTTGAGGCAGCTTAGAGTTTCAAGAAATGGGAAAGAAGGAGGTTCTCACGATTGCAATTGTGATTCTCTCCATTGGAAATAGGATTTTGTTAGCCCCAGTCGCAAATCTTCCAGAGACGCAACTGGGGCCATACAAATGGCAAATTTTGTTTGACTTTTGTGTTTTAAACTATTAAAAAAAGGAAACACCTCCAAGTGTTATGCCTATCTTGCGTCTAAGGAATGAATTGGAGTTAATGCGACTCCTCTTGCAAATAAGACTTTTACAGCTGCACAATAAATCTGGTACGATTTTTTTGTTTATATAACTCCAAAGTGGGGGTTGAACTTTCCAATTACTTGCTGAATTTATTTGGCATGGCTAAGCTTGGAAATGAAGCTTATACTTTCTTTTATAAGTTGAAGGCTAGGCGGCACAAACTTAGTTGGTTCGGTTTTTTTTATTTTATTATTATTCCTATTTTTCTTTGTAAGTTCTTTTAATTTTGTTGACTGATTTATATGTTTTTAACACCATAAAAACAATGTTTATGTCCCCAACTATTCTTTTCGGCCATCTTTTTTTCATCCTTAAGGCACTAATATGAGGGGATAAATATTAAGGCCCCAACATATTTGATGCGCCACAATTATCTTGGTTTTTTTCTCTTTCTAAAAAGACAAATTTAGCTTGCTTAACCCTAAGAGTGAGTGAATCTTAACCACAATATAGATGGGTGTTAAAAAGTAGGGCATGGGCCATTGAGAAACGTTCATTTCCATTACATAGTGGAAATCACCGATGAGTTAAACATTTCCCTCTTTTTCAAATGATTTTGGAATGGTATAAAGTTGGGGTTAATCATATAGTGGTAGTTTTTTTTAGCATGTTGTTTTTGCTGGGTATTTCACGGGAGTTGATGAAATTTTAGCTCCGGGATTATGATTAGGGTATCTATTGATTTATTTGGTTGCGTTTCAATCCTATTAATTCTATTAAAATTTTTATATTATTATTTATCTTTATTCATACTACAGGAATATTATCTCTTTACCAATAGTATACACTCTGGATGGTGTTGGACAGTTTCCTTGCTAAAAGATCAAGTCGTGTCTCCATTTATTTGATTTTATCTAAAATTTTAGACAGATTAAATTTAGAGATTAACTATGAAAAGGAGCTCCGGGATAACCTAAGCAACCCAAAACAAAGCCTTATGATAATGGTAGTTTGATAATTACAAATAGAAAGAAAGGTACTTTTTGCCACTAATTTTTTCTTAATTCTCAAAATACTCCCATCCAAAGTTTTTTGGGTATCTCCAGTAATCCAATTAATCGGAGATTCTGTTAAATAGTTAATCACTTAGTTTAACCTAGAGAAATTAGTAGTGATTCAACCATAACAAGCCCTCTTTTTGTGATGAAAGAGATTCATTCAGCCCAAAAGGAGAGGATCTGTGTGTTTATTGTAGTTCTTTATAGAGATTAACTATGAACAAGAGCTCTGGTTGAAAAGTCAACCGGATCAATACAAAAATTGTCTTGGAAATTGGTAGTTTGGTAATTATGAAAATAAGAAGGATAATTTTCAACAGTAAATTTTTTTTCATAAATACCCTTTCCTAAGACAATTTTTGCATTGCTCTGGTTGACCGTTCAACCTGAGCTACTTTTGATAGTTATTCTCTTCTTTATATTGGACAATATTTTCGTAGCTATGGAAGTTGCTATTTACAGGTATGCATAAGGAGTTAGGTTTGAAAATTAGATGTTTTCGTGAAATTCGTGTTTGAAATTGTCGGTCAAGGAATGCTACCCTATTCTCAATAACCCCTACTTTCATCCTCCACCAACCACATTTTATTGTGCATGAGAGAAAATGTTTTAACAATTGCAAATTGAACAAGTTGTTGGTGGAGGTTGAGAGTAGGGCTGGCACTCCTCTCGTCGAGAAATGCTACCCTACTATTAACCTCCACCAATCACTTGTTCAATTTGTAACTTTTCTCTCGTGTCAATATCACTAAAACTTATCAATATCATTAAAACTTGACAAGGCATGTCTGATTTCAAATCTCCTTAAATTTGGTACACGGTGGCATGAGTAACCAATATAGAGAAATTCATGCTGGTAGCAGTGGAAATTTTAACTCCCTGCCACAAATTATAACCCATACCGAAAATAATAGAGGCGTGCTAACCTTATTCTCAGTCAAAAATTAAGACCTACTAAAATAATAGGACTGCTGTTTGTTTGTTTTTTATTTTACAGACAGCATTGATAGGTGCTAGTTTTTTGTTGAGCCCTTTTCAAAATAATATAAGAGAGCTAGCAGCTAGCCACTCAAACATTTCATTACTATAGTCGGCTTTGTAACCGATTAAATTAAGAAATGATAACCCACCATGGGGAATGTCCCAGTGGTTGTGTACCCTTAGGGGGAGATGTGACTCGTGTTCGAGTCTTGGTGTGGCTGTTGAGCGCCCATCATGAGTGCTAACCCTCTTAACCCCCTAACCCCTAATCATAAATGATTAGAACCAAGCAAAAAGAAAAGTTTAGAAATGATAAAAGTTGTTTCAACCAGTGGTAAAAGTATCCAGGTAAAGCCACTTGTAGCTCCATGGATGAGAGCAGGATATTTTTTTAGAGACCAAATCCTCTACGGTGATAACCAGAGGTCACCACATGTCCTCTTTTGACACCCTTTAACTGTGGTTTAGATTCACTCACTCATCCTTGTTTTTTTTTTTAATATATTAATTCTATTTTTAATATTAAAAACATATTTTAGAGTTTTTTTATTATTAAAATATTTTAAAATAGAATTAATATTTTTTTCTAAAAACCAAGATTGGATGGGTGAATCCTAAAGGTGGGTTAATCTTAACCACAGTTACGGGGTGTCAAAAGGGACACGTGATGACCTCAGGAGTGATAACTATGGGATTTGCCAAATCCGATTATCACCGTAGAGGATTTGGTTTTTTTTAATGCTTAAAATATACAAACATTTCTCATAACAATAACAAACAAACAAAAAAAAAGGGTGGTGCTGCTCACTAACATAGGTTACACTAACATAGGTTAACTACTAGCGAAAACCAAGTGCATTATTTAGATCTATCATATACTGTATGAAATATATGGTTTTCCTTGGTGCAAATCCAGTCACCTCAATTTGAGATGAGAAGCAATTCCATTGGTAGCAAATGGATATCTATTAAGTGGGGAAATATAGTATTTAAGAAGCAAAAAGATTATACTCCTACTTTTGCAAGAACGGACTAGGATGAATAAATAAATAAAGAAAAAATGAATTAGGGTGTATAAATTAAAATAGAAAAATCAACCAACCATTGCCAAATACATTTGCATTTTAATAAATGGTCAAGTGCTTTAATATATGTAACTGAAATGGTCAAGTGCTTCTTGGAGTCAATCTCGTTGTATAAACCCTGGATGCAGATCTTTACTTCTGAGACCCCTTAGGGCCGAAACCACACTGAGACCGTGCATATCCCAAACGTGATATGCACGGAACTCAAACTTTTCCCCAATCATGTTTATGTGTTTGAGTTCCATGCATATCATGAATGGTCTCGGTGTGGTCTCGGCCCTATGGGGTCTTGCTAGCAAAGTCCAAAACTTAAAGCAAAAGATGAATTTCTATGGCAGATGTACACCCCGCCTCTTGTGCCAGTGGTGGGCCCTCGGTATGAGTTGCAAGAACTCCAATGCCTAAGTTAATCACTAGGTAAATGATATCCACACAAAAAAAAATGACAAAAGTAAGAAAGCAATTGGAAAGAAACCCAGTCTCTTTAAACAAAAAAAAAAAACTCATAACCTACAACTACTTCAGCCATCCGTACATCTACACTATGAAGAGGCCTAATATTAACTTTATATGTATGCACACCAATGATACCAAGTCCTAGAGCAGTTTTGCAAGGTACCATGGTGGATTCACAAAATCTTTCTTTCTTCTGTATCTCCGATTTAGTTGGAATTTCAATGATTTGTTACATTTTGTGTGATATTTCATTAACTTAAGAGAACTACATGAAATTGAGATGGGATCTGGGAAACATCCACCAGAGGAGACAAACCAACATTACACCTTTGAATACTATCATTTAAAGCTTGCTGAGCCAGGAAATTAGCCAAAGAGTTTGCTTCCCGGTTAATGAAACAAAACTCAGCTGAGGGACAATGGACTCGCAGGTCCATGATGTCGTCCAGAATAGTACTAACTTCCCAGTACCTAATAGGTGATATCCCATTCAAGAAATCAATCAACTCCTTGAAATCGGACTCGATTAAAATCCTCTACCCTCTAAAATTTTGTGCCATGAGCAAGCCCACTCTAATGGCCTCCCCTTCAGCAATGCGAGCTGAGACCCCTGGAAGTGCTTTCTGTCTACAGCACAGGATTCGCCCTGCTGGAAAGTTGGACAGAGCCTCATTGCGAGTTTTTTACACGAACCATAAGGTGAGACACATATGAATTGCAAGGAAATGCCCATCTGCAGCCAATTTGTCCACCAAGTGGAGAAAGATAAGGTAGGATGTTCGGGCTGAGAACCGAACCAGATACTCCTTGTAAAAGGACATTCTAAAAACAAGTCTTCCTCTTGGGATTTACAAAGAGCACAGCAGGTTTCCACCTCCAATCTTCGTCGCTTAAGATTAGTTGCAACAGCAAGAGCATTGTGGCAGCACCTCCAAATGAAGTTTCTGATTTTTGGCGGGATTGGAATCCTCCAAAGCTTAGGTCATGTCAGGCCTAGTATAGCTGGACGAAGGCTGCTGCAAAGATATATCAGTCACCAGGTTGGGTTTGAAACCAGGCAAAGTGGGGATCCATGGGTCTCTCCCAACAAAAACAAATTCACCATTCCCTATTTGCCAATGGATGCCCTTAGCAAGAATTTCCCGGCCAGCTAGGATACTCCGCCAAAACCAGGACGGCCAACACCCCATTTTTGCCTCCAAAAAGGATGAGTGAGGAAAATATTTTGCTTTGATCAAAGAAGCCCACAACGAGTCCGGTTGATTTATGAGTTTCCACCCTTGTTTAGCCGGTAAACTGATATTAAATGCTTGGAGATCCCTAAAGCCCAAACCACCCACATTTTTCGACTGGCATAACTTGTTCCATCCAATCCAGTGTATTTTGTGCTCAAGTTTTTGGCTCCACCAAAATTTTGCAATTGCCGAGTTTGTTTCTTTGAGCCATCGACCCAAAAGTTTAAAACAACTCATGGTGTAGGTTGGAATCGCTTGAATGACTGACTTTATTAGCACCTCTCGACCGGCCTGAGTAAGAAGCGACCCTTTCCACCCCTGCATATTTTGAAGTATTCTCTGCTTGAGCCGATCAAAACTAGTAATCTTTGATCTGCCGAATTCAGATGGCATGCCCAGATGCCTCTCGGGGGATTCTAAAATTCTGATGTGGAGGATTCGGTCTAACATGCGCCTGAACCGAGAAGGAGTATTCGAACTGAAGGTGGCACTAGATTTATTGAAGTTCATAGCTTGCCCCGAAGCTTGGCCAAATTGAGTGAGGATTTGGAGGAGCTAGTGAGGTTCCTCGAGATTTGCCTTGAGGAAAATTAAACAATCATCAGCAAAGAGTAAATGAGAGAGAGTAGGGGCTGATCTAGAAATCTTGATTCCAGTTAACTGACGGCTACGGAGGCCTTGTTGCAGAAGACAAGACAGTGCCTCCGCACAACATAAGAAAAGGTAAGGTGACAGTGAGTCGCCTTGGCGTAATCCTCTTGAAGGTGTAATGAAGCCTCTAGGTTCACCGTTAATATTGACTGCATATTTAACAGAGCTAATGCACTGATTAATGAGATGGATCCACCAGTCACTAAACCCATCCTTTTCAGCAGATCAAGCAAAAAGACCCATTCCACTCTATCATACGCTTTGTGGAGATCTAGCTTTACCACCATCTTGTGTTCCTTCCCTCGCTTCAATGTCTTGAGATGGTGGAAAACTCCATGAGCCATTATGACGTTGTTCGTGATTTGTCTGCTGTGGATGAAGGCCGATTGGGCGGGGTTGATGATGGCTGGAAGAACCTCCCAAAATCGCTTTGCTAGAATTTTAGCAATAACCTTATACAACACATTACACAGACTAATGGAGCAATATTGGTTCAAATTTTATGGGTTTAAAACAATGTGAGTAAAATTTACCTCCTTTAAGAGAAAACCTTATGTAAAGAAGATAGATACCGCTTCACATACTTCGTCACCGATAATGTCCCAATGTTTACCGGAACACACTAGGGCTTTGTCCCAGTGGTACTATATCCCCTGCTTTGGGGGGAGGTACTAGGTTCCATTCCGTGGAAGATTGTATATACTCTCCACCCGCCCACTAACTGAACAGATACTAACACCTAACCGGCATTGTGGCCTAAACGTATATCTCGAACCAAAACGAAAAAAAAATGAGTTGGCCAGAAGAAAGGGGGCCAATAATCTTTTATAAAATGAAGCCTCCCAAAAATGCCTAGTGTGGTAGGCAGGCCTCGCTTGCTTTCCATGTACGCTTGGATGGTTAGTTTCATAGATATCATACCTGAAAAATAGATATCATTCGTGAATCCGTTCAAATGAGAGACCTCAAATTCCAAGAGGCTCCTTAGTGACTCCTATCATGGTGTGAGTTTGGGCCGGGAGCAATTTGTTTTCAATACATAGGTATGATTCATTCACCAACTTAGAATCCAGCATGCCTTTCTCATGTCCCTGCATGCATGAAGAAACTTAGAATCCTATGCCTATTCAAAATTTTGACTTCAACGCACTTTTGATTTCTATAAAAAATAAAAATGAACAAATTAAATACGATTTTTTACCCCTCCTAACTTTCATAAAGAAAGAAGTTAAGTAGTCTAGAAATTTATCCAAACACAAAGTTAGAGTCCGTTTGGCATCAATTCCAAGGAACAATTCTCTACTCCCTAGGAATAGGAAGTCAAGAGTTTCTATTCCCAAGGAATAGAGAATTGGTCCTTGGGAGTGATGCCAAACGGGCCCTTATGTGTTTGGTTTGCTAATTTTACATGGACTTCCTGAAAAAGCAAAAAGTCGTTGGAAGTTGAAATATCGCCTGACTTCCTCGGAATGCTGTGATTCGTTGCTTCCTCGAGAAGTCGCTGTATCACTTCCACGGGAAGTTGATGGACGGTGGAAATTTACAAACATCCAAAAAGTACTTTTCTTTTCTAGGAAGTCTATCCAAAGGAGGCCTTAGTTTTGTCTAACTCATGTATGTGTCCCCTATTATCCATTTAAACGTTTAGGCTAAGCATTTTCTAAATAAGAAAATTATAAATTATTAAAGTTAAGGATGCATCACCCTTTCAATGCATATAATCATGGTTTGTTTTTATTTTTTATATTTGAGATTATGATTAAAAATTCAAATGACATAAAGACAAAAACTCTCGAAAGAGCAAACAAAATTAGGATATTCCTATGATTCACAAGTTAGAAAATATTCCAAAACCAAATCAATAGTTTATTAAGATTTTTTTAAGTCTATAAATTTCAATAGTAATATTAAGATGAGATAGCAACACCCACAGCAGAGGGGACAGTGATAGAGGTGGCAGTAGACTGGTAGTTGTTCGGTAGTAGTAGAACAGCATCAGTAACCAGAACAAGTACTAGGATGCATGTTTGCAGCAGCAGAGATGGTAGCTTACTCAGGTTCAAACTGAGCAATTTCCTCTTTGGTGCCTGAGGAACTGCTAATCTACTGGGTGGGGGAAAAGGAAGAATAAGAAACTCTTGCTCAAGCAAAGAAGAAGCTTATTTCAGGAAAAAACATAAATTTTCCCTGCACCCTTTTGGAAATGATAAGTTGCCATAGAAATTCAAAAGGCCCTGTTGCTAGTATAGGGCAGAAGAGACAGTTGACATATAGTTATCCTTCTCTGTTATTCTCGTTACTAATATGTTCATTCCATGACTGAAGCAATTTCAATGACAGTTTTGTCAATATTTGGTATTTCACACATATAGCTTAAATAACTTATGGAGTCCTGGAGCAGCAAAACAAAAGAATAGGGAATTAAGGTTTCATCCACACTTTTTAAGGTTTTAGTGAAGTGAAGAATAACCAAAACAGTGGTGTTTCCAGTTCTTCAAAACTATTGAATTGAACAGTACATAAAGCATAACAATTTAATCTTTGATGACCTCACTCGCAAGGGACAAACGCTTGAGCGTTACTTATATTGGTTACAGCATATTCCCTGCCATGTAATAGTACAACTTCCCTTCCCATGAAGGGGTATCCAAAAGTCCAAGAACTACTCAAGCAAGCAGTGCCAGCAACAGGAGCTTCATTTAGGCCAAATAGAAAATAAAACATTTAAGACATGCAAGAGCTCCTCAAACATGAGTTTGTACCTTAGATTTCGTGACTTGGACAAAGAGATGCTGCATTCTCTAGAAATGAGAAACAAACACAGGCAGCCCATTCGTAAAGTGTGACCAAAATGATAGGAATTAGAATACCTGAAGAACCATAAAGAGATGAACTGCCTCCTAACACAGCTGTGGTGCTATAATCCTTCAAACCTTTTGGACCACTCTCAGCTTCGCACTCCTACACCTGCGATTCAATCTCTCTTCCTCTTCAGAAGGCGTTATTGGTCTTTTTGTGAGGATGGTCCCATTCCTGCCTTCTATTCTGTTTTTCACCCATGGCTCTTCACCACTGTCATCGTCCTTTCTCAAATCTCTCCACCTCTCGTCATCCTCATCCTCATCCCTATCCCCACCCCCCCTGTTAATTATGTCAAGAAAAGTCTGTTTCACAATCCTGTCCTCCAAACTGTGGAAAGATATGACAGCAAGCCTACCCCCAGAGGACAAGCAGTCAAAACAAGCATAGAGGGAATCTTCCAGTGTCTTGAGTTCGTCATTAACTGCTATCCTCAGAGCTTGGAACATCCGTGTGGCTGTCTTTATCCAACCCTGCCTCCCTGTAACTTATTCACAATGCCTAAATGAGCTGATCATCATCCAGTGACCCGTCACTGTATTGTGAGATTCAATGAAATCCTCTAGACAGCCAATCATGAAAACATGGAATGGTACAGTAGTAGTCAACAACAGAAGGCATAGAGCCAGATTATACTACAGGAAGAATGGGGAGAAAACATACCTCGGGACCTAGGAGTGGTCTTTTGAACAAGATCTACTAGTTCACGAGTAGAATGCAATCCACCACCTGAACGAGCCTTAACAATCTTATTCTGAAGACAGCGCCAGTTGCTTTCCTCCCCATACTCCCGAAGAATTCGACCCACTTCAGCCTCTGGCCAAGAATTCAAGATGTCTTCTGCTTTCAGACTTGCCTGTCATAAACCTGTCAGTTGAATGAGGTAGAAACCTATGAAGATTTCATGGCAAACATACAGAAAAGGATCGTGTAATGCAACCGATTAGAGAAAGTTCCAGCCTCACTACAAGCAATGACATAACAATGCCTATTCAAACTTAGAGAGAAACCAATATGTTAGAAGAAACACATGTAAGCAAGATGGGAAAGTATGACTTAAGATAACTCAAAGGAGTTGGCCATAAGAAGACGATGGAGGTTGCAAAATCACTTGCAGACCATGGTTTAAGATATTGTGCATAACGATACGTATTGTAAGACACGTACGAATTTTTTTTGGCTTAACAATCTGTTCAAGTAATGAATCTTTTCAAGTGTTTCAACTGTTTCCCATGCATTGGTAATGTTTTTTTTTTCCCGATAAGCAAGCAAGATATATTAATCATGGAAAAGAGAGCTACAGGATCATGAAAGTAATAAAAAGTAGAGTTTCAGGAATATAAGCTCAACACCAGTAAAAAAAAAAATCGCTAATGACCTCCTAGCCAGCTAATGAGACATCCCGAACTCTGGCGGTAGCGAAAAGTTCAAAACAGCACCTCCCGCACTGTAACCCTGCTCAATCCAAGGCAACCAGTCCGGATATGATCACAAATGCGAGAGGCAGATGAAGAAGTATCCTTGAATACTCTGAGACTTCTTTCTTTCCATACCATCCAAAATATGGCGTCAAGTAGAACCGGCCAAATCGCCTCTCAGCACCATCCACACTTACCAAAGACCAGCAAGACAAGAAGTTGTGAAAGGAATGGGAAAAGACCCCATTCACCCCAGCCGGGAGAGGATATATCCACATATATCAAACATAATAGAACAGTGCAATAACAGATGATTCATAGACACTTCCGCTTTGAGAAACATAAAACAACAATTAGCCATCCTTCACCCTCTACTTTATAAGTGATCACGAGTTATAATTTTATTCAGTGTTGCATTTCATAAGAAATAAGATACCTTAAAGAAAATATCAAGATTCCACACAATCCTATGAGGAAACGGCCCAATGGATACAGGGCACAATGATTGTAGCAATGATCTTATTGAGAACCGACCATGGTGGCTTCTAGACCAAATCTCGCAATCCCTAATCTTGGAACAAGGGAAAGAAGAGCTGATGCGCTTCAACAGTCGAACCACATCACTAATTCCCAATCATTCAAATTTCGTCTCATCTTCGAACACTACACCACCCCCTCTCCTCATAAGAATCCTCAACTAATACCATCACTAAAAGGCTAAAACAAAGAGATTGTCAAAATCATTCTTTAAGTTTAGTGATGGCGCACCACACATCCTTCCAAATCCTAATCTCTGATCATGTCCATGCTCTAAACCTGAAATTTGGTACAACCAAGTTGGCAGTTATCATGAAACCCTTCTAGAACCCCAAACCATGGGGACCCTTAACCTCTCTCAAAACCCAACACGATAATTCCCCATTTTTGGCCACTATCATGGATCGACACAAAATATGTGTCTCCTCCCCGAATCTTCATATCTATTTTCCTAACAAAGCCTTGTTCACTTGGTCTAACGTCTTGAGATTCAAACCCCCATCCTCCTTTGGATGATATATTTGATTCCAGGCTACTAAGTGATATTAGAACTTTCGGCATTTCTCGTTCCAAAGGAACTCCCGAAGAATTCTCTCAAGAGATGCAGCCACTAAATGTGGAATGGTTAGGGTGGACATAAAGAAGGTGGGGAGACTACTCAAAGGTGCTCTGGATGAGAGTTATACCCCCCCCCCCCCCCCCCCCCTTTTTTCTATAGTTACGTTACAATACAATCAATATGCTAAGAAACATATCGACCCAAGCCTTAAAATCAGATTTCAGGGATTCAAAACTCACAACACATCTCTTTCGCTCTCGTCTTCAAAACCGCTCTCCCTTACCCCAAAAAAAAAAGACCAATCCTTTGTTTCTATTTTTAAAAAAGCATATTCCATTTACGTGAAGATCAAAATGAGACCAATGAAACTTATTAACTAAGGTATGTTCTCTACTCCTCTTTTTCACCCTTTTACTTTCTAAAAGCTTAAGAAAGTTGGGAAATAACTAAATGAATTGTCAATTTATGGATTTCTGGTCAAATCCATGGATCTACAACAAGTAACAAGAAGCTTAAGTTGATTTTTCTTTTTGAATATTGAAGAAGAAAAACACAAAATAATAATAATAATAATGTTACCTATATTAGCATTAATTTTCCTAGTTTAAGTAATGCAAGAGAAAAAGTTAGCTAAGAAGATAAATTGGTAAGATGTTTTAATAGTTTGTGATTGTAGACACCCTATTTTGCACGGCCAAGATGCTTCTGGGCCCAAACGGCCGGCCCGATGACTCCAAGTTCTATAAGGTGATCACAATAGCGAGATAACAACTCCAAAAAACCACAGCCTAAACCCATACCCTAAGTCCAAGCCTTAAACCATAGCCTAAACCCAATACCTATACTTATACCCTAATCAAAACCAATTTTTTGACCAAACCCATATCCAAAAACCAACCCAGCCCCAAAGGGGAGATGTCTTTTAAAACAAAAACAATGGAACGTCATTATGAACGGTGGCTCCTTTGTGATTACCCAAAATTTAAAATTTTGATTTGTGTGCTAATACAACTCAGCTCCTTGTTTTAAAAAGGAGTAAACGGCTTAGGCCAGAACGGCGGCCCTGTGATTTTTGGATAGATCTGAATTTTGGACAGAACCAATCACCTATTGAGGCCTCATTTCGGGTTTCTAGAAAGATTTTAGTCCCACATCTGCCAAAGAAGGCATTCCCCTTCTTTCACCTCTATATAAGCCCACATTGCCTCACCCTCAAATCACCATGGAAACTTTGGATTATACCTTGAAATCTCTTGGACTTCAGAAATAATTGAGCCTAGAGAACTCTAGAATTTTCTGAATACTTTAGAAATTCTGAAAATTTGAAGAATTGGACTTTAGCTTTGGAAAACCTAGGAGGCCTTAACATCTTTAGGCCCCTCTAGCATCAAGATCTTGAGGATCCCCCACAAAACTCTTGGAAGAGCCCTACCACCTAAGTTCAGATCTTCTTATTGAATTCATCTAGGTACTTGGAGCGTAAGGATTTTTGGAAAGCGATCAACGAGCGAGGATTTGCAACAAGGTTAGTATTCTTTTTAACCCTTAGGTTGTTTATTTTTATGCAATTCTCCTTCTACTCCATTCAAAAAAATTCTTCCTTTGCTTTTTGTTAGTGATCTACGAACTCAATCCAAGCGGCAAACACCGAAATTGAGATCCGGATGAAGAAAACATTTGAAGAAAATTCTCTAATTTCTTTGATTATTTATTAGGAAAAATGGATCTATGTCTCTTTCATTGGTAAGCAAGGTCTCTCTTGATTCAGTCCAGATAAGAGAGATCAGATAGTCACTCGAGGGACCTTCAGACTCGTCGAAGCCCAACCCGATAAGAAATCCTGAAAGGAGGAACGGAAGACCCACTTCATCCCCAAATGGAACAGGAAATATCCCCAAATACCAAATGCACAGTGCAAGAGCAATCCTTCAAGTCACTTATATTTCAGCTAGTGGTTTATTGCTCAAGGAAAAGAGGAAATTTTTTTATTAAAAGAGAACTGTTTGTGGCAGTATTTACCAGAGGATTCATCCGCATATCAAGAGGCCCATCACCAAGCACACTGAACCCTCTTTCAACATTGTTCACCTGTGTAGTCAATTTGAATCGTTAAAAAGGTACAAGTACAACTTAAGTGATACAGATGATAAACTGGCAAAATCAGGAAGAACTCAAATATAAAACTGCCTATTCCTAAAGGTATAGTAGTTCCGAGGAAATTCCCATCAAATTAAAATTGATAAACAGAGCATGATTTAGAAGGATTTCTCTATCAGGTAATTAATATACGGATGCTCCCAGACATGGTCAAGCTCATTTTCCCGAAAATTTGAAACATGCAAAAATCACAATGACAAGAAACATGTAAAAATATAAAGCCATATACGTCATGAAGCCGCAAGTTTGATATTGACCCGCAAAGATTTTTGGAAAGCAAACCTGCATAGAAGACATTCCCAAGTCCATTAAGATTCCATCAACTCCATGGCTCAAGAGTTTCTCATCAACCTCATCAAGAACAGATGTGATATCTTTAAAATTCTTCAAAAGGGTGTATGCTTTCAAGTCTGAAGCTTTGCTATATAAATCATCGTGCAAGACAGCATAGATTTGAGATTGTGCCTTCTCATGTGCTACAGGATCAATATCCAATCCAATATATAGTTTCAGTTCAGAATGGGCCTGAATTATCTGCTTATTTTTAGAAGGAAAACAAAAAAAAAGAGAAAGTTATTACCTGTCAAATTTAACATATAAGATAAGGATGGAAACAGTGGAAATATGTCCACTAAGAAAGAGAGGGTCTAGTCATGTAAACAAAATGAACGAAATGCATCACATATGTCATTTACTTTTTAATCTGTAACAACTGTTTTAAATGGCAGAAAAAGAAATAAAATATATATATAAAGAGAGGGATGGGATAAAGCTTCCTATGTAGAAGCATTTATTGCATTGCATCTGGACAACAAATCCATTGAAATTACTTAGCAGTTAGCACTTCTATGCATGTGAGAAAAAAGCAACTAAGAACCTACTCATCAAATGGAAAATGTGATCCAAATTAAAAGTTATAGACTTACTACATTTGATTGTATTGAATGAAGGACTCCAGGATACCCAGTTGTGAGCCACATACTGCAGTTTCACTGAAAAAAAGTCGGAGTGATGAGACGGAGAAATGCTCATAGAGGTAGTGAATTTTAATTTTCTAGTTTAAAATGAAAATAATTATATCATTCATTTTCCGATTCACAAAGAACTGATTTCAGATATTTATGGACTCTAGGAAAGAAAGGGAAAGAATGATAAACAAAGTGATGTAAGGTAATCATTGTCAATCGAATACAACATAAAACAGGCATTAGAAGGAAAGAACAGAGTCATTGGCAATGCACCATGGATAGAAGATTCTTACTATCAAGTCATAAAGATACTATTGGAGTTCTAGGATTGAAATCTAAACTAGAAACTGGAGACAGGAAAAAGAAACAAAATAAAGACAGAAGACTTATAGTCGAGGGGTGATGTTGATCGCTAGGTTTGAAGTTGATCTACCATCCTAGGAATGTATCCTCTAGTACAACGGGATCTTTGGACACCCAACATCCAGGATACAACGACTGTTGTCTGTTCACGAGTTTGCACTCGTTGTATACCCCAAACAGAGTAGGAATGAGAAATTGCAGGAATGTATCCTCTAGAAATGAATACTTGTTCTTCATCTCTTGCCGATTGGTAGGAGATAAACATGTTTCGATCCTCGCAAATATGTTGAGTAGCCCCAGTATCTACAAACATAACATACATTGAAAACAAGAAGCCTCTGGCCTTTTACCTAATGTGTCAAATGACATTTTTAATAAATGTAAGACATGTGTAGAATGAGAATCTAAATTTATTTGAAAATCTTTTGAATCTATTTAAAGAGTAACATAAATTCTAGAACTGATTCCCATGGCCGAAATGTACCAAACCGCAAAATCACCTATGGAGGGGAATCAATGTGAGTAACATGTTTTACAATAAAAAGAGAGGTTAAGACTCTGTTTACTTAACTCTTGTAAACCTGCCTTGTTTGCTCTAAGCGACAGTTAAGACTGTCACTGGCACCTATGCAATTCTTCTCCACATAAACCTGAATTTTTGCAATTTGAAACATGTTGGGATTGTTGTATTTCAAATGTTTTAAAATATTAGTGTTTCAACATTTCCTCTTACTGTTCCCTCCAAAATTTTAAAGCTTAGGCACCTTGTCTCTTTATATTCTTGGTTTTAGTTTAGTCTCACATCGGAAGTTTTCACGACTTCAAAAGGGTTATAAGCTAAGTAACAAAAAACGCCGTTTTTTATTTCCGAACCCCGACTTTGTCACTATGGTTATAAGAGTTTATGGTCCTCTGTTGGATTGGAGACCCAATAAGGAGAGTGTGTCCTATTGTGTGTGGCGTGGTAATGTGCACACGCGTGTGTGCGTGCACACGCTACACCGAATCCTTTCTTAATTATTTTTTGAATTATCAGTTGTGGTAGTAGTCTTAGTGCCTTTTCTTTAATTGTCACAAGTGTTACAAATCTCGTTCTTGGGTTTTTACCGACCGGATTTTTTCCCAGAAAAATTTCAAATCTACAGTTTTTTTCGGGTATTTCTCGGTTAAATCTCGGCATTAATAAAATAATTTAAATTATAGAAACTAGTAATAATGTCACCAATTTATAAATTCATCAACCAAACTTCAAAACATTCACGATAAACCATAATATCACGATAACTAACTATTTCTCAAAGCATATACATTGATTGAAAAGGAAAGAAAATATTCGTATTTTGAAAAAGAAAAAAGAGAGTTTAAATCGCTATATTTTGTAAATCTCGTGATAAAAAGAGAAAATCATATTTCTCGGCATATATTTTAAATTCAGCGATAAAATCGGAGTTTTAAAGGGGATTGGGGCACGTGCTCAAGTAGGTTTGCAAGCTTATAAGGGATTTGGCTTCTACCCGGGAGCAAGCAATTGATTGGGAGGAGTTACATATTCCAACCTAAAGGGAGTTGTGTTCGATTGATTTAGTCTTTGGTTTTAGCATTTACCGTTTCTGTTTGTGCAGTTTGTGGTATTTTCCCTTCTCTTCGGTTCACTCTTTGTGAATCTTTGTTATCACTTTTATTCTAGTAATATGATGCTTATGATTACCTATCAAAAAAAATTGGAGTTTTAAAGTTCAGATGTTTTTCTCAGTTTTCTCAAGAGAAAATGGGTATTTCTCGGAAGATTTGTAACAATGATGGTTACAATCATTCATCAAGGGAACTTTTGGTTTCATTTGCCCTCTTTTTGGGTGACTTTTCAAAACTCTTTAAATAGAGTTGCCTCTCTAGTCTTGCATTCGGCAAACAACTTACAGTCTGCCTCATTCTTTGCAATCAGTTTAAATTTCTGCAATTTCTCATTCCTACTCTATTCAGGGTATATAGAGGGTGCAAAATCGTGATCAAACAGCAGTCGTTGTATCCTGGATGTTGGGTGTCCAAAGATCCCATTGTACTAGAGGATATATTCCTAGGAGGGTAGATCAATTTCAAGCCTAGCGATCAACATCACGCCTCGACTAAATCCTATAAGTCTTCTATCTTTATTTTGTTTCTTTTTCCTGTCTCCAGTTTCTTAGTTTAGATTTTAAGCTCAGAACTCCAACAGTATCTTTATGACTTGATAGCGGGAATCTTCCATCCACGGTGCACTTCCAACGACTCAGTTCTTTCCTCCCAGTGCTTGTTTTACGTTATATCTGATTGACAATGATTACCTTGCATCACTTTGTTTATCATACTTTTCCTTTCTTTCCTAGAGTCCATAAAAATCTGAAATCAGTTCTTTGTGAACCGGAAAATGAATGATATAATTATTTTCATTTTAAACTAAAAAATCAAAATCAAAATTCACTACTTCTATTAGTACTTCTCCGTCTCATCACTCCGACTCTTTTTCAGTGAAACTGTAGTATGTGGCTCACAACTAGAATGAATCCTGGAGTCCTTCATTCAATACAATCAAATGTAGCAAGCCTATAACTTTTAATTTGGATCGCATTTTCCATCTGATGAGTAAGTTCCCAGTTGGTTGTCCAGATACAATGCAATAAATGCCTCTACATAAGGAACATAAAGATATCACATCTGTTTTTGATGAGGTTGATGAGAAACTCTTGAGCCATAGAGTTGATGGAATCTTAATGGACTTTGGGAATGTCTTATATGCAAGTTTGCTTAGTCAGAGATTCCATCAACTCCGTGAGGTTGATGAGAAACTCTTGACAATGATTACCTTACATCACTTTGAATTCAAGAGAATTAAATTGCATGTGTCCCTTGTGCATTGGAAGAGAAAAAAAAAATTAAAATTTGAATTTCCCGCCTATTTTTCCCTTATCCAATCCACCACGGACACCTGCAATTGAATTTGCTTGAATTCAATTGCAATTGGCTATGATTTGATCTCATGGATGGAGCCCCAAATGGTCCGGTTGAATTGAAATGGAATACTAGTATCAACATTAGTGTTAAATAAAACAAGAAAGGAAAAGGGGAAGGAGAATGCTGACCGCAGACGAGTGTCCAGCAGCTCCAACTGTACAGTCAACAAAGGAGCGGAGGGGTGGTCTTCCTCGTCCAAAGACCTCCAAGATCTCTCCCAGCATCACAGGGATGTGGGCTACATCGTCTCCATAATGCTGGAAATGCTCTAAGTCAAATTCCCTTTCAGAACGGGTCCTCCTCTTCGCCAGTGATTCTGCAGCAGCAGCAGCCCTGGCAATCTCCTCTCGTTTTTTCTTATTTTTCTTACTACTACTAGCAGCACTACTGTTGATGCTAGTAATATTAGTTGTAGAAGAAGAGGAAGCAGTAGTAACAGTAGAGCTTTCGAGGCCTCGACAAATGTGATTCGAATTGAAATGACATTTCTTTGCTGCTATCGACAATGATGAGGGGCTCGAGAATGAGCAAGAGAAAAGCCTTGTTATTGCCACTGCCATTAATAATGGAATAGATGGTCTGTGGTGGCGGGGTAAAGATCATCAGAAATGAATTGAGAGAAAATCACACACTATCTATCTAGTATCATATTCGAAAAAAAATAATAGCCACAAAAGAAGAGGACCACATACGAATTGCCCGGTCGAATCTGACAACAAGAGGTTGTTCTAGAAATGAAGGCATCATCCTAAACAGTGAAATCAACTTGCTTGACTGGAATGCCATTACGGCTGTCAACAGAGCGGATAGTGCTATATCTGTATCTGATTCGATTAATTCTACCTCTATTCGTATCCGCTCCGACATCTGGTGGATAGTAAATTCAAAATAATGAATTCGATTTAATTAATCGAATTCGGATAATATCAGATTATCCAAATCCGACCGAATAATAATCGAATATTCAAATTCTGATAGTATCCAAATTCGACCGATTGTCCTAATAACCGAATCGAAATACTGGAATTCAGATAACATCCAAATTCGACTGATTACTATCCCATCAAATAGTGCCCGATTACAATCCGAATTCGATTATTATCTGAATTCAAATTTAAGTTTTTATTACCTTTGGGATCTGTATGGCTGCATAAAAAAAATGCATATTCTCCCCATCCTCAAATTACATGTATTTAATGACTCATAACATAATACATTTATTATTAAAATCAACAATTGCCAACTTTGTTAAAATTTGAATGTAAAAAAGATATAATCCCAAACCCATTTGCAGAAACCTAAGCCCTTCCTTCAAAAATCATTAAAAAACATTAAAACAAAAAAAAAAAACTAATCCCATGAAAGGAGGAAAACCATATACTCATCTTTCCAAACCGAAATTAACGAAAACCCCCAAAATCCTAAACCCATCAAGTAAAGTCATCACTATATTTTTTTTTATCATATTATAGTTGGAGAGGTAGAGAGCTTAAGTGAATCGAGCTGCTGAGAGCTAGCTAGGGTTTTCTTCGAGCGGCTGAAATAGTGAAAATGAAACCCCTTTCTATTTAATTTCATTTAACAAAAAAAAGCTAAGGACATCAGAAAATGAAAAGAAGAAGAAGAAGAAAACTTACTCTTCGTTTCTGAAAACTGAGAGATGAGATCGAGTTATGCGTGGGTGCGTTCTGTTGGAGGGTAAGTTGGTGAAAGAAAAGAAAAGAAAAATGTAGTTTTTTTTTGGATTGTTTAGCTTGAGAGAAGCTTGCCGGCGACCGACGACCGGTGGGAAGTTGACGGCGATCAATGGGAAGCTTGATGGCTTGTCTTCTCTCCCTTTAGATGAGGTATGTGAGAGAGTCCATTTTTATGGCTCCTCAAATATGAAACTTAGCTCTTTTAGCAAAGGAAGGGTGGAGGCTCCTTCAGAATCCGCAGTCTTTAGTCTTTGTTCTCTCGGGTTTTTAAAGCTAAATACTTTCTTAATGGATCTTTCTTGAATACTAAGGTGGGTTCTAATCCGAGTTATATTTGGAGAAGTTTTTTGACGGCTCAAAATCTTAATAGTTTGGAAAGTTAGAAATGGGAGCAACATAAAGCTTTGGAGCGACAAATGGACTCATCAGCCACTTAAATGTAATTCAGAGGTTGATAATCTAACATGGGTTGGCGAGATCATTGATTCAGTGACTAGAAGGTGGAACACATCCATTATTAATTGAGTTTTTGATAATCATGATGTAGCTATGATTAAGGCGATTTCGCTTAGTGATATTTCTGTTTCAGATAAGATCTTACGGCATCCTGGGCAATTTGGGAAATTTTCAGTTCGTTCAGCTTATCATTTTGTCATGCGAGATGTGGAATCCAATAATAGAAATAATGATGCAGAGGGTTCCAATGCAGCAGATATAAGGCGAATTTGGAGGCGGATATGGGGTCTTGGAATACCGAGTAAATGTAAGCATTTTATGTGGAGAGCTTGTACAGATTCCCTTCCAACAATGGTAAATCTAGTCAGACGGGGTGTTACAACAGAAAAATCATGTCGCATTTGTTTATATCATTCGGAATCCGTGACCCATGCATTGTGGGCTTGTCCTTTGGCTCGAAATGCTTAGGCGTTACTATTGGGGAAGAGCTCAGAAAATGTCAACAACTGAGGATTTGGATTTTCTCCATATCATGCTAGATTTTGAATCTCAAGCTTCAAAAAATGACTTGGAATTGGGGACAATGATAGCTTGGGCTATTTGAGATTTGCGCAACAAAATACTTTTTGATAACTATCAACTCCATCCAACTCAGATTGTTCACAAAGCAAAAAATTTATTAGAAGATTTCCAAGGATTAGCAATGGTTCGACATCTCTCTTCTGGAAATTCTAGCTCTATTATAACAGAGATTTCGGCTAACAGATAAGAATAGATTCTCAATTGATAGTCTCTTGATTTATTTATTTTTCTTTTTGAATGAAGTAGATTCAAATCTATCCATGAATTTGGTTCTATGTAAATCTTTGGTTTCATTTAGCAATAAAATTTCTACCTTTTATAAAAAATAAAAAAAATAAAAAATATGAAACTTTATATTTCCAGCTCTTTTACATGGAACTATGAAGTTCTATTTTTCGTCCATTTTCAACTTCCACGGAACTTTAAAGCTCCAGCACTTTTGAAGTTCTGGGATTTTAAAAGTTTCACCTCAATGTTTCGCCGGATACCTATTCGGGTAAATATCTAGTTAAATGGATTTGAATACGGATTCGGATAATTTTCAGATAGTTGACCGCCCTAAATGCCATAATGTTGGTAAACCTCCTCTTAAAATTCCCAAAAAAAAAAAAAATCAAAGATCCAAACTTGCTACTCTTGACGATTCAGTTAGATGAGACACCTTTGTCTTAAGAAGATAGACTACTAATCAACTTTGCAAGAATTCCAGTCGATTTTTATGGCCCTGTCCCGGACGGTTGCAGTGTGAAAGTAGGTGCAACAAGGCATCACATGGTCAACTTTTGTCCGTCAGATGAGGTGCTTGTTGGAGGGCCAGATTGTTCCCGGACTCAAAAAGTAAAAAAACAAAATGTTGTTAAAAATTGGGGATAAGATTATATGATCCATTTTTATGCACTGTTGTGTAAAACAAATTTGCAAAATAACTTATAATTTTCAACCGTTAAGAAAAAGAACTTCAACCCATACTTCCGTTGGACTTTCGGTTATAACTGTTAATAAAATGACTATTATGCATGTAACCATCCTAATTTTTGCACCCCTTAATCTCTTTTCAAAACTCTCAAAATTGTTTTAAAGTCTCTCTTCAAAAAAACCTTTCTGATCTCATCCATGCAGGGGTGGAGCTAGGAATTTTTCATTTGGGGGGCCAAAGTACATGTATAAAAAAAAAATTGATTTGAGGGTATGGAATTTGGGGGGTTCGGGGGCATAGCCCCCAAGAAAAAAAAATTTGGGGTAGTTTTTTTATTTTGAGATTTTTTTTTCCTGGTAATGCCTCTGAGGTCGCCACGTGTCCCTATTAATGCCCCTTAATTGTGGTTAAGATTCACCCACCTATCCTTGGTTTTAAAAAAAGTATCAAATTTCTTTTTGAACCCTAGTTTAAAATTAACTAACACCTAAGGTTAAAATTATTTAAATATTTGTTTCTAAAAACCAAGGATAAGTAGGTGAACCCTGAGATTGGGTGAATTTTAACCATAGTTAAGGGGTGTCAATAAGGACATGTGGCAACCTCAAGGGCATAAGGGGACTCCATTGGGGGGCCCAATATATATATGACAAAAAAAATTGGGGGGGCCACTATATTATATAGGAAAAAAAGGGGGGGCCAAGTATACTAAAATTATTATTTTTTAATTGAGGGGCCCACTATTCCTACTAGTGCACTAAGGAATTACAAAAAATTTGGGGGGGTCATGGCCCCCCCCCCCGACTCCGCCCTGCATCCATGTGTTTTGCTTTTTGGTAAAATGCCCCTGAGGTCAAAATGACCAAATTTCCTCTAAAAGTGCTCAAAAAGTCATCATTTGGTCTGAATCACCTCTACCCTTCTTTCAATTCAATTTGGGTTGTTTTCAGGGTTAAAGTGCGCGTTTTACCCATTTTAGTTAGATTTTAATTATATTTTCGTCATTGGAAACTAAAAATGTTGCATTTTATGATTCTAAAATGCGGTTTATGCAAAATCTAAGTAAAAAACGTAGAGCTCGTCGATATCTTTTATAGAGACCCAAAACTTGGTTGTTTTGATGTTTGTGCAAATTAAATAAAAACTTTGAAATTGTGTTGAAAATAATGCAACTATGTTTTATTATGTTTATATATGTTATATGATCAATTGGTTAAGAGTTAAAGATGAAGAAAAAGACCAAAACAATCAAAAATAGGGGAGACCGGTCTACCCCCCCCTTCACACGCTGAAGAAAAAAATGTATGAGAAAATTTGGCAAAGAGTGAACAAGTCAGTGGTCGACCGCCAACCAAGATCAGTTGATCGCCTATGGAGAGTTTTGCCAAGAAACTTTCTAAATTTTGGAAATCCGAAAACTTGAATGTGTTTAGGACTTCTAGGTTTATAAATAGACCACTAGAGTTCCAGAAATCCTAGAGAGAGTTCAAGCTAGGGTTTTATAAAGAGTTTTGTCACGAGAAGAAGAAAAGCTTCGAGATCAAAGTCCAAGGCCATTCGAAAGAGATTGATCATAGGAAAGCGATCGAGAGAGGTTCAATATACTGTCTTGTTAATGATATTAAGTTATTGATAAGAACTTATTAAGATTGATTGAGTATTGCGTTAAGGTTTCGATGAACATAAATTGAATGGTATGGTTTTGCATTTTTTAAAATGTAATAGAATTCAAGATTTAGAACGAATTAATGAATATGTATTATGATATGATTGCTATTTTCATGATTTTGATTAAATATGATCATGGAAATTGTTACATGATAATGATATGATGCATATATGATTGAGTTGTGATTACGGAATTGTGATTATGGAATTGTGACTATTGGAATTTATGATTTTCTTATGCCATGATATTAATAACCCTGTTAAGCATGTTTGATTGTAACACCATACATGAATGATAAAGTATTATGGTATGATTCACATGATAAATTACAAGTATCTATGCATTTATGGTGATTAAATTTCGGATAAGTAAATACTTAGAGGGTGATACCAACAATGTAAAATTATTTACTATCGTTGTATGAGCAGTTTTGGTGGAGTTTCGATGGTGAAATATCATAATCTAAGAGATAGACTAAATGAAAGTTAATCATGACACTCAAGTACATGTTCACAACATGATAAGTTGTTAAGTCTACACAAGTCTGCACATAATCATGCATGGATAAAAACTAACATGACTCTGGTACAGAACTGATATAACTCTAATATGGAATTGGTATGGAAACTATTATGAAACTGATAGAAATCTGATATGAATCTGGTACGAACTGACATGTTACTGTTACTGTTATGATTTGGCATACATCTGTACAAGTATCACAACTTTGCACAAATCATGAGTCTGAATATGCCATGGAATAATGATATGATATGCTTGCATGTTTTCCGTACTCTAATCATATACATTATGATATGTGTGATATGACTAAAAATGCACTGTATTATATATTATTAACTATACTTTATATCCACTGAGCAATTTCGTTGCTCAACCGAATTATTATTGTTGGTAGGTTCAAGATTTTACATCTGCGATGCAGGACCTTGGGTTGAGGAGAGCATATCGAAGAGCCCGAAGGTGATTACCAAGAAGGGGGAGATCGATCTAGATCGCTACCCTTACTATTAAGTTTTGTTTATTTTTGTTTAAAAATGGGATGCAATAAGAGATTTTAAAAATGTTTCTTAGGTTTAAATTTATAATTGTGATCCTAATAGATGATCCGGATTATTTATGTTTAATGTTGGTCATCTATTGATGATTGATGACTTATATTGATTATCAATTTAATGTACTATTAATGTTGAAAAGCAATTTTGAGACTCATATTTTGGTATGTCTTGTATGTTGTTATAAGTTAGATATGCAATATCACAGGTTGAAAGTTTCATTTGACCAACATGGCATTTTGGGGCGCAATTGTAGAAACTCAAAACTTCATGTCTTGATGTTTGTACACATTGAATAATAATCTTGATATTCATGTCATGCATTTAATACCTCATTGCTTAATGATCTTAAGTTAAATAAAATAAAAATAACTAAGTACAGGAATTACAGAAATTATAAGTAAGATAAGTAAGTTATGTGCCAAGTTCTCACTTTCTCCTAGGTGAGATTTTGGGGCGTGACAACGACACCTTTAAAGCAAGGGCTTACATGAATTTTTTTGAGTTACAGTCGCGGAGTTATGCCCGTTTAAAGTTAGGGTAACACATTTTTTCATTATCTGAAAAAAGAATACACATTTTTTTGAAAAAAAAGCTAATTGAGCAAACTCTTATTTGAAACTATAGAGCTCGTCGATGCTTTCGAAAGTATGGGTGGCAATAAGGTTTCAGATGTATGGTCGCCAAGTTATGCCCGTCTAAAGTTTAGGGTACGTGTTTTATTCATTTTAGCTAGATTTTGACTCATTTTTTACAATAGAAACTAAAAATGCCGCATTTTACGATTTTGAAATGTGTTTTGTGCGAACTCTATAGCAAAAATGTAGATCTCTTCTGTCTTGACCCAAAATCTCACCAAGATCCTTAGTAGAGCTTTGGATTGTGACACTACATTAACTTAGTATCTCACAATGATATATTTTATCTTAAAAGCATATTAGGCATACTAAAATGAGAACTCAAAAATTATTTAATTAATATGTCATCAATTTCCAAAATTCATAATTAATAACTAAATCTCAATTATCTGAGTCATCCATCATGATTCTCAAACCATCATTTTAAGTATAGTCATCATCCATGATAAAAGTTACAACCATCTATCTAAAAATAGCTTATTATAACCCCTTAAAATAAAAGTCTAACAATTAGGAGTTCAGTAATATGAATATCAATCCAAATCCTTTTCCTCTTTGCTATAATCACCTTCCTATTTTTTGATATACTCCTCTTCCCAAAGGTTCTACCGCAACCTCGAAATCTAAACATGCCGACACAAACATATCAACTGAGTACATGAGACTTAGTAGATATAAAATTTTAGCTAATAATATCATAAACATTAGCATAACATACTTATTGTAGCTTAACTTAACATGCATACATACATAAATTAGATTGCAAAACATTTGAACATCCTATTTTAGTAATCTTACTTGAGTCATTCTTATCTTACTTTTCTCGTGAACATCAACACCTTACATACATTTGTGCAATAACTTAAAATAACTCTTTGTCATTTACAAGAAGAGGTTACGATATATTATTCTTACCGAGTAACCAACCGTAGCACTCGTCGGTGCGCACATACTTCTTATGATTCACTTACTTAAGTACGCATACTCTTATGATCTTAGGCTGATGGTACTTGTAAATTATGGAAACTCAAACATGCATTCATACTTACTTACTTTTGATTTACTTATTATCGTGATCTCATCATACTTGTGTGCTTGTCCTAATGATGAGTGAAAAGTGATAAACCTTCAGTTAAATTACACTTTAGATTACTAATTGAGTGTCATCGGAAATCTATCATAACGTCTAATACTACTATGATAAAAGACCTAAACAACAAGACCGTAATTCAAGACTCATTTTACCCGAAAATAGATCACAACATGCAAAATCATACATCATGACATATCATTCTCATAATTAATATGTTGAACATACCAAATCATGGTTCTCAAAATTATTTCATAACAACATTGAACATTTCATCACACATTAATTTCACTTATAAACACACTATCAGAATGTATGTGCGATGCACATGAGTGTACAATCCTAATTAACACAAAAAATAAGATCAAATGACAGACTTAATAAGCATAAGTTGAATAAATTTGACATCCAATGCATTAACATATTTCAAAAGTTTTATGGTGATATGCTAGATGGTCTAGAGACCACTCGAGACACCCCCTGTCTTGCACCAGTGGTGGGGTGTGGCCTCCTTTGCAGGAGGTTTGGGGATCCAATCCCCCTAGTATGAGTTGCAAGAGCTCCCCTGCCCAAGCTAACTACTAATCGTACTAATACTAAACGTTTGTAAACGATATCCGCACCAACCAAAAAAAAAAAAAGATCACTCGAGATTGACCTTCAATATCACTCTAGATTGATTAACAGACTAATATATAGTCAGTTCACACTAAATAATTTTATTAACCTTCAATACTAAGATGATAAAATAACAAACCTATGATCTATAGTGGTCTCTAGACTATCTAGTATAGGCCATATTAGGAATAGACCATCTAGGATATTCAATTATTTCCATTCAATCTAGGTTGCCTACACGTTCAGTTATATAATGTGAAAATTTTCCTTTTGGAGGAAAAAAATGCATGTGCATTAAATCTAAGTAGGGGCTTTGCACGTGCATTCAATCTAGTAGTGGCCTTGCACGTGCAAGTGCATTGATCAGATTAGGGTGCTAGTATAATGCACGGAGGTAAAATAAAGGAAGAAATTTAAATTTTTTTAAAAAAAGATAATGCTTTTGAGACCGTCCAGGGTGGAGACCGTAGCACAGATAAAAAAAAAGTCCATGGAATTCGTCTTGTTATGTGCGGTCTTTGCCTTAGACAGTCTCAATAGCAAGTCTTAAAAATAATTATATATAAGTAAATTGGATTAGCAATTGTAAAGGATAAAATTCGTAATTTATCTGAGTGTTATGACAACGAGTATGTTTTTGGAGTTATAACGGTGGATATGAGCTCATATGTGTTTTTGAGTACGTATTCGTTGTGCGTATGACAACGGACCCGTTGTGCTCCCCACAACGGAAACGTTGTCTTCTAGACAACAGAGTCGTAGTCATTAAGACAGTGGTATCGTCCTCGTTATAACAATGGACCCATGCTTTAGTCAATAGCGAGATCAACTCACAGGAGGAAGTGATCAGGAGGCGATCATTCTACTCTGACAGTAGAAGAAAAACATTGTCTTGGCATTTAATGCTGGTCACTTCTGCGTGCTATCAAAACAAACCGACTCAACTAATAGTAGGCTCCCACGTGTGACACATAAGCTCCAAATCTGTCTGACATATTTGGTAATGATCATTCAACATGTGGTGTAGGCATCTATGGTCATCCATGGGCATCCTGAACTAAACCTATAAATACCCCCAGAGCTTCAATGATTGAGGACCAAGAAATCTCGTATCTTACACGCTTATTGCTCTTACTATTTATCATCTTCTCCACATACTTACTTTAGCATCAGAGTGCAGGACAAGGTTCAAACGCTCCACCTTCAACCTTCTACCAGTAAACCAGAGCTTCCGTAACAACTATTGACGCGTTGCGAGTCCGGGAATTTTTCCCTTCAAAATTGGCCGTATGTGGGAAATTACTTTTCTCCTGAATCGCTTACACCATACAAAGTGATAAATTGATTCATTTGTGGGAATTTTTTTTTATATCTGTGAGAAAGTAATCGAACCTCCCTTTGTTCATCTTACCCATCTCAGTTATCATGACTGATCGAACCCTTAGGCCTATGGTTGAGAATCAAACCCCTCAGCCCATTTCTTCTGAGACTATCATCATACCAACTTCGAACCCAGGAGTTAGGCAATCTTCTGGGCAATCTGGGCAGCCTGAAAGCTTTGTGCCTCTCTCTGACCCTATCTTGCTGTTGTTGCAATAGCAGCAGGCCATTCTAGACCACATCGCCATCCAGCAGCAATCATTACAAGAAAGATTTGATGCTTTTGAGCACAGCCGGTTGGAGACAGATACAGAGCCATATGAGAGATCTGCGGTGAGATGACAGCTCTTCCCAATTTCTCCTCCATTGCTAGAGAACCATGACACCAGGTTCGTGCTGATCAACTCTCCTACAGAGACTATTCATCCTCGCCCTCCTCTTGTTCAGCACACTCCTGTTGAACAACGAGATCATATCCGATCTGAGCCCCGAGATAGGGAACATGTTCGTGATGATCGACAAGATGCATATGCCCGAGCTGAGTTGCGGGAACATCAGGTTCATGGTGACCCAAGAGATACCTATCGCCCCCGTGAGGAGCCACGAGTCCGCGATCTTCAGGAGCCGGTCGATCCAGTTCGAGGTAATGACCAAAGGACAGGGCTAACAATCAAGGACGTGGAGACCCTTATCAACACTCGTGTTAAGAGCCCAGCAGGAGGGGCTACTTCTGATTCATATGCTCAGAAGTATAAGGACAAAGAGGAAACCTCTCCCTTCTCCAAAGAGATCATCGAGTCATATACTCCCTCGAGGTTTATAGTGCCGAACTTTGTCATGTTTGATGGGAGAAAGGATCTCATCAATCATCTGACCAACTTCAAGAACGCGATGGCTGTTCGCAATCCTGACGATAATTTTCTGTGCAAGGCCTTCCTAAGCAACTTAACTGGAGCAGCAGCAAGGTGGTTCTACAATCTGCCCTCTGGCTCAATCAAGAGTATGGTAGATCTCAGGTCAGTTTTTATTTACCAGTATATTGTGAATAAAAAGAGAAAAGTAGGTGCGGATTCTCTCTTTGCTTTAAAAATAAAACCAGCAGAGTCATAGAGAGATTTCACTCAACGATTCACCGATGAATCTTCCTATATCGACAAAATTACGGATGAAAGCTGCATAGCTGCCTATAAGAATGCCCTGCCAAAGCACTCAGATCTGTACAAGTCTCTAGCTCTTGACTACCCCACCAAGATGGAGGAGTTGATAGTTCGTGTTGCCAAGTACGGCAGATACGAAGATGACACCGCAGTCATACCGCGGCCAAAAGGAAGAGGAGTAGAGTTTGTGCGAAGAACTCGTAAAGCTTCATCATCGAAGAAAGGGAAGAGATCGAGGTATGAATCCTCCAGCAGCGAGGAGTCACCCCGGAGAGTACCGCAAGAAAGGGTAGTATATGTGGAGCAACGGGATCAGCCGGATCAGCGCCCGTATGAAGTATATCAAAATTACAACCAGCATCAGAGCAGAACGGACAAGCGTCCCATTCAAGTAAATCAGCAGCGGGATAGGCGTCCTTATCAACCTATCAGAGAGCAACCCAGACAAGATTAAGGCCCTAGGGATTGGGGCAACCAGACAATGGAGAGGCGTCCTTTCCCAGCCCAGACTGATCAAATCGAGTTTACGGTCAGCCCAGTGACAATTATGAGGTCCCGATGGAGGACAAACCTTTCTTCGAGTGGCCTACACGAGTTGTTTGTGACATCACCTCAGGACCGTGGGCACATGAGTACTATCATTATCATAAGTGTCGTGGTCATCTCACCAACCGTTGTCGGATCTTGCGAAAATATTTGGAAAGGCTAGTCTAGGAGGGCTATCTGGGGGAGTATTTGGCTTCCAATCATGGTGGTGCAATACAAACCAAAGAACCCCTATCTTCACCCCATAATGAAGAGCCTTCAAATAATATAGGCACCAGAGGAGGAGAAGCACCGAGGGGGACCATCAACGTCATTCATCGTGCTCGAACGTCGATGATAGACTTGGATTAGGACTTCAGAGCAAAGTCGAGGAAGCTATCTCATACAGCTACAGTGTGTTAGGTGCAGTCAACAGCGAGAGGCATCAAGCAAGCTCTTACTTTCTCTGATCACGATATGACAACCGTGGTCAGACCTCACTATGATGCTCTCGTTCTTACTATGCAGATCGACGACTTCGACATCAAGAGGGTGCTCATCAATTCTGGGAGTGGAGCAGATATCTTTTATCTTCATGCTTTCACCCAGATGAAGCTGAACCCTTCTACTCTTGTGGTAGCTCAAACCCCATTATTCGGATTTGATGGCAGCTCAATGTAGCCCATAGGGGAAGTCGTTCTAGCCGTTATAGCTGGACCAGTCGTGCTGTCTACGCGATTCTCCATTCTTGATGCACCGTCTCCATACAACGCTATTCTAGGGTGATGGTGGACCCACGAGATGAGGGCCGCTCCTTCTTCTTATTATCAAGTGCTGAAATATCTCACCCAAGAGGGACCTAAGGAGAACCGAGGAGACCAATTGATGTCTCAGAAGTGCAATTACACTCCACCCATTACACTCAAATAGCAATTACAGATCAAGGATGTAGTGGAGGAAAGCTCGAAAGAGGCATTATGCAGACCGTCCGTTGAACCCACGAAAGTTGTCAACCTGGGAACGGACAAAAAGCCAAAGATGATGCAGATCGGTACAAGCTTGACAACAAATAAGGAGATCGAGCTACTAAACTTTCTGAAAGCGAACCTTGATGTGTTTGCTTGGTATCACAAAGACATGACAGGAATTAACCTGGATATCATTTGTCATCATTTACATGTTGATCTCATTGCACCTCCAGTAAAGCAAAAGCCCTGAAGGCTTGCCCCAGCCTATCATGACACCATCAACGAAGAGATTGACAAGTTCATCCTACATGAGTTCATTCGAGAAGTGCAATATCCTGACTGGGTAGCTAATGTGGTAGCTGTGCTAAAGAAGAATGGAAAAGTAAGAGTCTGCATCAACTTTACCAGTGTTAATAAAGCTTGCCCTAAAGATTTTTTTCCTATGCTGAGGATTGATAGACTTATCAACGCCACTGCTAGCCATGAAATACTATCTTTTATGGATGGTTATTCAAGCTATAACCAAATTCTTCTGGCAGAGGACGATCAAGAAAAGACTGCTTTCATAACATAACGTGGTCTATTCTGTTATCATGTTATGCCCTTCGGTCTGAAGAATGCTGGTGCCACTTATCAACGCTTGATGAACCTCATGTTTGGTCTAGTACTTGGTAAAACAGTGGAGGTATATATTGATAATATCATGGTAAAGAGTCGAGTGCAAGCTACTTTAGTGGCAGATCTAGCTGAACCTTTCTCTATTCTCCGAACTTTCAATCTGAAGCTGAATCCAGAGAAATGCGTATTTGGTGTTACCTCGGGCAAATTCTTGGGCTATCTTGTTAGTCAGCGTGACATTGAGGCTAATCCAACTAAAATTCGTGCTCTATTAGGCATGCCGGAGCCAAAGACGAAGAAATAGATTCAAAAGTTGATAGGTCGTATTGCTGCTCTCAACCGCTTCATCTCAAAGTCCTCTGACCGTTGTAAGCCTCTCTTCGAGTTGCTGAGAAAGGACTCCGTCTTCAAGTGGACTGTGGAATGTTCTCAAGCCTTTGCTGCTCTGAAGGAGTATTTGGGCTCTGCTCCTATTTTTTCTGTACCTAAACTTAGCGAAGTGCTGTATCTCTATCTTTCTGTCTTAGAACAGGCTATTGGTTATGTCTTACTCAGGAGTTTTAATGGCGTGGAGAAGCCTATATATTTTATCAACAAAAAATTTCTTAAAGCGGAGTCAAATTACAGCAAACTGGAGAAGGTATGTTTTGCTCTTGTCTTTTCTGCTGAAAAGCTCCGTCCTTATTTTCGAACTCATACCATTGTTGTCATCACAATGTATCCCTTGAAAATTATATTGGGCCGACCCAAGTTGGCGAGGAGAATGTCAAAATGGGTTGTAGCACTCAGTGAATTTGATATTCATTATCGAGCTAGAATCTCAGAGAAGTGATAGGCCATGGCGAGCCCGTAGATGAAGCTGGTGCAGAGGTGGATCCTGATCTTCATGAGCTCCTTGACGAGATAGATAGTGAGAACGTTGAGCAGAACGGAGCACGTGTGCAAGATGAATCAGTAGCATGAAACAATTGGGTCTTATATGTAGATGGATCCTCCAACTCCAGTGGCTCAGGACTTGGTGTTATGCTCATCAACCCAGAGAATGTGAAAATCCAGAAGATGGCGCGGCTAGGCTTTGCTACCTCCAACAAAGAAGCTGAATATGAAGCATTGATGTTTGGGCTGCAAAGTGCACATGACTTGAGGATCACCAAGTTAAGGGTGTTCTGTGATTCTCAGCTCATGGTAAATAAGATGAATGACGTCTATGACTGTAAAGATGATCGGATGAGGTGTTATGTTGCACTTCTTCGTGAGCAATGTAAGGTCTTCGCTGTTGTTGAGATTAAGCATATTCGTAGAGTTGACAACAGGCATGCTGATGTGTTGGCCTACCTGGCTTCCATGTTGCAGTCTAATGAGCCTAAGGCAATCCTTATGGAGTATAGAGAATATCCTTCTATTGAGTTGCAGCCACAGTGTGAAGTATTCTTTGTTAATCCGATTCCGAGTTGGATGATGGGCTTGACAGCACATTTAAAAGGTGGGGTCCTTCCTATTGATGTAAGAGAGTCAAGGCGTATCCAGTATAAAGCACCTCGTTATATATTGTTACATGGTGAGCTGTATAGAAAATCATTCAGAGGTCCTCTGCTGAAGTGTGTTCATCCTGTAGATGTTGAAAGAATCTTTGCCGAACTCCATGAAGGTATCTATGGCATTCATTCTGGAGGAAGAACAATGTCTTACCGAGCTCTGGAGCAAGGTTATTTTTGGCCTTATATGCAAGCTGATGCAAAAAAATATGTGAAGAGATGTAACCAATGTCAGCGTTATGCTCGATTGATCCATGCTCCAACTCAAGAGTTGAATACCGTATCTCAGTCCTGACCATTTTTTCGTTGGGGACTTGATATTGTGGGACCCTTTCCCAAAGCTCCAGGCAACTTGATCTTTCTCTTAGTGGCTACTGATTATTTCTCTCACTGGATAAAAGCAATTCCTCTTACCTGTATCAAAGAACAAGAGGTAAAGAAGTTTATTTGGGAGCACATCATCTGTAGATTTGGCATTCCTCAATCCATCATTATTGACAACAGAAAGCAGTTTACGAGGAGAATTACTACTAAATTTTGCAACGAGCTTAAGATTAAGCACATCTTCCTATCACCTTATTATCCTCAAGGGAATGGACTGGCCGAGGCAGCTAACAAGAATATCCTGAACGCACTGAAAAGAAGGTTGGAAGATTCAAAGGGAAAGTGGACCAGCGAGCTGCATAATGTGTTGTTAGGATCTAGGACAACGCCAAGAAATCCTACAAATGAAACTCCGTTCTCTCTGGCCTATGGGATGGAAACTGTAGTTCCCATAGAGATCAGTCTACCCACAATACATAATCGCTATAGCAAGAAGGCAAAAGAGAAGGACAAGAATGTTGAACTCATGGCTGTTCATCTGGACTTATTAGAAGAGAAGTGAGAAGATGCTAGCATTCAGATGGGAAGATATCAGCAACAGCTAAGGAAAGCCTACAATAAGAAAGTACATCGGAGAGTACTTCAGGTTGAAGATCTTGTCCTCCGTAAAGTGTTCCAGAATATTAGAGAGCTTAACAGTGAAAAGCTAGGGCCTAATTGGGAGGGACCTTACATTGTAGATCGACTTGGTAGCCTTGGTGTATGCTACCTTAAAGATTTACAAGGTAATGTAATACAAAAATCCTAGAACATTATGAACTTGAGGCAATTTTTTTCAATAAAATTATGAGTTGTGCATCCATCTATTCTTGCGTTTATACAATTGTGCTATTAATCTATTCAAGTATTGAGTAAGATATCTTGAATGTCTTGTAAAATCAAGTAATGTGACATAGGATGCGCCGGAAATTCGTTGTAGGACACATGTGGCTTAGACAAATGAATTGTCATCTGAGCAAATCGAGTGGCTTACACTAATGAAAAGTCATCCTGAGCAAAGTGTCCCCCTACGAATTTTCATAAGTTCATCCTATGTAATGTTATTTGTGAGCTTACATTCATGATGTATTATAGTGTTACCTCTCAATGATCTTTCTATCTGCGAAGTGTTCGTACCCTATCATCATGTGAAAGTACCAAGTGCTAGTGTCTTTTCTCTTAAGTGTTATCATTCTCAGCATATATCCATGTCCCTTATAGTTATACGTATACTGTGCCTTATCCAAAGTTAAGAGTTAATTAATTTAATCTCTGTTTTATATGAACGAGTTATCCTTTGTGCTTTATAAACAAACGCAAAGAAGAAAGGAACAAAGATCAATATTCATAAAACCCTCTACGGGTCAAATTATAACAGAGACAAGACACAAGAAAGACAATAGAGACAACGGGAAAAAGCAAAAATAGAGACAACGTTCTTCAGGTAGCAGCAGAACCTTCAGCAGTGGAAGAATCATCAATGATATGGACAATGGAAGACGGTTCAGCAGTAGGAGCATCAGATATTGGAGTAGCTGGAGGATCAACAGGCATCTTCGACGGGGTAGAGGTAGTACCTTCTGAGGGAAGAGGCTTATCGACCCCTTCTACTTCCGGTTCCTCACCAGGTTGAAAGATGAAAGAGCTTTGGGGCTCGGATTGAACAGCATCTTCTCTTAACCGTCCTTGCTGTTGAAGCATCTTCATTAACTCAACCTTAGTCTCCGCCCGGTCTTCATCGAGCAAGCCATCCATCTCCATTTGGAAGTGCAAACGAAGTCTTTAGTTATTGTTTTGGCCGCAACCTTCTCTTCCTCGAGCTCTTTTGCAAAAGCATCCTTCGTCGCCTCTGACTGCTCAAGCTGCCTCTCCAGAGCCTGGGAAACTGCCTCCAGTTAGCTGAGCTAAAGGATAATAGCATCAGCCTCTCTCCTTGCCCTCATTTCACCTTTCATTGCCCGTCTCACCTCTTCTTGGGCCGAGTCCAGTTTATTTCCAGCCTCTTGCTTGTTTGCTTGGGCTTGTAGCCATTTTCGGTGTAAGGTATTTCTCTGCTCTTCCATAGTAGTAGCTTGGTCTTTCCAATACATAATTGCATCCTTAAGGTTGGTGTGACGTCTGGTGCTATGATTATACATCTCTATCACTGAATTGTTCATCTGTGAAAGAAAATTCAAAGTTAGTACAACATGAAAAATGATAAAGTAAGAGCAGATAAAGGACAACGTGAAGAAGTTACCATTGCGAGAGACTTGTTCGCGGTATAGTACAGTTCTACCAAATTCATCTGCTCCACTGCTTCAACGTCAGCAGGAAATCTCATGGCGTAATTCAAGGCCAAAGCCGCCTTTTTATTGGTCATTGCTAAGTCTTCCATGTTCGGCTGACCATATTTGGCGAAGTTAGGGATCCAGGGATTGGAAATCCCCAGTATGCCTATCTCCCATTGTGCAGGAGTAGTGGATGTAGCGGCGCCAGCAGGAGCAGTAGCAGCGGGAGCAGTGCTGATCACTAAGGAACCAATAGCAGTAGTTGGCTCCTCGATTTGCAAAAGGGGCTGGAGACAGAGGTGCAGTAGCCTTACCTTTGTCAAGGTGTGTCTCTTCCTTCTTTTGTTTCTTGGCCTAAGGTTCGGCCGGTGCGTCTGTCTTCTTTCTCTTTGCAGACTCAACGACTGTAGCATGTTGTTTCTTCGGCGGTAGAGGAGGAAGAGTGGATGGTTGTGTAGAATGAGGCTTCTAGACTGAAGAAGGGGGGTTATTCATTGTTTCTTCTTCTTCTTCTTTAACGAGAACAGGAGCAGGATGGGAGGAGGACAGACCAACTTGTCCTTGATTGTCGGAAGAAGTTGGATTCAGTTCGTGTGCTAACTCCCAAAGTTGTCTCTTCGGCAGCGGCTTCCACCTTATGTAGTCTGTCCCCTTCGCTTGACCAATGGACGTTAATACCCGTTGTTCAGTAGGGGTGAGATCAGTAAAGTGTATTCTGTTCGGATCTGAAAAGAGATAAAAGTGTCAGTACAACGAGTGATGAGTAAAGAGATTATAACCAAGGATGGTGACAACATGAGAGCAAAACAACGTAAGAATATAGATAGCGGGCAGCGGACAACGGAGTTAATTGCCTGGTTTCTCTTGAAAGACGTTGGGGACAGAGGAATTCTCCGATTTCCAAGCTCCGGAGACAATAAAAGGCGTTGCCTTCCATTTCTTGTCTATGTCTGTCAAACCTGAAATAAAGTCGAGAACCTTGGGTTTTTGGTTCCAATCGTAGTAGTTCTCAATATCATCACTACTTCCACGACACTTTACAGGGTGGCGAAAATGGAAGAGATGTCTGGCATCAATTTGGTATCCGTCGTTGATGAACTTGATCACCAAGGACATGTATTTATGGAAATTTGAGTGCATCTGACCCAGAGCAAGCTGTAGAATGGAAATGACAGATTCTAGAACGGGATGCAAGGGAAACCATAGTCCAGCCTTGAGTTGTGCGAGGTAGACAACGATGCAAGCAAAAGAGCCCTTATTGATCAGAGTATCTTCTCGTTTAAAGTGGAGATGAACCTAAGGCGGGAAGTCGAAGCGAGTTCGATAGAGGTTCAGATAGCCTTTTTTGTATTGACGGAATTTGGGGGTTTCAGCAATGTAGGCACCATATGGTACACTGACAGAGAAACTAGCATCATCGTCAGTAGGGGCCCTAACTTATTTGTCTACCCTAGCAATTGCTAAAGAAGAAGACATGATGGCAAGAAAAAGGGTAGTATCTGAGTGACACAGAATGGGGAAACAAAATAGAGGAAGGTATAGGGCTAGAAAAGAAAAGAGCAAAAACACAACAAAAGAACAAGAACAGACAGTAAGCAAGGAGCAGAGTCTTACCAAAATCAGAACTGTGATGTGCAAGATTAGAAGAAATTAGAAAACTTGGAAGCTTGAAGTCCTTGGTTGAGGCGCAAATCCGGCAAAGTAATAGTGCTTCAATAACAAGGTGAAGAAGATAAGGCAATGATGCGACATATTTATAGGGAACTCAAAAGGTTGCGAGATGAGAAAGACCTTCATCAGTGCCATACACGTACGCTAGAGCAAGGTCAGGATAGTCATTTCCTTTAAAATTTGAATATCATGTCAGACATAACTTTGTGTAGGATGAAAGTATCCTTCATCTTCGCCGTACACATAGGAGAGGGCAAGGGCATTATTGTCGTTTACACAAAACAGCGTAACCGTCGAAAAGGATAAATGCGCCTTGAGCTCGGCAAAAAGTGATGATGACAGTCTACCATGCATTAATAAGGCAATGAAAATTTCGTACGCATGGGACAGTTGGCACGTCGCTTCGCGTTTCATCTTATTACTCACGCAACGTTTCGGTCATCATGAAGGAGCGGGTATTCTTTATGCATTGAGCTATTGATGATACTTCGAACTATGTTCAATATATCATCAAGGGGCAATTTGTAAAGGATAAAATTCGTAATTTATCTGAGTGTTGTGACAACGAGTATGTTTTTGGAGTTATAATGGTGGATATGAGCTCATATGTGTTTTTGAGTTCGTATTCGTTGTGCATATGACAACGGACCCGTTGTGCTCCCCACAATGGAAACGTTGTCTTCTAGACAACGGAGTCGTAGTCATTAAGACAGCAGTATCGTCCTTGTTATAACAATAGACCCATGCTTTAGTCAACAGCGAGACCGACTTGCAAGAGGAAGTGATCAGGAGACGATCATTCTACTCTAACAGTAGAAGAAAAGCACTGTCTTAGCATTTAATGTTGGTCACTTCTGCGTGCTGTCAAAACAAACCGACTCAACTAATAGTAAGACAACGGAGTCGTAGTCATTAAGACAGCAGTATCGTCCTCGTTATAACAACGGACCCGTGCTTTAGTCAACAGCGAGACCGACTCACAGGAGGAAGTGATCAGGAGGCGATCATTCTACTCTAATAGTAGAAGAAAAGTATTGTCTTGGCATTTAATGCTGGTCACTTCTGCGTGCTGTCAAAACAAACTAACTCAACTAATAGTAGTCTCCCACGTGTGACACATAAGCTCCAAATCTGTCTGACATATTTGGTAATAATCATTCAGCACGTGGTGTGGGCATCTATGGGCATCCTGAACTAAACCTATAAATACTCCCAGAGCTTCAGTGATTGAGGACCAAGAAATCTCGTATCTTACACTCTTATTGCTCTTACTATTTATCATCTTCTCCACATACTTACTTTAGCATCGGAGTGCAGGACAGGGTTCAAACCCTCCACCTTCAACCTTCTACCAGTAAACCAGAGCTTCCGTAGCAGCTATTGACGTGTGGCGAGATCGAGAATTTTCCCCTTCAGCAATTATAAAATAATATTGAGTTTTGAGATTAGATTACTCTTTCCCCTCTTCTATTTTTCTCTACAAAACCAAAGCAAAATTATCCAACTTCAGAATCTGCACCATAATAAAAAAAATGATAATAATAAACCATCATCAACAATTAAGAGAAATATAAAATAAAGATGTTCAAATTTAAAGTAGTCACATATCAAACTTAAAACCCACAAAGAGAGATTGATTTCTGTTTATAACTCTGTTAGCTGTAATGCTCTAGCTGTAAATCTCTGTATGCATATCTTCTTTCAAATTTGAAATCTCTTGTAATATCTTAGAATCTCCAATTGAGATCTCTAAGCATTATATAATGAAACGGCCTCAACCCAAAATGGGTAACAGAGACCATTATCAATTTCTCTAAGTTTTCATGGTATCAGAGCGTTCCTTCTAAAACTCTGATTTTTTTTCCCTATCTTTCACTATGGTTGCTTCCTCTGTCTCTTCTCACCCAAACATTACCAATATCACATAGTTCATATCTGTGAAATTGGATCAGTTCAATTACCTATTGTGGAAAAGCCAAATTCATCCCATCTTGGTCTCCCAAGATCTCTTCGGCTTTGTTAAGGGTTTTACACTAGCTCTGACAGCCACCCTTGAAGATGGTATTCCAAACCCAGCCTACTCCCAATGGGAACGTATGGACAAGTATGTTATGAGTTGCCTCAATGCAACTCTAAGTGAAGACATCCTTACTCAACTCGTTGGCCTTCAATCTTCACGTGAGATATGGGAACATTTATCCTCCATGTTTGTTCAACAGTCGGAGGCTCGAATGATGCATCTTTGGTATCAACTTCAAACCACTCGCAAAGGCTCCTCCACCATGACAGATTATTTCAATCAAATCAAGACCACTGCTGATGCTCTTGCGGCTATTCAAGATACAATATCAGATCGTGATCTTGTCATGATCGCATTAGGAGGCCTACCACCTAAATATGAATCATTTATTACAGCCATCACAAATCGAATTGAACCTATTACTTTCCTTGAACTTCGATCGAGTTTGTTAACTCATGAACAACACTTGCCGCAATTCACATCCCACAACCTACTGTTGATGGTTCAACTTAAGCCTTCTACTCTCAAAAGCAGCAACAACATTCTTCAAATCGAGGTCACGGTAACAACAGAAATCACTCTCACCGTGGTCGCTATAACAACTCTTTCAACGGTCGTGGTTCTTATCGTCATCGGCAAGACAACAAAACCCGTCACTTCTCTCAAGGAGTCCTTGGTCCTGGCCCTCGTGACATATGTCCTAGAAACAATACCTTCTCCAACCCTCGTCATCAACTTCCTTGCCAGATCTGCAATCAACACGGGCATTCCGCCCTCAACTGTCGCAACAGATTCAATCATGCTTTCCAGGATGATGTGCTCCCTCAAGCATTTGCAGCAATGAACATCTCTCCCTCCTCAGATATTTCTTCTCCACCAAATCTCTTATTATCATGGGCATGATCAAGTTGTTGTTGGTAATGGTAATGCACTTAACATTACAAAAGTCGGTACTTCATTTCTCCCTACCTCCTCTTCATCTCATCTTCCTCTTAACTTTGTTTTATTAGTTCTAGATTTTACAAAGAATTTCTTGTTTGTCGCTCAATTTACTTGTGAAAATAATTGCTCATTCACTTTCTTTCCTTGGGGTTATTGTGTAAAGGATCTACACACGGGGAGACGCCTACTCGAGGGGGGACTAAGGACAATCTATACCTCATTAAGCTGCCGCCTAAAGCACCTAAGCATGCCTTCACTGCCACTTCTTCTTCAGCTAGTCTATGGCATAAGCAACTCAGGCACCCATCATCGTCCACTCTTCGCCTTTTAGCTAAACATAATGTTTTAAACTCTTCTATGAAGAGTTCTTCTTTCTTTTGTTCTCATTGCCATCTGTTTAAGAGCAGTAGACTCCCTTTTACCATGGTTAAGCACAATAGTCCATTTCCTCTTTATCTTATTCATTGTGATGTATGGGGTCCTGCCCCTCTACCCTCTAACTCTGATTTTCGTTTTTACATAATCTTCATTGATGATTATAGCCGTTATACTTAGCTATATCCTATGCGCCATAAGTCGGATAGTATCAAATACTTTGATGAATTTCGAAAAATGAGTGAAAATCATTTTAATCACAAGATTAAAAATTTCCAATCTGATGGTGAAGGTGAATTTGTTAGCAGAGCTTTTTCAAATCTTCTCAAATGCAATGATATAATTCATCGGCGCTCATTTCCGCACACACCTCAACAAAATGGTCTTGCAGAACGCAAGCACCGTCACAATGTAGAAACCGGAAATACCCTTTTATCGGAAAGCGGAATATCAAAGACCTACTGGGTAGAAGCATTCAACACTGCTTTGTATTTGATTAATAAACTACCCACTCCAGTGCTTCAACATCGCTCTCCACATGAGGCACTTTTTGGTTCCCCTCTTGATAACTGTCATCTATAGATTTTTGGAAGTGAATGTTATCCCTTTTTAGGGACCTATCGCAAAGACAAGCTAAGCCCCAAGTCCATTCGGTGCATTTTCATTGGCTATAGTCTTCTCCACAAAGGATTTCGATGCTTAGACCCATTGTCCAAGCGTGTTTATATCTCCAGACACATTATTTTTAATGAAAATTGTTTTCCTTCTATTATGGACAGGTCTTCCAAATCCTTACAAGTAGCACCATCCACTATAGTGCAGCTCCCCTGCTTGGTCAGAGCACCCTTCACACCTATAGCATCGCCAATGCCTCCATCCACTCCAATGCCAGCTGATCCTTCTACCTCAGGGCTTGCTCTTTCAACTCCACTTCCAGATGAAATCGTGGCAGCAATTTCTTCCTCTCATTTACTTGCTGGGCCATGCAATACCACTATGCCCTCTGCTGTTGGCACAATGACGACACCTTCTTCCTCTGCACCAGCCACTGAACAATGTGTGGATATCACCGACTCCACCTCACCTCAAGAGGCTAATACAAATCCAACTGTTGTGCTGCCTTCTACAAGCATCTCCACTCATCCCATGACTATTCGCATATGAGATAGCACTATCCCTGTGCATGCCATGACTATTCGCCATCCTATGCCACTTGCTTTTCTCTCCCAATTAACAACCATTGGAACCTACATGTTATAGTCAAGCAGCAAAACATGAAGAATGACACAATGCCATGGTTGAGGAATTTAATGCCTTGCTGAAAAATAGAACTTGGTCACTTGTCCCCTCTAATCCCAAGCAAAATCTCATCGGTTGCAAATGGGTATACTGCATCAAACAACATGTTGATGGTTCTATTGAGCGAATCAAAGCTCGCCTTGTTGCCAAAGGATTCAATTAGCAACACGACATTGATTACGACGAAACTTTCAATCCGGTTGTCAAAGCTACCACTATCAGAACCGTCCTCTCTATTGCGATCACCAAGGATTGGCCAATTCACCAACTCGATGTTCGTAATGCCTTTTCACATGGAGACCTTGAAGATAAAGTATACATGAGTCAGCCACCTGGTTTTATCGACTATGCTCATCCACATCATGTTTTCCGCCTACATAAAGCGCTATATGGCTTAAAACAAGCCCCACGCGCCTGGTTTCATCACTTTAGTGCATTCCTAATCTCCTGAGGTTTCATGTGTAGCCATGTCGATCCTTCTATGTTCGTCCTTCATGGCTTTGAAGGTACCTTGGCATTACTACTATATGTTGATGACATCATCTTAACGGGCTCCACCTTACAGTTGGTGCAATCCTTCACCTCTATTCTATCTCGTGAGTTTGATATCAAGGATCTTGGACCTCTTCATTGTTTTCTTGGAATGGAGGTTAAACGCACACCACATCAACTGCATCTTACTCAAACAAAATACACCATGCAGCTCCTTCAACGACATAACATGATCGGATCAAAACCATGCTCCATTCCTTTCTCCTCCAAGAACAAATTATCTATTCATGACGGAGACCCTCTATCTGATCCAACTGAATATCGCAGACTTGTTGGTGTTTTGCAATATCTAAATCTCACTCGACCTAATATCATGAATGTCGTCAATCAAGCTTGTCAATGCATGCACCAGCCTACCACCTCTCGTCTAATTGCCGCCAAACGCATCCTGCATTATTTAAAAAGAACAGTAGGCGATGGCCTTAGTTTCAAAAGGTCTTCTTCATTTGATCTTTTCTCTTACTCCGACGCCGACTAGGCTTGTTGCCCGGATGGTCGCCGATCTACAAGTGGTTCTTGTATATATCTCGGTGACAACCCTATTTCATGGGGAAGCAAGAAACAACCCACAGTCTCTCGCTCAAGCACTGAAGCCGAGTATCGAGCCCTTGCCGTGACCACAGCAGACTCAATTTGGATTCGCTTTATACTAAAAAATCTTGGCATTCCACTCAAATCACCAACCACACTCTACTGTGACAATGTTAGTGCGGCGTACATAGCCGCCAATTTAGTTTTTAACGCACGTACCAAACACATCGAAATCGATTATAGCAAGTCACTATTGGAGATCTTTGCATTCGATCTATCTCCACCCGACATCAACTTGCTGACTTGCTTACAAAATCCCTTTTTGGACCTCAATTCTGTCATCTAAAATCCAATTTGATGCCTCTTCAGTCATCAGCTTGTAGGAGGATATTAGACAACTCATCAAGATTCAGAGATAAACTTTCTGTTTATAACTTTGTTAGCTATAATGCTCTAGCTGTAAATCTCTGTATGCATATCTTCTTTCAAATTTGAAATCTCTTGTAATATCTTAGAATCTCCAATTGAGATCTCTAAGCATTATATAATGAAACTGCCTCAACCCAAAATGGGTAACAGAGACCATTATCAATTTCTAATCAAGAAGGAAATTTCTTGGCATGGTTCTTTGTGAGTGGACGGTGACTAAGTACAACATCTATTCAATTCGGTGAGTTGCCAGATGTGTTTCCCAGGTCTCATTAGTAGTTGCAAAAAAAGAAAAAAAGAAAAAAAAAAAAGGGAGGTCTTGTACATATGCTCCAATGTCATCAATCGAAGAAGTTGCACAGCTCGTGTACATATGCTCCAATGTCCCAGATGCAATATTAATTTATTTGATTTTTTTTTTTGGTATGAGACACACGGTTAGGCCGCAACCCCAATTAGCAAGTCAGTATTTGTTCTAAGTTAAAGGCGGGTGAAGAGTGCAACCCACTCTCACCCTCTCGGGAATGGAACCTGAACCTCCTTCCTAAGGAACGGATACACTTACCACTGGGCTATTCCTAGGGTGTGTCAATATTGATTAACCGTTGCAAATTGCACATAAATGCAAAGTATGAGAAATCATGGCAGATCATGTACGTATTTCAACAAACCAAGGAACATCGTCCAAAACATCCGCAACGATCAAGCCACGTGTGTGCACGGACTTTTAGGTATTGGGGAGTTGAAAGTTAAGAATAAGTGTGTTTGGTTAGCCAATTCCAATTTAACCTGCCGCGGAAGTAGGAGTATGTGGAAGTAGAGATATCCACTTCTTGAGATAGCGGGTGGGGATAGCTTTGGCGGGAAGTCTACTTTGGACTTGCCCGGGAAGTGACGGAACTCTTGTTTTACCGAAGAATAAAAGCAGCCCTCGTTTTGGTTTCTATCAACACCAAAGTATACGTGAAAGTAGAGATATCCACTTCTTGAGATAGTGGGTGGGGATAGCTTTGGCGGGAAGTCTACTTTGGACTTGCCCGGAAGTTGACGGAACTCTTGTTTTACCAAAGAATAAAAGCAGCCCTCGTTTTGGTTTCTATCAACACCAAAGTATACTCCACAGGCGTACACCCATTTGATAGCAAAAATTGGAGTGGACCTACCAATTATTATGGCTCAGGATTGTCTATGGCATGCTGGGGAAAAAATATCTGGCTCCACAAATCAGTGGACATGTGGAGCTAAAAAGGAAGAGAGATATCAAGTGGGGAGAAGTCAAAAGCATGGAGAGAAAATGAAATGACTTCTCCCCTTTTTAGGGGCACATGTTTATTGATTTGTGGATGGCGAAATTTTTTTCGTGACATCGCCAAAGACAATCCTGAGCCAACTATTATTAGTTATTACCCTAAGGATTTCCTAGCCCCACTAATTATGTGTGTGTGTGTTAGGGTTTACCTCTTGGCTCTTACCAAAGAAAAAAGAAAGGGCAACAGTCTGGCAGATGCCCGAGGTTACACCCCAGGCACCTCTCTTTGGATGACGCATGGGAAGACAAGTGAAGAAATTATAGCTTGCATGCGCATGTATTGTTGGGTCGTACACACACACCTCCAAATGTACCGCCAAAGCTCGACACGTGTCCTCTTTGGCATTCATTAATTGTGATTAATATTCACTCATTCCTAATGTTAAATAATCTAATCTTTGTTTTTATAAAAAAATATTTTAAAAAATTAACCACATGATTGAGTGAATCATAAGCAAGGTTAATTTTTAAAAAATATTTGTCTAAAAACTAAAGTTAGATTATTTAACAATAGGAATGAGTGAATTTTAACCACAATTAATGGATGTCAAAGAGGACATGTGTCGATCTTTAGAGGTGTGCGTGTACCACCCCAACGATACATGTGCATGCATGCTATCACATCTTTAGTTAAATGTCGTCTCACGACGTCATGCAAAGAGAGGTGCCCGAGGTGTAACCTCGGGCAAATGCCAGAGATAATTCGTTGCCAAAAAAAAGGTGATCTCGTGTCAGACTGGATAATAAGACGGAGGCCCGCAAACACAAAAGTCTTATTTTCTTGATCTTTACATAAAAGGAGAGTGGAGTTAGTACTCCCCTACTCTAAAACAATTGTTATTAGAGGTGGGCTTTGATAAAGAGCTCTGTCTTGTGAGGTTTAGTGTTTTCTCATGGCTTAAAATAATCAGGACTTCAATGGGCTGGGGTCTATCTAGGACTAGCTCTTACTTGTAAAGGTTCGGCTCAAGCCCTTGTAGGGCCTGAAGTGACTAAGCTCATTCCCTACCCTCAGGGTCAAGGTTGAGCTTGGGCTTGGCCAGGCTTAAGCTTGAAAACAATATAAAAAATATTTTTTTGTTAATATTTATCATATCTTTTCTAAACCATAGCCGAGAGTGATGACAAAGATGAAAGAGTTAACATAAAGAATGAAAGAGAGATATATTAAATAATTAAAATTAGAAGTGCCAAATTAACAGCCCTAAAAACAATTCAATTTTTATGGTTTTAAAATAAGAGATTAATTATGAAGTATGAACAAAATCTCTTGTTGAAGAGATAACTGGAACAACCCAAAAGAAAATGCTTAATAGAGGTGTAGAACTCCATGACAAACCAACAATCATGTATATTACTTGATAACGCTTGAACAAATATAAAAACATGTTTTTTCACCTCTTTTATTGAGTCACAAATCTTACAAGGATTAATAGATAAAATAACCATAAATCAATTTGATATTATATATAAAACTTTTAGAAATTAATTTTTGTAAGTGCAAACCAAATGTAAATTTGACTTTTGGATTTTTAAAAACCACTTTTTAAATGTGCAAACTAAACACTATAATTTTCTTTCGAATGACTTTGTCAGACATCCTCATATGTTACTTTGTAGGAAGTAACTCCTAAAGAAGTACTTCTCTTCTTTGGGAACTCAATCCAAACGATACCTTAACCTTGTTTTTTTTTAAAAAATAACCAAAGGGTTAAAACTTCTTAACCATAATTCAAGACCGTTTAAAGGGTTTTGTGGTTTTGTGAGGGGCGATGTGCAGACTATTGCTCCTTATAAAAACAATAAAGAGAAGTCGCCCTTTTGGCTTTAATTATCTATCTTAGGCTCGAACTTCCTAGCATTCTAAGAGTCTTTTTGACTCAAGTCTTTTCCTTTAGACTAAAGTTTAGACCCATTGTTAATAAGATAAGAAAGAACAAAAAATTACAACTTGGCCTACACCTTTGTTGGGGGTTCCTAAGACACAAACAAAGAAAATAAAGTGATGGGTTACTAGGTGGGCCACCCACCAACACACATCAATTATACTTTGACCATATCAACTTAAGCATGTGAGATTTTTTATTTAATTTTTTATATTTTTTTAGCGGAGAAATAACATTTAACAATAAACAAAATGGAAATACTGCCCTAATCGAACAAAGGCGGCTGGCTCGTTGGCCATGAGAAACATTGGGCCAAATTGGTGGGCTACAAAATTTTCATTCCTGAAAGTGTAAGAGACCTTAACACGGGAAAATGATCTCCCATTACAGCTTCTCCTTAAAAGCTATATGTCTCAAGCATTGATGCATGAATCAAGCTTTGGCTAGCCATTTTTGGGCGACAGTTGGGGCTCAACCAAACAAATAAAATGGGCTTGGGTCCAAAGGCTCGAGTTGAGTTTGGGCCTAAACTAGTATCGTGGTCAAGATGGATCCAAATCCGACCTTGGTCTAACCTGGCCCAGCTGAGCTCAGTGCACAGCCCTCATTGATGGTGGCCCTATGCTCCCAGATATTTTTCGAGGTCTCATTTTCAAACTCATAACTTGATTAGGTAAGTGGAAGTAATTGCGATGCCCTATTTTTGGATCATTGATGGTGCACTAACATGTGACAAGTTGCTCAATTCTATTTACAGTATGAGCAATGCTTGAAGTAATGTGCTGTTTTCGTGGCCTTAGACCTTATAAATATGTACTCTAATAATTAATGCATCTTTCCAATATCACATGTTAGTGCACTACTTGGCACACGCTTAAGAGAATCTAGGGCTTTTGCTTTTTGATATTCATTACAGAAATGATTAATATCACCTGTTTTTTAAGCCTCGCCCAAGTAATATTTAGGGTACGATCATTTTGCAAGAAAGTAATGGAAAGTAAAAGATAATTGAGTGTTTTTTTTCACTTTTCTTGTATTTGGTTTGCAAGAAACAACCTTTCATTTTCTTACACTTTCTCAAAAGTGACGAACTTTTTTCATCTTTTGATAGTTGTCTTAAAAGAAAATTTTAGTTTCTTTTCTTTCACTCACTTTATCGCCAAACGAACATACTTTTCAGTAATTAGGTGAAGTGCCCCCATGCTACATCACCTGAAGAGAACTACTAATTTAGTGTCATTTCCTGATTTAGAAATTGATACCAGTACTTCCCCTTAACGAGGGGCATACCTTCACTAGATACATCTAAGTAGAGGGGCGACCCAATCGCATCCCTCCTTGATTAAGAGATAGAAGATAATTGTTTTTTTTTTTAGGTTGCAATCCCAATTAGTAAGTTAGTATATGTCCTAGTTAGGAAGTGGACATATCAACCACACTCAATGGGATTCAACCCCAGGAAGACATTAGATATGCTTTTTTAAAAAAAAAAATAGATATCTTCACTACTAGAAATCTACCGAGCAGCGACATAAATTTAGCGACGGAAATATGTCTGTCACTAATACATGACTTATAGAGACTGAAATACAAGCCGTCACTATTTCTCCGTCTCTAATGAAAAATTCGTCCATTTATTAAAGAAATGGGAACCCAATGAGGGGACGTATAAATAGAGGCGGAGCCAAAATTCTCTTGCAGGGGGCTAACAATGGGGGTTTGGGGGTGTAGCCCCCCTTCCCCCCCAAATTTTTTGTTTGAGAGCCAAATTCATGGACCATCGTTTCTAGGGGGGCTAGAGTCCCGTCCCCAGGTTTCACGCCTCTCACAGGCTATTAATACTATAGTAAAAAAAAAATTCTAAAATTTCAGGGAGGCTACAACCCCTCCGGGCTCCATGTGGCTCCGCCCCATAAAGAAAATGAATGCAAGCCTAGACACACATTTTAATTTTTTTTCCAAACTCTCACTACAATGGGAGCAACACTTTTCGTTGCTACTGAAGATGAGAATATATTTTTTAGTAAAGAGGTCTCAACTGGTTCTAAAGATAAGAGGAAAAAGAAGTGACACAAGTAGTGATCAGAGTGAGAGTTTGGAAGCTTGAGACTAGGCTTTGTCAAAGAAGATTTCTACTTAGTTAATTTTTATTTTAACTTTGATTAAAATTTATTAATTTTTATCTGGTCAACATTAACTATTTAAAGTAAATGTTTGTCTAATTAGGATTTTAAAAATTAAAAGAAAATTAATTTTACATGTAGCAGACCAGCAGTAACTAATTGCGTGTGCGACACAATTCTGGAACGCTCGCGAGAGGGAAAACCACACTTTTGTGATTATCCAGAGGGAGATTCCTTTGGAGGGTACTTTTGTCATTCGGAAGCCATTTGCCAGTTTTAGGACTCAAATGCCCCTTAAATAGATCCACCGATACATCCGTGGGTATCAAAATAGTCCTTGGATGTGCTCTGTAATGGAATAAAAGAGAAGGCCGGGATTTACACACCTTCCCTACGATTTGATGCAGCATGCATGGCAGTGCATACTGGGGCTGCAAACGGAGCGGATACGAAGCAGATATTGGTATATCCGTATCCGATTATATATCCGGACATCCGTATCCGGATAAATATCCGACGGATAGTGAAATATAATATCCGTATCCGACTCCGATTAAAATATCCGGATTCGGATGCGAATCCGGATTATCCGATTATTTAAAAAAAACATTAAAATAATATAAATTAATATTTAAAAATATAAAAATATATAATTTTTAATTTAAAAAATATATTTTAAAGGTAATATTAATTTTATAAATTTAAAATATTATATATATATTATATAATCGGACAGATATTTATTGGATCTGATATCCGAATTATAAACGGATGATGATTTACTATCCGAATTCGTTCCGCCGGATATCTATTTGGATAAATATCCGACGAAACGGATTCGGATGCGAATCGGATACGAATAATATCCGCATCCGTTTGCAACTCTAGTACATGCTACTAGTAGACACGGTAGTTCATTGAAAATTATAATAGTTGTTGATGAATTTGTGAAGAATTATTAGACGGGTACAAAATATTCTTGAAGAATTGATTCCATCTCCTATATCACTTCCATTAATTGATTACTCGCACGCGTGTGGGCTTATGTACGTGTGCGAGCTGATTATTTTTTTATGACTAAGATCTTGGGTCATTTTGTCCATATCTTATTACTATTGTTTTTCCTTGTTTACAGTCTCTTTGTCCCATAATTATGCCCTATTAAATAATATGATATAAAATATAAATTTTCTATTATAAAATTTAGGGGCAGTTGCCTCCTTGCCTCATGGCAATGCCCTATTAATTATTAAATAATATAATATAAATTTTTTTTCGAAAAAATCTAACCCCTGGGCACCTGCATGTCCCATTCCCATGGCTATGCTCTAAACAAAATTCAAAAAGTAGAGGGTTCGTCCCCCCCGCAAGCCTCACCTGGCTCCGCCCCTGAGTGTAAGTGCTATGTTTGGTTGTTGAGAAAGTTGGTGAAAATATGGGAAAAAAAAGAGGAAAATTTTGAATTTCTAATATAAGTTTTAGTTGTGTTTAGCCTAATTTTCTTTTCTTTCCATATTTTCACTTATTTTCTCAGCAACCAAATATAAGATAATTGTGAGTGGATTTCTATTAGAACATGGGAGTTTTTCAATGGTACTCGGTAGGGAGACTGTATAGAGAGTTTTGGTTGACATGCATTGAACTTTGGTTCTGATTGTTCGCATGCGCAAGTGTGGCAATCAATCTCCCCACCAACGACTAGTGCTCTGTAATGGAATAAAATAGAAGACCGAGCTTTACACACCTGCCCTTCCATTTGAAACAAGATAGTGTATCCTCAAGTGTGGGGGCAGATAGAGTCCACTCGGGATATGGCTATTGTTAATGTCTATCGACTATCAGCTAACTATGGTTGCTGGGGGAAAATAATCACATCCTCGTTGGTAGAGCAAAGGAAGCATCTCATCCCCCTTTTCCCGACACATGTTCTCTTTAGCTACCTTTAATTGTGGTTAAGATTAAGGGTGCATTTGAGCACTAAGTTTGAGCTTGGTTTGAAAATGTTCAAGCTCAACTTGAGCTTGATTCGAGTCTGAATGTTTAGGCTTGAACTTGGCTTTAAACAAGCTCATGGAGCTCAAACTTTATTCAAGCCGAGATCAGGTTGGTTCAAGCTTGATTCATAGAATTGTTTAATTAATTTTACATAATTTTAATAAATATTTATTAATCAATTATAATATAAGATACTACATACGAAACTAAGATTTAGGAATAGTCCCTCCATCCAAAGAATTAGGGCTATATTCGGGCTAAGCTTGGCCAAGCCTGACTTGGCTTGAAAGGATTTGATTGAGGCCCGAAGCGTAGCTCAACCCGAAATAGAGCTTGAAAGCGCGGCCCGAATTCAAAATCGTGGCTCGAAGCTTAGCTCGGCCCAAATTGATTTAAGCTCGAGCTTGGCTTGAATCTTTCTTTTTTTAAAATAATAATATTTTATATTATTTATATATATAATAATGATATTTATAAATGATATATTTATTATTATTACCTATGATATATAAAGTCAAAAATATTATTTTATATTAATAGAACGGAGCCCTAAAAGAGTCGAGCTTCAAGCCGAGTCAAATTAAACATTCTTTCGCGCCTGAAATGTTAGCTTAGCTTGGCTCAAACAGTTATTTTGACTTGAGGGCAGCAGCCCTACTTAATATTCATTCTCTTAAAGTTAAAGCATTTAACCTTAGTTTAGGAAAAAAATTAAATTACAGGGATTAAATTTCGTTAACTATAATTCAATGGTAGTTAGAGGGGCTTTGTGAGGGGAGAGCAATAATCGCCTCTGAAGAGATGATTATTTTAAAAACAATACCCAAAATAAAAATAAATAAATAAATAAGATGGGTGTTTACGTAATTATATGAAAAGAGGAGGGCAATTAGTAAATACTCGCCCCCAGATCGTGAACCAACCGCCATTTTCGTAACCATTGGCTGAGCAAAGCAAATGAGGAATGTCTGACTCTGAAACCCAATCTTCATTTCTCTTCAGATATCAAGCAGCCTTTGACCGAATCTCATCCGTCCACTTCCTTCCCCGAGATCCAGTCTTTGTTTTTTCAACCTTTTTTAAACATTTTCTTCATCTTGATTTATGGCTCTTTCTTTGTCCAGCACTTCCAGCTCACCCACTTAGATCGGATCCATTTTCTGCCACCATTTCATTTCATCTTTCACCACCTGCTTCGCATCAATCCCAGCAAAAACCCCATTTCCCTGAAAATTTTAATGATTTTTCTTGGGTCTAGAATCATTGAAGGAATGTTTACTGTTTTCTGATGGAAAAACAGAGGAAACAGAGAGAAAATTGAGAGAATGAGATTTTTAATGGTGTAGTTCTTGTTGTGTTCTAAAGTGGGGTTGCTTTAATGGGAAATGTAACGTCGAGTGTTGCTGCAAAATTTGCTTTTTTCCCACCAGACCCACCAACATATGATGTGTACAGAGATGAAGAAGGGAATGTTTTGTTCTCTGGAGTCGCAGCTGATAAGAACATGGATGTTCATTTGCTTGACACAAAAGGAGGGAACAAGATTGTTGCAACATTTTGGAGACACCCATTTGCGAGATTTACCCTTTTGTATTCTCATGGTAACGCTGCCGATTTGGGCCAGATGCAGGAGCTCTTTATTGAGCTAAGAGCACACCTGCGTGTCAACATCATGAGGTATTTTAGTGATTTTTTTTTCTCTTAAGCTTTGTCCATTATTATTATTATTTTTTTATTGTTTTGGATTCTGGGTTTAGTTGGGGTTTTCTGTTTTTGGTTTCACTGAATTGGTTTGCTGGCTTTGGTATATACTACTTGTTTGGGGTTGGGATGTGTTTGTAAGGTCTATTGGTGTAATAGATTCAATACCCATTTGGTGATTGTGTTCTTGAAGTTTTGTTGGTGTGATGTAAATTTTTTTTTTTTTTGGGTGGGGGAGGGGGGTGGTTATGGTCTGGGAATGTTAGACATTCTATTTGTGAGGTTTATTGATATGTTGGGGTAATCCCAGTTAACTTAATTGTGTATCTGTTATATAATACTCTAATGATTTTTGTGTTTATGCTGTGGATTTCGTATTTGTTTAAGGATTTGTTGTGTTGGTGAAATTTGACGGTGTAATTAAAGAATTTAAATCAATAAACTTACAGATTTAATGTTTAATCCAAAATTTTAGCCTCACAGGTATTGAAAATGGTGAAATAGTGCTTTTTATGATTGATTTTCAGATGGGTCTGGTGTTTGTGATTTCGTTGGTCTAATGTCGAGAGTTAGAAGACACTTTTGCGCTGTATCAGTGCATGACTGATTTAAATTATTAACAAGCTAACTTAGTTGGTTGTCTGTGAGTGTTTATGCTATAAAGACTTGGGGTTAGAATCTGGTCTTCAGCGCTAACATACTAACCCTTGTTTGTCTAGCCCCACCCCAAAAAAATGCCACTTTTTTTTTTTTCTTGTATCAAAAGTGTTGGTAACATAGTTGCAGGGAAGCTGCATACGGGGTAGACTCACTTCCATCACGTCCCATTTAGTGGTCAATGAGAGCTATGTACAAAGGACGTGATGGAATAGACTTCACAGCTTAGGATGTAGAACCTGCTCAAGTATTGGTTAATTGGAACCTAAGGCACCTACTTCTCCACACGTCTCATGTAAAACAAAATCAAAGGTATGGGTGCCCATACTAATATAATGGGTGTGAGGTGCCTATATGTCGTTTCTCGTTTCCTAAGGATTTTTTTGAGCCTCGATTCCCGCATCATGTTTTCACTTTTCGCTCTGGTAACTATGGTTGGTAATACCGTAATGGTCAAGATAGTATTGTTGAGGATGATGTTGACTCTGTTGATTTTGTTTAAAGCATTTAAATTTTATGAAAATGTTGCTTTCCTCCATTATTTGTAAGAATTTGAGGAACTTCTACTTTTAATATCATGCTGATGTGATTGGCTGATAATAATTATGCTCTGACTCTGAGGGATGTTGATGTGATTTACTTGATACAAATTGTTGACTAAGAATCGTTTGCTTTATTGCAGTTATGATTATTCGGGGTATGGAGCATCCTCTGGTAAGGTAAGCTATACATGACACTGATTTGCTGTGGTAGTTCCTTTGGCTTTGAAAATCTAGTATAAGCATTGAATTAACTAGATGGCTTTCTAATTTTTTATGCAAAGAGAAATAGGAAAAATAGTTGAGGGTTTTTCCTATCTCTCCTTTGATTTATATATATCCATCTATCTTTCTGTCTATGCAATTGCTGATAAATGGTTATCCCGATAATTGTGATAGCCATCTGAGTTCAACACATACTACGACATAGAGGCTGTGTATAATTGTTTGAAGAGAGATTATGGAATTAGGCAGGAGGATTTGATTCTATATGGACAATCTGTTGGAAGCGGGCCCACACTACACTTGGCTGCTCGTTTACAGAAGCTGAGGGCTGTTGTTCTTCATAGTGCGATCCTTTCAGGAATACGGGTGTTGTATCCTGTCAAGATGACATTTTGGTTTGACATTTTTAAAGTAAGTTTTGACCAGGGTTTTGTTCTCCTCTGCTTTCATTGCATGTTTAAATACTTGGTTTTGTATTGAGGAAGTTATGTTCATTATTTTCAGAATATAGACAAAATACGGAATGTCAGCTGCCCAGTTCTTGTTATACATGTAAGTCCTCAATTTATTTGCTCCATTACATTAACATTTAGTAAGTCTTCCTGCATGGTGTATGATTTTTTTTTCCTCTGAGAAGCTTCTTTAATGGAAATGATAATGAAATGTAGATTTGAAACCCCCCCCTCCCACGCGGATTATGGATTTTCCCATTTTCATTGTGTAACTGATTGGCCTCCATTCCAATAAAACAGACTTATTATTTATGGGAAAACCTATGATATCTGTCACTTCACATTGAACTAAAAGAAAAACTTGAAAAAACTAAAAAGGATTAACCCATATTTGTAAGATACGACTTAAAAGTATATGTCTGTGTTTTACTATTAGGTTGGTTTACTAATGCTATTGGCCAGCTCGTGTATTCCACTGTATATCAAAGTTACGTTTTTTACATCCTATGCTGGAGTTCCACATCTTTTGATTTTTAAAATTTTCTGATCTATTGTTTGTTTATTTCAAAGTAGTTGGAGAGTTGGAGTGATTTGTCTTTTACTGATTATTGAGTTATATAAGTTTATCAATTCTTTTGTTTGCATAGTGAATGAGAAAAAAAATTAAATATATTCTTTCTTGATTCTACTGGTACTTGTTTCATGGTATTGGAGTAGGTGAAAACTTAATCTCTTGGACTTTCTATATTTGATTGATTGCTGCAGAAGCAGATCCCCTATTTCCCTGGTACATCTTGCTCATCTTCTGTTGTTCTCCTTTCATATCATGTATAACCTTGTCCGGAAAAATAAAAAATTCTCGTATAAACTGTTATACTTCTTGCTACAAAATTCTCTATTTTTAAAGTCTCTTTTGGTCCCTTTTGTTCCTGAACTACAACTGGGACTGGAATCAGAATCTCTTTCAGTGGGGCTGACCCTTGTTGGATATATACTCGTATGTTTTTTGAATTTGATGCTCAAGAATATGTTCTGATCATGTTCTGGCTTTCAGAAACAAGGAAAGTTCTGTGTTGTGCAAAATTATGTTTTTATTAGGTTTAAAAGAAAACATGGGGTTACTGCGGCAGTGGATAACAGACTTCTCAAACCCTGGAGGGAGGATTCTGTGGAGATGAATGCTACATGCCATGTGCCGTGTTATAGTCTATATGGGAAGAGAGGAATATAATTATATTTATAAGTGTCAATCTCAGCCTTCCCTCCATTATTGACAGGATTCAGGTCAAGAATAGAATGATCTTTATAAGCATCAATCTCAGCCTTCCCTCCATTATTGACAGTATTCAGGTTAGGGTGGCCTCTTGGGCGTCTGCATCTCCTCATTTCGGCGATGTATCAGGAAGTGACATGATTAGGGATCGGAGATTGATAGTGCCGTGAGTGGCCTGTTGAGTGGTTCATGGACTTTTACTGGTTGGCGGTTTTGGTTGGTTCCCAAGGGAACTCCTCATTATTCTCTCTGGCCACCCTGATCCCTCTTTTTTTCCACCCTCTTTGGGCCGTCATCCGGCCAGGCTGGTTGCTCCGTATTGTATTCTTTCATTTTTGTAAGCTTTCTTTCTTGCTCTCTTTGGGCTGTCCTTTCGTACTCGGGTTGGTTTTATCTGTTTCTCTTTGATTGGCGCTCAATAAAATTACTTTGTTGCCAATTAAAAAAAAGGGAATTATTTTGCACATTTCTTAGCCATCTCGGTCTTATATCTCCTTTGTTTTTTCGGTTCATAAATCCTTGGCAACGATGATGCCTGGATACATCAAAATATTGAGCTGACCTTTATCGACACAATATGTTACCAAAACTTGTACTTCGTATTGCATGGTTGCTTGTAGCTCACATTTTCTTGCTTCCTTCTGTATCATTACCTTTTCTTTTCTTTTTAACCCTAAACAACTGTTATATTTGTTTCTTTGACAACAAAATACAAACAGTATATGACTAGTTATCCCATTTTGACTCCTCCAGATTTGCTCCTGTTTTGACTCCACTATAAGTTAATCCTGACATGTTTCCATTTATTGGTCAGATATCTGTGTGTCAACATTGATTTTGTTCAGCTGGCCTCTAACTCTTCGTCAACACTGGTTTGACTCTATTCTGAGGCCTTGTAGCTCATCATCAATATTGTTTGACTTTGTTTTGAGGGCCTGTTGGCCATCTGTCTGTTATCTTGGGTGAGGCCTGTAGGCCTTTCAACTGTTATCTGGTGCGAGTCCATGAGGGTTTTCAGGCCCATCATCTGCTATCTTAGGGCCTTCATGTCCGTCTTCTATTATCTGTTATTTGGATTGCAGCCCATAAAGCTCATCTGTATTTGACAAGGCCATAAAAATCATCTGCATCTGCTTGCTATCTAATGATCCCATGCTCATCCGACAGTGCATTTGAAGGTTATTTACCAGCGAATGCTTCTATTCATGGTAAATATCTAGCAGTGTTTTAAAAGCATGTGAGGCTTATGTCTCAAGGCTTGCCTTGAGGTGAGGCTCAAGGAACATGCCTTGAGGCTTTAATCCCTTGAAGCTTATGCATCGTATTGTGTGGCTTAAATGAGGTGCACGCCTTGATGCATGAGGCACGTGCCTCATACATTAACCAAAAAAGGGTTCTAAGCTTCTAGCCACATAATTTAGACTTAAAAATAAAATGTTCCTTTAAAAAAAGTTTTAAAAAAATTATGATTCTTTTCAACTATCTGCTGGAATCCAAAGTGCAATACATAAGTTGATGTTTGACCATCAATTGTCTTTCAATAAGCATATGAACAAAAATGTAAAAAATTGAAGCCTTTGCATGCTTCTATTAAATTTAGCCCATGTGTACAAGCATATAGTCCAAGAACAACCAATCCACATGATCATAGGCCTTCTCTAAATCAATCTAACACAAAATCCTGCTCTTGCCAACAGTGATTCTGGAATCAATCTGCTCACTGGCAATCAGTACGGCAGTACACCATCACTAGCATAAATTATCCTGGAGCTACAAGGATATTTGTAGCACTAAAACCTTCTCAATCCTATTGTACCATTGCGTATTTCTTTTAACACCTAAACATTGTCACAATCCTCAAGTAAGATTATTACTATAATCAAGCTGATCCAAAAGATACTACAAACATTATCAAGCACATTCAATTTGGCAAGATTTAAGTAATGAAAGTGAGAATACTAAAATTTATGAGCATTAATTTAGCATATTGATGGGATAATCCGATCTGTTTTCTGGATCCAAAAAAAAAAATCTTTATCCAAAAAAAGAATGAGTTACATCTTTGTTGTTCTTATCCCTGTCTATATTCTAATATGTATTTGGGCATCTTTAGCTTCATGAACTTTATGAAGTAAATTTATGATCTCTTTTACATATTTTTTCAAATAAAGTCACAATCCAGGAGGACCAGGGACTATCCAATGAAGTAGCAGTTTGCTACATTCAATTAAGGGGTGATCAATTGAAAAATTGCAATTGTGTTTACCAGGTCACCTCAGGTAAATTAAGCTTGCATCATCTTGCCTCTTGAAGGCTGTTTCCGAGCCACTCTTTTGTTGTCCCAAAATTTTCAAATAGGCGAAGAAGCAACAGCAGAAACAGTTTGGATTTGGAAGTAGGATAGAATCTTAGAAGCCTTTCCCCTAAAGGCTTGGTGGAGTGAAAGCTGCTAGGATGTCTCTATATTGTATTTGTACCAAATAAAAAATTCAAATTATCTATATCTATATCTATTTAATGTACTACATATTTAGGTTTAACTATTTAATTATTGTACTAGTACAAACTTTTTATGATAAGTAAAGATATTGTATTGATCCAATGATAGAGGTGAACCCCATTTCTACTTAGGTATGTCTAGTAATAACTTAAAATTCAATAATAGTTATAGACCAAAAGTAAAGAAAATTGAATGATAAACAACAGTAATTCTTGAGTTTCAAAGATATATTACATGAAATCTTACTAATGATGGTTAGAGCTATCAACAGAGTGAATTCAAAGAGAATAGTGGTATATCTGTATTCGTATCCGATTACATAGGAAATCGAGGATTTGAGTCACCCTCTATTGCGCTTCGGGTCTTCCTCTTTGAACCCTCAGGTTAAAGATTGTAGAATTTGGTTTAGAGGTCACAATGGTCGATTCTCAATAAGATCACTACTACATTCTCTTGGGTCAACACCTTGTGTATTATATCCTCATAACCTTGTGCGAAATCTAGGTATTCCCTCGAAGGTATCTTTCTTCCTATGAAATGCATCCCTGAATAAGATTTTTCCTTATGATTACTTAAAAAATAGAGGGTGGAGGATGGTCAACTGTTGTTTTTTGTGCCTTAAAGTGGAAGAGACTGGGGATCACTTGTTGTTGCATTGTCCTATTGTGGGTGTGAGCTGGGGGTATTTCCTCTCTCGAGTAAGAGTGGATTGAGTCTTCCCTTCTTCCTTTCTAAACTTCTTATCCAGCTGATCTTTGATAAGTACGAATAGTGCGCAGAGGGCAATCTAGTCGGTTTTTCCTGGTGCTATATTGTGGTCAATATGGAAAGAAAGAAACAAGAGAGTATTCGAGGACTATTTGTAACGCCCCAGAATTTTAATATAATAAAATTATGGGTTTATTGGTCCTTAATTGGGTTTAATAAGTTAAATATTTAATTAAATTGTGAAAAATGAGTTTTACTTGGGATTGAGTTGTACCGATAAAATCTCAGTATTTCTTCTCGAAAACCGCACATAGTGTGTTGGTCGACTACCAGGACCTTCACCTGTGGTATTGGTCCCGTCAGGTATCATCTCACAGGACCGCAGGGTCATATCATGTAAGAAAATCAAGAAAACGTGAAATTTCCAAATTTCTAGAAATTAAGTGGGACTCAATATTTCTTGGGGATCCTAATAGAAATCCGTGCGGCTGATACCAGCGCGTGACGATCGGCCGTGGGAACTAACGTCTGTCGTTTCGGCAGTTAGTTATCTCAAACGAAGAAACGACGGCCTGTTTTGTGTCTGAACTCAGGAAATTAGTGGGTTTTGCAGTTTTCTTCCGGGCAAAAGTGCAGCTGTCAAAATTCAGTATTTTCCCTGAAATTTTTATAGCAGGTGTCGGACTGTCCTTAGTTCGGTCACTTGAAGTTTCGGCTTCGTCGCATGTCATTTAGTAGGGCTACGGAGAGCCATAAATATGAAAAAACGAAATTCTGGTCAAACCGGTGAACGCCTTGTCATCATGACCCATGTGACAAGCACATGGCTTTCACGTGGCCTCGCCACCTAAGCACCACATGGCTGCCCACATGCCTATATAAAGAGGGTTAAACCCCCTCATTTCTCACACACAAATCAGTGAGGCGAGGCTCTGCCCCCAGAATTTTTAGAGAGAGAAAGTGAGGAGAGAGAAAGAGAGAGAAAGGAAGAGAGAGAAAGGAAAGGGAGGTCCCCTTGGGGTTTTTCGACGTTCCCGACGCGTTGGCGACGTCCGATTTTCTCCCAAGTGTCTCGATTGGCGTGTAGAGAAAGAAATAGAGAATTCTAGAGAGAGAAAGTGGAGGTTAGAGAGAGAAGCGGTTCACCTAGAGGTTTTCCAGCGTTCTGATCACATTGGCGACGACCATTTCAACATCTGGAGCCTCAAAAGTCATGAGTAGGTAAAATCCCTCTCCATCTCTTCTCTTTTCCCTTATTTAAGCTACTTTATTTATGTGGAATGGTTTGGTGATATTATGTGTGGATGGAAAAAGGTCTGAGGCCTTATGAATGATGTATGGATGGGATGGATGAGAGTGAAAATGGAGCAGAGGGACGGAGCCCTCGGTTTCGGGCTATTTCTAGCTTGGAATTTAGGCTCAATGTGATTTGCGATAGATTGTAGGGGAAGTACAATCGATCACAGGAAGTTATGAGAGCCTGACTGGGTTCTATATGTGTGATGTGATATGATTTTGACATTGTAAAGCAATAGTAGGGTCTATTGGCCTGGTTAAGTTCCCTATTGGAACTACTCTTGTATGATGTGATGCTTGTTTTAAGACAATGGTAGGTCCATTGGCCTGGTTAAGTTCCCTATCGGAACAAATCTGATAAGATGTGATGTTTTAAAGACATTGGTAGGATCCATTGGCCTGGTAAAAGTCCCACCTTGGGACAACCTTTGTGTATGATGTGATGTTGTTGGGACATGGCAAGGTGATGGAATGGTCCATCGGCCGGGTAATGTTCCACACCGGAACGGTATACCCTCGGACTTGGTCCACTGGCATGAGGCCTTATTCAAGCAGGGCCTGAATAATTGGGGATTTCCTATGGTTAGAAAACCTAACCTACGTGAACTGCTGGTTGTGGTCCCTCTTTGGCTAGGTCCGGAGAGGCGGTATCTATTATGAGCCCGGGTTCCTTCGTGACTGATAGTCGGGAGAGTTAGGACGGCATTGGGCCATGGGCTCAAGGTTGGATTGGGGTCTATGGACCCAGTGATGTATTGAGTTTACGAACTCAATGATGTTACCTTGAGGGGGCATCGGCCCGTGTCAGTAGGTATGCACCCAACAGAGGCTATGATGATATATGGTCAGAGGTGTTGTGCCTGACAGGATTTGATGTCAGAGGTGTTGTGTCTGACCGAGGTTAATGTCAGATGTATTTTGCCTGACAGGATTTGATGTCAGAGGTGTTGTGCCTAACAGGATTTGATGTCAGAGGTGTTTCCTGGTTATTAGATGAGTGTTCTTGGCATGTCAGATGTGTTATTCCTGACAGGTTAGATGTGTTCCTGGTAATCAGATGTGTTTCCTGACAAGGGTGTCATGTCAGAGGTGTTATGTCTGACAGAGTGATATGTCAGATGTGTACCTGATAGACAGGTGTTTCCTGATGGTCAGGTGTTTCCTGTTAGTCAGAGGTGCGTCCCTGGCTTGTCAGATGAGTTTCATTTTCTTGACAGGTTGGATGGGTTTCCTGGCTATCAGATGTGTATCTTGGCTGATCAGATGTGTATCCTGGCAATCAGATGTGTATCCTGGCAATCAGATGTGTTTCCTGATAAATGTGGTTGTGTGTGTTGGTGTTCCCATAGAGGGAAAATATAAAGTAAGTGTCAAAGGTGTGGTTCCTGACAGAGTGTGATATGTCAGAGGTGTTGTTCCTGACAGAGTGTGATGTGTCAGAAGTATTGTTCCTGACAGTTATTGGGTGAAGACCCGGGTTATGTGTAGAATATGATGATTTAAGGATTAATTGGTTCGACATACCCAATGATTGGTTATAATCGAGAGAAGTCCCGATTGGTTGATAATTGAGTCTGTGGACTCATGGATAGAGGTTGTACATGAGTGAAGGCCCAATCGATTGAGTCTGTGGACTCAAGGATAAAGCGTGAGCGGTTATCTGAAATGATAACCTGGTGTCGTGGACAATGACTGGATGAATTTGACAACTTAGAGGTTGGGAACCTCGAATAGGGTAAGATAGCCCTGAGTGATCTCAGGTCACGAATTACGATATTATTATTCTGTATATTATTATAATATGAGAATTGTATTGTACTACTATATCATTATTGATGAATGTTATTATGTGGAACATAGTTTAGATGGGCTGTGGATTTTTCTGGGCTCTATGGCTCACATCTCATTTTATGTCTTCAGATTCTGAAGCGGTTACTGATTGACAAGGAGTTACACTTTAGAGTCTGAAGGTATATCGGTGCAGTTGTGGCGCCAAAAGTAAAGACTACTGTAGCTAGTGAGGTAACACATTTGCTTATGATGGGTTATTGTGATGACCAGTTGTTATTGCTTATGTAAGCTCATAAGAAAAGTTGAAAATTCATGCATTTTCGTGAGTAAAGTCTTTCGTTGTGTGTCATTGACGACCGGGCACACGCTTCTCGGAACACAATTTCCTTAGGCGCGGGTTCGGGGCGTCACACTATTCCTCTTCTATCTCTCGTATTCATTCACAAATCTATATGCTGTTTTAGAATGGTGTCGATTCGGTGCGATGGGGTGGAACTAGGAGTCATGTTGGTTTGATTTGGCTAGCTTCACCTTCTGCTTCTTCCATCTTTTCATGTTTTTGTTTATTTCTTTCTATTTTGAGTTTATGCGCTTGTAAACTCTTTTATTCAGATTTCTTTTGTAGCTCCCTTTTAGTTTATAATTTATTTTGATTAGCAATAAAAAAAAAAAAAGCTATCCAAATTCAAATAATTATCTGATGGATAGTAAAATATGATATTTGTATCTGACTCCGATTAAAATATTCGAATTTGGTTAATATCCGAATCATCAAATTACTTGTTAAAAAAATTAAAATTAAGAAAAAATGCTAAAAAATTATTATAAAAATAGTAAATTAATCTTTTTTTTATCTTCATTTCTATTAAAAATAACAATTTAATGTCTTAAATTATGTAAAAAGTTATATTTATAAAGTTTTTTAGTTTTATAAATTTATTATATATATATATATATAACAATACTGTGCAAATCACTGCACTTTGTTCAACTGAGAGACCGCTGCAAGTCTCGGCTATTCCACACTGGAATAGAAAAGAGCAACTGTGTCCTTTAATCTCAGGACTAACTAGAACAATACTGTGCACAAAATTATATTATTTTCCGCAATCTTTATACACGATCCATGCCTGGGTGTAAAATGGTATCAGAGCCATGGAAGTAGGTAAGGCGACTGATTAGACGAAAGAAGGTGATTTCTTCCTCAATTTACAAGAAGTATGGGGACCACAAAATAATGATGATGATTGGGCAGAAGAAGATTTATTACAAGAGGATTAAATTAGCAATAGTAAAGGAATACAATTCTACAAAAAGTCAAAATATCACCTTCAAGCAAGAGTATTCCAATCCAACTCAACAAGTGTCAAGAAAGTTAATTGGTAAAATATTTGAAAAGATTCTCCATCGAAAGAAGAAACAAAATGCAATAGGAATCAAGTACATATTGATGGATCAATAGTCAAAAGAAGAACAGTAATTAAAAAAAAAAAAAAAATATAAGAAGAAAGAGTAATGCAGTATCTCAAAGATCCACAACATCCACCGAAAGCAAAAGCAAAAGTATCCTGGTACGACAGCAGTCAACAAAGCAGTTCAAATTTTCCAAGCTACTCAAGTAAAAGTAGAAGCATCCAACAAAGCAGTCCAAGTTACTCAAGGTAAAGAAAAAGGAGTCCAAGTAAAAGAAGAAACAATCAAGTGTAAGGAATCTCAAGCATTCTATAAGTTCGAAAGCTCAACCAGCAGGGAAAAAGGAAGGAGAATTAAGACCTCAAGTCCTAAGTCAAGTTTCAAGTTGTAATCTTTTCTTTCTTAGTTCAATTCAACCTTCCCCCTTTGTAACTTTCCTCTCTTTCCTTCTTTCTTTTCTTTTCTTTCAAGTATGATGCTGTAAGCGGGAGATTACTGCATCCAATCTGTAACCTTCAGTTCAAAAGGTATTTTATTATCAATGTATTTTGTATTTTGTTTTCAATAGATGAAATATTTCTTTTTCAATTAATATGCCTTTCGCTCTTCAAACTGTTCAAATCACTGCACTTTGTTCAATGCACAAAATTATATTATTTTCCGCAATCTTTATACACGATCCATGCCTGGGTGTAAAATGGTATCAGAGCCAAGGAAGTAGGTAAGGCGACTGATTAGACGAAAGAAATATTAATGAATGCTGTGTATTGCTGTTATAATATATTTTCAAAAGAACTATTCAGTGTAGACTCGGCGTGTTCCTGAACGTTGCTGAAAGAGTACCGCCTTTGTGCCCGTGTGTTGGCCGTATAGGGAAAATACAAGATGACAATGGTGAAGATATACAGGATGCTGTTGCAACCTTAATCTTTTCTATTGCAAAACATTTCATAGGTGATCCCTCAAAAATCAAAGATAGATCTTCTGATCTTATTAACAATCTAAAATGTAGAAAACTTCAAGATTTCAGATATTACAAAGATACATTCCTCACAAAAGTAATGCTTCGTGATGATTGTGGCAAATCTTACTGGAAAGAAAGATTTCTTTCTGGTCTCCCAAATGTATTTGCAGAAACAATTAGAGAAAAGATTAGAGACAAAAACAATGGAGATATTCCTTATGACAAATTAACTTATGGTGATCTTATCACATTAGTCAATACAGAAGGTTTAATTTTATGTAGAGCTTTAAGACTCAAAGATAAACTCAAAAGAGATCAAGTTACTAGCAGAAAAGAACTTGGTTCTTTCTGTGAACAATTTGGATTTGATTGTGAAAAAGATAAAAATCATAAACACAAAAAATCAAAACACAAATATATTAAACCACATAAAAATAAATACTATCACAAAGGAATAGAAAAAGATAGTCAATATTATAAACAAAAATATTCTAAACAAAAATATAAACCAAAACCAAAATATCAAAGAAAATCTCCATCAAAAACATCAAAATGGTTTTCTCATTCAAAACCCTCTTCTTCTAAACAACAACATAAAAATGATAAGCCTCCAATTTGTTACAACTGTGGTAAAGGACATATTAACCTAACTGTCCTGAAGAAGCCAAGAAAAAGATCAATATAATTAATCCTTTAGATATTTCTGAAGACATTAAAAATCAATTAAAACAATTAATTCTTAATTCATCTGATGATGATCAAGAACCTCAAATTGATGAAATTTATTCTAGTACTGAATATTCAATTTCGGATTCTTCTGATTCAGAACCAATTAAATCAAATTGTCAATGTCCTCATTGTATTAAAAGTATTAATATGATTACTCAAGAACAAACATTTCTTTTAGATATAATTGAAAAAATTCAAGATCCTCAATTACAAAAAGAATGTTTAATCAAATTAAAAGACAATCTTAAAAGTAAACAACCTCTCAAAAAGACAATTCCTTATAATGTTGATGACATCTTTCAGAAATTTGATTTCAAAACCCCCCGGGAAAGGGATATTAGTGTTCAAGATTTACAACATGAAATTCATCTAATTAAACAAGACATTTCAAATTTAAAACAAGATACTCATTTTGAAATTACTCAACTTAAAAATCAAATTTCTCAAAGAAATCATATACCTCACACATATGAAATCAATTCTGATAATAAAGATAATACAACACCACAAAATCAGAATAACCAAGACGAAGGATGTCAGGAATACATCAATATAATTACTAGGACAATTCAACAAAAATGGTTAGTTAAAGAAATTGTTTGTAGTAAACAAAGAATTCAGACTTGATACAATAGCTCTTATTGACTCAGGTGCTGATCTTAATTGTATTCAAGAAGGATTAATCCCAACTCAATATTTTGAAAAAACAAAAGAAATTCTGCATACTGCAAGTGGAAGTCAACTCAATATAAATTATAAGTTAACCAAAGCTCATGTATGCAATGATGGAATATGTATCTCCACACCATTCATACTTGTCAAAAATCTAACAAGAGAAGTTATTTAAGGTTCCCCTTTTATAACTTTAATCAAACCATTCATGGTTACCCATAAAGGCATCCAAACAACACTTAATAATCAAACACTTAATTTCCAATTTATAAGTCCTCATCTAAAAGACATCAATATGATTAAAGAATTCTCTATCTTCAAAACACATCATATTCATTTAATATCCCAAAAACAAAAACAAATTTGTTTTCTCAAAAATGAAATACAATACAAAAAGATTGATGAACAACTCAATGATTGGAAATTGCAACAACAAATCAAGAATTTTGAAGAAAAACTCAAAACAGAAGTTTGTTCTGACTTTCCCAATGCTTTTTGGCATAGGAAAAAACACATAATTGTATTGTCTTATATCAAAGATTTTGATTAAACAAATATTAAAACAAAAGCTAGACCAATTCAAATGAATCATGAATTATTAGAATATTGTAAAAAAGAAATTCAAGATCTACTCAAAAAGAAATTAATTCGCAAATCTCAATCTCCTTGGAGTTGTGGAGCTTTTTATGTACAGAAAAGTGCTGAATTAGAAAGAGGAACACCAAGATTAATAATTAATTATAAGCTACTAAATGAAGTTTTACAATGGATAAGATATCCAATACCTAATAAACAAGATCTTATACAAAGATTAAATAATGCAAGAATATTTTCCAAATTTGACATTAAGTCTGGTTTCTGGCAAATTCAAATTTCAGAAAAAGATAAGTATAAAACTGTATTCACAGTACCTTTTGGTCATTATGAATGGAAAGTTATGCCATTTGGCCTAAAAAATGCCCCTTCTGAATTTCAAAATATAATGAATGATATATTTAATCCTTATACACAATTTTTAATAAGACATATTGATGATATTCTAATCTATTCAAATACCATTGATCAACACTGGAAACATCTTAATATTTTTTTTCAGACAATCAAACATAATGGTTTAGTAGTATCCTCTTCAAAAATCCAATTATTTCAAACTAAAATCAGATTCCTTGGTAATAATATTCAACATGGAACTTTTATACCCATACAACGTTCTATTGATTTTGCTGATAAATTCCCTGATGAAATTAAAGACAAAACTCAATTACAAAGATTTTTAGGAAGCCTCAATTATGTGTCAAATCATTGCCAAAATTTAAGCCAAATATGTAAGCCTTTAAGAGAAAGACTTAAAAAGAATCCACCTCCTTGGACAAATGAACATATTAAAATAATTCAACAAATCAAATTATTAGTAAAAACTCTTCCCTGCTTACATTTTGCTGAAATAAATCTTCCAAAAATCGTTGAAACTGATGCATTTGATTTAGGATATGGAGGAATTTTAAAACAAAAAAGAAATGATATAGAAGAATTGATTAGGTTTACATCAGGAACATGGAATCAGGCACAAAATAACTATTCTACTATTAAAAAAGAAATTTTATCAATAGTATTATGTATTTCAAAATTTCAAAGTGATTTGATTAATCAAACATTTTTTATTAAAGTTGATTGCAAAGCCGCTAAAAATGTTTTACAAAATGATGTTCAAAACATTGCATTAAAACAAATATTTGCTCGATGGCAAGCAATTTTATCTGTTTTTGATTTTCATATCGAGTATATCAAAGGAGAACATAATTCTATTCCTGATTTTTTAACACGTGAATTCTTGCAGGGTCGATAATTATGTCTAAAAAAGTTCAAACCTCTCGACCTAAATCCTCTCAATCTTCTACCCAACCTAAATCATGGTATGACAAAGTTCAAGAAGAAAGCCATCATCCTTCTCCCTTACCACCATTAGCATTATTAACCACAGGGTCCAGTTCTATGCAACCAACAAAATCCTATGCAAAGGCAATATCAGTATCTGGTTCTCAAAAGGGTTCTGTTGTCCCTCAACAACACCAGGCATTTAGGATTTCTGATCCTCTGCCTCTTTCAAAATCTCAGTATGTTTTAAAAGCTCAAAAAATGTCTCTCTTTCCAATTGAAAAAGGTTTTTCAAATTCAAACCCAAATATTGTTGCTCAAAACAATTTTCATCAAAATTGGGAATTTCCTACTACTGATTTTCGCAAAAAACAAGAATATTATGAATATATTTTAATAGATACTCAATCTATTTTCCTTACTCATTATTTTGATCAAGAAAGTATTATCCATTCTACTTGTAGAATTGGTCATGTTATTTCACTAAAAGAGTGGGGACAAAATCTCAGTACACCAAAACAATTTGTTACCAAATTCAATCCTAGTACTTATCCAAAGGAACAACCTCAACCTCCTCAATTTTTCAATTATTGGGATTATCGTCATACTTGGTACAACTGTTTCTATTTCCAAAATGAAAGTCGCCAACATTCTTGGTGCTTTCTCTTCAAATCTTACTTCAATTTTAATGTTCCTCTTTGGTTTCTTGATTGGTGGATCTATTTTGGACCTATCCCTGAAATCTTACCCTCAAATGTTTTACAAGGTTATCAATTGTTTCAGTCAAAATATTTGATCCCAAAAGAACTTTCTCATTTCACTCATACTTATTTATTCTTCTCAAATTTCAAATTAGCATGGATCATCTCCTGGTCTTATGCTCTGGTACCTTCATCTTCCCAATCTTTCTTCTATCTTGGCAGACAATTCAAAGTCAAATGGTGGGACGAATTTAAACCTTACAAAGCTGTTCCAAAAGCAATTAGCCTTTGGCTACTTGACAATCCCTCTTTATCCTTATCTTCTCCAGCAACATCAACAACTTCGAATAAATTCCTTCAAGTCAAAACCAATACTCAAAGCAATTTGTTAACATCATCTTTAAAGGAAGATTACAAAAATAAACTCAAGCAAGCATTATTGGAATTAGAGGAAGACAGTGATAATGGTTCTCAAGGATCCGTAAATTTAGGAGATGACAATGAAGATGATTGTTACGGCATATTCCCGTCAATTCAGCACAGTAAAGAACAATGATAGATCAATAGTCAAAAGAAGAGTAATCAGAAAAGCAAAAGGAATCAAGTACAGAAAAGATTGTTATCCACCGAAATCAAAAGCAAAAGTATCCTGGTACGACAACAGTCAATAAAGCAGTTCAAATTATCCGAACCACTCAAGTAAAGCAGAAGCATCTAGCAAAGCAGTCCAAGTTACCCAAGGTAAAAGAAAAAGGAGTTCAAACAAAAGCAAAAAGCATTCAACAAAGTAGTCTGAATTACTCAAGTAAAAGCAAAGATAAAAGAAAACAATCAAGTACAAGGCATCCAGGGAGTTCTATAAGTTCGGAAGCTCAACCAGCAGGGAAGGAGAATTAAGACCTCAAGTCTTAAGTCAAGTTTCAAGTTGTAATCTTTTCTTTCTTAGTTCAATTCAACCTTCCCCCTTTGTAACCTTCCTCTCTTTCCTTCTTTCTTTTCTTTTCTTTCAAGTATGATGCTGTAAGCGGGAGATTACTGCATCCAATCTGTAACCTTCAGTTCAAAAGGTATTTTATTATCAATGTATTTTGTATTTTGTTTTCAATAGATGAAATATTTCTTTTTCAATTAATATGCCTTTCGTTCTTCAAACCGTTCAAATCACTGCACTTTGTTGAAGTGAGAGACCGCTGTAAGTCTCGGCTATTCCACACTGGAATAGAAAAGAGCAACTGTGTCCTTTAATCTCAGGACTAACTAGAACAATACTGTGCACAAAATTATATTATTTTCCGCAATCTTTATACACGATCCTTGCCTGAACAGTTTGAAGAGCGAAAGGCATATTAATTGAAAAAGAAATATTTCATCTATTGAAAACAAAATACAAAATACATTGATAATAAAATACCTTTTGAACTGAAGGTTACAGATTGGATGCAGTAATCTCCCGCTTACAGCATCATACTTGAAAGAAAAGAAAAGAAAGAAGGAAAGAGAGGAAGGTTACAAAGGGGGAAGGTTGAATTGAACTAAGAAAGAAAAGATTACAACTTGAAACTTGACTTAGGACTTGAGGTCTTAATTCTCCTTCCTTTTTCCCTGCTGGTTGAGCTTCCGAACTTATATAATGCTTGAGATTCCTTACACTTGATTGTTTCTTCTTTTACTTGGACTCCTTTTTCTTTACCTTGAGTAACTTGGACTGCTTTGTTGGATGCTTCTACTTTTACTTGAGTAGCTTGGAAAATTTGAACTGCTTTGTTGACTGCTGTCGTACCAGGATACTTTTGCTTTTGCTTTCGGTGGATGTTGTGGATCTTTGAGATACTGCATTACTCTTTCTTATATATATATATTTTTTTTGATTACTGTTCTTCTTTTGACTATTGATCCATCAATATGTACTTGACTCTTATTGCATTTTGTTTCTTCTTTCGATGGAGAATCTTTTCAAATATTTTACCAAATAACTTTCTTGACACTTGTTGAGTTGGATTGGAATACTCTTGCTTGAAGATGAGATTTTGACTTTTTGTAGAATTGTATTCCTTTACTATTGCTAATTTAATCCTCTTGTAATAAATCTTCTTCTGCCCAATCATCATCATTATTTTGTGGTCCCCATACTTCTTGTAAATTGAGGAAGAAATCACCTTGTCCTTCTTCATCTGTATTTGAGCTATTGTCTTCTGAAATATATTCTCATTCTTCAATTGTTGGATCATGAAAATCTGTATATTCTGGATGCTCGTGAAAATTGTCCCATAAAATTCTTTGAACATAATTTGAGGAATTTACTAAACCATTTGTTATCTGATAAATTATGGGATGGAAATCTGAGTTACTTGGTATAGGTTTGGCTAGAATAACTGTCCTTCCTGTATCAATGACAACATTCCAGGGACAGGTTTTAAGAGTATAGTAGATATGACTCAGTCCCCAAATTTTGCGGGTTTGAATGTCTAATTTGGTATATTCCAGTGTGGAATAGCCGAGACTTACAGCGGTCTCTCAGTTGAACAAAGTTGTTGTCATTGATACAGGAAGGACAGTTATTCTAGCCAAACCTATACCAAGTAACTCAGATTTCCATCCCATAATTTATCAGATAACAAATGGTTTAGTAAATTCCTCAAATTATGTTCAAAGAATTTTATGGGACAATTTTCACGAGCATCCAGAATATACAGATTTTCATGATCCAACAATTGAAGAATGAGAATATATTTCAGAAGACAATAGCTCAAATACAGATGAAGAAGGACAAGGTGATTTCTTCCTCAATTTACAAGAAGTATGGGGACCACAAAATAATGATGATGATTGGGCAGAAGAAGATTTATTACAAGAGGATTAAATTAGCAATAGTAAAGGAATATATATATATATAAATTATAATCGGCTGGATATTGATCAAATCGGATATATCAATATCCGAATCCGTATCCGATTGTTATTGGATAGTAAAATTACAATATGAATTTACTTTGTCGGAGACGTATTCGGATAATTATCCGAGTAAAAGGATTCGGATACGAATCAAATATGGATAATCCGTATCCGTTGACAGCCCTAGTGATAGTTAAAGGTGTGAGGTTTTGAGGGCCGAAAAAATGAGTTGATGCGAGAACCTAAATCAGGGGCGGGGCTTTGACAAAAGCTTCTCGGTAAGTTAATAAATAGTTAATCTAAATTATCTAATATGATAGTCAAATATAATGTGAGTGTAATTTATTGTTATATGATTGTATGCTATAAAATTGTGAATATAATAACTTATGAAAAGTATTTAATGCTAAGGCATATTATGTATTTGAATTAAAGTAACTCACAAGCAAACAAAATATAATAGTGGAAGGGAAACTGTTGGAGGTTGCATGTCTGCATGTCATTGTATATAGTATAGCTGGTCTTCTTTGTTTTGTTCATTAGGGCCACTTATTGCTTCTCTGTATCGTGGTAAATCATCCTTGCATTCTTTTTTGTCACTTAATCATACAAGTAAAGATCTTGCCTTCCTATTTTTATTTGTAATAAGTGTTTATGATCCACTTCAATTGTATATCTTAAAATTAGTATTATTCATATTTAGTCTTTTCAGCTTCCTACAAGTCCTTTCAATCAACCATCTTCTGTGTGAATTTTTTTTTTGTCTTACTTGATTAAGACCGTAGCTCCTTCTTAGTGGAAGGAAGCAATGGTGATTGATATAGAAGCACTTGAGAAGAATAATAAATGAGACATGGTGGTCTTGCCAAAGAGAAAGCATTACAGGATGTAAGTGTGTTCATCAAAAGTGAGGTAGATTATACAAATGGCTGATAGGAATACAATTTTGTAGATTAAGGCTCATATATAACCACAGACTACCAAGATATCTATATTCATATCCGAAGCTTAATTCTGTTCTTATTGTTCTTTTTCTATTTGCTAATCAAATGGCTCTTTATTGGCTCGATGTGAAGAATGGTTCCCTTCATGCTAAGTTGCTAGAAGAAGTGTATCTGGCTCCACCACTAGGTTTCCATAATTAGGGATGGTAAAATTCTGAAGGGTGAAGAAATCCAATATGACCCTAAATAGGAGTGAGAAATATCATAAATTTACCCAACTCTACTTTGGCTCATGGTCTGTAGGGATCAAGTCAAACTGGGCTCAAACTCCTAAATATCCTGAAGTACCTGAGCGTAGGCTCGTCTTAGCTCATAGGATTTTTGTTACACTGAAACATCAGACTAGCGTAGGTTTGTTGGGGTCCTATCTGATGCCGCCAAAAGGCCCAGAACATCTCACAATTTTAAAAGAGATATTTTTAGGCATTGGACTGGACCCAAGGTTGGAATCCATGGTGTCACATCAATATTTAGAAAGGGAAGAATTTTGGTGCAGTTTAATCTCAATACTAAATTTATGGCCTTTCGTGGGCAAGAGCAAATGCCTAAATTTGGTTCCATGAGAAAGATTGTTTGTTCGCTTTTTGAAGAGCCCAAGATGGACATGAAATGGCCAAAGTACAAAACATGATGCAGATATATGGCAGAATTGTTATCAATTTAAAAAGTCGTAAATGTATGTGTATAATTTCATTTTAGAAGTAACGTTAGAATAAGGGAGGTTACTACTCTAAGAACTCTTAGCTATTTGACTCAAAGATGGAGTTTGAGTTGTTTTAGGATTTTTCTACAATTTTTAGTTGGTCTAAGGATTTTGAGTTGGTCTATAATTATTTTTCAAAGTATTTATCAGGAATAGAATTTGGTTTCTCTATGTGACATAGTCAACAATTTTTTTGGGATTTTTGTTGCTTACTTTTATTAAATTTCGTGTGATATTTTTTGTGTTTTATTTGAAGCCTCTAGAGGTGGAATTTTTATAATGATTTATCGATGCTTTCTCTTAATGGTTGTTTTAAGCTGCTTTCGTTTGTGAATTTTTCTGTGACCGAATAGTTTTGAGTTTTGACCAGTGTTTTAAAAGATGTGAGAGGCTTACGCCTCAAGGCTCACCTCGAGGCGAGAACGCCTTGAGGCTCATCCTTGAGGCTTAAATATCATGAGGTTAATGCGTAAAACTGTGAGGCTCGCTCTATGTCTGAGGTATGTGCCTTGTACATTAATTAAAAATAGGGTTCTAGTCACATAACTGAGACTTGAACATTAAATATTTTTTTAAGATGTGTGCCTCATGCATTAATCAAAAATAAGGTTCTAGCCACAAAATAATTTCCGTTATCGATAAAAAAATATTAAATTTTTTATCTTTTTTAAAATTTGTTATTAGTTTAAATTAACACTTAATTTATTATGTCTCATGTTGTTAAGATTTTTAAAACCTTGTTGAGTATATTTCACTCTAATTTTCATGGTAGATATTACAATAATTTGGAGTCATTGTCTAACATATGTAGTTGGTGACTACTTTGTAATTGTTTGTTGAAATCCAAAATCAACCACATGATTGAACATTATCCCTCTTTCAATATGTATATGAACAATAACAGTAAATCTAAAATTTTGCTTTTCTTGCTAGTATTACATATGTACATATGCATGTGTGTACACACACACACACACACACACATATACATATATTACCTTTGATTAATTGTTTTGAATCTTTTTGCAATATTTTTATTTATTATATATTTATTTGTTAAAAATGAGGTCTCGTAAGGCTTTCTTGTAATCACATGCATTAATTAATATTACGGCCTGATTTTGGGGATCTGATTTTTCCATTATTGCGCCTTTAGTATCAAAAACAAATAAATATTTTCTTCATTGATAAAATGTTGGTTAAACATGGGTACATGTTTTTTTTTTTTTGATCGGTAATCAAGCAATAATATAAATAGCCAAGAACTGGATACAAGGACCACAAATAAGAAGGAAAATGAAGAGTTTACAGGACAATAAACTCAAACACTATCTGCAAGTAAGCCCCGCCTAGACCCCTGGCCTACTCTCTCCCCCCGAAAAAAAACTCAGCCTAGCACCGCCTGAATCTCCTCCCTATCATGATTCATTCCAACCCATTCCAACACTGTCAACCGGACCCAAGCACAACTATGAGATTGAAATGCCAAAGTATTCTCAAAAACTCCATGATTCCTTTCTTTCCAAACCGTCCAAACTACAGTTCCCGGCAACACCGCCCACACTGCCTCCAACACACCCTCTTCATTCTGCCTAGGCCAAGACGCTAAGAATTTAAGGAAGGACTCGGCAAAGACCCAATGCATACCCAAGCGGGAGAGGAAGACACCCCAAATGCCGCCCACCATAGTACAATGCAATAGTAAATGATCCATTGACTCCTCCGATTGGAGGCACATGTTAGTTCATATTCGGTCTTGCCTTGATATCATTTTCACAAATGCTTATGCTCAGCCGATGTTCAAATTTCAGAGACATACGACATATATATACAGGGGAACCTCAACCTTTGCATTGAGATTTTTCTTGTAATCGCAAACTTGTTGTAATAGGGAATCGAGGCTTCATGAGCTACTAATCACAGTTTTTTCTAGGTTTGGCCACCACATTCCCACCCATTAATGGGTGTGAACAATTTAATGGGTGGGAATGTGGTGGCCAAACCTAGAAAACAATGTGATTACTAGTCATGAAGCCCCAATTCCCTTTACAAGCGAGTTTGTTGATTTAAGTGCTTTGCTAGTATTATAATCTTGTTTTCCCGGCTCTTTATCTTGGTATAGCTCTATAGCTATCTTAGTGCTGGTGTAGTTGTGGTGGTTACTCCTCAATAACTGCTTAGCTATGTGGGCTTCCGTTTTTGTAACTGCTGTTTTATGTTATTTATATATCTCTTATTACCGATTTAAAAAAATGGGTGTGAACAAATTTCATAGGGTCAAATCCAGGATATTTCCAATGTTACCCAAATGGGAATGATATGATGTCATTAACCTTTACTTGTAAGATTTGGTCTAAAAGCAACAATGGTCAGTTTTCAATGAGATTCTTTTATAGACCTTCGTCCCAGTATCTTCGCACTTATTTCCTTCAAAGGTTGTTTGGACCTCCTACGTGCTATCGAAGGTATCTTTCTTCCTACGGTCCGCAACTCTGAATTGTTGTGCAAAAGCGTGCAAATAATAGTGAAACAAATCCAAAAACAACAAATCAAAACAAACGAAATGGAGAAAACAAACCAAAGGAAGAGACACGATTTACGTGGTTCAGCAAGATGCCTACGTCCACGGACAACGATGATTTCTTGTATTCAACAATGACATTTCTCTCAAACAATCACTCGGAAACCCTCTTCAAAATACACCCAAAAAATGGCTTTTTTTTTGTTTGTGACAGGGGTATCCGAGCCTCTTAGAGCACCCGACTAGTTCCCCCTCCACACGCGCCAAGAAAGTCGGGATAAATCCAGAGGGTGGCCAATGAGGGCAGGGAATTGAGAACTCAGGACCTCCGCTTAGTGAGGCGTGGTCCTGACCTCCACTTCTCTCTTTTTTTCTTATGAACAAAACCCAAAAAAGTCCTTTTTTAAAAAATTAGGGTTACAATAAAGAGATAAAATTGATAAAATATCCAAAAAAGGTCGGGCCTTAAATCGGGTCAAAATTAATCGAGTCATCCGGGTCGCCAACGGGTCATCATGAATCCGGGTAGAATTCATGACAACTTCCAACATGAATAAGATTCTTACAATTGATAATTTAAAGAGTAGAGGGTGGAGTATGACAAATCGTTGTTTTTTGTGTCTGATGGAGGAAGAGACAATAGATGATTTGCTCTTGCATTGACCCGGTTGTCTTTGGGATACGGGGTTTTTTCTTCTCTCAATTAGGGATAGACTAGGTCTTCCCATTCTCCTATTTGATTTTCTAATCGGGTTGGGAGTTGACGACACTGGTGGGTTCCAAGGAAGCTATCTGGACTATTTTGCTTGGAGCTATCTCTTGGGCCATCTGGAAAGAGAGGAACAGTCGCGTCTTTGACAATTCCTCTTCTCCAATCTCCTGAATCCCAGATCGGATACGACGCTCGATTGTGGAATGGGTGTCTATTTGTCATATGAGGGCGGAAGTGGGTGATATTTTGCTATGAGGAGCTAGGCTTTGTCTATGTTGCATATTCTATATTTTATGTTTCTTCTTATTGCTCCCACATCGATGCTTCTCAGTTTACTTCCCCATAAACTGATTGTAGGGTATTTGTTATTTTAATATGCTCAATATTTACCGTTCAAAAAAAAGATCAAGAATTTTTTGATTTGCAGAATTGTTGGTGACTTCAGCATCCCATTGGTAGACCTTGTCACATACATCAAGAGCAATTTTGTTAGTGTTCTCCTCATTAGGAAGGTACTCATTCTGAAATATCCATCGGTAACGTGATACACAGCAGCTGTGAGCATATGCTTTTTTATTGACCCCAACAATGTCTACTGATTATAACCAATCAGCACACAATCACCTCAGCCCTAGAAAAAAACGCATGTCTATGGTACCTAGACCTACGAAGTAGATTAACCCTAATGGTCTTGGACAAACAACATAGATGCTTTGGAAAAACATCCAGGAAATAGATGGTCTTGATCCTCGGGCTGAAGCGTGCATAGAACACATCATCTAAGAGCATAATTCTCTTCCAACAGAAACATAATAACTTAAACTGGAGAAAGTGAAGATACTTTGTCAAGGACCTTAGCGAGCTAAACCCAATGTAAAGCTTATGTTCATACCATAGTTACCAAAGCGGGAAGCGAGACCCAAAAAATCCTTTCGAAATGAGAAGCGGGAAATAGACATAGGTGCCTCATTTCATTATATTAGGATGGCCAATCATTCCTTAAAATTTTCTTTTATGGGATATTTGTGAAGTAGGTGCGTTAAAGCCTTAGGTTTTAATCTAACGAAACTTGCTTCAGATCTATGTTGTAGGCTTTAGACTCAGGTTAATTTCATCACTTCCTAGATACATCATACATAGCCCCCTTTGACCACTAAATGAGACTTGATGGAAGCGAGCGGAAACGAGTCTGGAAAATGAGCTTCTTGGCCCCTTGTACATAGCTTCCCTGCAACTATGGTTCATATGTGATACGACTTCTTTTCTAAATCTCATGAGTCCTGCTAGCTTCCATTTGCACATGAAAGGAGCATGTTTCCTTTTGTAGGCTTCTACTTACTTTGTCAAAGAAATTGAAGAAGTAGATTTCTTATTAAAAGAGAAAAGAAAATAAAACTAGTTGTGAACACCCCATTTTTACACCCTCAAAACCCTTTTATTAATTTAATTTAATTTAATTTAATTTTGTTTTGTGAGCCTGAGTGTTGAGAGAGAGAAAGAGAGTATGTCCAAACCCATCTCCTAATCCATTTCACTAAACCCATTTCATAAGACCCATAATTGATTACTCACGTGCAAAGCCTTGGACCCATGTTTCCAAGACCTGTTGTCTGTCTAAGGCCCAAGGCCCACAATCTTAAATCCACCAAAGCCCATTGAAGATCCCTATAAAAGCCAAGAGTTTAGGATTTTTACCCTAATCTCATTCGTTTGAGACAGCTCCCATCTCTCTCCCGTTTTCTTCTTCTCCCATTTATTTCTTTTTCTGCTGGCGGCAGCAACAGGGAGCTCCCTGATCAGCCACTCCTCCGATCTTCCATTTCCGGTTGCCTCCTCCAGCGAGATCGCACCGCGCGGCAGCAGCTTCCTCTCCTCTCTCATCTTCTCCGCCAATCTCGGTTGTGGCATCACCGCAGCTCCAGTCGTCTTCTCCAGTGAGTTTCACCATTAGCGTCGGGTAGCAGCTCCATCATCGTCACCAATTGCATTCGTCACGAGCAACAAGAGGGTTTTCCTCTATCGAGTTCCCCTTTGGTTCGCACCAGTCCAGGTCGTCCAGCTCATCTCCAATTCCATTCCGACGAGTTCCTATTCCTCTGTCACCAGTGTTAATTCCGGCCAGATCCAGCACCTCTCTCGTCCGTCCAGCCGTAGCTCATCTCAAGCTCCATTCCCATTGAGTTTCGCTGCCATCATCACCTCCAGCTCCGGCGAGCTCCATCTGCGGCAACAGCTGCAAGTCTATCACCATCTATTCTATCTTCTCCGATCTGTTGAGACTCAGCAACTCCATCACCTGAACCACGCCAGCAGGTAATCCTCTCGCTCCCATTTATTCTTGATCCACTGATTCATTTTCTTTTCCTCACCATTTCGATTTCTTCTGATTTGTTTAATTGATCAGGTTCATCTCTTTCAATATCAATCACCACCTTCGGTTTCGGCTAGTAGTATCCCGATCAAACAAGCTCCACCTCCGGCCAAATTCAGTCTCGAGAGATCTAGCTCGCCGGAATCCCTCTTTTTCTCGTCGGGCCAGATACTCACTAGTAGCTATGCTTGCAATCTAGCCTTCTATGTTTTTTTTGTTTTTATTATTATTTGATTTTATGTTTTGGATCTGTATATTTGAGTGAGTGGGAGGATTTCTGTCCGGTTCCTCTCTCGGTTCAAAAAAGCAGCTGTTGCCATTACCTCAGTCCTTCATCATCATTGATTTCCAAGCCGCGCAGGTGTGTTCCCTGTCTTCAACTTATTTCGCCGTTTTTTTTTATGTCTCTCCCTAAATGTTTGTATGAGTTTAAGTTTGAGGCTGAGAGGATTTCAGAGTTGGTTAATGTGCTAAAGTCAGTTGACCAATTTAGAATGATCAATAGGCCTTAGCACATTAGCTTTATTTATACGATCCTTTGTGTTCTCTCTATACCTTTGTAAATGTAGGGAAATTGAAGGTCATAAATGTGGAGAAATTAAGTCACTTAGGCTTTATGTTCCCTTTTGCCTACCCTGGGCACTTAGGTTAGTTCTTGACTAGTTAAACTTGCCAAAATTAAAAAAATACAAAAAAATCAAAAAAATACAAAATAACAAAAAATTCAAAAAATCTAAAAGAAATCTACCTTAACAAATGAACGCCCCCTAGAGCTCCCCCACGAGCACCTAGCCACGCGACTATCTCCCGGAATGAGATTCATAAATCTCAATTCCACTTCCCCTCCCCAACTCAAATACGAGTTGGAAGTGACCACACTCCGAAACGAGTATAAAAACAGTCATGGACCCCGAACTACTATGAGGGTCTGATTCCGACTAACCGGATAAGTAGGCAGCCCAATCAGGGTTCGACCCCAACCAAAATAAACTTTTTTACACCCCTTTTTGATTTCGATTAGCAAAATTAATAAATTTTAGGAAATGTTAAGTGATTTTTTTTTATGTTTGATTTAGACCTAATGAGTAGGTTACCGTCATCGGATGGAGGTCCTGGGGTGCCTAACCCCTTCCCCAGGACCTAAAGGGATCCCTTACCTAGACTATTTTGGACCGTAGACCCCCCTCATTTGGATTATTTCGGGATCCTACTTCCCCTAAGTAGGTGGCGACTCTTAAAAAGAAATTTAGCGTTATTCCTCTACTCTCGGACCTATATTCGACACTTAGAGTTGAGAGGGGAGGAAGGGCGGTAAATTTTGGCGTTCACAGCTTTGGCGACTCTGCTGGGGAAAATGAGGATCCAACCTGAAAATTAGGTAAAAGCCAAACATTTTTTAAAAATCACTAATCATTTCCTAAATCAGTTATTATTTTTGCTAATTCTTTCTATATTGTGGGTATGTCCTTATTCATGTTCTTCTCTTTCTTGTGCATATCATATTCATTGCATTTTAGTGTAATCACCTTATAACCCATTAGTTGGATCTATGGGGCCTACGGCTGTTTGATACGTATCTTCAGTGCCAGGGGCTTTCTGATCTGTGGAGTTCAGCTGGATCACGCCTTATGGGTTGTACCCGTAGAAACGGATTCAGTTTCTCCCACTTGCGCCAATCGTCCCATTTTGGGAGTCGCATATACGGCCAAGTGTCCCCCAACCACCTTAGGAACACCTTTCATTACCCCCAGCATATGCATGTAGTTTAGGTTGAGATATAGTCTATAAGCAGCAGTTTAGGTAGGTTTCCCCTAGTCCTACTTTGCTTATAGCCTATACCCGCCTTGCCTTTTGATTGAACATGAAGGTACCCATTTGCACCCATATGTTCATTCAGAAGAAGGGCCTGTGTGAGCCTTTGTTGGTTTGAATAAACTCCCAACTCATATCTAGACTTTGCATATGGGGTTCAAAAACCCAGATTTTATTGGATGTCCATATCCATATTCTATCTTAAATCCAATGGGCATTGGTTTCCAATAACCCAACTTAGTAGGTAGACCCCTATCTACCTACCCCATTGGTTTACATATGTCAAGGATCACCCCTTCCAACTAAATAATTGGCGAAGAAAAAAATCAAAATCAAAATTCAATAAAAACAAAATCAAAAATTCAAAACTCAGAAAAAAAAAGATGAAGTTAAAATCTGAAACCTTAAACAAAATCAGAAATTCAAAATCCAAAAAAGGAGAAGGTTCAAAATTCAAATGAAAACAAAAAAAAAACAAAAAATGAAATGAGAAATTCAAAGTCCAAATAAAATCAAAAGTCAAAAAAAAAAAGTCAAAATTCAAACATAAAAAAAAATGGAAGCTCAAAATTCAAATAAGTCAAAATTTCAAAAAAAAAATCATTAATTCAAAATTCCAAAAAAAAATTAAAACTCAAAATCCGAAAATAAATAAATAAGTCTGAATTTCAATTAAAAAAAAAAAAAATGTCATTAACTCATAGTTCAAGAAAAATAAACAAATCAAAAGTTCAAAATTCAAATAAGTCAAAATTTCAAAAAAAATCAAAATTCCAAAAAAAAAAAACAAAAAAAATCAAATATTCAAAATTCAAAAAAAAATATATAAAGTTGAAAATCCAAAAAAAAAAAAAAAAAAAAAATTCATCCTTTTTTATGACACTATCCGTCACTGCACATTCACCTGCTAGTATAGCATTTTCACTGCACTACCAGTACATCTACACTGACTGCATGCCCCTGTGGCACTGTGTTTCATCATGGCATTGTACTGCACTTCATCATTGCACTACACTCACACTATCATTGCACCGTGCTCACTTTATCACTGCACTCCGCTCACTTTAACATTGCATTGGCTAGGTCAAGCATAGTCTCCGTCATGCATCATCTAGTTGGCAACACCCCCAGAGGTAGCACAACCATGAAGTCCAATTCCAAAAGTCTATCATTCAAAACATGTCCTGACCCTTAATTTGGCACATCTCATTTAGGAAGTTGCTTAATAGGCCATTCATTTTGAGTCTCACATAGCACTCACCTCATTCATAATTCATCCATGTATACTCATGCAGCATCATAATCCAATCACCCCAGTCTGGTAGTGACTCGCTCTTTACTTTCATCTTTGGACTTGCCTAAACAGTTGGAGCAGAAGCAGAAAATATGGAGCACGGAGACACATCGAGTGATCAAAAGATCATCATGATAACTAATCATGAGCAAGACATCAGAGAAATTAAATTTGTACTCAAAGATGTTACTCTGGCTCTCAACAAACTCTCGGTGGCACAGAGGCAAACCCAGACTCACCCATCAACCATCCTAACAAACACCCGCTCATTATCTTAATGACACAACCACAATCTTCTCTTACTCAACATATCCATACCCACCCTCCGCACCGTAAAAGTTCGGGCACCACCCAAAACTTGATGGATGTGACCAATTTCGAACTTGAGACCCCTGAAACATCTGTCTCCATACATCATCCTGCTACATCAACAAATCACCCTTGTGCCATCCAAGAAAGCCAAGCAGAACATCTTCGAGCCCAGTCAAAAAGGAGTTCCAAGAGCAAGATGTCGAGCGAGATTGATCGAAATCAAGCCAAGTCTGAGTCAATCTTAGCTAGGTTTTCTTTCCGTCAGAGTCGGCCACAGTGGCCCATGTATACATCCAGTTGGCAATAATCGAGTCATCTCCACTTTTCAATTCCTTGAAATCTCTCTTCCTTTCAAGAGTCTCATTTCTCATTTGGCTAATGAAGGCGTGACCTAGTACTTCTCAAAGAGTCTAGCGATCTGAAGCTATCAAAAATCCAAAAATATCTTTCTCCCAATAAAAAATGCTAGCTAAGCTTATTGGTTTAAATAAGGGATCACTCAAACAAAAGTCAAACTCATAACCCTCGGGGGTAGAGTATAATGAAGAGCATAGAGAGGGATTTCCAACAGTAAACCCTCAATCCCATGCGAGTGTTACAAAGCAGAATAGAGTTGGGTAATGATCCTACATGTGCAAAAATTAGAACCTTGCTACGCCAGGGGCAAGGGGATCAAGGTCAAGATCGATCAGGCAAGAGGCAAGTTCACCTCCTGTTGTTCGCCAAAACCTTCAAGACATATTTCGAAAGGAAAATTGCAGGATCCTAGTTGTTGTACAGATAAAGCTCCTGACTATGACAAGGATGATCAAATGCAAAATTGTCAGACTCAGTCAATACATGAAGTACATCTAATACATGCAAAGGGGCAAGAGAAAAGATTTGCTTGAGGTGAGATTCAAAACCCACTAAGATCTCGATATAAGTTGGGGCAACAGATTCACCACAATAGTACCCTCACCGATGCTTGGGGCAGGAATAGTGTGGTTGCTCAAGATCCAAATTTGAGAAATGCCGCTGAGCAATTATTATAGACAAGCGAGAAAGCGGAACTAAATCAAGATTTGTCCATGCCGGGGCAAAGCCACTCTCATTAAGATATGAGATGTTTCTTCAAATGACATTCTCATCCATTCTCATCAAAGCACTCACCCAGAGTAAAAGTGGTCAAACTCTTCACACAGCCGTGCAGATCAACAAGCCAGAGCAAATGATTCATTTTCACCAAGGCATCATCGAGTTATGCGATGCAAGGGGCAAACTCAACATTTGTACAAGGAGCCCTGAGCCAATCAACATGGATAAGGTTAAAAAGTATTATGCTTAGGGTCTTGTTTGATAAATGCTTGCACTCTTAGCCTCTTCGGGAAAGGACAGGAGGCCATGTTTGTCACCTACTTCCCTTATGATTCATGTAACACCCTCGATATATCATCAAATTCCGATAGTTAGCCATCTCGAGCCTAATAGCCCTTCTTTCAAAAAACTTTCAACGGGACACCCTGTACTATGTCTGCTTGAACTACGTTAATGACCTGATCCTGTAAAAGGGTACGTAGGCAGCCTAGAAAATTAGGTTCGGTCGTAACATTCAATCTATTGAGCAAAAAATCAGCCTCAATCACAAAAGGCTCGTAAAAAAAAATAATAGAAAGACAAAATGTCAAAAGGAAAAAGAAAAAAAAAATGGGCAAGAAAAAAGTCAAGAGGCGCTCAAGTAGATGAATTTTCAATGGAAATTTTTATCTTCTATCAGAAGCAAAAGAATCAAGATTCTTCTCCCCATAGCTGAAAATAATTTCTCAAGTAGAAGGGTGTCCCAAATATTCGGTCCCCTCAGCCTCCATTTCGTCCTATCTTAAGTCCACCTCGATCCCCTAGAGATTAAGAGCGCAGACAATTTATCAGACAATATTCAAAAGCAGAATGCAAGCGTCCAAGGCAATGAAGGGAGCAAAACCCAACTTGAAACAAATCGCGGGCATGAGTGAAAACCTGAAAAGGCCTCATTGCGCAAAAATTACGCGAACCCCAGGCCTAATCTTGCGACTAGGGGCAAAAAAGGGAAATACAAAAATTGATCAACTTCGCATGCATGAGTGAAAACCGGCAACGGCCTCATTGCGCAAAAATTATGCGACCCCACGACTTGGTCATTCCAAGGGTAAAAAAGGGAAAGTTGAAAACATCAAGCGTTCAATAGCAGTTTCCTTGAGATAAGTTCGAAGGAACTTCAAGCACCAATTGAAGGATTTTAAGGTCGAAACAGAGCTTTACCTCAAGCAAATCGCAGGCATAAGTAAACACCGGAAACGGTCTCATTGCGCAAAAACTACGTGAACCCCAGTCCTAGTCTTGTGACTAGGGGCAAAAAAGGGAAATACAAAAATTGATCAACTTCGCATGCATGAGTGAAAACCGGCAACGGCCTCATTACGTAAAAATTATGCGATCCCCAGACTTGGTCATTCCAAGGGTAAAAAATGGAAAAGTTGAAAGCAACAAGCATTCACTAGGAGCATCACCGAGATCAAGACAAAGCACTTTCGGGCATCATCTGAAGAATCTTATCGTCAGAGTGGACTAAGTGTCTCTTGTTCGTAGCAAGGCCTAATTCAGCATATGTCAAGGATTAAAGATCAACTTTACCACTGACACAGCATGACGGGTCATATTTGCTTAGCATCATGTTCTACCCTTGAGGACAAAATTCAATCGCCTTATGAAGGTGATCACCTTATTAAATCCAATGAGCAAAGAGAGCATTTGCATTCGAAAAATTTCGGTTGTCTTCAAAATAACCAACCAAAATCAGGATCTTGATATTCGTTTGAAATCAATCTCATTCAAACCGTAGGGCATTTCCAAGAAATATCTAATCATCCTTAATTTGGTCATCAAGGTCCTAATGTCAGTCATGTCTCTTGGCTTGATCAGATAAATCTCATCTCAACAACTGTTCAAGGCACCAAACAAGCTCGACAAGAAGATGGAGCAAGGTCTAGAACCTCTGAAATCTCAGACAAGCATGAGACAGGTATCAAAGAGCGAGTCATATACTTAGCCCATCATCAATCTGCGTCACTCATGGATGTCAATTTGGTTCAACCCAGGTTTAGCCAACTCAACCGCATCATAAATCGAGTCATGCATAGGTCTGCATATCATTCATGCACACTACCCAGTCTAGTCAATGCACTCTCAACACAGTTTACACTATAGTTGCACACACTCGATCTAGTCGCACATATCGCACTCTATTTTCACCCATCTTGCACATTGTAGTTGCACACACTCAATCGAGTCACACATATCACACTCTAGTTGCACCATCTTGCACATATTCATTTGCACACTATAGTTGCACATATCGCACTAGTTGCACCCATTTTGCACACTCCAGTTGCATACACTCAATCGAGTCGCACATATTGCACTATAGCTGCACTTAAGTTATACACACTCATTCGAGTCATGTAATGCACATGCAACTTCACATACACTGTATAGTACACACATCATACAATACAAAACCGCAATCATGCTAAACTGGGCAAGGCCAGGAGGTCTCTAGTAAAAACTGTGTATCTGGCTGACATCGGAATGTGTTGTCATTCATTTCATTTCAATCTGTCTGACATCGGAATGTGTTGTCATTCATCTTTTCTCTGCTGTTTGACATCGGAATGTGTTGTCATTCAGTTCTGTTTGGTTGACATCTGAATGTGTTGTCATCCATCTTTTCTCTCCTGTTTGACATCAGAATGTGTTGTCATTCAGTTCATTTTGGTTGACATCGGAATATGTTGTCATCCATTTCATCTCATCTGTTTGACATCGGAATGTGTTGTCACTCAGTTCATTTCACCTCGTCTGCTTGACATCGGAATGTGTTGTCATGCATTCATCTCCACCTGTTTGACATCGGAATGTGTTGTCATTCAGTTCGGTTTGGTTGACATCGGAATGTGTTGTCATCCATCTTGTCTCTCATGTGTGACATCGGAATGTGTTGTCATTCAATTCGGTTTGGTTGACATCGGAATGTGTTGTCATCCACCTTTTCTCTCGTGCTTGACATCGGAATGTGTTGTCATTCAATTCGGTTTGGTTGACATCGGAATGCGTTGTCATCCACCTTTTCTCTCGTGCTTGACATCGGAATGTGTTGTCATTCAATTCGGTTTGGTTGACATCGGAATGCGTTGTCATCCATCTTTTCTCTCATGTTTGACATCGGAATGTGTTGTCATTCAATTCGTTTGGGTTGACATCGGAATGTGTTGTCATCCATCTTATTTCTCTTGTTTGACATCAGAATGTGTTGTCATCCATTTCATCTCATCTGTTTGACATCGGAATGTGTTGTCACTCAGTTCAGTCTGCTTGACATCGGAATGTGTTGTCTTGCATTCATCTCCTTTGTTTGACATCGGAATGTGTTGTCATTCAGTTCGGTTTGGTTGACATCGTAATGTGTTGTCATCCATCTCATCTCGTTTCCTTGACATCGGAATGTGTTGTCATGCTCTCATCTCATCTGTTTGACATTGGAATGTGTTGTCACTCAGTTCAGTCTGCTTGACATCGGAATGTGTTGTCATCCATCTCATCTCGTTTCCTTGACATCGGAATGTGTTGTCATGCTCTCATCTCATCTGTTTGACATTGGAATGTGTTGTCACTCAGTTCAGTCTGCTTGACATCGGAATGTGTTGTCATGCATCCATCTCCCCTGTTTGACATCGGAATGTGTTGTCATGCATTCATCTCCCCTGTTTGACATCGAAATGTGTTGTCACTCAGTTCATCTCACCTCGTCTGCTTGACATCGGAATGTGTTGTCATGCATTCATCTCCTCTGTTTGACATCGGAATGTGTTGTCACTCAGTTCATCTCACCTCGTCTGCTTGACATCGGAATGTGTTGTCATCCATTTCATCTCATCTGTTTGACATCGGAATGTGTTGTCACTCAGTTCATCTCACCTCGTCTGCTTGACATCGGAATGTGTTGTCATGCATTCATCTCCTCTGTTTGACATCGGAATGTGTTGTCACTCAGTTCATCTCACCTCGTCTGCTTGAAATCGGAATGTGTTGTCATGCATTCATCTCCTCTGTTTGACATCGGAATGTGTTGTCATTCAGTTCAGTTTGGTTGACATCGGAATGTGTTGTCATCCATTTCATCTCTTCATGTTTGACATCGAAATGTGTTGTCATTCATCCCCTTCTTATCTGACATCGAAATGTGTTGTCACCCATCAATTCAGTATGTTTGACATCGAAATGTGTTGTCATCCACCAATTCAATCTCTGGCTGACATCGAAATGTGTTGTCACCCATCATTTCAATCCTGGTTGTCATCAAAATGTGATGTCATCCTCATCCAGCGCTCCGTGTGCATCTCAGCTCTCCGTGAGCATTCCCCGCGTTATGTGCGCATCTCAGCTCTCCGTGAGCATTCCCCGCGCACCGTGCGTATTTCTACTCTCCGTGAGCAATCTCAGCACTCCGTGAGCATTCCCCGCGCTCTGTGCCATCTCAGCTTTCCGTAAGCACTCCCCAGCGCTCTATGCACATCTCGACTTTCGTGTCATAGCATTCTCAGTGCTCCAGACACTACATCAGTCTCCAGGCAGTAGTGTTCGCGAGCTCCCTTCAATCCATCATATCCATTTCGCCCTCAACCTTCATGCCATAGTACTCTCGCTCCGAAGCTCCCTTCAGTCCATGTTTCATTTGCCCTCATTTTCCCCAGCAATCCTCCGCAATGAGCTCATAAACTACTATCCATCACTCCATATATTGGTTTTGGCAAGTTCAACTAGGGTTAGAATTTATTTTCCCTTTCTTTCATCTTTGACTTTCATAAAGTTTTTCAGGTTTTCTTGTGTGTGAAAATGACGGTGTTTCAGTCTTTGTCGTTCAATTGCCAGCACTCTCCGACAAAGAGGGGCAACTGTGAACACCCCATTTTTACACCCTCAAAACCCTTTTATTAATTTAATTTAATTTAATTTAATTTTGTTTTGTGAGCCTGAGTGTTGAGAGAGAGAAAGAGAGTATGTCCAAACCCATCTCCTAATCCATTTCACTAAACCCATTTCATAAGACCCATAATTGATTACTCACGTGCAAAGCCTTGGACCCATGTTTCCAAGACCTGTTGTCTGTCTAAGGCCCAAGGCCCACAATCTTAAATCCACCAAAGCCCATTGAAGATCCCTATAAAAGCCAAGAGTTTAGGATTTTTACCCTAATCTCATTCGTTTGAGACAGCTCCCATCTCTCTCCCGTTTTCTTCTTCTCCCATTTATTTCTTTTTCTGCTGGCGGCAGCAACAGGGAGCTCCCTGATCAGCCACTCCTCCGATCTTCCATTTCCGGTTGCCTCCTCCAGCGAGATCGCACCGCGCGGCAGCAGCTTCCTCTCCTCTCTCATCTTCTCCGCCAATCTCGGTTGTGGCATCACCGCAGCTCCAGTCGTCTTCTCCAGTGAGTTTCACCATTAGCGTCGGGTAGCAGCTCCATCATCGTCACCAATTGCATTCGTCACGAGCAACAAGAGGGTTTTCCTCTATCGAGTTCCCCTTTGGTTCGCACCAGTCCAGGTCGTCCAGCTCATCTCCAATTCCATTCCGACGAGTTCCTATTCCTCTGTCACCAGTGTTAATTCCGGCCAGATCCAGCACCTCTCTCGTCCGTCCAGCCGTAGCTCATCTCAAGCTCCATTCCCATTGAGTTTCGCTGCCATCATCACCTCCAGCTCCGGCGAGCTCCATCTGCGGCAACAGCTGCAAGTCTATCACCATCTATTCTATCTTCTCCGATCTGTTGAGACTCAGCAACTCCATCACCTGAACCACGCCAGCAGGTAATCCTCTCGCTCCCATTTATTCTTGATCCACTGATTCATTTTCTTTTCCTCACCATTTCGATTTCTTCTGATTTGTTTAATTGATCAGGTTCATCTCTTTCAATATCAATCACCACCTTCGGTTTCGGCTAGTAGTATCCCGATCAAACAAGCTCCACCTCCGGCCAAATTCAGTCTCGAGAGATCTAGCTCGCCGGAATCCCTCTTTTTCTCGTCGGGCCAGATACTCACTAGTAGCTATGCTTGCAATCTAGCCTTCTATGTTTTTTTTGTTTTTATTATTATTTGATTTTATGTTTTGGATCTGTATATTTGAGTGAGTGGGAGGATTTCTGTCCGGTTCCTCTCTCGGTTCAAAAAAGCAGCTGTTGCCATTACCTCAGTCCTTCATCATCATTGATTTCCAAGCCGCGCAGGTGTGTTCCCTGTCTTCAACTTATTTCGCCGTTTTTTTTTATGTCTCTCCCTAAATGTTTGTATGAGTTTAAGTTTGAGGCTGAGAGGATTTCAGAGTTGGTTAATGTGCTAAAGTCAGTTGACCAATTTAGAATGATCAATAGGCCTTAGCACATTAGCTTTATTTATACGATCCTTTGTGTTCTCTCTATACCTTTGTAAATGTAGGGAAATTGAAGGTCATAAATGTGGAGAAATTAAGTCACTTAGGCTTTATGTTCCCTTTTGCCTACCCTGGGCACTTAGGTTAGTTCTTGACTAGTTAAACTTGCCAAAATTAAAAAAATACAAAAAAATCAAAAAAATACAAAATAACAAAAAATTCAAAAAATCTAAAAGAAATCTACCTTAACAAATGAACGCCCCCTAGAGCTCCCCCACGAGCACCTAGCCACGCGACTATCTCCCGGAATGAGATTCATAAATCTCAATTCCACTTCCCCTCCCCAACTCAAATACGAGTTGGAAGTGACCACACTCCGAAACGAGTATAAAAACAGTCATGGACCCCGAACTACTATGAGGGTCTGATTCCGACTAACCGGATAAGTAGGCAGCCCAATCAGGGTTCGACCCCAACCAAAATAAACTTTTTTACACCCCTTTTTGATTTCGATTAGCAAAATTAATAAATTTTAGGAAATGTTAAGTGATTTTTTTTTATGTTTGATTTAGACCTAATGAGTAGGTTACCGTCATCGGATGGAGGTCCTGGGGTGCCTAACCCCTTCCCCAGGACCTAAAGGGATCCCTTACCTAGACTATTTTGGACCGTAGACCCCCCTCATTTGGATTATTTCGGGATCCTACTTCCCCTAAGTAGGTGGCGACTCTTAAAAAGAAATTTAGCGTTATTCCTCTACTCTCGGACCTATATTCGACACTTAGAGTTGAGAGGGGAGGAAGGGCGGTAAATTTTGGCGTTCACACTAGTTATTTAGCAATCTTCTTGAAGGCAAGCAGCTGATGGATTGAATAAGGCTGCTGGTGTTGCAATTGGCTGTTCATGCCTAAGTAGCTATGTTTTGTCCAACAATAGTTCCATCAGGATTATGAGCCCACCATATTATGGAGCAGTGAAACAAGGGATGTTTCCCTCCTTGTGTATATTATGGTAAATAATTTTTGGATGTAAAAAAAGGATATAAAGATCTAGAGAATGCGAAAGATATCTAGTTACAATATTGGCATCTTTCCATCACAGACTGGAATATATGTGAATTTCCATTTTGAGAACTGAAAGTTAATGAGGGATAAGGGAATTTCTGCTTGATTTCAATTGTATGCTTGATTATTGCTAGTCTGGATTCTTGCATCATTGCTGGATAGAAAGGCTAATTCGGAAAACACATAGAGAGTCTTAAATAGGAAGCTTTTACTGCCTTAAAGTATTGTTAGCTTCAGGCTTCTCAGTTTATTGTTAGCTTCTCACCTAGCAATACACCCTGTAGCGACGCAAACTAATTGGGTTTGAAAATCTGCTATTAATTGCACAACATATATATGAAGAATATGATTCACAAGGAAATTATCAATACCAAGACTCCTTTCACTGGAAGCAAGAACAGCTAGTAAAGATACTTATGAAAATTCACGTGCACTACAAGCTGTGGCTTTTTCATTGGCAACCCAAGAATATGAGCTTTATTACGTTGCCATTTCTGTTATTTTTCTATTAGCCGGTGGTAGGTTCATTCTGGCATAATTTCATTGCAGACCTTCAGATTTAGGTAGGTTTTTTTGGACTGTGGGGAGCAACAAGATTAAAATGCATGGTTTACTTATTTCCTGCTGCATGGTTCTTCAGTGGTATCTACTCATTTGTAATTAAGTTGAACCTTTTGTTTCCTTCTCTCATGTTTTTTTTCTTTTTCCCATTTAAACTGAATTTATTCCAGTGTGCTTCGGCACATTCTAGCTGCTCGTGATGATGCATAGATGTTGATGAATCATTCACAGGGCACAAATGACGACATTGTTGATTGGTCCCACGGAAAGCGCTTATGGGAACTCTCCAAGGAAAAATATGATCCACTATGGGTCACGGGAGGGGGCCACTGCAACCTGGAAACTTATCCCGAGTACATTAAGCACTTGCGCAAGTTCATAAATGCAATGGAAAAACTTTCCCTTACGAAACAGACAAAACAAAACGTTCCTCTGAACCCGACTATGACGGAAACAAAACATAACAAGTGCTTAAGATTTGGAAAGAGATGACTAGTTCCTTGTAATCACTCGAAAAGGAAGCTTCCAGAAGCAGCTATTTCCGATGCAGGCTGGCATCTCCAAGAAGTTAAGGTAAATTTGCATACTTTATGCCTTATGGACCCAGTGTTCAGCCACCAAGCTTCTTTGGCTGTTTCTTCAAGAGATAGAACTGATAGAAATCACATAGATGTTTGATCCAGATCAGGTTCGATTTCAAGGCTCAATAGGAAATTCACGATATATCTATACTGTGCAAGTGGGGAACTGTTTTATATTAGGATCGAAGATTATGTGCTCCTTAATCTGGATTTGATGTATAATTTACAGAAGTGAATGCTTATGTAAAGACCAATTTTGAAGCAAATTTTGTGGATTACTTCATTTGTCATTTTTTCTCCAAATTTCGTTTTCTGCTTGCAAAACTGTTTGAAGTCATGTTAAGGGTCTAACTTATTTTCTTGTTTGCTTCTCCACGCAATCTTCTGGTGCGATCTCGAGGCATGCATGCAGTCTGCTTGTGTTAATTTCATGTTTCCACTACTGCTCTGCTTAATTGTTTTGATGTAAAATAAGGGAAAACAAATGAATTCCACAGAAAATGTTATTTTCTGCAAATTTTTTCTTTAGGACAATTAACATTTTCCGTGAAATTCATTTTTATTTCCCAATTTTACATCGAAACAAATGGAGCCTACTGCGAACTCAAATTTCCCAGGCTTTGGAAGTTTCCCGAACCACTACTCTGTGAGTCTTGCTCATTGATGCTGCTATAAGTGTGAATGGTGTAGCTCTGGAAGGGGTTTGAACACTGTGCATTTTGTCTCGCTATGCTTATGGACACTCGGGATATTTATATATGATGTTTTGGACCTACAACCTACCACATTGGAGCTCTCCTAATGTTCAGAATCTGTGCTTAGAATACATATTGTGATATTACTTAATCTGATGAAATTATTGAGTCCTTTACCTTGTTTTTAATAGGATGAACAAACTGTCATGTTTTGAATCCAGCACAGAATATGCTAACCAACTCTCCCCATGGAATAACTAAAGAGAAGCAGGTATCAAGTGAAACTACTATAACTTATAATGATGATGATGCCTTCCTAAATAGCATTTGTTTTTCTTAAATAATCTCATTTTCACAACAAAATAAAAAATTTGGGAAAATTTTTAATAGGCCATGTTGGCATGTACTCTGTATGTAGACCTCTCTCTCTCTCTCTCTCTGAGATCCAGCTTCAGTAATGTGGAAATGACATTTTCTGCAACAATAGCTTCATTATCCTCACATGGGTAACCATTCACAATATAAGCTTTTTAGGCATTCACAATATGTTTTTTAGGGTTTGAATATTATATGAAGTGGTGCAACAATTTAGCAAATTAAATAACACAGAGGAAGGGTATGAGAAGCCATCCTACAGGTTTTATTGTGACAGTGTATATCCTACTGGGATACATCAGGTAGACTTCTAGATTCATGCATTTTACAAAGTGATGTACACGTCTCTCCCCCAACTACTTTATTTCCCACCAATGTATTTTAAAACCCACAAGGAATTTCAAAGTCTTACACCTAAAATGAAATTTCCAGATGTGTATCAAACATGATAGTTCTCCGTATATGGGGAATAAGACTAATGAACCATGCTCATTAAAGCTTTAAATGAGCGGTCCCTCTAAAAAGATGACATGTGGGATTATTTTTTAATCCGATCATTGGATTTTAAGATGAGTCTATTGAAAGACACGTGTCAAAAATCAGTCTGATCAAACGTACTTAAACTGTCCAATTAGACCTTAGTTTGTCAGCATTAATCCCCTAAGATTCACTAGATTATACTTAGGTTATTGAAATGATTGATCTTCTCATCAACGATCAGATGGTCTATAAACGCCTGGTCAAGTTAACTTTTTGTCATGTGTCTCTCGAGAGACACGTTTTGATATCCAATAGTCGAATTCCATAACAACCCACTAGGTGTCACGTTATTAGAGACCGCTCATTTAAAGGCTAATGAGCATAGCTCATTAGAATGCTACTATCTCTCTCTCTTTCTCTATATATATATATAACCACATGTATGTTTGTGCCTGTAGCAGTGTGTATCTGATATTCCCATGTGGTGGTCTAGGATCTAATCTCATGAGTTGTGGTATGGAAGTTAATATGTCCACAATATGGTTCAATTCAACTTGCTTGTACTGGTTACAGTGTAGTCAAGGCGTCTAGGCGATGCCTAGGCGATTAGGCAAGGCACTGCCTAGGTGACGTCTAGGCGATAAAATAATTAAATAGTATTTATATATATATATTATATATTAAATATAAATATATGTAGTATGATATTAATATATACACATAACAATTTAAACCTCCTAGGATTGAAAATAATCTAGGCAAGACAAATTAAAATTTAATGTTGTAATGCTTGAATGTAAGTTTTTTTCTACTAAACTATTAGTTAACTTTTTGAACTTGCAGATGAAAATATTTTTAAAGAGACATTTTTTTATCAAACTTTTAGGTTTTAGTAATATTTGTTATATTAGAATTTATAAAATTTTAAATCTTGAGAAATATTTTAGCATTTTCAAGTTGAAATTTTGATAAATGCGCTAATAAACGAATTTTGTTTTTGAAATAAAAAGTTTACTTTTTATTCTTTAAGAATTTGGGTCTAAGATAATTTTTATTAAATTCAAATGGGGGGTACTCATATACATGGTAAATATCTTAAATAAATGAAAGTAAAGTATAAAACCATTAATTTAAATGATATATATATGTAATTAAACTGTAAAATTGTAAAGAAAGTTAATTGTTAAAGGGTCCAGGTGACTACTCCCCGCCTAGAGAGGTGCCTAGGCGGTGACAGTCCAAATCCGCCTAGGCAATGCCGAGGTGACGCCTTGACTACACTGACTGGTTGCAGTGTGTATCTCCATATGGATGGTCTATGATTCATTTCTATGAATTGTAGTGTGACGATTGATATACCTATTGTATGTCCTAACTTTAAATGTTAGGTTCTGTCTAACCGTATTTGTCATTCATATATATATATATATATAAGTCAACGGATGCCTTTGTTTACATGAACATTTGAAACCCGCTTGAATTTCAATAGGTAGTCAAAATAGAGGCCCTAAAGAGATCATGATATCATTGGGGATCTGCATCTATCTTATGGAAGGTAGGTTTCTTTTATAGACTAAATTTAAGGAAAGTGCATATATGTTTGGTGGAGGGATATTCACTCCACTATCAATTATGTGCATACCTATGCATATGTATTTAGTAGATTAATATATTAATACAAATAAAGTTGTGTCTACTAAGGCCCTTAATCACCATTTGATCGCGTGATCAAACGATTGATCAATCAATTAGAAAGGCCATGTTTCTCGCATGGTGGCATCCGCGTCAATAGCGTATCGCTAAAAAACTTTTTTAAAAAAGGATTAATCTTCTCTTGAAAAGGAATGATGGGAGATTGATTAAGATATAATTATAAGTGGATCACTATTTGAAGACTTTGGATTAAAGCAATTCCCCCATTTGAGGGGGTGAAAGTTATAGAAACCCTTTTATATAGAAGAGACATCACATCATCCAATGATAGCATTTCCCTCTCTATGAAGTCCAATGGTTTTAGTTGGTTTTAACCCACATGGCTATAGTCTATCCACTAAAAAAAAGTTCCCATATAAACAAAAGAGTGGGCATTCATGTTTAAGGTGATTTGCTAGTTCTCTAAATGGCCTCATTATCTCTCTCTCTCCACCAAGTCTCCTAAAAGGTTCCAATTGCTTGTGAATAAGGGTTTTTGTTTCTTTCTTTCTAATCCTATTTGAAATTGTTTTAGGGGTGAATTACTGGGAAAATCTACTATTTTGTTTTGGGAAATTCTAGGGTTTGGTGTGGTCCATTTGATTCTTATAAGGGAAGTGGCGAATTATAGGAAAAATCTACTATTTCGTTCGGGGAATACTAGGGTTTGGTGTGGTCTATTTGATTCTTTTAGGGGAAATGGTGAATTATAGGAAAATCTACTACTTTTTTGTGGGGGGGAATTAATTGTAGGGTTTGGTGTGGTCCATTTGATTTTTTTAGGGGAAATGGTGAGATTTGAATCATGAGGAACTCCTTTTGGTATAGCTATCTATAGGTTAAACCATAGTCTTACTCTTACCAAATATTGCTATTCTTTTTTTTTTTTTTTGGCAAATATTGCTATTGAAAGTGGAATATAAAGGTTTTATATGTTGTTCTCTCTCACTTATAGGTATCCAGAAAGAGGTTTATCTGTTGTTCTATTTTCACCTAGAAGTGTCCCCCCCCCCAAAAAAAAAAAGGTTCTCTTTGGGTCTATGCATAGGGAGACCCTTTGTAACTTTAATATTAGGAACCCTCAATGCCAAAGCTAGGCCACAGGGCTCAACCTCTAAATTGGGAGGCCGTTCTACTCTTATCAAAGCCCAAATTTGTCACTGTTCTATTTTGAAAATGAAATTCATACCTGAAATCTCTTACGAAATAAATCAATTGATCTAATCTAATGTCCCCAATCATTCAATGCCCGCATCTTTTTTTTTTGATAGACGAATTTCAACTCGGAGTCCATTTTTTTTTTTAATTGGAGTATGTAGTTAACACTGGTAAATTGTACAATAGTCTATATCATTCCAGGTATATGTGTCGGTGTCCTAACTCCGAACCATATCGGGTCCATTCGATGTTGCCATTATTAGATTTGTTTGATTAATACTTTTCATTATTGTGAAATTGTGATCCTCTGGCAAGAGTATTCAAGTGAATTCATAGGATCTATGTAAAGGGTGGTGTTATTAGGGCAGATAGGAAAAAAAAATGTAGGGTAGATAAAGTACTTATACTTCATGGGAGGTTCAAAACCAATTAAATCAAGGTTTTAGACTTTGGAGGGTTGAAGTACATCACAAATTTGTGTACCCAAGGAGCTTCCCTCTACAGTTGGGAGACATTTTTTTTTCTTATGGGTCTAGGGCATCACTTATCTATATTAATGGTTATCCTTGATAGTTTTGAGATAAGCCCATAGAGAACTGTTACAAATTCTTCTCACCCTTGACTTGATCTCAGGACCTTTCTCTTTCTCAATGGGGGCACACCTTTGCCATATCAGCTAGGGATGGGTATTAATGTCTATTATTTATAGAATAAAGAGTTAATTTATTAAGTATTTGTATTTAGCTGATATGAAGTACATTAGATACACCAGGGCTTTATCCCAGTGGTAGTGTAAGCAGGGGGGAGGTACCGAGTTTCATTCCGAGAGGGTGAGAGTTTGTATATACTCTCCACCCGCCCACTAACTCAATAGATACTAACACCTAACCGGCGTTGCAGCCTAAACGTATATTTCGAAACCTAAACAAAACTCTTGATAGTACATGCTATCAAATGATAAACCTATGTAAATGATAATACATACTATCAGAAAAAAGTACATTAGTATAAATGATAACATGATACCGAAAAAAAAAACAATAATAATTAAAAGTACAATGTATCTACTTTTTCCTTTTTCAAATAAGAAGATTAAAAAACGTGATAGACCCTACAAAAACTGTTACATTGTTTTTTTGTCTTCTTATTCAATAAAAAAAAAAGTAAATGAAATGAAAGTGAACATAGCATTCCCCTCATTTAAATATAAAAAAGTACAATAATTATAAAATTGACGGAAAACATATATCTATATCTCTATGGTTGTGACCCATTAGTTGCCTCATGTAGTTGCCCAACATAACATGTGGCTGTATTAACCCTTCCTGTCAATGTTGATCTTACGGGAAGCAATGCTTGCCTTATTGGTTGTATACGCATAGCACCACATGTTTGGTCCGTGGTTGAATCTCCACCTTTTAGTAACCTAAAACATATACTAAACCTGTACTTAGAGAGTGTAAACAAAAACAAAAAATGCTGATTTCACCTTGTTTTTCGGAAAAGTGTCTAACAAATTGTGCAACAATTAGGGCTCATGTTGTATTTATATAGATATGGGATGAAATAGGGTAAATTTTTTTCTTTTTATTTAGTTTTGAAAATACTGGCAGGCCGCAACTCTGATTAAAAGTGTTATTATGTACTCATGTCTGTGGGTGTGTGTGGAGGGTTAGTGGGTTAGAGAGCCTAATATTTGTGAAGTTGAAGCTGAATCAATTAATAAACGATTAAAGATCTTCTCTTATTGATGCTAGTGAGAGATTGCCCGCATCAATTGGAAGGCACCGTACACTTGCCAAGACATGTACACACAAATTAATGCATTGGTTGGTTGACGTGAAAAGAATGTGTGGGGCTTTCTAATTAGATGTTCGTGGTCTCCTCACCAACAGGAGAAGATCTTAAGTTTTGTCATAATAAATATATCAGCAAGTACCTTACAATTCATAAGACCTGCGACCAATGTTATCAAAACCAGATTGGACTGGTTGATCGAATTGGAAAAATCAGAAACCGATTCCCTCACCATTTCTCAAAACCCTTAAAATCAAAATTCTTTAAGAACTGATCAAAATCGGTAGTAGAACTGGTCAGCCGATCAAACCAGGAACGACAGGTCCGGTTATGAAAACATTGCATCGGACACAATACACATATTGCACAAGTAAGCATGTGAGGACGGGACAGATTGAAACCGTAAGGAATCTCAAGTGTGAAAAAAAAACCCTAAAAGGGGAAAAATGGAAAGAGAAAATAAAAAGTGCGGAAGCAACCATTATCTTGCCGAGTCAGTCCAACACTGCACCATGAGTCGCGAGTCACGCGTATTCGCAGGCGTGTCTGCCCCCGCTCTTGACGACAGCTTTATAATTCGTACGTATCGTGTCGCTCAAAACAGAGGACTCCGAAACGTGTCCATCTCCCACCTCTCAAAAAGCTGCATCTCTTTCTGAGCCGGAATATCAGTGGGTCCCTCTCTGGCTATACTATACGATTATATCCAATAAAATGTTGAAACGTGGTTAAATGGGGTTGGTACAGCAAGACATGTCTAGGTACGATTTGTACCGTCATACTTGCATTATTTACGAAAGACCTTGAATTTGTTTTCTCTGTGGGGGCCACTTGAATAATTATTAAATAAGAGAAATACACGGGAATGCTTCGCTGTGGCAAAGTAAATGGCTTCCGAGAAAGGAATAGGGTAGCATTTCACGAGAGAATATTTTTAGCCCTTAAAAACCATATTAATTACCGGATTCTCTATAGATCTTCATCGCAATTAATCCAAACGTTTCTTCAAATTACCATAATACCCTTGCAAAATTGGTTTTATTGAATATTCTTAAGTTAATTAATTTAGTAGCACAGTACAGTACAGTGAAACCAAGGCCATCATCCACGATGGAACTTCTACGAGGATCGTAAACGGATTGGATTTGGATATTTTTTACATATAATATTTAAATGCGTTCTGATTAAGAATTCGACAGCTCTGGTATGATATTGGATTCTGGTTGTTCATTTGAATCTGATCCAATTAATATTAATAGATTAAAATTTTGATATTTATATTAAAAAATTAAAATAAATGTGTTTAATACTATAATATTCATAGAGTTAAATAATAAAAATTATATTTATTGTAATCCAATTATAATTGGATACAATATCACATATCCATATCCAGGATCTATAATGCTACGCTCTTTTTGCGGAACTACAGAGAACCAGAAACTTCAAAATTCCTGGAACATTAATAGGATTAGGATCTCGTCTAATTAAATCGGATTCAGATCTTGATCCGATCCATTAATAGTCATACTTTATACTCATCATCTAGCTAGTCCGTTGATTCTCTATAAGGGTGGCAATAGGTTGGGTTTGGATTTAAATTTTGGTGATTTTTAAATAGGCTTAGCTCGAAGCCCGAGTCCCGATTGTCACCCCTACTTTTCCTAGCGGGTCACCACCACATTAGCTTGAACTAGAGTCCTAATCCAATCCAATTACAAATGAACTCGGGAGAGTTCAATCACACTCTCAAAACCCCTTTTAACTCTTAAGTTAAAAAAATTAACTCTTAGGATTAATATTTTTTTAAAATCAATGTTAGATCGTTTAACCTTAAGAGTTAGTGAGTCTTAATCATAATTAATATCAAAGATGTGTTGACTTATGGTGCGATTAAACTCTTCCGATTTCAATCGCGATTGAATATGATCCCAACCCTTTGAACCATGAAAAATTTGTAGAATGCATTAGGATGGGGTCAGTGTCGGAACACTGACTTGGATCATCAAAGGCATATTAACATGATGACAATGATAATAATCCGTGAAAAGTTTTAAATATTCCCATTATGAATTGACGGGGCGAATGTTTTTACAAGAAATCTCTAACCAATCTTTCCGTGATCTTTTATCAACGTGTTGATCCTACATAGAAAAGATAATTCTAAAAATTTCTTTCCCCTCTTTACTCATTTTTTTAAGAATTAGTCATTTCAATTATGAATTGATGGCAAGCACCGCTTGCCCCATCGATTGTGTGTGCTAGTCATCACTCTATTGATCCGGTTCTAGTACTTAGAGGGAGTGAGTGTTGTCATCTTCACCCGTCCATAACTTAGAACAAATACTAACTTACTAATCGGGTTGCACACTAACCGCGTATCTCTCACCCAAAAAGCGAATCTAATCAAACAGTCAGATCAATATGAACCAGTGGGCCACCTAAATTATATCAGGGTAGCGTCTATCATGGACAATGGACCTTCTTAGCGAGGGTCCATATCTGTCATTTTCCCAAAAATACCCTCAGATAATAAAATATATAAACAAAGCTCTATTATCCTAAACAAATACCACTATTTAAAGCATTTCTGTCACTAACCCAAAAAGAAGAGAAAAAAAACATTTCTATCATAGAGTCATAGTCATAGCTTTCATAGATAGTAAGATGGAGAGAGAGAGATTACCAGTTTTCATTCCTGTTTTTTTGGGTTTAAATTTCTCTCTATCTCTCTGCTGTTTGTTGAGACATTTCTGTTGATCCCTTTTCAGTATCTATCTGTATGTATGTTTAATGTTTGCTTTGGATTTCTTCTCTTCTGGGATTTCTAGAGAGAGAGAGAAGAGACTTTCTGTTTTCCTTAGAGCTGAAAATTAGGAAGAGAAAGGTTTTGTTTGTGTTTCTTTCTTTGTTCTTGACTGGGTTTTGAGATTTCTACTGAAAAATGACAGTCGAGGAAAGAAGGGGAAGTATGGTGAGCGAGGATGAATCCAAAGATCGGTTTCCTGTAGGTATGCGTGTTCTTGCCGTTGACGACGATCCCACTTGCTTGAGGGTGTTGGAAACTCTGCTTCGTCGATGCCAGTACCATGGTTTGATTCTTCTCTTTTATTTCATTATTTTTTTTGTTTTATTGAATTTGTTTATGAGTTTTGGTAGTTGGGTTATTTTGATTTTTGTTTATTTTTCATGGGAAGTAATGTGAATAAATTCTTCATTTTTCCATCATTTTTAGGGCAGGTGATTCTATCATAATCTTTCTCTAATGGGTTTTTTTTTTCCTTATTTTTTGTTTTCTTAGAATATTTTGAGAATTTCTGCAAATGGGGTTTCAATAATTCTCAATCTAAATTCAGGAGCTTATTATCTTAACTTTTATTTGGATTTATTAAGTGATAGCTTATTGTTGGATCTTTCTTCTGTCACCCCAGATGGGGTTTTTGGATCTTGGGGTATGTTGGAGTGATATTCTTTTGTTGTAGTTGTGATTTTTGCCTCCTTGAACATTTTTCGAAATTGGGTTCTTTTCAATATGATTTATGATTTCTGCAGTCACCACAACGAATCAGGCGATCACGGCACTAGAGATGTTGAGAGAAAACAGGAACAATTTTGACCTGGTTATCAGTGATGTCCATATGCCAGACATGGATGGTTTTAAGCTCCTTGAGCTTGTGGGACTCGAGATGGACCTCCCGGTCATAAGTAAGCAGGAACCCTGTCTTGGACTTTCAATATTCAGTGATCTTTTGCTTTCTGATATTTATTGGAGATTTTATGGTTTATAACTGAAAGAAAAAATGTAGATACAAGATATAATAAATCTAATATAGCTTTACAATGATTTTTTGTCATGGTCTTTTGCTTCTTTGGGAGATTGTTCTAGATAAAGGATCAGAGCTTTTCTTTTTTCCATCCATCCTAGAACATTCAAGCAATTTGTAATATTTCTTTTGAAATTAAGGCATGGATCAAGTCTTGTAAAATGCGATTACTCCACCTGATGTTGACTTCATTTTTTTGATCTCTTAAAATGGTCCTAGTGTTGTCGGCATATAGTGATCGCGAACTTGTGATGAAGGGGATAACCCATGGAGCTTGCGACTATTTGCTTAAGCCCATTAGAATTGAGGAGCTTAAGAATATCTGGCAACATGTAATCCGGAGAAAGAAGTTTGATTCCAAGGACCGAAGTAGTTTTGACAATCAAGAAAAGCCTCATCATGGAACTGGAGAAGGTGGACAAGGGCCAACAGAAACAGGAAATGCAGATCAGGATGGGAAACTCAATAGGAAACGGAAGGACCAGGGCGAAGATGAGGATGAGGAGTGTGAGGAGAACGGACACGAGAATGAGGACCCGTCAACCCAGAAGAAGCCTCGGGTTGTTTGGTCTGTGGAACTGCACCGCAAGTTTGTTGCAGCTGTAAATCAATTGGGCGTGGATAGTGGGTCCTTATCCCTCATAATACTTTGTATTTCATATCTGGAGCTGTTCATTCCTAATGCCTTTTTTTTTTCAATACAGGGGCTGTACCTAAGAGGATTTTAGACATGATGAATGTTGAAGGGCTTACTAGGGAAAATGTGGCAAGCCATCTTCAGGCACAAAAAATCCTTCTCTTTCCTGGCTTACTTACTGTATGACGTGAATTTTTTGTTTCCTTGAATCTTATTATCTTAATTTGTGGTTTCAGAAATATAGGCTTTTCCTGAAAAGGATCAGTTGTGAGGCAAGCCAGCAAGCTAACATGGTTGCCGCGTTAGGGGGTAAAGATCCCTCCTATTTGCACATGGGTTCACTGGACGGATTTGGAGATTTTCATGCCTTGGCTGGATCAGGGCATCTTTCAAGCACTGCTCTCGCATCCTTCCCACCAGGTGGGATGCATGTTAGATTGAACACCCCTGCTGGTTTGGGCCTGCGTGGGCTTGCTTCTTCTGGAATGATCCAACTGGGTCGTGCCCAAAACTCCAGCAACTCTATAAATGATCTAGGGAAGCTCCAGCAGGTTGTCGTACCTGGAAACCAAAATGGGAGTTTGCTTCAAGGGATGCCAACTTCATTGGAACTCGACCAATTGCAACAGAACAAGTGTATTACCCGCATTGAAGAATTTTCTAGTCTCATTGATGATCCAACAATTTTTCCTGTTGCCAGTGGCTTCCCAAATACCAACGTGGCCAATATTAGCTCAAGCAACTCTTTTCTCAGTGTCCCAAACAACCCCTTTATGTTACAAGGACACCCACAACGGACACAAAATAGGGGAGGATTCGGAAGTCAATCTTCTGTTAGAATTGCCTCTTTGAATCCGGAACCTTTCGAGATCGGCGCTAGTGTTTCTTCCCATTTACCGGATCTTGGTAGATGTAATGACAACTGGCAGAGCGCAGTTCAATTATCTGGATTTCCAGCAAATTATTTGCCACTGGGTGACCCATTTAATCATACTAATATGCCTCCTACTATTTTGAGAGACAATATTTCTTCTATGGCCACACATATTGGGAGCAGCCAATTTGAGGTTTCTTGTACCAGTGCAGTACCAGCACCTCTGCAGGTTTCAAGAAGAGAGATGCAATCCCAAGCAGGCCCTACTGGTAATAATGTTCAACATGATAACTCCAAATTCTTAAACTTCAGAAGTATGGACAGCAATGTAGGCGAGAATATGAACTATGCCCCAAAGCAAGGTTGGGAAGACCATCAACAAGATTACACCCACGAATCAAATCTTTTATTCAGATCTTCAAACACTTCAACCCATGGTGTTGTTGGTCCCTTAGGCCAGAGTTTTGACCAAAACAATGCAGTCTGTAATAGAGATATGGATATCAATTTGATTGACCAATCAAATTGTGGTGCTCCATTTCTCATGCAGCATAGTGAGGTTGATAAATCAGCTATTGACATGACGATGAAGTTGAAGGAAGAGTACCTCTTGGGAAAAACAAAGCCACAAGGCAGCTTCATTCCTAATAACTATGGCTCCTTGGAAGATCTTATGAGTGCGATGATCAAACGGGTAAGGTCAAGTTCTTGCTTTGTCTGTGTGGATTTCTATTTGAATATGTTTTTTTTTTGTGCATCACCCCGATCCTATTTCATTATAAGTGATCCTTGCATATTACTATTGAGTCTGAACTAGTGAATTCATAAATCTGCTCTGGTGACTTAATGGTCTGCATGTCAAGTAATTGGACAAGTTACTTAATTTGTCGCATATCTTGTGTATTGATCTTACTTCATGAAAGCTTTGGAACTTAGTTCAGTTTATTGAATTATTTTGGAAACATATTTAATGACAAAGTTAAAAGCAGATGATTTAATGACAAAGTTAATAACAGGATGATTTGATCCATTTGTCGAACATAGATACGGCATATGAAATTCTAAAATGAATTTCAGATATTTATAAGACTTCACCTCTACTTTATCCTCATAATTTCTTTGGATTTGTGTATTCTTAGAAAAATTGACAAAAATTGGCACCTTTCATGGAAGATGTTCATATCTTCTTAACCTTGAGTTGTGCATGTATGCAATGGGCTGGAAAATTTCCCTTGTGTTACACATGCTCATAAATCTCAATTAAAGTGGTTGGCCATTTCTTCAGAACTCCATAGGCCAACTTTTGCACAAACTTTTTTTCTTGATCATTCACCTAATTTTCAAATATTATTGCTTTCTAGATATTTGTATCTTAGCTTAGATAATGAACCAGTATTGTTAGATGGGCATCACAGATGGATGGTTCAGATCAGTGTTTTAAAACACAAAGGCATGGGGCCTGGTGTTGGGACCTCAAGATGCATGAGGCATAAGCCTCAAGGTGTGAGGCTTAAGCCTCACAAGAAAGCTTTACACTACCTCATTTTTACAAATAAATAAATAATAACTAAGGATATTGCAATAAGATTCAAAAATTAATTTAATTTAAATGTATATTTGTGTGTGTGTGTATACACACACGCATATAATACTATAAATTTTCAGCCATAAAAAATAAATTTAAGAGACAAGAAAAGCTAAAATTTAGATTTTTTTTTTCATATGAAAGGCATATAATGTTCAATCATTTGGTTGATTTTAGATTCCAACAAATAATTACAAAGCAGTCACCAACTATATATGTTAGACAATGACTCCAAGGAAGGTGATTACAAAGTGGGAATCCAAAAACTTGTGACACAAGGAAGGTGATTAATTTACGTGATGAAAAAGGACAACATGACTGATGAAGGCTCAATGATGATGCAACTATAAGGAAAGACTTTAGTTTGAAAATCAAATAACATGGGGTACCCTCTTGTGAGAACATGTCATCATTAGCATCAATGCTTTATCCCAAATGCTTGTGATCAACAACATGAATCATGTTTTACCATTTAGTTTTATTGAAAAACATATATTCGGTTAAATTATGTGTTATCAAATATTTTTTTACTATTTTTGTCCACATAATTTTTTACCTTCCCATCCCCCTTTTAGATCTTTTAACTTGCACAAATTCACTCCTCACTAGAGCCATTAGTGGTATTCATTGAACACGTCCAAACCATCCCAGATGACTCTCGCAAATTTTATTACCTAATTGGAGTCTCAATTTATTTCGTATGTACCATTTTTGATCTTATGTTTTCTTGTCTGTCCACTAATCCGTCTCAACTAATCTCGACTGCACTAATTATATTCATATATTGCTTCAACATAGCCCAAAATTCTACTCCATAAAGCATAACTAGTCTTATTTTATAAAATTTCATTTTAGTTTGATTTGAATGTGCCAGTCTCGTAATGCTTCAAAAGAACATCTTCACCCGTCTCTAGTTCTATGGGAAATATCCTCCTCAATCTATCTATCATTATGATTAATTGAACTGAGATATTGGAACTGGTCGCGTCTCAGTCATCAATCTTAACTACCGCCTCCATCTAATTAGTTTTCTTATTGAAGTTGCATTCTAGATATTTTATATTGGTCCAAGTTATTTTAAAGCCCTTAAATTTCAATTTTCAAGCCATCCCGCAATTATAAAGAAAATATATACAAACTCATAGCTAACCCCTGATGTAAGCCTTGGGCAAGGAAATATTTTTTTTTCTTGCCACCAATTGTGTTCTCATGGTAGTTAATGCTCATTTTTACATCTCCTTAATGATATCAACATATTTTTTTAAATCTTTCTTCCCCAACACTAACACCCACTAGATTAATTCTCTAATGATTCTATGATATGCTTTCTCTCCGTCAATAAATACCTTATGGAAATATTTCCATTTCTCCCTTAACTTCTCCATCACTTGTCTATGTAAAAATATTGCCTCAAATAGTAGACCTTCTCTTCATGAATCAAAATTGGTTTTCCTGAAACCCCCTCATAAGTTTAACCCTGCTATAATTAATAGAACTTTGGACATCTTTATTCTTCTAGGTAGGTACCACAGTATTTTCCCTCCATTCAGCTGTCATTTGCTTAGTCGTCAATGTATTATTAAACAACCGTTTTTGAGAACATGTAAACACGAAAGTGATTATGTATGCAGTATTAAAACATTATCCAAACCTAACTGTTACAAAAGACTTAGCACAATAAAGTTAGGTACACACAATATAAATAGAAATGCAGCTATGACGGGGTATTTTGAAGGAAGGCCATCAAAATTCTGCTTCCAACAACTTGAGGGGATTTTATGCCATATGGCCACCTTTTTCTGTGTTGATTCACATGATTATGCCTGATAATGTTTCCTGTTAAGTCCTTGTAATTATTAAAGAGGTAAGAATCTTAAATGAATGATTTCAAATCAAGTCAGATTCCTATAACAAGCTCTACTAAAAATCGGTTCATTTGAAGTTCTCCAAAGCTGACCAAAAATCAGACATGCACATGCACATGCACACTGAATGCAAACCATGATTGATATGAGGAAATCTTCAATATCTTTCCTCTTATATTACCTGCTATAAATTATAGATATAAAGTTCTAGTATGTTCCGATCAATATAGATTCATATTTTATGTCTTTTTCCTTCGTTTACTATAGACATTTCCATACGCCATCTTGTTTGTATTTGTTAAATAAGGGCTTTTAGTTCAGATTTTTCATATAGCATTCAAGTTGGTTACAATCTGATTCTATTCATATATATTTCAACCTTTTCTTTTCTTGGTCATTTTTATAACAGGTTTTAGTATATATGATGCAGGAACAAGATGAGGGGACATTAATGGACGGAGATATTGGATGTGATGTTTACCCCCTTGGAACATGTATGTGAGACTTTGTTAGCTACTAACTCCTTACAGAAAATAGGGGCTGTAAGAACACCAAGGCCCCTCCTTGAGGAGTTCTGTTATGCTTTTATTTATGTAATCTCTTCTGTCTTTATCTATTGTTAATCTTTCTATGTTACCAAATTCCATTCCTTAAGTTGCAATTGATATTGATTTTCCTGTTCCCCTTTTCCTTTTTTCTTTGTTTTTTTTTCATCCCCCTGTACTCTTTCCTGTTGATGGAGCAATGTCATGAGAATCCTTCAACCCCAAAGGTTTGTTGATTTGTGTGTGTGTGTGTGTGTGTGTGGGCCTCTTTGGAACTAGCATAAACTCTAGAAGTGTAGTTTAACCAGAAGAAGAATTTGAAAGCTTGCTTCTGAGTTTGTTGCAAATTGGTAGGAAGTGGGATAAAAGGCATGTGGGTGTTGGGGGGATTAAACCAGTTCTCACATCACCCCTTTTTTCATTTCAAGTCTGCATGAAGAATGTAACCTGTGGAACAGAAGGAACCAGCGGAGATGCATGGGCTGCTTCTCCTTACCCCAAATTCACATTGTGGAAATTGGAATGGCATCGTCGTCTGAAACTATCACTCTCCCTCCCTCAGCAGAGGGAGAGTGAGAGTAGCCAGTGGCGCTTCTAGTGCCCAGAGTTAGCGCACTCAACAAGTCATTGCTCACAGATTATTTCTTTCTTATCTTTTAAGCTATGGCATCTTTGCTTTTCTTCATTCGCATTCCCACATAATACTACGCCACTTTTCGGCGAACAGTTAATTCACAACTTTTAATTCACAAATTATTCACAATTTTTGGAATAAATTGTGACTTTTTGAAAAGGTCCCGAATTATTCACAATTTTTTTTAAAGTTCCAAATTCATATATCTAATATATAAAACATTTTCGCCTATAATTTTTCATAATTAGTAATCTTGTTTCATATTTTTTGTATCTTTTTCCTGACATTTTCTCGATTTATTTTTGAATTTTCAAGTTTCGCTGAAATTTTTTGTAGACGAATAATTGTCAAACTCCGACTTTGTAACTATGGCCCCAACCAGATTAGGGAATCGCCAGTTATTCATGTAAGTGGTGCATTCCATAACCACTTATACCGGATCAAACCAGCACGAGCTAGACGGAGCCCTGTTAAAAAAGGTTTTGATTTTTACCCATCCCAAAATTGTAGTTGTGACGACCCAAATATTTTTAGAATTAAAAATATTAAATATTTGATTTAATATTGGGAAGTCACTATTATTACTTAAGCATATGATTAATAAATTGCTTAAAGTATAAGAATATATACTAGGTATTAAACCTAATATTAATGTATGTATATATTAGAAAGAAGACACTAGCTATGATCATAACACGTGGCAAGTGCCACATGGCAGCATCTTAGGTTGGGCGTTCAACTAAGTTAAAAGGAGAATCATGATTAACAAAAGGAGTAGAAATTAATCATGGTTAGATCTAAAGGGGGGAAGAACTAATTTCCATACCTTGAATAGTGCTCACGCCCACCCTTGGTTAAAGGTTGAGTTAAATAAGCTACCTTAGGTTAAGAAATTAACCTTTAAAGTAATTAAGATTAGAGACATGAATCTATTAATGATGAATCATGGATGTTAACTCAAGGGAATGCACCTATTACTAAATAACATACAAGGCAAATGAGATTCTTGGGATGGGGAGTGTAACGGATAAAATTCGTAAAAAGGAGGGGTAAAATAGGGATTTCTCATGCTCACAAATTCTGACAATTTAGCCGACACAAGCCCACTTGGGCTATGTGCTGGCTCACTTGAGTGTTGTCTGTCAGGTGATCTTATCATGACTGCACAAGTCATAATGACTCAAAATGCCTGTAAATAAGCGAGAATCACCAGAGAGAAAGGGATGATGGTGCGAAAGGCAAGAGATGAGAGAAAGGGCAGAAGAAGAAGAAAGATGGATGGTGCGAAAGGCAAAGAGGATGGTGCGAAAGGGAAGGAGGATGGTGCGAAAGGCAAGAGAGGAGATCAAGAGAAGAAGAGGATGGTGCGAAAGGCAAGAGAGGAGATCAAGAGAAGGCAAAGAGGATGGTGCGAAAGGCAAAGAGGATGGTGCGACAGGCAAGAGAGGAGATCAAGAGAAGAAGAAGAAGAAGAAGAGGAAGAGAAAGAGGAAGAGGAAGAGGAAGAGGAAGAGGGAGATCTGAGAAGCTTGAGTCATTCACACTCCTTCCCCGAAGGGCTGTGCAGGCCATGTCCGCCTGATGCTCTCCCTGAATGGTCACACTGCCACTTGCACGGTCTTGCAGTTGATCATCTGATGAGTGCAATCACACGTGAACTTGTGTCTGACGCTGTGAATGGTGCCGAACCCGTTGTAGCGTCATCTGAGCTGTGAATGGTGCTGAACCCGTTGTCGCGTTGCCTGCTGTGAATGGTGCCGAATACGTTGCGCTGAGAATAGTGCCGAATACGTTGTGCTGTGAATGGTGTCGAACCCGTTGTCACGTTGTGCTGTGAATGGTGCCGAATCCATTGTCACGTCGTGTTGTGCATAGTGCTGAGCTCGTTGTCCGTTGTCTGATGTACAACGTACCCGTCGTGAGCTGTACAACATACCCGTCGTGAGCTGTACAACGTACACGTTGTCTGCTGCACAACGTACCCGTTGTTTGATGCACAACGGATGCACAACGTATACGTTATCAGAGCTACGTTGCAAGTGTCTTATCCGAGCTACGTTGCCGGTGTCTTATCCGAGTTACGTTGTCCGAGCTATCTTATCCGGGCTACGTTGTCAGTGCCTTATCTGAGCTACGGTGTCAGAGCTACGTTGTTTGTGCCTTCTACGAGCCACGTTATCAGAGCACGTTGCCAGTGCCTTGTCCGAGCTGCGTTATCTGAGCACGTTATCAGAGCTACGTTATCCGAGCTAGAGCTACGTTATCAGAGCTACGTTGTCAGTGCCTTCTGAGCTACGTTGTTAGTGCCTTCTGAGCTACGTTGTCTATGCCTTGTCTAAAGCTGCATTGTCTGTGCCTTGTCCGAGCTACGTTGTCTGAGCCATATTCTTTGTGCCTCCTGAGCTACAATCTCTAGAGCATAATACCAGAGCTCGTCCTCAAGTGCATATACCCAGTGCCTCACCAGAGCTCGTCCTCAAGTGCCTATGCCCAGTGCCCTCACGATAAGTATCTTTATACTGATGTGTTTGTGCCTTATCATGTGCTTGTGCCATATACTGTGCTTGTGCCTTATCATGTGTTTGGTGCCTTATACTGACTTTATCATCGGAGCTTATTTCAGAGTGCACACCCGCCCCCTCAGACTCATTCACAGGTGGAGTTGTACTATCATTCCTCTACCAGCTAAGCAGCTACAGACGCGTGGCATGTACGGGAGCATCTCCCTTTCAGGGAGATGTCATACACCCAAATCAGGGTTAGGCCATGAGTTAAGATGTCTACCTTAGTTAAAAGAATGCTGGAAATAAATTAGCATGTGAGAAATACATGTATTAAACTAGTTAATCATAATTAAAAGAGAACTATGGTTAAGTCAATGCATGTGTTTGAGAGATTCATGCATTATGGATTAAAGGAGCCTAAACACGAGTTATGAACTTAATTAAAGTGATTAATGAATCATGAAATTCATGAATAAGAATTAATAAGTGAGTGAATCTAGAGTTAACAGAGGTCAAGCCCGTTGGTCCATATAAAGGACCACATGGCCATACTTGGTGCTCACTCAATTTGTGTCAACCTCTGGAAAGACTAAAGACCCCACACTCACTATTGTGCTCACTTCACTTGGAGCAAGCCAAGAGAGAGAATAGTGCAAGAGAAGGAAGAAAGAAAGAAAGGAGAAAGAAAAAAAGAAAAAGAAGGGAGAAAGAAAGAAAGAAAGAAGAAAAAGTGTCGGTCAACCCTACATCAAATTCAAAGAAAGATTAAGTAATATTCGGCGATATTATTCTAAACGGAAAATTAGAATGAAAGTTATGAGTAAGTACGGTAATGTAAATTCTACTCAATTCTGAAAAATAGTATGATATTACTATGTTAAAATCCTAGAAAATAGTATAATAATACTATGTTAATGTGTTGAAAAATATAGTAAGATGATACTATTTTAATGTGCTAAAAAATAGTATGATGATACTATGATAATGTGCTATATTTCATAGGTATATTCCATTCTAAATTTATGATTAGGAAATGGATGAAATTAAAGTAAGGAAACTGTTATTCTAAATTATAGTTATGAGATAGTTATAATAAAGATAATTGGAATATAAATTATATAATCATAATGATATGATTTGTATACTAGAGAAAAGATAAAAAGAAATTATCTTATAATGTCTTAATGAGAAGACAAGGAAAAGATAAATACACTTATCTTAAAAAGGTCTCAAGATAATAGTATGGAATAAAAAGGTCGTTTGACAAACAAAAACTCAAGATGAGTCAATGAAAACTCATTGAGGGATTGAGCCTAAAGAGGTGTACTTATCAGTGATTATCTAGAGAGGTAGGAATAAGATAAGAATAAAAAGATACAAGAGAGATAAAACAATACACTTATCTTAAAAAGACTTCATGATAATAGTGTGGAATAGGAAGACTATTCGGCAAACAAAAACTCAAGATGAGTCAATAAAAACTCAATGAGAGATTGAGCCAAAAGAAGTGTACTTATTGGCGATCATCTAGAGAGTTAGAAATAAGATAAGAATGAAATGATACATGAAAGATAAAAGAATGTTTATCTTAAAAGGTCTCAAGATAGTGTTGTGGAATAGGAAGACCATTCAACATAAACTCAAGAGGAGTCAATGAAAACTCCATGAGGGAATTGGTCTAAAGGGGTGTACCTATCAACAATTATCTTAGAAAACAAGATTAAGATAAACTGAATCCAAGTAAAAGATGTTTAAAAGAAATGTCGAAAGAAATATTTAATAAGTTTTAATAATATATTCTAATGAAAATTTATTATTAAATGTTATATTATGCTTATTCTAATTTATTGTCTAGCATAATGTTGTTGGATATTCTTATTGAGCTTCATAGCTCACTGACATCTTATGTCACCACATGAACAGTGAAGGAACGATGAGAAGTGATGTTCGAAGAAGGACGAAGTCGCTTTATTTATGTTTTATGTTTTGTTATGTCATTTCCGTTTATGTAATTGAATTTGGAAATGTAAACCTTAAGTTTATTATGGACATGACATGATGGTTATTGCGAATAGAAAGAAAGTAAGGATTTAAAAAGTTGAAATTCTCTTGATATTTTATGTTTCCGCACTATATGAGAAAAGAGGATCTCCGATCAGATTTACACTTAAATTTCATTAATAAAATATTAAGCTTCATTTTGGCATCAACCACCAAACTCCTAGCTGTGTTTGGGAAGAATGATTAAAAAAGTATCAGGCCAAGCTAGTAGATATAGCATCTCATATGTTTGTGTTCCTTTGTAAACAATTTTTTTTTTTAAAGTTGGGGAGCAACTGCTCCCTTGCCCATGACTATGCCCTCTTAAATTAAAGGAGAATGATACTTTCCGCTTGGCCACGGGATGCCACATGTCCTTTTTTGAACCTATAAACTGTGATTAAGATTCACTCAACCCTATGATTCATTCATCTAACCTTAGTTTTTAGAAGAAAAAAAAAGGTTAGCCACAACTTAGTTAATATTCATTAACTGTGGTTAAGATTCACTCACCCTAGGGTTCATCAATCTAACCGTGGTTTTTAGAAAAAAATATTAACCTCAAGTTAGTTAACACTCATTAACTATGGTAAGATTCACTCACCCCTAGATTTCATCCATCTAACCTTGGTTTTTAGAGAAAAAAAATATTAATCTCATGTTAGTTAACACTCATTAACTGTGGTTAAGTTTCACCCACCCCTAGGGTTCATCCATCTAATCTTGGTTTTTTTTTTTTTGTGTTAATATTAACCTCAAGTTAGCTAATACTTATTAACCATGGTTAAGATTCACTCACCCTTGGGTTCATCCATCTAACTTTGATTTTTAGGAAAAAAATATATTAACGAATTAAGTTTTTAACCATGATTAAAAGAGGGGAAAAGAGACGTGTTCCACTGTAGGTACACACGCGTTCCACTGGGTGGAACATGGGCTTGCAAAGTACCACGTCCCTAAATTAAATAATATAATATACATAGCTTATTTTTTCCCCAAAAGTTCAGGGCAACGGGCACCCTATGCCCTCTTAAAATAATTTATATACTATAAATTAGTTTTTTTTTTTTCTCTCAAAAGTTCAGGGAGAACTACATCCCATGTGGCTCCGCCCCTGGATGCAGCTTGGAATCAAAATGTAGCGCTCTTGTGATTAATGCCAAAATGTAGCTACAACTAGAGAGAGAACCATGCTTCCAGGAACCCAACAGAGAAGCAAGATCTATAGAGGCTCTAAGCTCATCTAATCAAGAAAAGAACTTAAAACTTTCAACATCAAATCAAATTACAAAACTCAATCCACACACCTGCAGAAGAAGAAATGAAATGATGAACAGTGGTTAAAACCTGTGGTTTTCCTTTTAGCTAGGAGTTTGTTCCTTTTATTTATACTTTCTACTATTATTTTTATCTTCCTAAGATGGATTTGAACCACCAAATGCCTTTGGTGTCCTCGGGGCCTTCCTCTCCCTCTGGTGGAGTATCAGTATGTGGTGTTCTGTGGAGTTTGTTTATATCGTAGCCTTCTTCTTTGGCCTTCTCAATGAGCTGATTATAGATCTCTTCATCTAGATGGGTCTGCCTGCACAAGATCTGCGAAAAAACCCATAAAAATCAAATTATGCTAAGAAGTCATGAGAAAACAAGAGCAATAATCAGCAGCTACTAGAGGATAAAGGAATAACAACCCCAAAAGCTTCAAAATAATTTTGAGTAAAAGAAACAAACAAAATAATCATAGCAATGAAGGGAAGCTCAAAAGATATGTCAAGGAAGATTTCAAACCAATATATTGAAGTCTAGAACACTTACTGGAATACTTTGGCGAGTAGAGCCAGGAGCAGTCCTCCTGAACTTTTGGGGGAAAAAATATTTTATTATTTAATAGGCATAGACATGGGACAAGGGTGGGAACTGCCCCTGAACTTTTGAATTTTTAAAACAAAATCTATCTTCTATACAATGTTATTTAACAGCTGCTCCCATAAACAAGGAAATCCAATACCTGTAAGATGTATGAAACAAACAATGAGATGGTGCCCGCTAAAACTTGGTCGTCCTAAAAAATTTTGGAGGTTGCACCCCCATCCCCATAATATTCCATACCCACCTTCTCTATAAATCTGAGTAATTACTAACCCCCCCCTCACATAAAATCCTGGCTCTGTCCTGTGTAGAAGATCTTTCTTGAGAAATGTCGACATGGCACCAAACTAAACCCATTTTCATGTTTTGATTCCAAGGGTTTATGGACCAATATTTTTGCTCCTTAATCACCCTGCCTTTCAGAATATTGATTAGGTTCCTAACACATGTTTTGAGTTCAGGTCTCGAAGGGGCAACGAAGAAAGACTATCTAGACGCCATGGACAGAGTGAGAGCAAGGAAAGAGTTAATGCCACAGGTTATATCCCAAAGTGAAAGCCACCACAGGATGGGCTGCCATGGACGTCGGAGCACAGTGTTTGTCACTATTAATCACCCTGAAGCCTTTTGGAGCACTGCTTAGGTTCCTAACATTTCTCAACCCTCACATACTTGATACTACACAACCAAAATAAAAGCACCATAATCAAACAAAACAACAAGAACCCATCTCTAGATAATAACAAAGGGTTAACACCCCTCTCCCCACCCTAGCAGTTACCTTAGGTATGAATGCAGGATGTGTAATAAGTTTCATAGAACTACCAAGGAATAACCCACAGGTCCCAGGATCGAAACCTGACTCTGATACCATAATAAGTTTCATAGAATTACAAGGAATTGAAGAATACTACAGAATATCTCACTTTCCTAATATACAAAGATATGATGTAGAATATCTCACTTTCCTAATATACCAAGATTTACTGTCAAGTCGGCTTATAAGCTTCTTTGTGTAGTTTCTCCTCTCCCTCATACCTTGAAACCATCGACATCTTTCAGGATCCCGGACAAGGTTTGGGATGAATTATGGGCTCTCAAAATTCCTCCTAAATTACAAGTGCTCATATGGAGGGGGCTTACTAATTCCCTTGCGATCCAGGCTAATCTCTTGAAGCGGAAGATCTCAAACTCAAAAATTTGTCAGCTGTGTGGAGCTACGGAGGAGTCAATAGCTCATGCCTTGTATCTCTGTCCTCATGCAAAGTGCGCCTGGTTTGGATCTGCGATCCCAAGTTGGGACATAATCGATTACCATCGTCCATTTGTTGAATGGTGGATCAATTTTCATGATATGTGTAGCAGAAAGGGTGGCAAGATTGAGTTTTTGGTTCAAGTTATCTCTCTGCTATGGTCCATTTGGAATGCTCGGAACGGGAAGCTTTTTGAGGGTAGGGAGATCGACCCTTGTTCAACTAGATTTTGCTGCAGAGATTCAGAGTGTTGGTGTTCCTTGTAGTGGAGTTTCTTTGGTTGGGAGTAGCGTTCACACTCTGGTTTGACCATGTTTGATTCTTGGTCTCCCCCTCCTCGAGGGTGGACTAAGTTAAATTGCAATGGGGTGGTGTCCTCCAATGGAGGTCATATAGCCACCGGATTGTGTCTGGGACCATTCTGGTCGTATCATTGCTCGTCGTGCTTCTATTCGTCTAGGTAGTCTTGCCATTGTGGCGGAGACGTATGCAATTCTCCAAGCGGTTATTTTGGCAGTAGAGAAGGGTTGGAGTGCTGTTGTTGTTGAGTCAGATTGTCTGGTGCTGTTACAATCACTTGTTTCATCTTCTCACCTTGCAGTGGTTCCATCTAGGCTATCACTCATGATATTCAAGTAGTGTGCAGCTCGATAAGCTCTGTAGTTTTCACCTTTGTTCGTCGAGCTGGAAATGGTGAAGCTCATGAGATTGCAGCAAAAGCTTTGAAGATTTTTTCTGTTTTTGGTTCTAGATGTCCTCGTTTTAAGTTTGTCTGGGACCTGGTGATCCTAACATAGAATATCTCACTTCCCTAATATACAGAATGGGGAATATCTCACTTTCCTAATAATTTGTGTGTTTTTAGATTACCTCTTTAACCAAACCAACCAAAAAACAAAAACCACCCCATATAAAAAATAATAATAATAATTAATAAGTGGTATTGTAGATATTTCAGGATGAAAAACCAACAAATTATTAACAAAATGGCAATCAAAGCTTTTTTTTGAGTAAAAATCTCTCCTCCCGTAGGAGTTCTCTCTAGTTTTGCGAGTCTCTCTATGGTGGGCTGCCATTGGAGTATCTTTCCTCTTTATTGAATAGCAGTTGCCATTGAAGCATGGAAGACGAAAGACTAGTTGATGAAATGTTGAATATGCGCCTCACCAATGAGGAAGAAGAGGATATAGTGGTAACAAAGGTGGATCGAGCAGAAGTATTGGAGGCTTGCTCTCTCAGCCTCTTGGGTCGTTTTTTGACAATGAAAACGATAAAATTTAAAGCAGCTAAGAACACCATGAGGATGGCGTGGCATATGGGCGAGGATTTGACGATCAAGGAGGTGGGATATGGAATCTAACAGTTCAAGTTCTCTACAGAGTTTCAGATGCGCTGGGTCAAGGACCATGGCCCATGGAACTTTGATAATCACTTGCTCATATTGAGACGTTGGGAACCAGGACTAATTGCTAGCACGACAATGTTTAAGACAGCTTCATTTTGGGTTCAGATATGGGGGGTACCATTCGAACTATTGACGGAGGATGTGGGAGAAGATGTGGGGAAGAAGGTGGGCCAATTTATCAAGGCAGATGACAGCGATCAAGCAATGGAAAATGCAAGTTTCTTTCGCATCAGGGTGGAGATACCGATTGACAGGCCTATTCGTCGAGGGGGTTTCCTAAGAAATTCAGATGGATCTAGAGAATGGGTTGATTATCGATATGAGCGGCTGCCTATCATATGTCATAGATGTGGGCATCTTGGACACCAAGTGCTCCAATGTTCAATCAGGCCACTGGATAATGGAGATACTGAAGAGTTACAATATGGAGATTGGTTAGGCAATAAAGTAAACAGTAGAGTAGAGATATGCCTCGACGTCCTAGTAATGGCCAGACCAGATCGGAACGAACAACAATTGAAAACGAAGAGAAGTCATCCATGTACGATCGGGAATCGCTTATACAGTCACCGGAGATGAATACGGTGAATTCCATGAGCCCCAAGCATGCCGTAAATGCTCCTCTCTGGTCACCGGCAGTTGCCTTTTCAGTTACAGAAATACTAGTAGAGAATCTCGGTAGCCATCACTTGCCAGCTCACCAAGCGGTTACAAGGGATCAAGGCGCAAAGGGAGGGGATTCTGTTGATTTTTCCAAATTAGTTTCATCCGAAGATACGTAGACGACGCTGGATAAGGTAATATTACCTAAAGAAACGCTATTGCCTATTGTGGATAGAAGTGATGTTATCTTAGGGAAAAAAGAAATTCCAGCTAAGGTAACTATGCATACATGTCCAGAGGGGTATTTGGGTAAAAATGGCTATGGTGACTCAAGAATGAAGATAGGTGGTGGATCATCCAATAACCATAGTGTACCATTTGAAAAATATCCACAGTTCAATACACAGTACGTTCACCAACTAGCGAATATAAAGGCTAAAACCTCTGAAGTGGTCACGTGGAAGAAGTTATTCAGACCGGAGTCTATGCATTGGGAGAGAGGAAAGGAAGATATAACACAAGTTGGTGTTAAAAGGGGTTTACAACTGGGACTAAATGCTAATGAAGAAGAAGGACCGAAACAGAAAAAGGAGAAAAATAATGGAGTTGAGGCGGGTGTTGCTCAGCCAATCCAATGAGGCTCGTAAGCTGGAATTGTCGGGGGCTTGGGAACCCCTGGGAACTCGAGATCTTCATCAAGTGGTGAAGGAAAAAGATCCCTCTATTATGTTTCCTCAAAAATGGATTCAAAAAGAACGTTAGAAATAAAGTGTAGATTGGGCTTTCATCATGCTCTGGTGATTCCTAGTGTTAGGAGGAGTGGTGGGCTTGCTCTTATGTGGAAGGATACAATGGAATTGATAATACAAAATTATTCTCAAACTCATATTGATGCTCTCATCACTTTAGGACACGATAGAGAATAGCGACTCACGGGTTTCTATGGAAATCCGGATCTGAGTAAAAGGAAGGAGTCTTGGGCTTTATTGAAGATGTTGAGTCGCATGTGCAGGAAGCCGTGGATCTGCATGAGTGATTTTAATGAAATTATATCCAGTAATGAAAAGCAAGGGGGCCAGTGCAAAAATCAACAGAAAATACTTGAGTTTCGGGAGGCTATCGCTGAATGCCAACTAGTTGATATTGGATATAAGGGGGCTGATTTTATGTGGAACAATAAGAGAAAGGGTGAAGCAAATATCCAAGAGAGGTTAGATAGAGCTATGGTCTCAACAAGTTGGCTAGACTGGTTTAAGGGCTCATGTGTCCATCATATCCCTTCTACTACCTCATATCATGTTTTTCTTCTCATTGAGGTGGTAGATCAATTAAATCCAAAAAATACAAAAAAAGGGATCCACCGGTTTGAGGAGATTTGGGCTTCTAAACCAGAATGTGAAAATATTATCTGAAGGGTATGGGAGAATGTAGTTACAGCTGGAAGCCCTTTTGTACCAGGTAACATGGAAAATTAAGGAGTGCCGAAATCAGCTTGTCGCATGGAGCCGGAGTGCATTTGGGAATGATAGGGAGGTTCTCGGACATCAAAGAAAAATGCTGGAAAAGTTAATGAAGGATAATAAGGAGGGCAGACATCAAGAAGTGATTCATCGGATTAATGGTGAAATTAATGGCCTTCTTCTTCAAGAGGAAGTTTACTGGAGGCAAAGGTCAAGAGCTATTTGGCTACCATTGGGAGATAAAAATATAAAATTCTTTCATCAAAGGGCTTCTTAGTGGAAAAGAAAAAATACAATTATGAGGTTAATGGATGAGAATGGTAGTTGGAGGGAGGATGAAGATGGGATAAAGAATATTGCTACTAGTTATTTTCAAAATATTTTCAAGTCGAGTAATCCTCCTCTCATTGACAGAACAACCAGAGTCATGGAAAAGGTTGTAGATCCTGATCAAAATAGAAAGATCCTGAGCCCATTCACACCTAACGAGGTCAAGAGGGCAGTTTTTCAAATGCATCCTTCTAAGGCTCCTGGACCGGATGCTATGTCTTTCTTTTTCTACCAACATTATTGGGATATAGTGGGTAGTCAAGTTATTTCGGTTATTCTTTCATTCCTAAATTCTGGTTATATACTTGAAAAAATAAATTTCACCCACATTGCATTGATTCCTAAGAATAACCCACTCTCGTATGTCAGATTATAGACCCATCAGTCTTTGTAATGTTCTTTACAAAATAGTATCAAAGGTTTTAGCAAATCGTATGCAAGGAGTGTTATCCAAAATCATCTCCAATTCCTAGAGTGCTTTCCTTCCTGGGAGGCTTATATCTGACAATGTGGCTATTGCTTATGAGCTAATGCATTCTATGAAACAAAAGAGGAGGGGAAATGTGGGGTGGATGGCTATGAAGCTGGATATGAGCAAGGCTTATGACAGAGTGGAATGGAGTTTTTTAAAAACGACTATGAGCAAGTTAGGCTTTGAAGATAGATGGGTTGATCTTATTATGAGCTACATGATTACAACAACATACTCAGTTCTTTAAAAGGGGTCTCCCCAGGGATACATAAAACCTACCCGAGGTCTGTGGCAAGGAGACCCTCTCTCTCTCCATATCTATTCTTAATCTGTGCTGAGGGGCTTATGGCTTTATTGAGGGAGGTGGAAAATAAAGGATTAATTCATGGATATGCGACAAGCAGGTATGGTCCAAAGATATCTCATCTTTTATTTGTTAATGACAATTTACTTATGTCACAGGCCAGTGCAAGTGAATGCAGTAATATTCTTGAAGTTCTCGAGATTTATGAACAAGATTCGGTCAAAAAATAAATCGCGAGAAGACATCAATTTTCTTTAGCCAAAGCACGCCCATGGTGACTCAACAGGAGATCTGAAATATAATAGGGGTTCAACCCTTAGTGATCAATACTTGGGGCTTCCGGTTATGGTTGGAAAATCAAAAACTCATACTTTGAGAAGTTGAAGGAGAGAATTTTGAAGAAGATCGGTGGATGGAAGAAAAAAACGTTGTCAAAAGAAGGACGAGAAATATTAATTAAGGCGGTGGCTCAAGCCATACCTGCATATGCAATGTCTTGTTTCAATTTACCTAAAACCTAGTGCACAGATCTTCAATTGGCCTTCTCGAAATTCTGGTGGGGACAAAAAAGGGTGGAGCATAAAATCCATTGAGTTCGCTGGTCCAAGATGTGTAAGAAGAAGATTGATGGAGGCATAGGGTTTCAAGATCTTAAAGCTTTCAATCTAGCTCTGTTAAGCTGTTAGCCAAGCAAGGGCGGAGACTTCTTCAGAACTCGCAATCTATATTTTATCGAGTCTTCAAAGCTAAATATTTCCCTCATGGATCGTTTCTCGATGCTACCATGGGATCAAATCTGAGCTACATCTGGAGGAGTTTTATGGCAACTCAAAGTATTCTTAAAAAAGGAACGATATGGAAGGTGGGCAATGGAAATGGAATAAATATATGGCGAGATAAATGGACACCACATCAGCCTTCTAGCAATCTTGAAGCCAAATATCTAATTAAAGTGGGGGATATGATTGATCCGGTGAGTAGACGATGGGATGCACCTCTTATAGATAGAGTGTTTAGTAATCATGATGCAGAGATGATCAAGGCAATACCGTTGAGCGACCTTGATTCTCCAGATAAACTTATATGGTCTCCCGGTAAATCAAGAGGTTTCTCAGTTCGGTCGGCATATTACTTTACTAGTCAAGGAGGAGATGGATCGACTAATGTAAATGAAGCGGAGGGATCTAATGTGGAGGAAACTAGAAGATTGTGGAAGCGGATATGGGGTCTTGCTATCCCAAACAAGTGCAAACATTTCATGTAGAGAGCATGTACAAATTTGTTACCTACAATGTCAATCTTGAACAACTGAACAAGAGAGGAGTTCCTACAAATTTTTTTTGCCGCGTTTGCTCCTTTTACTCGGAATCGGTGACACATGCTCTATGGGCTTGCCCTTTGGCTAGAAATGTTTGGGCACTTATGAAAGGTGTTAAACAATCCAATGAAATAAAGAGAAACACAAAAAATAAGAAAAGAGGAGGCTAGGGTTTCATTGATGCTGTCTAATACAATCAAATACTAAAAGAGTATTTAACCTAAATACAAAGAGACTATATATAGGCTAAAGAAAGGAAGCTGAAAAGGTAGGTAAATAAAAGGACTATTCTACCCTTAATAAACCCTTAATAAACAACCTTATATTTCTTAACATCCCCCCTCAAACTCACGATGCGGCAGCTACAAGCATCGAGAGTTTGCCAACTAGAAAACGAAAACGGGAAATAGAATGCGACTTGGTAAAGAAATCTGTAATCTGCAAAGAAGAAGGAACAAAAGGCAAAGTAATGGTGCCATGCTTGAGATGATGACGAGTAAGGTGACAATCGATCTCAATGTGCTTGGTTCGTTCATGAAAAACCGAGTTGTGAGCAATCTGAATAGAACTCTGGTTGTCACAATACATAGGAGTGGGATGAGAAAGAGAAACCCCCATATCTGCAAGTAACCAACATAACCAAACAATCTCGTTGGTAGTAGATGCCATAGCACGATATTCTGCTTCGGTTGAAGATTGAGAAACAATAGATTGTTTCTTGCTCTTCCAAGAAATAAGAGAATCACCCAAAAAGATACAGAAACCAGTAACAGACTTGCGATCTGTAGGATCACTGCCATGATCAGCATCAGAGTATGCACGCAGCTCCAAGGAAGAGGTGGATGGAAGTAAGAGACTCTGAAAGACTGTACCCCGAAGATATCGCAAAATACGAAGAACAGCTGCCCAATGAACTGTAGTAGGAGAAGCAACAAACTGACTAACAACATGAACAACATATGCAATATCTGGACGAGTTATAGTGAGATATACCAAGCTCCCAACAATAGTACGGTATAAAGTAGGATCTGACAAAGATATACCATCAGACGAAGAATACTTTGCGTTAACCTCAATGAGAGTATCAACAGTCTTATTATCAGTAAGTCTAGCCCGCTCAAGAATATCTGCAACATATTTCGACTGAGAAAGAAGATAACCTCTGGGTGAGTATGCTACCTCAATACCCAAGAAATATCGTAGGGAACCCAAATCCTTCATTTCAAACTGTCTAGCTAACTCTGTCTTCAAAACTGAAATGCCATCAATATCATCACCAGTAATAATCATGTCATCAACATATAAAGAAAGAATGATACGACCTGCATTAGTACACTTAACAAAGAGAGCGGAATCATGACTACTAGGAGCAAATCCAAGGGAAGAGATCACAACAGAAAATTTCTCAAACCAAGCACGAGGTGCTTGTTTAAGACCATATAACGCTTTCTTGAGCTTGCAAACATACCCAGAATCATGAGAAACACCAGCAGGGGGCACCATATAAACTTCTTCTTGAAGATCTCCATTCAAGAAAGCATTTTTAACATCAAGTTGAGAGATATGCCACTGACGAACCGAAGCTACTGCAATAAGAGTACGAATAGTAGTCATTTTCGCAACAGGAGCAAATGTCTCCTCATAATCCATACCATACTGTTGAGAGTACCCTTTTGCAACTAATCTAGCTTTGTATCGCTCAATAGATCCATCAGAATTAGTCTTGATCTTATACACCCAACGACAACCAACAACACTCTTACCAGGAGGTAGAGGAACCAAATCCCAAGTACCTGTCTTATGCAAAGCAGAAAGTTCCTCATCCATAGCTTGCTGCCAAAGAGGATCAAGAATTGCCTCTTTATAGGAAGAGGGCTCAGAGAGACAATGAATAGAAGCTAAAAAGGAAGTAAAAGATGAAGAATAACAAGAATAGGCAAAATCTGGTAACTTTGTGGGCTTACGAATGCGTATGGATTGACGTAGAGGTGGATCCACAATCTCAGACGGAGCTTGATGGACCATAGGAGAAGAGGGAGCTTCAGGTGTGCCGGAGAGCAAAGTGTCAGTACCTGCAGAATGATCAGTACGAATCCGTCGAGTATAATGTAAAGGTAATGGGGGAAGAACATGAGAAGGGGAATTTGAAGTACTAGGAACCTGAGATGACAAACTATCAGAATCCTCAGAAAAAGGATCTATACGAATAAGATCAGATCTAGTCAAAGCATGAGTGGTGGATGGAATAGAAAAGAAAGGTATATGTTCGAGAAAAACAACATGACGAGACACAAAGTTTCTGAGTAATTGGATCAAAACAACGATACCCCTTTTTACCTTCACCATAACCAAGAAAGACACAAATAACAGATCGAGAGGACAACTTGCTGCGTTCTACATAAGGACGAAGAACGAAACAAGTACAACCAAAAACTCTAAAGAAAGAATAATCAGGAGCATACCCATACAACTTTTCGAAAGGAGACAGACCTGAAATATGAGAAGATGAAATTGTATTAATCAAACTTACAACAGTAAGAACAGCTTCACCCCAAAACACACTAGGAACTGAGGCAGATAACAAGAGAGAACGAGCTGTTTCAACAATATGCCTATGTTTTCTTTCAGCAACACTATTTTGTTCAGGAGTATCTGTACACGAAGTTTGGTGAATAGTTCCATCTAAGGCAAGCAGCTCACAAAATTTATGAGAAGTGTATTCCCCACCCAAATCACACCTAAAACATTTTAGAACAGCAGAATGTTGAGTTTTGACAAGAGCTCGAAAGGCTGTATATATCTCAAAGAATTCAGAACGATGTTTCATTAAATAAACCTAACAATAACGAGTATGATCATCAATAAAAGAAACATAATATCGAGACCCTCCTTTTGTGGCAACAGGAGAAGGTCCCCATACATCAGAATGAATCAAATCAAATAGAGAAGAAGAAACAGAAATACTTCGATTAAAAGGTAAAGCTGAAAATTTTGCCAGTTTACATCCACTACAATCAGAAATATCATGAGTTTGCAAATTTCCTAAAACCCCTGTAGATGCCAAAAATCTCAAATGAGAAGACGAAACATGACCTAGACGAGAATGCCATAAATAAAAACTAGAAGAAGAAGAACTCAAGTGAAAAGAAGACAAATCAACACTAGTAGCAGCAGCAGCAACTGGCACTTTTAACTCATCCAAAATATATAGTCCCCCCTTCCTACGGCCTGTCCCAATCAGCTTCTGAGACTGCAGATCCTGCACATAACAAGAAGAAGATGAAAAGGTGACTAAATTACCAGAATCACATAATTGACCAACAGAAGCAAGATTTAATGTGAGTTTCGGAATATGATAAACATTAGGGAGAGACAAGTGAGGCGTGACAACAGAGCCAACACCTGCTAAAGGCATAGGAGTACCATCAGCAGTCATGACAGGAATAGAAGACGAAGGAGATACAGAAGCAAAAGACGAAGAATCTGAAGACATATGATGTGAAGCTCCAGAATCCAAGACCCATATAGAAGATGACATACCTGAAGAACTGTGAGGCAACTGACCTACGTAAGAAGAAGCAGACATAGCTTGTGGCTGTGAGGAGAGAAACTTCTGAAATTGCTCAGCCAGAGTACTAGGATCGGTGAAAGGACCTGATGAAACTACTGCTGCAGTATTAGACTGTGGTGGTTTGTAACCCTGAAGTGGTCTATAAGCATTAGATTGTGACTGGTTGCCAGGCTTCCAAGCTTGAGATTGCTGCTGTGATTGATTCTGTTGTCTCAACTTAGGACATTGAGCCTTCCAATGGCCTTTCTGCTTACAAAAACTGCACTCGTCAAAGGCAACTCTTGTATAAGGCTTATTCTGATTATTAGAGGGTGGCTTAGAAGGTACTACTAACACAGAAGGATTAGAAGTAGAAAGAATTCCCTTTTCAGAATGAGACTTAAGACGTATTTCTTCAGCCAATAACTCACTGACAACTGAGTCAACAGAATGAAGTGGAGAACGATGCAAAATTGAACCTCTAAGTCCTTCAAAATCACTGCGAAGTGCCGTTAAAAACTGTACCAACCGTTGCTGCTCTCTACGATCAACATAGGCACAACATGCCTTTAATTATGTCGATTCTGTAAGAGCCAATTGATCCCAAAGATCTGTCATAGCAGAATAAAACTCCTGAATACTCATATTCTTCTGCTGAAGAGCTCGTATGTCATTCTCTAATTGATATTGCTTTGCAAAATTTGATTGAGTGAATAACCTCTGTAGATGATCCCAAACCTCCTTTGCTGTCTCATACTTCGCCAACTGTGTACCTATGGAATGTTCAACAGAATTGTTAATCCAAGTGATAATTTTCGCATTGTTTGCTTCCCAGGCATCTATCAAAGTTTCATAACCCTCATCAGTATTCTTGGGTTTCACAGAAGTTCCACTAACATATCCCCACATCTTTTTACCCTTAAGAAAATTTTTCATCACATAACTCCAATACGAATAATTCTTTCCATCCAATCTCACACTCACAGACTGAAGCGAATCGTCTCTTTCACCCGCCATAATAAAGAAACAAAGAAAACCAGAACGCAAAAGAAAGAAAAACGAAATACCAAATTGCGATGCGAGATACCAGATTGCAGAAACTGTACGAACACCCTCTCGAAATTGTACTGTCACCCCCAAAAAAAATTCTCAGGGCTCCGCCCCGAACCCCGGCAAGGGCGCGCTGCCCCCTGCAAACCCCCAGCCAACTCACCGCAGAGTTGGATCTGCGAAAGCTGTGTTTGAGATTAAACTTCCTCCCATGAAATTTAGCTCTGATACCATGTTAAACAATCCAATGAAATAAAGAGAAACACAAAAAATAAGAAAAAAGGAGGCTAGGGTTTCATTGATGCTGTCTAATACAATCAAATACTAAAAGAGTATTTAACCTAAATACAAAGAGACTATATATAGGCTAAAGAAAGGAAGCTGAAAAGGCAGGTAAATAAAAGGACTATTCTACCCTTAATAAACAACCCTATATTTCTTAACATCCCCGGAAGAGTTCAAAAGATGATTACAATAGAGGACCTAGACTTTCGACATATTGTTTTTGAATTGGAGTCTCGAGCTACAAAAGAAGAGCTGGAAATGGGAACTATGATAGCATGGGCTATAAGGGATGCGCGCAACAAAATTATTTTTGAAAATTTTCAACTCCATCCGAATCAGATCTTTCAAAGAGCGAAGGTTTTGATCGAAGATTTCCAAAGGTTTACATTGTTTCGGCACTATCAACCAAGTATTTTTCGCTCAGCCCCATTGGAATCAGAGGCTGCAGTTAGATGAGCCCTATTTACTTCAAAGCTCATTGTTTAGCTACTCATTTTGTTCGTAGCAGGCTTTGCTGCCTTCTGATATTTAATTTGTGTAAACCTATGTTTTACTCCTCAATCAATAAAAATTTCTATCTTTTATCCAAAAAAAAAAAAATGGCAATCAAAGCCCAAAACACAAAAAAAAAACAAAACAAAACAAAAACAAAAAATTATGATACCCACAGCATAAAACAAGATTAAAAGGTCAGAGAAACCCAATAAAAGTATCCACTACCCATTAAAAGTTAGGTATAAAGAACTACATCAAAAACCACAATGATCTACCACAACAATAAGAGAGAATAAAGAAAGAGAAACCATGAACATACCCAAAGATACTTCCTGCTAGGCTGCCCAATCAAAGCATACTGATAATCATGATCAATAAACAAAACCCAATAATCCCCAACAACAGGAATTATAGGCAAGAAAGGAGGAACATAGAATTTCACTTTGAGCTTGGCTTCATCACTAGAAGGATCAGCCTTATTAGCAGCCCCTTCTATGAATCCTCTCTTCCCATCACTCCAAGTCTCATTGAGGACATTAATGGTACCATCATCTCTCAAAGTATAAGTAGCCCTTGTGTTTATTCCATTTTTGGGTTGGAATCTTGATGGGAATGAAGCAATCTCGTACCACCTGCCCATGTATTTCTGCAAGTCTAAACCCTTCACCACTTTCATTGCTTTCGCCACCATTGATTCACAGTAGAGAGAGAAAGTTGGAATTGTAAAAGAAGATGAGATTTGAGGTTGAAGAGTCTTTGGGTGTAATGGGATTCTGAGATGAGACGTGTAGGCTTCATAGGCATACGTGTATGGTGAATAGTAAAAGTGGCAGATAGATCTCGGAGAATAGGAAGCACGGATACTTCAAAAGCGTCTTCGTACCCGTATGATACGGATACACCTCCGATACGGTGGGATACAGCTGAGACGTATCATATTAATTAAAAACAAAAACATGTTCTTTAATTCGGATACGGCTCCGATATGGCATGGATACGTAGGGATACGGCTGAGATACAGTCATGAATAATTTTTTTATTTTTTTATTTTTGGAGACCCGAAGGTGTGACCCTGTCACTTTTGTTTAATGGATGATGGGATGACTTTCTTTTTTTCTTAGTCGATGATGAGATGACCCTATTTCTTTTCTTTTATTATTTTTTAAAAAAATTACAAACGCATCCTAATCGTACCCGTATCCTATTTTTTTAGGTTCTGTCATATCCATATCGTATCGTACCCATATCCCGTATCCGTGTTGATCCTAGCTGTTGTTAAATAACAGGAGGAGAATGCAAGCATAACGTGCAACACGTACGTGAAAGGCACTCCCTATCTTTACATGACACATTTTTTTTTTACACTAAACTTATCATTTATTACACACCCTGGGAATAGTCCAGTGGTAGGTGTATCCCTTCCTTAGGAAGAAGGTTCCGGTTCCATTCCTGAGAGGGTGAGAGTGTTGTACTCTCCACCCGTCATTAACTTAGAACATATATTAACTTGCAGCCTAACCGCATGTTTCAAGACCAAAAAAAAATTTTCACTTATTAAGTGCACACCATTCAAACATTGTATTAAATTCTTAGAGCAAAATTTTCAAAATATACACCACATTAAACTTAAACATGATAATACCTATAAATTCTAACTTAAACATGCTACTAAGGAAGGAAACGAGTGAAAGTTTCGTGTTGAATTCTCTCCCTATAAATGTGTACATTTACAGAAAACTTCTCCAAAAAAAAATCATTTATATAAAATGTGCTTGCAATTTTTAGAGGAAATTGTGCATCTCTATTTCTCACTGCATGTGTAGGTTTTTTTTCTTAGATCATACAGGAAATCGACATTCTTCGATCTGCATCAACGGTTGGCTAAGAAATACAATGAAGGTTGTTTTTAGATATTTTTTCACATTTAAAAAGTTGTCATACATTTAAATTAGGGCTGTACTCAAGCTAACTAGATGGCTCGACTCAGCTCGGCTGGTTTGAGCCAAGCTCAAGCTGGCATTTAAGGCTCGAACGAATCAAGCCAAGCTTTTATTTGAGCTCGAATGTTTAAACAAGCCAAGTTCATGCTAGCCCCTGTTTGATTCGCCTCAACTTGAAGTTCGGGTCATTTAGGGCTTGGTTCAGCTTGAGCTCGACTCGTAATATATATATATAATATTTTTTAGAATTTTATTACTTTTCAATTTGTAATAAATAAGTTTAAGAGATAATAATAATAACAAAAACACAGGGGTGTATTCGGGTCGGGCTTGGCCTTGCTTGGCTCGGCTAGAAGAGTTTATTTTAGGCTCGAACCTCGGCTCGGTCCGAAATCAAGCTTAAAAAGTCAGCCTGAAGCTCGGCCCGAATTCATAAAGTCTAGCTCGAAGCTCGGTTTGGCTCGGCTCAAATTGATTCAAGCTAAAGCCAGGCTTGGCTTGGCTCGAGCTCGGCTTGAATATATATATATATAATATTTCTATTTTTTAAAATAATATTCGAGCCGAGCTCTGGCCGAATTGAGCCTCAATCGAACTGGACCGAATCAAAAAGGGATTGGCCCGAGCTAAGCCCGAAGTAAATTTCAAGCTTGGTTGTTTGACCTGGCCCGACCGGATCGAGCCTAAAAATCAAGCTTTGCCCCAGCTTGATTGGGCCGGGCTGAGCCGAACAACCAAGTTGATCTGGCCTTGTACACCCCTACAAAAATGTATAAGAAGTTAAAGCAGAAACTCTAATCTAACGTTACTCTTTGGACCGAATGACTACTCTCAAATCTTATTTTCATGTAGGAATGTATTCATTTTTTTTGTAATTTTTTATATTATAATTTATTAATAAATATTTTTATTAAAATTATATGAAATTAAACAAAATAATTATATAGCTTGAGCCAACCCAAGCTCAACTTGAACAAAATTTGAGCTCGATCAAACTTGTTCTAGGCAAGCTCAAGCCTAGACATTTGAGCTCAAATCAAACTCAAGCTAAGCTCAAGTCGAGCTCTAGAATGTTCAAGCCAAGCTCAAACTTGGCCAAACTCAGCTCAAATACAGTACCCCTAGTTTAAATGCACCTTCATTTTTCTTTTTTCTTTTATAATGGGAGGCATAGGCAAATATGAATCCAAGGGACTTAAGCAATTTCTCCATTAAACTTTTCCAAGTTGCATTGAATCAATTTCTTTTGTCTATGCCTCCTACAGGCCAATCTTCCAAACATTAGTGACAACCAAGTTTACTTGCAAGGTAGTCTTTAATTCTTTATGCTCAGGAAAAGATGAAAGAACCCATTTTGGTGAGAAACTCTCCCAAAGTTGGAAGAGAAGAAGTCTGCAACATTGTGAATAGCGGTTTAAAAGCTTGGGTGAGTATAGAAAAAGAAATCTTAAAATAAAATTGAGACTTTTTAAAAAGGAAAGTAGTCACCTCCTCGGGCCGAGGAGGTGACTTACCGTCTTCCCTCCTTTTTGGGGCCACGTGTCCCCTTTTTTCTCCCATTAAATGTGGTTAAGATTCGGTCAACCCTAGGGTTCACACATTTACCCTTGGTTTTTAGAAAAATTTATTAAAAAAAAAATTAACCACAAGAGGTGGTTAATTTTTTAACCATAGTTCCAAGTGTTTGTGAGAGCGAGGAGGAATAGTCACCTCCTCGGCCCAAGGAGGTGACTATTGCTCTTTTTAAAATTGGTGTATGGTAAGAAATTGTTGGGGTGCTCATACCAACACCATTTTTTAATGACACAATTTTTTGATATGTTATAAGTTAGTGGGTAGCTTTTGAAGTTTGGCAGAATATAACAATTTCACCCCTCGAGACTCGAACCTACCCTTGAAGCGGAGACACGCTACCACTAAGACGACCCAATGGTGGAAATGTGATAATGCTTAGGTACATGTCTTCCCTCGAGATTTCTCGACAGCCGTCCACTAGAACATAAGCAAGATGACTGAAACTTAGAACAATTGTTGTTGTAGCCTAAGACTACAAACAATCACTTACATCTAAAAACATCAGAAAATACAATATTCATTATCACATGAACACATCAGAAAATGTGATAAACAATGGTTGTTGTAGGCCAAAACTACTACAACCATTGCCATCTCAAAACATCAGAAAATAAAGTAGTCATTGCCATATGAACACATTAAAAAATGTGAAAAAAAAAAATTTATAAACAATGGTCATCGTAACCCAAGACTACAAACAACCATTATTTTCTAAAAACATCATAAATACAAATAGTCTTCGCCATATGAATACATCAAAAAATGTGTTAGATACAAAAATTTTATAATTATTAAATATTTAGATAAATTTTCAAAACAGTTATGAATTTGATACATTTTTTTTATGTGTATAAAGAGTATTGGTTATTTGTAACTCTGGGAAACAACTGTTGTTGCTGGATTTCACTCTAATTAGACCTTTTGATGGCTTATAATATAAGACATTATTTTTTCTAATCATAGTTGTAGCTGTTAGGGTTGGTAAATGTTGAGTAGGCTGCTTACCATATCACCCACGAGCCACGACACTTTCCTTCCATAGTCTTGACTAGAGGTGCAATTCAGCAGGTTGGGTCAGATTAGGGTGCAAACCCACATCTAAACTTAAGATCAATTAGCTTGTAAATATCTCATCCGAACATACTTGATGCAAGCCTAATATAAGGACTCATTTCTTAACCCAAGCTTTGGGTTAATGCAGGTTGGGTTGGGTTGGGTTGGGCTGAAATTTCTTTTCTCGTCGGATACTGTTAGGCCAAAATCCTAGTTATGGTTGGTTTGTTGGTTGGAGAGTCGAGTGTTCGACTTAGAAGTGTGCTAAACATGGTGGGCTTATCAACTACCACACTGTCACTCGAGGGAATGAAATTGTGAACACTACACATAGGGATGTACATACTACACGCACACTGCAATGCTGAAAGAGTTAACAATAAACAGAGATCTTGAGCTTAATGATAAAATTTTAATATATTAAAGGAGTTTAAATAAAAAATGGAGCTCTCCTTCAAGACGTAAAAGCAGAGGCAATTTATTTTTACTTATTGGCAGTGACAATTTATTTTTACTTATTGGCAGTGCTCTTTAACAGAGTGAGCCTCCCACCTTTCAAAAGATAAGAAGATTTATATTCCGATAATTCTTGTGAATAATGCTTTTAAGTGGGGTACAAAAATGAAAAGAAAACATAATAATAAAATCAAAGAACAAGAACAAGAACACAATGATTTACGTAGGTCACCGAATGTGGGCTACATCCACAAGATTCATGTCGATTCACTGTTTCTGAAAATAAAGAGAATAACCTGAAAATGAGAGGAACAACCCTCCTCATTTTCTAAAAGTGAATCTTGTTTCTCCCTTCTCTCTAGAATTTGCATTAACCCTAATACAAATCTTAACAATACTATAAATAGGAGTTAGCCTAAAATAGGAGAAATAACAACCATAGGATCTTTATGAATTGTATGGGCGCGATTTCCCATGAACTTGTCCTCAAATTTTTATCAGGGGCTATGCCTCCCGAACCCTCAACGAAGGAGGTAACCCCATCACCTCGGACCCAAAATATTTCATGCTCGCTTGATCATGCTTGATCATTCTCCATAAACCTATCAATAATCTCTTACTGAATCTCTCAATAACTAGATAACACCTACTTCGCTTTGAAAATGGAAACCCCAAGTATCTAGTTGGGAGCGAGTCAGTACCTAGACATTTGGCCAATACCTCCAAGTTATGGACCTACCGCAAATTCTTGTCATACCAATTTTGAGGAAACCCTTTGAATCATCCTACTAATTAAGCTTCAGTTACCATGATAAATAGATATAGAAACAAAAGTTAGCTAAAAGACAGTGAAATGTTATATAAGCAAAATGATATCCTTGAAGGATTCAAGGGAGCTACACAATTTTTGTTTACAGAACTACACACTTAGAGACCATGCTTTTGTCAAGGGAGCTACACACTTAGAAACCATGCTTTTCTCTAGCATCCCTTAATAAGTAAATGTTAAGTAAATGTTGACCGGTTTTGTTTTCAGTATGTTTTTGATAGTATACCTTAATAAGTTTATTTTTTTGCTCTTGGATATCATTTACCCATGTTAGTACAAGGTCAATGGGTTAGCGTGGGGATTGGAGCTCTTGCAACTCATTGCATAGGGGATTAGATCCCGAGACCTCCCATCTGGAGAGGCCACACCCCACCATCAGCGCAAGAGGTGGAGTGTATCCTTAATAAGTTGATGTGACTAAATTTAGCTTTCATCAAGTCAATATCTATCTATATGATTCAATAGCTGACTAACTCCGAAGTAAACTCTTAGGGTGTGTGTGTTACATGATAACCTTTCTACCAAAAAAATAAATAAATCTTGTGGTCGTCTCAGGAGATTTGAAGTTGTAATAGTCATTTCCTTATAAAAAGGCTTAAGGGGGCATTTGGCAACACTACTATAAGTTAATGAGTAGTTTTCTAAATAAGTGCTTTTATAAATAAGTACTTTTTAAAAAGTAGGTATACGATTACTTATTTATAAGTACTTTTCTTAAGTCTTAATTACTTTTTTTACTTATTATTTATTTATTTTTACCATAAAACCTTATTTATAAATAAATACTTATTTTGACAAATAAGTACTTAGGTGGCGTTTGGCAAGTCTAAAAAATAGACTTTTTGTCTAAAGTCTAATTAAATTAGTGATGTGTAAAAAATAGACCGTTTAGTTCAAGGTCTACTTTCTAATTTGAGTTTAGATATAAGAGGTTTTACCTCATATTCAATTATTAGGGATTTCCTAATTTCTTCAATTGGAGGCTTTACCTCAAATGCGAATAGACTTTTTAACGTCATTTATGACAATATATTCAATTATATTAGGTATTTCCTAACTTCTTCAATTGGAGGCTTTACCTCAAATGCGGATAGACTTTTTAACATCATTTATGAAAATTTTATACCCACTCTATGTTTATCAAATTTTCATAATTACCATGAACCTATTTAGAAAGGAGAAAGTTGTGAGCTCTTCCATTCTTGAAGATAGCCTTACGACCATGAGCTCTACCATTCTCCCAGTCGATGTATTTAGGACAAATGTATTTTATTTTATGAGGATTGAGCCTGTTCTTGAGCTCTTAAAGAACATATCATCTAAGAACAGCTTCAACTATCATGATCTCCTCATACATGCTTTACTTTTGTAAAAAAATTAAATCTTGTGAATTAGTGAATTTTAACTAGGGTTTAAAAATTGATTTTTTTTTTTTACAAATCAAAGATAGGTGGATGAACTCTAGGGGTAGATGAATCTTAACCACAATTAAGGGGTGTCAAAAGAGACACATGGCAACCTCAAGGGCATAACAGGTTTCCAATTGTGGTTAAGATTCATCGATCCCTAGGGTTCAACCACTTATTCTTGGTTTTTAGAAAAAAAATATTAATTTCTTTTAAATCTTGATTAAAAATCACTAAATCCAATGGTTAAAATTTTTTTATTTTTTATTTTTTCTAAAAACCAAGGATAAGTGGGTGAACCATGTTAGACATGATGCCCAGAAAAGTCATTTAGATTGTTAGAACCTTATTAATTTGATTAATAAATGCTTCTTCTTAATCTATTGTGTATTCATTATGGGGAATTGACCATGATCATGAGATGATCTATACGATATGAGATATCGATAAAGGTCCATAGGATATATTGTAGGAAAGTTATGTGATTAGATTATCACAGGTAGATATAACTTTCCGGTTGCTTATACCTTATATAGTCACAGCTGTGGGTGAAGCTGGACACTTCACTTATATGGCTGCCAGAATGCTAAGATGTTGTCAATAGTTGAGATGTAGTTCTATTTCAAACTATTGTAGTGGAGACTATATACCAGCATATGGGTGCTTAAATGTACATTGACTGATTGTATTCAATGAGAGACCTCTTGCATAAACATACTATCAGATAGTTGGTCCCTCATTCACATTGAACGGTTTCGATGATCCTTCGATCTGATGAGTTCATCTATGACTGGGCAGTGATCTGACTGTTTTGATTCCACCAACGTATTTTCTAACTTAGGGAATACAATACAGTGACAGTTGGATAGTCAGAAAGTTGTTTGAGTCATGATGAATTTCAAACAAGAAATTCATGCTCATTAATTTAAGAGATTATCCAAGTTCTGGGTAAGACAGTTGATTAAGTTCAAATCCTACGCAGATGAATTTGAAAACAAAATAAGTTTTGAAATATACTTTTATTAAAATGTATTATACTTATAAAATGATTTTTTCAAAATGTTTTTCATGAGAAATTGTTTCTCATGACTTAATCATAAGTCTTGAAAACCCGGATGATTTGCAATGGGTTATGGGTTAGATAGTATGTCAATCTCTCAGGCCCATTAGGGATAATGTATTTGGAAGGATAAATCGAATTTAAAAGTTCATGTGGCGGGATCCATAATGGTTAATGTCCATACACTGGGATTCAATTACAACATGGATATCTCACATCACTTGCAATTCCGATGTGTTCCCATTTAGGGTCAATGGGATAACATTGGATAAGCCAGAGTAAGAATGTCCCAAAGCAGTGGAGGTGCTCACATAAGAAATACAAGGTCAATAATTAATTAAAAGTTAATCAATTATTTTAAGTGATTAAAAGTTAATCATTTAATTAAATAGATTAATAATTAATCTATTGTTTAAATTAATTGTTAATTTAAATTAAGGGATTATTTTAGTAATTATTTGATTAACATAATTAAAGGGGAAATGGGTTTGACCCATATCCATAAACTCATTAAAATTGACCTTTAATATGGGCCAAAGCCCATGGGTTTAAACCCTAGGGTGGGGCGCCCACTTGAGGAATCCTAATTGGATTAGGATTTGTTTAATTGAATAATTATTGAAATATAATTCTTTTTATTATAGAATTAAAATCCAAGTGTTGGATTGCAATTAGGATTAAGATGTTATTGTAATTAGATTACAATAAGGAGTTTTAACTCCTTAAATCCCACGCCTCATTGAAGCTCACGCCCCCCCTTGTGGATTCCTAGTTTGACTAGGTTTCCTACTTTGGTGTAAGATGTTGACTTATCCATTTTAATTAAGGAATCCTCTTATAATAGGGACTCTTTAATTAATAGAATTACTATAACTAAAGTAGTTATAGATTAAGTAGGAGTTTATTTAATTGACAATAAGAGTTATTGTTAATTAATAAATCCTACTAGATAAGATCAAGTTGGAGTAGGATTACAATAAGATCCTAGTTTATAAATACCCCAACACCCTAAACCATTAAGTAGAATTCTCCAAAAAAAATTCTCTCCTCTCCTCTCTCTCTCCAAACCGTGAGCCCTAGGGGAGACCCCTAGGGATTTTCATGAGCTATATTGGTGGCCTAGTTGGGTTTTGCAAATCTAGGGTTTTGAACCTTAGTATTAATGGTGATAGAAGGTCTACACCATTGATCCATCTTCTTCCTCTTGCTTCTATAATTCCAAAGGAGATTGTAAAGCTTCGTGGGGATAGCAAAAAACAAGGATCGAACTTCTAGTATTTTTTCGGAGAAATCTCTATAAAGAGTTCTGACGATTCGAGTGGATTAAGCTTCACCGGTGAAAAGCATTCACCGAGGTGATATAATTAAAACTCTTAGATAATTTTGATGCTTTTTATGGTGTTAAGATCTAGGGGATCCAGTTTTCGCATAAATTTTTATCTGGATCCCCCTTCAATAGGGTGGGTGAATCTTAATCACAGTTAAGTAGTGTTAAAATGGACACATGAGGACCTTAGTGGCATAACTAGTCCATGCTCTCTTGGCAAAATGCTCCGAAAGAAGAATAGCTCACCAAGGCCCTGCCTGCCCCCTTTCTTTACTATACCCAACATGTCTCTAAATCTTTTTGGTTCTTAAAATGTCTCAAACATCATATTAATTTCAATAACCAACATGTCTCACAATTTTTTTAATCTAAATGTCCCTCAAGTTACAATACCCAAAATATTCCTTAATTTTTTTTTTATCGAAACGCCCTCACTAGGGTCCCTCTTCTTAGTCTCTCTCTCCTTCCTCTCTCTCACGTGCATTGCACGTGCTTTTGGAGTACACCAATCGACTGTCATCAACCTCAAAGGAAGCATTTCCTCTGTCATGTGGCCTGAATGTTGGAAGGCTAGATCTCCTCCACGTCTTTTTATAGATAGCTGGCCTTCCAACACTCATGAGTACAGGACGGCCACAGAAAATACTACAATGATTTTGCTTCCGAAAGAGAGAGAGAGAGTCAAACACAAGTTGCATTTACTATAGACGTCAAACTCAGTTGAATATCATGGAGAGAGAAAGAGAGAGTCAAACATAGGTTGCATTTTATTATAGCGATGGTTTCCATCTAGAGATCGAATCAGAGCCAATTACTACTAATGAAAGCCAGGGACGGGGAGGTCCACATGGTGGTCTGGGAGGGCTTTTAGGGGCTGGCTGATTACTACTAAGGTAGCGTTTGGCAAGTCTAAAAAATAGAATTTTTTTGTCTAATGTCCAATTAAATTAGAGGTGTGTAAAAAATAGACCATTTGGTTCTACTATCTAATTTGAGTATAGATATAAGAGGTTTTACCTCATATTCAATTATTAGGGATTTCCTAACTTTTTCAATTGGAAGCTTTACCTCAAATGCGGATAGACTTCTTAACATCGTTTATGACGTTTTTCTACCCATTCTATGCTTATCAAATTTTCATAATTACCATGGACCCATTTAGAAAGGAGAAAGTCATGAGCTCTTCCATTCTTGAAGATAGCCTTATGACCATGAGCTCTACCATTCTCCCAATCGATGTATTTAGGACAAATGTAAATTTTTTTATGAGGATTGAGCCTGTTCTTGAGCTGTTGAAGAACATATAATCTAAGAACAACTTCAACCATCATGATCTCCTCATACATGCTTTACTTTCGCAAAAAAATTATACCCTAGGAATTAGTAAATTTTAACTAAGGTTTTAAAAAAATTAAATTTTTTTTTTTTATAAACCAAGGATAGGTGGTGAAAGCTAGGGGTAGATGAATCTTAACCATAGTTAAGGGATGTCAAAAGAGACGCATGACAACCTTAAGGGCGTAACGGGACTCCAACTGTGGTTAAGATTCATCGACTCCTTGGGTTCAACCACTTATTCTTGGTTTTTAGAAAAGAATATTAATTTCTTATAAACCTTAATTAAAAATAACAAACTCCATGGGTTGATTTTTTTTTCTACAAACCAAGGATAAGTTGGTGAACCATAGGGTGGGTGAATCTTAATCACAGTTAAGTAGTGTTAAAAGGGACACATGGCGACCTCAGTGGCATAACCAAACTCCTCGCAATCTTGAAAAAATGCTCCGAAAGAAGAACGGCTCGCCAAGGTCCCACCCGCCCCCTTTCTTTGCTATACCCAACATGTCTCTAAAGATCTTTGGTTCTTAAATTGTCTCAACGTCATATTTCAATAACCAATGTGTCTCACAATTTTTTTATTCTAAAATGTCCCTCAAGTTACAATACACAAAATATTTCTTAAATTTTTTTTTATCGAGATGCCCTCACTTGGGTCCCTCTTCTTAGTCTCTCTCCCCTTCCTCTCTCTCACGTGCATCGCACATGTTGCCCACTAGTATATATATATATATATGTGACTTTAAATGATATATATCCACGGATTGTCCCACCTCCTACAAAGACAAATATAATAGCTGAAGGAAAAATCTTTTAAAGGAGATCTCCCAAACAAAACAAAATAGTAGTTTCTAATATTTTTCTAAGCAACTTGGCAGACATTGAAGGGTCGTCCCCCACCTATAGAGGTCCTCATCATGTTTAAACTCTGCACAACAATCATATGAAGCCAGTAAATCGATAGAACATTAACCAAGAAAAATAAGGAAAATGTTCATGATAATTTGAATTTAGTATTGGAAGGGAAGTGTCATTTTCTTGAAAAACGTAACACCATTGATGATCTTATCTCAATGCATGAACTGATTCACAACTGGTATGATTTTTTCCATTTTTCTTTTGCTTTATTATAATTTTAATACATGATTGTTTGTCCCTGCTCTTTGCCTTTGCCTTTGCCAAATATTTCAAAGACAGATCGGGTTTCCACCTATATCCCAATTTGAATGCAAATATAACTGCTACCAAACATGCTTTTAGTGCCCGCCAGTCGATTGTCGTCAACCTCAGGGGAAGCATATCCTCTGTGATATTCCATGTGCCCTAAATGTTGGAAGGCTAGGATTTCCTCCACGCCTTTTTATAGTTGTTAAATCCGTAAAGATAGCTGACCTTCCAACACTTATGAGCACAGGGCGGCCACCGGAAATTTTACAACCATTTGCTTCAGAAAGAGATAGAGAGAGAGAGAGAGAGTCAAACACTCTCAATCAAATATCATGGAGAGAGAAAGAGAGAGTCAAACACATGTTGACATATTGCATTTATTATAGAGATGGTTTCCATCTAGAGATCGAATCAAAGCCAATTACTACTAATAAATGCTAGGGACGAGGAGGTCCATGTGGCGGTCCGGGAGGGTTTTTAGGGGCTGACCAAGTAATACTAAGGTAGCGTTTGGCAAGTCTAAAAAGTAGACTTTTTTGTCTAAAGTCCAATTAAATAAGAGGTGTGTAAAAAATAGACCGTTTGGTTCAGGGTCTACTATATAATTTGAGTTTAGATATAAGAGGTTTTACCTCATATTCAATTATTAGGGATTTCCTAACTTTTTCAATTGGAAGCTTTATCTCAAATGTGGATAGACTTTTTAACGTCATTTATGACATTTTTCTCAGCACTCTATGCTTATCAAATTTTCATAATTATCATGAACCCATTTAGAAAGGAGAAAGTCATGAGCTCTTCCATTCTTGAAGATAGCCTTACGACCGTGAGCTATACCATTCTCCCAGTTGATGTATTTACGACAAATGTATTTTTTTTTTTTAATGAGGATTGAGCCTGTTCTTAAGCTCCTGAAGAACATATCGTCTAAGAACAACTTCAACCATCATGATCTCCTCATACATGCTTTACTTTTGCAAAAAAAATTAAATAGTGAATTTTAACTAAGGTTTAAAAAATTATTATTTTTTACAAACCAAGGATAGGTGGGTGAACTCTAGGGGTAGATGAATCTTAACCACAGTTAAAGGGTGTCAAAAGAGACGAATGACAACCTCAAGGGAATAACGGGACTCCAACTTTGGTTAAGATTCATCGACCCCTAGGGTTCAACCACTTATTCTTGGTTTTTAGAAAAAAAAAATATTAATTTCTTTTAAACCTTGATTAAAAATCACTAACTCCAAGGTTTAATTTTTTTTTTCTAAAAACCAAGGATAAGAGGGTGTTTAGGGTGGGTGAATCTTAATCACAATTAAGTGGTGTTAAAGGGGACACATGGCGACCTCAGTTGCATTACCGGACTCTTCGCTTTCTTGGTAAAATGCTCCGAAAGAAGAACGGCTCGCCAAGGTCCCGCCTGTTCCCTTTCTTTGCCAACATGTCTCTAACCGACGTGTCGTACAATTTTTTTAATCTAAAATGTCCCTCAAGTTACAATACCCAAAATATTCCTTTTATTTTTTATCGAAATGCTCTCACTAGGGTCCCTCTTCTTAGTCTCTCTCCCCTTTCTCTCTCTCACGTGCATCGCACGTGCTTCCCACTAGTATATATATATAAGTGACTTTAAATGATATATAGCCACGGATTGCCCCACCTCCTACAAAGACAAATATAATAGCTGAAGGAAAAGAACTTTTAATGGATAGCTCTCAACAAAACAACACTGTAGTTTCTAATATTTTTCTAAGCAACTTGACAGACATTGAAGGCTCATCCCCCACCTATAGAGGTCCCCGTCATGTTTAAACTCTGCACAACAATCATATGAAGCCAGTAAACTGATGGAATATTAACCAAGGAAAATAAGGAAAATGTTCATGATAATTTGAATTTAGTATTGGAAGAGAAGTATCATTTTCTTGAAACTTAACACCATTGATGATCTTATCTCAATGCATGAACTGATTCGCAACTGGTATAATTCTTTCCAATTTTTTTTTTTTTTTGCTTTATTATAATTTTAATACACTATTGTTTGTCCCTGCTATTTACCTTTGCCATACATTTCAAAGACAGATCAGGGTTCCACTTATATCCCAATTTGAAAGCAAATATAACTGCAACCAAACATGATTTTGGAGTGCGCCTTTACAACTGTTAAATCCGTGCAAGATAGATGACCTTCCACACTCATGAGCATAGGGCGGCCACATAAAATATTACAACGATTTGCTTCCGAAAGATAGAGAGAGAGAGGGAGAGAGAGAGAGTCAAACACAGGTTGCATTTATTATAGACATCAAACTCAGTCGGATATCATGGATAGAGAACAAGAGAGTCAAACACAGGTTGCATTTATTATAGAGATGGTTTCCATCCAGAGATTGAATTAGAGCCAATTACTACTGATGAAAGCCAGGTATGGGGAGGTCCAAGTGGCGGTCTGGGAGGGTTTTTAGGGGCTGATCGATTAATAGAAGTGTTTCCAAGCACCTAACAAATTTAAATTACTTGCTTCGTGTACTCTCAACCCATCTTTACCATTGCTTCATCCCAACAATTTGGTGTTGCCAAATCCCAAATGATTGATTGTCCACTGAACTTGATGGTCATTCAACAATGAGTATATGTTCATCGCATTTTCCATGGACTTCATTGGACTAATCAGTTTAGAGTTGAGATCCTCTCATGCAAATGCCTGTGAGAGTATCAGGAACTCACAAAAACATAACACATGTCTAGGATTTTCAATTTTTTGTTATTAGATATTCACGAAAATGTAACATGTTGTAAAATAGGACTTTGGACCCGTGACATTGCGTAACTGTATCCATTAAACAACATATAAGGCATACCAAAATATGAGACATAAAAGTTCTCCCATAAATAATCAATACTAATAACAAATCCAAGATAGAACTGTATATATCCTCAACTGTAAAGCAACTAACAGAATATAATCTGATCACCCATTCTGATCTAAAGTACAATTTAAAACCTAAGCAACATCTTATTATCTCATTACATTCCTTTCAACTTGAATTAAAACAAACTAATTACATATTGGATCAGTAGTAAGGATAATGATCCAAGTCCACTTCTGCCTCTTGGTAATCATCTTCCGGTTCTTCTTGATAGTCTTCCTCAATCCAAGTTCTAGGAGCGCAGATGTTGAACCTCCTGAAACTATCGACATAATAGTACAACCGAGTAAATAAAAGTTAAGTGCATGTAAAGTATAGTTAACAATTTACCATATCATGCAGTTCCATACATATCCATACTTTACATATGAGCAAAATTCATATCATTTTTCCGTGCAAGACTTGTGAGACTTGTGCATATGCATGAAAAGTCATAACAGTAACATGTCAATTCCCATATCCATACTAGAGTTCCAAGGTCCATGCCAGTTGAGGTTTCATACCAGATTTTCATACCGAGGTCCATGCCAAGGTTTATACCAGATTTCCAATAACAAGGTCCATACCAGATAACAAGATTCATACTAGAGTTATGTCAATTTCTATATCCATGCATGATCACGTGAGACTCGTGTCCATAACAACTTATCATGCCGTGAACAATGTGTTTAAGTGTCATGACTAACTTTCATATAGGTTATTCATTATATTCTGATATCTCACATTTGAAAACCCTACCAAGGTGTCCCAATCCAACAATGGTAAAAAATTCTAAGTTATTGACATCATTATCTAAGTATTCACCTATTTGAAATTCAATCATCATAAATGCATAATTAATCATAATTTAGCATGTGAAACATCATACCATAATACTTAACATTCATATAAGTTATCTTATTCAAGTCATATAAACAAGGTTATTAACATCAATGTGTAACAATTCCGATAATTGTAATTCATAACCCTAATTCCATGATCATAAATCCATAATCACAGTTTCATTATAATCACTTGTCAATTACACATCCAAAATCCTAGATCATCATCATTATATAACAATTTCCATCATTAATATCAAATTAAAATTCATAAAACAATAATATATATATCATATTATTCTTTCCATAAATTATCCCCAATTCGATTTTCATACCCTATCGCATCATACAAGAACATATTATTCCTTTAAAATCACGAGAACAACATACTGACATATTCGGATCTTATTCATCTATTAATCTTATCAAGCATCATTAAAAGTACAGTACATGGTACCTTCCTTGATAACTTTTCTACGATCTTTCGCTATAGAATGCTCTTGGATGAAATCTTTAAGTTTGTCTTTCTTTTACTTGCAAAACCTCTTTTGAAAACCTAGGTTGAACTTTCTCTGAGATTTCTAAAACTCTTAGAATATTTAAAACCCTAAAACCCACAAGTTTAAGGTTTTTATATAGACATAGGGTTAATTAGAAATCACTAATCTCAAACTTATAATCAAAATAGGAAGTTTCTTGGCAAAAATAGCCACAAGTGGTCGATCGGTGCATATGGGTGGTCAACCGGGGGCCTAACGGTCGACCGGTAAGGTCGAGCGGTCGATCAGTCTTTGGTCTGCTCTCTGTCTATTTTCCCCATACAAAATTTTCACTTGGGCGGTCGACCGATTTTGGGAGGGTTCAATCGATGAGATCGGATTTTCTCTATTTTGCCATTTTTCTTCACTTTAACTCTTAACCATTCACCGTGATGCAAGTTTAACTGTAGTTAAGTATAAAATAACATCACATAAATGTTTTGAACATAAATATCTAGATTTCTAACGTGCACAAATTTCAAGACAATCAAGTTTTGGGTCTCTACACATAGGGATGGCAACGGGGCGAGTTTGGGCAGGGGCGCCCCCATCCCGATCCACCCCTAATGGAAAAATCCTACCTCAAACCCGTCCCAAACCCAGGGTGGGGCGGGGCGCTTCAGATTTTTGAAAACAGTTTTTAAACCCGTCCCATCCCATTAAGCACTAGATGGGGCGGTCCGTGGCTATATTTCATACTATATCCACTAAAAATTAAGAAATTTTAGTATTAAAGTAAGGGTAAAATAGTGATTTGACATTATAAACGGGGCGGGGCGGTCTAAACCCATTCCCGGCTCAACTCGGGTTTAACATCAAATTCTCAAACCCGCCCCTATACCGTTTAAATGGTCCCCAAACCCGTCCCAATAGGGGTGGGACTGGGTGGGTTACCTGATTAGCCTGGCCCGTTGCCATCCCTATCTACACATGTCTCCCGAATTTTCAGTTTTTAAATAATTATTTCTCTAAAAAACAAGGTGAGATTCATTAACCATGAGTAGCGAATCTTAACCACAGTTAAAGGGAACGCGCATTGGACAAAAGAAGCTAGGCCCAAGTACGTCACATACTCGCAGGGCGGAGCCGGGGTGGGGAGGGGCCATGGACCCCTCAAAAAATTTGAAATTTATTATATTGTAGGTATAATTTTTTTGAAAAAAAATACATAATATCTAAATTTGTATATAGCAGCCCCCCCAAATTAGGATGTAATCGTGAAATTTTGACTTCTTCAAAATTTTGTAATTGTTTTTATATGTATAATATAAAGGGATTGATTGTTTACGTGTCTGTGTGGTCCTTTAAACCCTCTTTGACCCTAATTAAGATTTATTAGCTCAAGAGTAAATTTTTTTTCCTAAAAAGTAAGTTAGATATATATACCCTATGGGCGAATGAATCTTAACCACAATTAATTGGTGTTATAAGGGACATGTGTCAAACAGGAGAGGCACAAGCTTTCCGCCTAGTGGAACATGTGCGAGAAAATAATCTTCTTAATATAAAAATATAATTAATTTTGTTTATATAATGGCTCTATTAAAAGGGAGAATCCTTATTGTTCTTGTTACTGAACCTTTTATTGGAATGCAATATTAATGAATTTTATGACCATGATGGAATCATTATTTAAAAGAAGAAAAACAAAATCCAAGGACATACGCCACTAAACCCCATTAATTTTCTTTATATATGTCTTTCCAACCCCCACCCCCAAAAAAAAAAAAAGAGGAAAAACTCCTGGCTTGCCCTGTATAATCGGGCTTCAGCCAGAGTAAATCTATTGCTCAGGCATGTCACATGTGTTTGTCAGGATAATCACTTTATTGCTCTTTATTTAATCCAAACACACCTTGCAGCTAGGGCTTGAATATATCGGATGGGCCCATGGACTTTTGGGTCAATTGCGGGACTCGGATAGTGTCATTGGCCCTAGGCCCAATTTGCTCCTAGACTGGTCACTGGAACAGTGTTATTCGAACTTCGAAGTGTCCTGAGAAGGGGACCCTCTTCTAGGCTGACCGCAGTGTCCCCGTGTCCCCGTGTCCCTTTTTAACTATGGCTAAGTTTAATTAAATTAAAATAAATATTTTTATTTTCCTAAAAATCATGATTAGGTTAGTTAACCATGATTGATGTATGGTGAAAAAGGGTCGTGGAGTTAACCATAGTTGTAGCAAATTTTCCATTTCCCTTATTCGAATCAGAAAAAAAAAACGTTTATTATTATTATTTTTGAAATCGCATGTGAAGGTATGATCTTTGCACCCTAATAGGAGATGGAGAAAGGTCCTTAAACCCTAGCAGCAGGCAGCTACGATCCTTAAACCCTAGCTAAGATCGATCGATCTCTCTCTCTCTCTCTCACACATTTTCCAGCCATGAAATTAAAGCTTTTCTTCTCCAAACAAACAATCAACAGACTATCAAGACCCAACAGAAGATCACCATCGCCATTTCTCTCTTCTTACAGAAATGCCTCTACCATTTCAACCCCCATCTCTTTACAACACTTCCATGGCTTCTCTTCTCTCAGAAACCCTAAATTTCCAATACCCATTTCCTTCTCAAAGAGGTTTATTCACTTTATTCAAGAAACCAAGCCGGATGATTCAGACGGTGACTCAGAATCCGATTCGAACGATTCGGAGGACGGAACCATGAGCGAGTTCTTGTCCCGATTCGTCTGGATAATGCGTGGGAAGCTCTCTGAAGCTTACATGGATTGCGACAAACAGACCCTTAATGGCATGCTTTTGATCATTGTCGAGAAGGTTGTATCGGAGATGGAGAAAGGTGGGCTTGAGCGAATGCTGGGTGCAGCAATGGCCACCCCATCTCATGATTTCAGTGAGGATTTGTGGAAAACGGTCTGGGAGGTCAGTAATTCGGTTCTTGATGATATGAATAAGGCTAGGAAGAAGGAAGAAATGAAGAGGTTTCTCCAATCTGAAGAGGTTAAAGAGATGAGTCGATTTGCCGGGGAAGTGGGTATTCGAGGGGACATGTTGAGGGAGCTTAGATTCAAATGGGCTAGAGATAAAATGGAGGAGAGTGAGTTTTATCAGAGTTTGGAGCTTCTTCGAGAAGAAGCCCGAGCCCAAGAAGAAGAGGAAGCTAATAAAGCTGAGAATTTGAGTGAAGAGATTGCCGGGGATGAGTCGGATGTGGTTGAGGAGAAACCTAAGGTTGTTGCACTTCCGCAGAGACGCGGGAAGATAAAGTATAAGATCTATGGTCTTGATTTGTCGGACCCTAAGTGGGGTGAAGTGGCTGATAAGATCCATGAGGCAGAGAAGTTCAGTTGGCCTCAGGAACCCAAGCCAATCTCTGGGAAATGCAAGGTGGTTACTGAGAGCATCCTTTCATTGAAGGAGGAGGATGACCCGTCTCCTCTGTTGGCTAAATGGATGGAGCTTCTCCAACCGAGCAGGATTGATTGGCTTAATTTGCTTGACAGATTAAAAGATTGCAATATGAGTTTATACTATAAGGTATCATTTTTTTTTCTTTAATTTTGAATTCCTTTAATGTGGTTTATTAGATGTTCTATCATGGACCATTACAAACATTATTTTAACCAAAATGTGTCTGGAATACACTGCTGAATTTATAACACCCATATGAACTGGTACGAGAGGTATGGGTGCTGGCATGTCTGTTTAAATACTTGTTTTAACTACAATTTACCAAATTGATATTGCAAAAGTAAAAAGGTGTAGTGCCATAGTTTCTCAAACTATCCAAAATCAAACTAAGCTCTTAGAAGCTTTTGGAAATGTATTGCTGTCTTTAAATGCATCTATCATGCAATATTTACACTTTCAATTGCAATTAATCAGAAGAGAGGATGAGGGAAAGGAGTGATGCAAGGGAAGGAAAATATAAATATTGGAGTTAGAATGACTTTGATAGAGGTTAAAGAGAATTAATTTGAGGGTGGGGAGAGACGTGAGAAGCTGGAACAATGTTTGAAAGGAAGTTGGCATTAGTAACTAACTAAATATCCCATTTTCTTAGCATCATTGATATGCAGAATTTATTATGAGACTAAATTAACTAAAATATGTTTTAGGGAATTATTGAAAACATGGTTTTTAGGGCATTATTGAAAACATTGGGAACATGAGAGATTTTTATGGTATTGCATCTGTTGAGGGTAAAATGTATCAGAGAACTTGACAGTTGCTCTTAGCATGGTGCACTATAAAAGAGAATTTTGAGGATGAGGGGCTGCTTGGTAGGCTACAATAGTGTCTTTTTTCATATATTCTGCTTTTGATTAGCTTTTGTTTGTATATCCTCCTCTTCTTTTTTTTTCCCTGTGTGAACCTTTGATCACATCTAGGATGTTGTAATTCTTGTTTTGATTTACATATTTGCGTGATTACATATAAAAAAACATGGTTATATTGCAATGTAGGAATTATTTGAGAGAGAAAGGTAATTTGGTTAAATTTTAAGTTTTTAACCACTTAAAACTATATTGATTTATGTGGGTTATTTTTGACATTGGTGATGAGATGTAATGGGACCCCCCTAAACATCAATGATATGTCATGGGAACCAACCATGCTTGTAATTCACAAAGATCCAAAACTAATCTAAATATAAATATGCATGTCATTGCAAAGTTCTAAACTCAAATATTCAAATCAAATCTACCCTTATAAAAATTAAAAAAAGGAAAAATATAAGTAGGTACCAGTTCTAGGACGAGCATGTAAGCACATTAAAATGACTTGGAACTAGGAAGGTAGACATTCAACCACCTGTTAGCTCTGGATCCGCGGCGTTGTTGCTCTGTTCTCTCTCACTTGCTCTTCCTTAGGCTTGCATTCCATGGCTTCCAATCAATGTTCCTAGCCAAAAATCATTATATACTCCCCCAACTAACATATCTATCCTTTTATTAAATGTCATTGTGTATAGTCTAGTGTTGCAAATCTCGTTCTCGGGTTTCACAACGCGTGAGCTATATGATTGTCTGAATATACTTAAGCTGAGTTAAGACTATCCCTTCTCTAGATCTGGAAACTTCGATTCCAGGGAAATATTCGGAGGCTCTGGGGAAGTTGGAATAGGAGAGCACTCATCTTGGGGTGGGCTTACTACTTAGATGCATATATCCCTGTAGATCCGGTCTTCAAGTTTTATTGGCTGAAGTGTTTCTTGGTGATTTTCAAATCTGAATTTTTTCTGGGTATTTCTTGCCTAAATCTAAAAAATGATTAAAAATATATATTAAAATTATAAAAAATAGTAATAAGTATTACCAAGTTATAAATTCATAAAACCAACAACATTATGTATTTCTTACGATGTTTTTAGAATCTCAGTTAAATCTCGGCTAAATCTCGTGATATTTATGGGATAAATAGAGAATTATATTTCATGTGAGATTTTTAAAATATTGGGATAGAAACGAAGTTTTAAACTTTAGATGTTTTTCTCGGTTTTTTTAGGGAGAAATTGAGTATTTATCGGGAGATTTGTAACAATGATGTGTACTACACGACACATACTCAATAAGCTTTTTGTGCATCGTTAAGTATTGATTTTTCTCTAGAATGATAGAGTTGAGATCCAAAAATATATCTAGTGGAATGGAAATCAGTGATTTAAACCATTCGAGTTGGGGGTCTTAGACTCTTAATATCTAACCTTTGGTGGAAGTTAATAAGGCTTTGTTGGGTAAATGGCTATGGAGGTTTAGAGATAAAAAAGAAAGCCGTTAGAGGAAGGTAATAGTGGTAATGTATGGGGTAAAGTCAATTTGGGAGTCTAAGGCAGTGAGAGGTCCATATGGGGTTGGCTTGTGGAAAGCCGTTATGAATGTTTTGGTCGAATTATCTAAACAAATTCGATTTAAGGTGATATGAGGTTAGATTTTGAGAAGATATTTGGTTTGGTAAATTCATCCGGGATGTGTTCAATAACCTTTTCTCTCTTGCCCTGGGGAAGAGGAACTTGTGGTTTGGTCCCTTAGTTTTAGATACAAGCTAAATGATTGAGAGGTAGAAGATTTACTCCGATTGTTTACACGCTTGTCTACCAATCAAAAAAAAAAAGTGTGATCAATGGACAACAAAGGGCAGTTCACAGTGAGATCCTTTTTACCGGAAGTACGGGTCTATCCCAGCGTGTATGACACTCACTTTTAGGTGCTAGGTGATCAATGTTAACATAGCGGATATGGTCTTTCACCAAAATTGTCCACAAGACCATTAAAATGATTTAGGAAGGTAGTGGGTCTCTTCTGAAATATGATCATAAGAGTTAATGGTGGCTTATGGTCAAATATTAATCAAGTAGTATACTCTAATTTGATTCTTCAAGGATTTGTTTTTCTTCCTTACACAATTTCTCTCTATTATTTCCCTCAAGCTAGGGATGTATTTGAACCGAGCTTGGCCAAGCTCGAGCTCAGCTTGAATTGTTTCAAGCCAGGCTCGGCTCGAGCTCAAATTGATTGAAGCTCGAAAAGCTCAGCTCGAATACAATGGCTTGGCTCGAGCTCGGCTCAAGCTCGAATTGATTCAAGCTCAAGCTCTACTTGGACTTATTGAAAATTTATTTTTAAATAATAATATTAGATTTTTATTTTATATAATATTCAAACTGAGCCGAATCAAATAGGCCTTGACTTGAGCTCGGCTTGAACACATTTCAAGCTCAAAAAAACAACTTGGCTTGATCGAGCCAAATTTTCACACTTGAACTCGTCTTGGATACACCCCTAGCTAACCCCAGTCGCAAGCTTCCAAATTCTCAAGATGGTGGTGAAATGTGTCATTACTTATACTTGTTACCTTTAGAATTGGTTGAGGCCATAACTTTCTCTTTTTAAAAAAATTCTTAACTTGTTGAAGGGGTTGCAATTACACATGTTGCACCCACCTTGAGACTTTGGAAAACATTCAAAATTTGCAACTGCGGCTAGCACTCCTCTTCCTTCAAATAGCTTTTGATTATTGTGATCCAGAAACTTCTCCTACGCACATCAAGGAACTAAACCCAACTAGTACTGCCAATGGTTTATCACTACAACTATACTACAACAACAAGTTGGGCTGGACAGAACCAAGGCAGGACAAAATATAAATATAACACTAGGCACGCATTTGATCTAAAATGTCTCCAATTTCATATACTGTTGCTTGTAACTACCTTTTGCTTATTTTAGGTATCATTGTAGACAATAACTCAAGGCGGACTCTTTGGTCGAAGTTTGTTGTAAAATGTGGATGGAAGCTAATCATTTATTCTTTTTTTAATTGGTAAATCAGGGGATTTCAGAGAGTTTTGAAATCAGGTAGGATCTTGTGGTAGCAAGATATAGGATGGGCATGGTTGATTGCAAAACAACATTGTTGCTTTTGGTAGTTAGTTCACTGATAATTGACACATGTATAAAATCTCTATGTTCCATGGCCATTTGGATGCTGGATAATTTGTAGTATGTTAAAAAAATGTTTCGAGGAGAGGAGAAACAAAATTTTTAATTTAGTCAAGTTAGAAGACATTAATTTGAAGAAATATTTGTGATGGTGGCTTTTTTTTTAAAGAGAGGGGGGGGGGGGGGGGGGGGGGGTTGGAGTCTTATGTCAAGCATAGGGTTTTCGTTGGGCTGGACAGTAAGCTTTATCTTTTTTATATAAATAACAATAAATTTTATCAGGAGAGAAGATTATACCGCTTGGGAATGAGAGTATTCCCTTAAAAACGTATATACAAAAAAGAAGCTCCTGAGTCATCACAAACTGATTGAAAGCATCTAAATACAAAGTTGTGAGTTGTAGTATCCACCAAAACCCTAAGTGTTGCCACCCAATTTCGCAAATCCCACTTGATTGAGGCGCATAACTTGGGGATGGTGGGAGCAGTATTGTAAAAATTTATTTTATTCCTTGCCCTCCATAAACCCCAAGAAATATCATATGGCAACATACTCCAAAGAGTGTTGCCTCTACTGTTGTCTGTTGAAAACGCTTTCTGGCCAATTAAGGTGTGCATCATCAATCTCCTTAGTGACTGTGGAAACTCAGAACAATGAATGAAGACACTCCAATGCTCCATATACTTCACATCTTGAAACATAGCATATGTTAGGACTTAGGAAGCTGGAATGATCAACAATTACAATCTTATCCAAAGTTGCTAACCAAGGGAGGACTAGAATTTAGTTTTGCATGTGACTAGGCCAACACTGAAACCAAATAAGTTGGAACCAACTAGACAAGCCACATTAATTTTATGTGTGCTTTTGATCCACTTTGTTCAAGTTATCAGCATTATCAGTATGGATTAGTACTCTTTGAGACCTAAATGTGCCATATGCAACTTGGCCAAAATCTGTAACCTTAGTTCAATCTCGTAGAGGCAGAAGTCACGTTTCCCAAGGGCATATCCTAGGTAGCGATGGTGTTTAAGAAACACATTTTGGTATAGGTGATAGAATAAGGGAGTGTTGACTGAGATGGTTTGGACCAAAGATTAAAAATACAGTTTCTGGGGATGTATCGTTCCCAAACGAAACATTTATATATCGGTTTTGGTATCGGTTTCAGATGATACATATAATTTTTTCTTTTAAAAAAATCAAATTAATTTTTTTTAAAAATAAATGAGTTATAGGAAGCAAATTTACCAAATATAAAGTCATGAGAAACAACTCAAAGACAAAGTAGCAAACACAATTACAATTACACAATGAATTAAAACATAAATAACAACATATTGCCTGTTTCGTATTAGTATAAATATCGTGTAGGGGGTTACTGAAACCTTTACGTATCGCCTGTTTTGTATTGGTTTCAGCAATTTTTATTTCCATGGTTTGGACACGTTTAACAAAGATCAATGATGACATCAGTGAGAAGGAATGAGTTGGTGTAGCCGTGTAGGTTGAAGTCTATTAAAGAGCACGAGAATGCCAAAATTGATGTGGATAGAGATAGTGTGGAACAATATGATAGCACACGCTGTGAACGAAGCATAGTTACTAGAATGAGAAGTGAAAACGAGAAGCAAAGCGAAAGCAAGAAGCAGGAAGTGAGATTCGAAAAAACATTAAGAAACTGGAAGCAAGAAATGAGATATAGGCTCCTCATTCCAATTATGTTATTATGGGTAGTTATACCTTTGAATTTATCTTACTTGAGATTTTTGTGGAAATGTAGGCGCCTTTGGTTACAAATGGATAATACTTCCTTAAAGTCTACACCAAGGATTAAAAATACGGTTTCGAGGGATGTATCGGTCCCAACCAAAACCTATACATATCGGTTTCGGTTTCGGACGATAAGTATAATTTTTTCTTTTACTTAAAAAAATCAAATTAATTTTTTTTAAAAAAATCAACTGAGTTATAAAAACCAAATTTAGCAAATATAAACTCATGGGAAGCGACTCAAAGACAAAGTAGCAAACACAATTGCAATTCTACATTGAATTAAAACATACATAACTAGTAAACGATACGTATCGCCAATTTCGTATCAGTATAAATATTGTACGGGGGGCTACCGATACCCGTACGTATCGCCCGTTTCGTGTCGGTTTCGGCGATTTTTATTGCCATGGTCTACACTCTAGGCTATTGACTATGGTCTACCCCATCACTTCACACATAACTCCTTTTGACTGCTAAATGAGACGTGATGGAAGCGAGTTTCCTAAGAAGCAAGTCTGTCAGAGGAACCAAACTTCTTAGGAAGCGAGTCTGTCCGAGAAAGTGAATTTGGGAAACGAGCTTCCCACCCTGTACATAGCTTCCCTACAACATAGCTTCCCTACAACTATGGAATGAAATCATGGCTGTTAATAGCATTGACTCACAAATTTTTATTTGTACTGCCGGCCCCAAATGTTTGGGATAAGGCATTGATGATAATGATTTGCCTAATGGTACAAGATGGAAGGAATGAGTTGGTGTAGCCATGTAGGTTGAAATCTATTAAAGGGCACAAGAATGCCAAAATTGACATGGATAGAGATAGTGTGGAACGATTTGATAGCATACGCTTTGAACAAAGTCATGACGGTTAATAGCATTGAATGACAAAATTTGATTTGTGTTGCCGGCCCCAGATGTTTGAGTTAAGGCGTTGGTGATAATGATTTGGCTAATGGTACAAGATGGAAGTTTTGACGTTGATGATAATACCTTTTTTTTTTTTTTTGTGAATGCCCCATCTTGGAAGGATTGGGGGTGTACAAACTTTCCTTTCTTTGTGGTTTTTGGGGACAATTTTCTTTAATTTGTGTGTAAGATAATTTTTAGAAGAAAAATATTGCAAATGGTAGCTTGGAGTCTCCATTTATTTGAATTAGAGGTTGAGTTATATACTCTTTTGAAGTTTTTATTTTATTTTATTTTTATTTTTAAATAGTCCTTTAGAGTTGTTGTATAGGTTAGGGCATGTTCTATGTCCCCAGGATCCTAGGTTGGGTGAGGCCGTAAAGTTTGGAAATCTAATGTATCTCCTTTATCCTAGTTTTTGGGGACAATTTTCTTTAATTTGTGTGTAAGATAATTTTTAGAAGAAAAATATTGCAAATGGTAGCTTGGAGTCTTCATTTATTCGAATTAGAGGTTGAGTTATATACTCTTTTGAAGTTTTTATTTTATTTTATTTTTATTTTTAAATAGTCCTTTAGAGTTGTTGTATAGGTTAGGGCATGTTCTATGTCCCCAGGATCCTAGGTTGGGTGAGGCCGTAAAGTTTGGAAATCTAATGTATCTCCTTTATCCTAGTCTTTCTTTATAGCTCTTATGGTGCAGTTTGGAAGTTGACTATTTGGCTTAGATGGTGTACACCATAAGACATGGGATTCTCTTGTTACAAATTGTCTCTTTCAACAGTAAAGCTAGTGATTATATAAAAAAAAAAGTGTCTATCAAACTATCAGTGTTACATAGGAACGTGGTACGGGTGCTTAGTGTCCAGGTGTCTAGAGGTGTTAGGCACGACAAGCTCTAAAAATCCCAATACGATGGCATAGACGTACAAATTTTTTAAAATGATCATATATATATATATATATATATTATCTCAAATTTTTTAAATAACAATAAAAAGAGTGCGATCACCGGTCCCCAATTTTTTAGAAAAAGTATATACCTAAGTTATAAAAAATACTCATATAGGGGATAAAAATGAGCAACAAGAGAGAGAAGAGAAGAGAAGAGAGACTTACATATTGAGCGTTGTTGTTGCCGCTACTCTCCTAGTAAAATTTTGTCTATGTTTCCAAAAAAACAACAAAATTTGGAAAACTTGGGAAAACTAAAGTGTCTAGGTAACACTGCAAACTATTAAGGAAGGAGGTTAGGAGTGAGACCCTTGTGCAATGAATAAGTTGTTTCTAAGAAGATGGTTTTAGAGATTCAGTATATATAGAGAAAATCTTTGGAGAAAAGTCACCATGGCTAAATATGGGTGATTTTGTTGACTGGTAATTTGGTTATTTCCTTATCCATGCCGTGTGTATCACGCATAAACCTTGTAAGGGTAATTTTGTAATTTTCCACTATTAGTAATAATATAAAAGAAGAGTGAAGTGGTTCATCATCACATTCTCTCTAATCCCTCTTTCCTTTGCTCTTCTCCATCTTTCTTTCTTTCTTTCTTCTCTCTCTAATTGATTTTAGGGTGTAAGTTGAAAGAGGCCAGAGGTTCTCAAGGGTAGGGATGTGAAAAATCATTTTGAAAGCTAAGGAAGACTTTCGGAAACACATTACATTCGAGGTTGGAATAGGGGATGAAATCAAGTTTTGGGAGGATTTATGGTCGTGGGCAAAACTCGCTGAGACTTGAGAGAGGATGTTAGGAACTGATTGATTTGGCAAAAATTGCTTGGTTAACTCATGTTTCGAGGCAGTAGATAATGAGGTGATTTGGACTTTGAGATTGAGAAGGAGCCTTAACAATTCAGAAATGGGTGATTTTTTGATGTTAATGAATTCCTTTCCTCGACCAAATGAATCTGCAAGTTAGAGACAATGTAGTCAAAGCATCCAAGTAACGCCTAGGCATTAGGGGGTTACCTAGGCGATTTTCCAGCAAGAATATAGACAGTATGCGATTGATCAAGTACGTTGCGGTCAACATAGCTTCTGCCCAAACCCCACTCCATTGTACCTTCTAACACCCACACCACTCGGCATACCCAAAAATCTCAATTAACAGTTCTCGACCATGGCTATTAACAACCCTCCATCAACCCAGTACTTTCTCGTTGTATGTGTGAACATTCAATGATCAAAAGAGGCTTTCTCGAGCTAAAAGCTCATTTATTAATTTTGCCACTATATGAGAATGAGATGAAGCCCTCGGCTTACCGTCTCTAAATTGGCCCTTTCCTTAATAGCAAAAGCCAAATTGCCATGGTGATATTTTGATCACACTGGCTAGAGATGCTTTAGTGTGGGTGATGGACAATAAAGATCAATTCTCAGTTAAGTCTTTTTATTAGTATATTGGTAATAGTTGTTGGTCTCCATTTCCCTACTGTGTTGTTTGGAGTCTAGATATCCGGTCAAAGATTGTGTTCATCCATTAGACAACCGCCTTGGATAAGATCCTCAATTTTGACCATTTAAAAAACAGAGGGTAGACACTCGCTAATATATGCTTCTTATGCCTGTCAGAGTAGAAATCTGTGTAGCATGTCACTTTGCTTCCATTCTATTAGATGGACTTGGGACAAGTTTGCTTTTCCTTTCAGTTTTGTCGAGTTTATCTCTAGCTAGTTCATGAGAGTGGATGCTTCCCCGAGTGTAGTATTTTACAATCTCTCCTGCCCAAAAGAGAATGTCTGGTTGGATATATCGAAGCTCTAGATCTCTTGGTGTGCTATTAGGGAACGTTGTGCAGATATTGATCTGCCCCGCCCCCTCTTTTCATTGGTAGGGTTTTGGTTATGGTTTTCCTTACTGTAGCTTTTTTTATATTTTTTTTTTCATTCTGTTCAATTGATTTACAAAACTAATATTCAATAATAATTTTAAATCCAACCCACGTGCCTTGCACGTGCACCTTCAACTAGTATGATAAGTTACAATGTTATTTTGGTTATTTGCTTTGGAAAAAGAATTAGGTACTTAGAAAAATTGAGAGTTAGTTCTTGAGGAGCTCCTTAAATGTTATCAGCTTAGCAGTTTAGTACATTTTTATTGATTCCATGTCTATGTTGCTTACCCCTGCTACTTTGCAATAAAGTCATTCGTGTGCACTTGCATTTATGCATTTGCTCGCTTTGTAAAGATATGTATATGTACAAGCACGTGGATGTAGTTGTTAGTTGTCACCATCTCCATCTTTCTCCAAAGCAGACTAAGCAGTGTTACAAATCTCGTTCTCGGGTTTTTATTGGTTGAAGTTTTTTTCGGGAGATTTTCAAATCTGAATTTTTTTTGGGTATTTCTCACCTAAATCTCGGGAATGATTAAAACAATATATTGAAATTAAAGGAAATGGTAATAAATATCACCAAGTTATAAATTCATAAAACCAATAACATTGTGTATTTCTCATGATATTTTTAAAATCTCAGTTAAATCTCGTGATATATACGGGATAAAAAGAAAAAATTATATTTCTCTCGATATTTTTAAAACATCACGATAAAAACGGAGTTTTAAACTTTATATGTTTTTCTCGGTTCTTCTGAAGAGAAATTGGGTATTTCTTGGGAGATTTGTAACAGTGCTCCAAAGTACCCATCTTTGAACTAATTAAAAGGGGTTTCAATGCTTGTTTTCTTTTGTAGGTTGCGGAACTGGTTCTGAGCAAGGAGTCTTTCGAAACAAACATTCGTGACTATTCAAAGCTCATTGATGCTCATGCTAAAGAGAACTGCTTAGAAGATGCAGAGAGAATACTTAAGAAGATGACTGAAAAGGGTATCCAACCCGACATTCTAACATCCACTGTCTTGGTTCAAATGTATAGCAAGTCAGGCAATCTCGACCGTGCAAAGGAAGCATTTGAAAGCTTGAGAAGCCAAGGCTTCAAACCGGACACAAGTGCCTACAACTCAATGATCATGGCATATGTAAATGCCGGCCAACCTAAGTTGGGCGAATCACTAATGAGAGAGATGGAGGCTAGGGACATCAAACCCACCAAGGATATTTACTTGGCGTTGTTGCGATCTTTCTCCCAGCGTGGCCATGTTGATGGGGCCCAACGAATTGCAACCACAATGCAGTTTGCTGGATTCGAGCCGAGTTTGGAGTCTTGCACATTGCTCGTCGAGGCATATGGGCAAGCAGGTGATCCAGATCAAGCCAGGAGCAATTTTGATTACATGATGAAAGTCGGACACAGGCCTGACGACCGGTGCACTGCTAGCATGATTGCAGCCTACGAGAAGAAGAATCTCTTGGACAAGGCCTTGAACCTGCTCTTGCAGCTTGGCAAAGATGGGTTTGAACCAGGGGTTGCTACCTACACTGTCTTGGTGGATTGGCTGGGTAAGTTACAGCTTGTGGATGAAGCCGAGCAGATATTGGGCAAGATTGCCGAGAAGGGAGAAGTTCCCCCTTTTAAGGTTCAGATCAGCCTTTGCGAAATGTACTTGAAGGCAGGGGTTGAGAAGAAGGCTCGTCAAGCTCTGGGCATTGTGGAGGCTAAGAAGGATCAGTTGGGAGCAGATGAGTTCGAGAGGATTATAAATGGGCTTATAGCCGGTGGGCTTGTAAAAGATGCTCGGAGGGTACACCAGCTGATGGAGGCACAAGGTTTTACTGCATCAGAGCCTCTTAAATTTGCCCTAATGGCATCTCAAAAAGGCATCCACCGCCCGAGGCCGGCAATGAGATAACGATTTAGGAGACTCGAAAAAAACCCATTTGGCCAGCAAACTTCAACAGACAAGAAGTGAGTTAATCAATTTCTTCATCTCATCATCTTAAATTTTATGTGCTTGTGGGTTTTGCCATGGTTCCTAAGCACCATATGGGAGTCATCCAGGCCTCCCTCTGTGAATTGCTATGCATGCTGCTGTGTAATGGTATCTGGTTTGGTACTTAAAACTGAAGAGGTAATGTTGCTTTTAACTTGCAATAAAATCTCAATTTGCTATATTTCTCTATAGAAGTGGTTATTCTTGGTATCTTCTTTCTGTTAGTTTTATTTTTCTATTTTCACCTTTTTACTAGATTGATTATTTATCTGGAAAAATAAGGATAATTATAACTATTAGATCATGGCCGTTGGTTTGGCAGTTGGCACCATGTTCATGGTCTGAAGTTTGAATGCTATAGTTGACCAAACTGGCGTTAGAGATTGAGAGCTGGTCCCATGTTGATCATCTATGCCAAAAGCGGAAAATAGCAATGATTAGCAGACCGCAAGGTCAGTTTGATAGCCGGCTGCCTCTAAGTACTGTTATTTTTAACACGACATTGCAAATTGTTGCTGAAGATGTTTAAAAGTATTTCACTGTCAGGTGAGGAATAGGAAAATCTATGGCTGGGTGGTGGGGCTATTAGGTTAATTGGGTGAACAACTCGAGCTCGGCTGGTTAGAAACTTGTTCATATAATAAACGAGCCGAGATTTCAATTTTTGGGTACCCTTGGTTAAGCGGAGTACGTATATTTTATGTAATATTAGTGCATAATATGCTATATTATATGTAGATAATATATAAGATAAGTTTTAACTTCAATTAAGCCACTTTTATTTCATGTTTGCAAATTCTTCTCCTCTTATTTAAGTTTTTGTTATTTTTAATATAAAAATGCCCTTTTGTACTATGGATGGGAAAACCAAACTCGTGATGGCACCTTGAGAATTCAATTGAAATAGAAAACTCAAAGCAATTATTATTCTTGGTATACTCTTATTTTCGATTCAACATGCCACTAAACAACTAGGTTTTTCTTTTCTGCAATTTAACAGGTATCAATTCTCGGTTACAATCTTGATGTTCTTAGGCTGTCAATCCGGCCCCCAGACGGGTACCAGTCTGGCTCTCCAAGGTCCACACCAGAGATGGTGAGGGTACCCGGCCGGCCCGGCCTTCCAAAGTTTCCAATAGAGACAACCCTTTTTCTTTGGAAAGCCCGGGAAACTAGTGGTTCTTAGAAATAGGCAAAAGCCATGGACAGTAAAACCAAAATCTAAATGGAATGGGAAGAGAGTTGACATTAGGTTGGCAATTGGTGGCGGTTCATAAATAAGTATAAAAAAATCTACTCTTCTATTAGGCCTCAACCCGGCCTTTGGACCTAGCTAGTTCAGGCCCTCCAGGGGCTAAGGTCAGACTCTTGCAGGTGAGGGCCAGGCCTTACCCTAGCTCGGCCCTATTGAGGCCCATGGATTTAGTGGCGATGGCTTTGAGGATCCTCTCAAGGTTTCTCATTGATGTGCAGACCCTATATTTGCTCAGCAACAATTAGGGGAAAAGAAGCATTTTGGTATCCACTGCTGGGAGAAGTTCAAAAGGGGATAATGAGAAGCAGAAGAGTTTAAAACCACAAAAAAAAAAAAAAAGAAGCAGAAGAGGCTCCTACTTTTGTACTTTTTTTTTACAATCAAATATCTCCTTATACTTTTTTACAATCCAAATCTCCCCTTATTTGAAAAAGGAAAATAATCACCTCCTCGGTCGGTGACGCGAGGAGGTGAGTCTCGGGTCCCATTTTAATGCCATGTGCCCCTCTTTGGTTCCATTTAACTGTGGTTAAGTAACCCCTAGGGTTCACCCATCTACCTTTGGTTTTTAGAAAAATAAAATATAAAAATTTAACTAAAGGTTAAAATAACTTAACCCGAGTTCGCCAGTGGAATGAACTATTGCTCTTTGAAAAATGAATAACTGACCACAGAGTGAATTATCTAGAGGACCTTCCAATTGGAAGGCAACGTGTGTCCATTTAACTGTGATTAAGAAATTTTAATCCTTCAATTTTTTTTTAATTGTTGAAATTTGATTGGGTGGTCAGCTAGCAAGAGGACCTTGGGGTCTACTAATAACTACTCTTCCAAAACATCCCTACCTTTTTGACCTTTCCTTATATCTGTATTCCAATGTGCCCCTACTTCTCCACCTTTTTACAATTAAAATCTCTTGTTTGTGTCATAATACCACTATTTTTCATGCTAACAGCTATTTCCTCTTATTTTTGAATTTGTTTTGCTAACCGTTTTCTTCCAAGAGCAACCATGTAACAAGAACTAAAATAAATGGGCAATGCTAGCGTCGCTTTCTTTTAAATTACTTTTTTTTATGGACCAAACATGCTTTCTTTTAAACTATCTTTATGGACCAAACATGTGTTACTGTCTTCCAGAGGACACATGTTTTCCACCTCCTATTTAAAACAGAGTTCAGTCTTTTTTTTTTTCTTCTTCATAGTTGAGGAGTCGGTGGTTAGTAGGGTTACTTACCTTCGGGCGGATATTTCACCTGAAGTGCATACCAGTTGACTGGAACCCGGAACGAGAGTGTGGTCAGAGACCCACACAACCAATAGGACAAGCCTTAGCTTCCCGAGAGTGATTCTTAAAAGAATGTGATGTTAGCATTATCCAAAATAAATACCAACTCATGTATAGTCAGAACTTTCTTTATTTCCTTGAGTACCAAAACAGTAAAACTACCCCAGCAATAGATGCTACTGGGTTATGTTATTTAGCTAAAAATCATGGAATAAGATTATTCTAGTTAAGCCAGCTGCTTGACTTCCACTTTCACAGATTAAGAACCATCTACCAATGATCCATGAGAAAAAAAGATTAATTAAATTGCTACATTGTCAGAGCATCCCAGCACCAAACAGCTGAAAGAAAGAGTATGAATCTCACTTGTAAGCCAGTAGATTTGATCAGAATATAATCCTACAAAAATATATTTCAATCCCCAAGTTATTTGATGACATTTAAACTGATATTTATCACTCTCCTACAAAGATGAACATATTTTGAGCAGTAAATTAAGCATGATATTTGAACTGATACTGCATCACTCCACGAAACATTAGAATGACAAAATTTTGACATAGTACAATTAAGAGGAAAGCAAAATGAAGATAGAGGCATGACCGCCTCAAGTTGATGTAGATGGTGCTGGTCATTTGAGGTCACAATGAAACTTGAGCCAACTTTCTTCAATAGAAAAGGCGACTATTCATAATTTTGGTTTTACAGGTACATAGGTCTGCTTTGTTGATTTTAGTTCATCTTACTGATGAGTTCGTTGATGTGATCCTCGCGATTGCCTGCATCTCCCCCATCCTTGTATGGTTTTTTCTTTCCCTGCAAATCTCCTTCCGGCTTGTTGAGACTGAAGGGCCACAGAAAGCCGATAGCCTCCTTAAAATGTGGACCAGCATTAGCAATTTCATGTACAATATCTTCTATGCATATAATACCATACTTTCCAAGTGCCTGCAACATGTAAAGAAAAATTAGAGACGATATATATTCCAAACCTTGGGCAGCAAAAACCTCTAGGGAGGGAGCCATGCACACACACCTGTTCAATCATGTTATTATCAGTGAGTGGAACCCTCTCCTTGTTTATCTTTCCATAACCCTTCTTGTAAACCAGCTCTCTCACACTCTTCAGGTTAGGATATCTGCAACAAACAAGAAGTCTCTCATAAGGACTATCAATCAATCTGATGAAAAAAGAGGATTGGTTTGATTTCTCCCATTACCCATATGTCACATATGGTTCCACCCTTTGCAGCATTTCCATCATCCCATTGTTTGCCTTCACAAAGACACCACTGAAGATCTTCCTCAACCTCAAAAAGTGTAAAGCCTTCCTAGTCTTGGGATGCATATCATTTTTGCTGAAAATTTTTAGTGGAGATCAAAACAAGGAATCCAGCACAGGAAAACTAAAAAGTAATACCACTATTGTGTTGGTAACCTACCCACAGATGCGAATAACGAGAAGCAGCTTGGATTCAGGTGTGACATATGATGATCTTTTACGCTTCCCCCTCTGTTTCATTTGGATGAGATCCAGCTCCTGGGGGAAAGACAGCAGAGGTTAGGAATTGCGTAACAGGAGCGTATATCAATAGCATGAGTCTCATAAGTGGTAGCTGCAGTCTATAAATGGAGTACCAAGGCTCGATGCACACATTCAGATGGTTGTAATTATTCAAACTATTATCAACTCTTTTGGATGACAAAATAAACCAGGTGAGAAGTCCAGAGGAAGTCTATGGATTGGGTAGCTACACTAATCCACTAAGCTAGATGTTCGACCTAAGGAAACCTTCAGGTGGGTCATCTAATAGCAACCTCTACAATTAAGCCGCATATCTTGATATTCCCAATATGTATGGACATTTATGAGATGAAAACTTCCATAAATAAGGCGGCCAATGCTAATGCGGAAGAAAATATAATAGTTATTATTTTTAAAGGTAAATAAATTATAATAGTCCTTCTACCATTTATATGATAACTCTCTTGATTTCTTGTTGAAAATACATGTTTAAAATAAGGTCACGGTGCAACACAGATATGGAGTGTGAAAATGAACTCCGTCGCAACATTTAAATAGTGAAGTAGATTTAGGAAAATAAGGGTCCATTTTGATAATAAAAAATGCGAGCTTCTGATATTTCCCTATTAAACAAGGGAAGGGTTGTACAGAAAAATTTGTAGAATATTAAAAAGTGACGTGAAGTGACATGAACTAGGAGTAGGGGAAAAGTTGAAAAAAATATGATCTCCAAAGTCAACTAACAGCATCAGCTTGTATTGGTCAACATCCTTTTAGCAAGGGATGCCTACTAAAAAACAGAACCTCTTCACTACTTTATTAACTGGAGATACTTTTATGACCAAGTGCATATTCGAGCACTATATCACTATTTAGTTTCTGGACAAATGCACTAAAACCAATATAAAGAAACTCACTAAACACTAACTTTTCAGTGATTGAAGAGGTAAAGATAATTACTTTGTTCCGATATTCTTTAATGTACTGCTCGGCCCTTTTGAAAATGAGCTTACGATTTTCTTTGCTCCTCCGCTGCCTCTGTTCCAATTGCTCCCTCCTTTTGATTGCCCATGCTTCATTGCTTTTTCTTTTCTTCAATACCGTCTCTGGTATATATGTAAAGGGTTTTGATTCCTCATCAACCATGATGATCTATGCTTTAATCAACTCTCGTAGTAAGATATCTGCACCAGATCAACAGTGACGTAACTATAAGGGGACTAAAAGTTGAAAGATCGTGCTGGGTCTTTGTAATTTTCTGACTCAAAAATAGTAGGAACCAATGCATGTATCCCCTTTATAAATAGTAAAAAAATCAAGTGAAAACCATTCCAGGCTATAAATACACCTAGACTGGAAAGAGCACTATTGAAAATATGTTTAGTGTTTCACTGAGCCATAGAAGTATCTTTTATTATCCCCCCCCTTTTTCTCTCTTTTGATCAGTGACAAAAATAGCATCCTCTCACATCCCAAAACCATCAAATTTCAGTCAAACCCCTCCAATAGGTCAATCAGGCCAGGCCGCCAGGGAGCTAAAGAATTACCAAAATGCAAAATAATGGCCATAATGACAGAAATATATATTTTTTTAAGTGTTAACCTTCATAGTAATCCCTGAAATTCCAACCTCAATCAGTTATTTATCTTTTCCCATAATACTTGAGACATTTCTTAGGTCTCGACAGGTTGACAAACTTCAGCTATTGAACTGTTCTAAGATGGAGTCGACTCATCACTTTCACATTTCCTTCAAGAAATACTTTGGAGACTTGTGTTTTTTAATGTACTGGCCTAGTCAGTTAAGAATTCTAATCAAGAAATTCACTTTTTGCATGAGTTGCCCCAATAGGCTGACCGGAAATAGCTTCAACTAATGATAAGAGTAAATGGTGATAGCTGTTTATCTAAAAATATTTCCGAGATTACGATGAGTAAGCTAAATGGAAGGAGGTTGTAGTTACGGATAATACAAATGACTGACAGATGCCACAACCACAAAAAGTTGGTCTAACAACATCAATAATCAGAAAATAAAAAATTTCTCAACCTTTCCGAATGCATTATGCATAGCACATTTGCACCCCATTTACCGCGTGAAATTACAAATGTCCCCTAACCTATCTTCAACTTTCTTCACCGATTCAAAACTACCACTCTGATATTTGGGCATCCATCCAATTAATATCTAACAAACACAAAGCTAAGTGAATTGAAAATGACATAGTGAAACAATCAATTAAGAACAATCCATAATCGGGAGATATGAGAGAACCCATTCAACGTCTTCTCTCAATCAACTTTGCTTTGGCAAATATAGCATGAACAAAGAAAGAATCTCCACAATCAATGAACTGATTGGTCTTTAACTGGAGCAGAATAAAATAAAAATCATTAGATATACAAAAACAGCACTTGAAAATCCCAAACCAAAATCAACCCACAAAAATTTATTTTCCTACCAAGACCTCGATTGGTCTTTAACTGGACGAAGGTGCGATATCTAAGCCGATTACCAGTTCCTAAATCGAAACCCTAGGTAAGCTAAGCGAGAAGGTGAATGGAGTCTGGTAGTCGACATGATCAAAAGATATAGATATAGAAAGATATTTACCAAGTGAAGAAACCTTTAAGCAACAAATCAAATGCAGAGTGAAGAGTGGTGTATACCAGTCGTGATCCTGCAGATAAGAGCAGGATGAAGCGAGGTGTGGAGTGGCTGTTTGGCTGATATGAGAGCCTTCGCACTTCGCGGAATCGCATATCATAATAGGATATTAGGGTTAGGGTTCGGGTTCGTAAGAGAAAAAAAAAAAGTCAAATGAAATTACTCTTTTAACCCTACTATTAAACCGTTTATAAGGGTTAAATGAGTAATTTCAAAAATATAATATACCTTAACTATGGTGTAGTAAGAAGGGCAGGGCTTCACAGGGCTGGGCAGGGGTGTGCCCTAGCCCGGCCCAGATTCACAAGGGCTTTCATAATTTGAACTCTGCCGGGCCAAGGGCAGGGCTTTGGAGGGCAGGGTAGGCCGGGTACCCTTCTACCTAGGCTTTTTTGACAACCCTAAGTGACAACAAAGGCAAGAGACTAATATAGAGAATGGACAAGAAATCAATGTTGTCAGAACCGGACCGGACCGGCCGGTCGAACCGGTGGAACCGGGAACCGGTCCCCTAACCGGTTCCCAAAACCCTTAGAACCGACCCTTTTTCAAAACCGGACTATTTTGTGAGAACCGTGGTAACCGGCCGGTTAAACCAAGAACTGGTGGTCAGAACCAATCAAGAACCGGTCAGAACCAGTCATATATGGGTAAAAATGGATTTTTTTTACAAAAAATTAAAAAAGGACACGGTTGAACCGGGAACCGGCCACTCAACCGGTTCGATGACCGGTCCGGTTCTGATAACATTGCAAAAAATAGATTAGATAATTAAAATTAGCACTTGATGATGGGTAGTCTTTAAACATGAGATATGGTAATGAAAATACTATCATACCCTAATAAATATTCTGTTAAATAATGTTATATATAATGCTATATAGGTCATTTAATATGAGCCTGACCCTCATCTCATCAAGCCTAGTTTTTTTGAGCTCATCGGAACTTGTTGGATTTACAAATGGAAAAAAGCCCTTAATATTGTGGGCTTTGAGGGTCAGCTAGGTGGGTTCCCTCATATGAGGGTCGGATTGACAACCCTATCAATGAGTGATGATAAGACAGGATAATGCTAGGTGACTTTCCTCCTTAGTGGACTGACTATGTGAAGGAAACAAATCAAGAGAAAATAACAGGTTTCTTGTGGGTTTACTTATTTTTTCATAAGCGGGCAATCCCTATGCTACAGTGTCAACTAGGATTGTAAACTAATTGGATTTGGACTAGATTTAGTTATATATGAATTTGATTTGATTACAAATTCAACTAATCCCAATCTGATTTGAGATTTGTCAAATTTTGAGTTGCCAAATTCAAATCCAAATTCTATCATTTATTTAAGATTCAAATCCTATCTAATTAATATTAATATCTTAATTAAAAATTGTGTGTAGTGCTGTAATATATTTACAAAGTTATATTATTATTATTATTATTATTATATAATGTAATCAAATCAAATCATTATAGATTCAAATCCAATCTAAATATAATCGGATTAAAGATTTTCATATTTGGATATGATCTAACTAATCTATAATATAATAAGGATCCAGCGATTGAATTCAAATCGGATCCATTGACATCCCTAGTGTAAGCCCAAATACTCCCCTATGGCTAATATAGTCAAAAGTCAAACTACCTTCCTATATCACTATTTTATCTTTTTTAGATCAAGTATAAAAACTATTTTTCACCTTATCTAAAAATCTCTAGCCCTTTCTTCCTCATCAAGGTTTGAAATCCCGATTTTATAGGTGATTTCGATCAACAACCAGAACCGAAATCTCGAAAAATTTCGGTATTTCGACGAGATTTCAGATTCCGATTTATTAATATTTTTTTTAATATATATATCTTATTAAATATATATATGTTAAAAAAATTAATATTTTTATTAAATTTTATATACTTCTATAAATATTATTATTTTATTTTTAAAATAAATATATTAATTTCCAAAATTTCACGAAATTTCGATAAAAATATCGAATTATTTTGGAATATTTCAGAATATTAATAAATAAATAAACTTATTTAAAAACAAATTTCCAAAATATGGCCGAAATTCCAAAATCTCAAAATTTCCGAAATTTGACCCAAAATCTCGATCGAAATCGTGTTTACGAAATCTATGGTGTATCGAAGTTGTTGGGGTTGGACGAAACTGGGATTTCGCGAAATCCCAAAGGGATTTTGAACCTTGTTCCTCATTGACATTGCATTAGATGGAGAATATCTCATTGCCCTTACCCTTAAATTAGTTTGTTGAAAGAGAGAATGTACAAAGAAGAAAGAATTACTGAAAACTTGCTACCATCTTATTAACCAGGCCTTTATTATTATAGCCTGAAAAACCATGTCATCACAACGAATTTTTAAAAGTGCTTGTTTGTATAAATGAGATGAATGTGAAAATACAATATTAAATCCTTGGTTTGTGCTGGTATGATTTTCTAATGCTCGCTTTGCTTATGATTTTCATCAGCTTTCTTTGTATTATTATATTGCTCTAATTTTTCTTATGTGCCTCTTTTATAAATAAATATATTTCGTATATTCGTTTTTAAAAAAATTGTGAGTAATTTATATTTAATTCATGATTTTTTAAAAAATTCACAATTTTTGAAAACAATATATTTTCAGAAATTGTGAATATTTCGTGAATTAATTGTTCACAAGAAATTATCATATTATTTTTAAATAATATTAGAGAACTTTGTTTCTACGATTACTTTTAATTCTAGCCTAAGAATAACTATAGTTGAGAAACCAATAATGAGTCTTCTATCCGACACAAATATTTAGTAGTTCAGTTAAGAGAAGATCTACTACAAGAGTAGATATACACCTCGCCTCTTGCACCAGTGGTGGGGTGCGGCCTCTCTGTTGAGGGAGGTCTGGGGATCCAATCACCCCCCACCCCCCCGGTGATGAGTCTGCAAGAGCTCCAATCCCCAAACTAACCACTAACCCTACTAACGTAGATAAATTATATCCGAGGCAAAAAAAAAAGAAAAAAAAGGGAGTAGATATAGTAGATGCTTAAAGTATAATCTTTCTCCTAATGAGTTTAAGAACCTACCTATGCTACATGTTAATATATTCTTATTAACTAACTCATTTCATGCTATAGATGATTACCGTATAATCTTAGTGGATCACTTTGAAAATTTTAATGAGCAGTGATAGGCGTACCTAAGAAATCTATTTTAAAACCTAAGGCTCGACTACATTGGTCTAGCCACCCCAGTTGAGTATTTAAGAGGAGATGAACCAATGAGGTCCAACCTTAGGTTTCAAAATAAATTTCATGGGTACGTTAACTATTTTCCAATTTTAATTATCTCATTTGGTGAAAGTTGTGTACCAAGGCCTATTTCCACCTTAGATAGTTATGGTGGTGCATTGTGAAGTCAACCGTTAAAATATTCTAGTAATTAGTGTTTAATTCATTACTTTTTGAAAAACGATATTGTTTTTCTAGAAGTCAGGAATACTTCATGAATATAATACGACAAAAGCACAACCTTCATAATATAAGCGTTTGATTCACATGTGTTCATTATCTCATGTTTGTTTGTCGAGAACATAGGTGACAACAGAAGAAAAAACTTGGTTTGCCTAAATATAATTGCACCTTTTTATTTTCAAATTTTCTCTCTATTTCAAATATTTTCTCGATTACCGAACATGGTGTCAGAATATTAAAATCTTATTTTTTGGAACGAGGGTACCTGGGCCTCCAAGAGCACCCATCTATGTCCCTCGGGTTGTGTAGATCCCCTTATACCACACAACCGGTTAAGCCCGGATAAATCCTGAAGGGTGGCCAACAAGGGGAAGAGGCTTGAACTCAAGCCCTCCACTTCTTGAGGCGTGGTCTTGGCCACTAGCCCAACCCCTCATTGGTTACAGCAGAGACATACATACATAAGAGAGAGTCAAGGTTTCAAGTGGAAATTCTGAGTTGCGGCCTAACCATATTTTCGATATAAATAAAATAAAATAAATTAAAATTGGTATCTTTATCGTTTGGGAATCATTCTGATACTCTCATTATCGTTTGGAATAAAGGATTAAAGGAAGCAATATCATATTCCTCACTTTCAGACCGTGGTGAATTTGATCCCGGGCCTTGTACAATGAATGAAGAACACTGAGAAATTAACAACGTGGAAATTGTATCTCCTGGTGTAGAAATACCAAATTAATAAAAATTAATTTTAGGTTTATGCTGCTGCACTATCTAAGAGTAGAGCTATCAATCCGATCCTTTGATGAGGGCCTGGCACATCCTTTTGTAGCCTGCAAAATAGAGAGCTTTTATTTTCCTAAGGCCATGGGCTAAGCCGAATCAAACCCAATTTTATAAGGCTCTCTTACTCAAGGGCCGGGCCTAGTAAACACTAAGCCTGACCAACTGTCCATTCTATATGTTATAATATATATAATATTATATATATATTATAATAATTTAAGACTTATAATAACCTAGGTTGAGACTTACTTGTATGTATAACAAGCTCCCACTATACTGGGATCACGTTTTTTATTTTATTTTTTTATTTAAAAAAAATCCAATAAAGGCTACTGTGTATGTGTAACAAAAGTAAAAGTGTGTACGTGGAATAGACGTGGTCACTAATCAAAATCTTTTGTAACAGTGTGATTTTTTTTGCTTTAATCTAGTCATACTAATCTAATAATCAAATGGCATGCAATCCTATTGTCGAGCCCAAGCCCAACTGAAATGGGAGGGTTGTATGTCAAGCTCAGTCAATATGGGAAAAAAAATAGTTAATTTTTTTTTGTTCTTTCAGCCTGACCCAAACTGTCCCTGTCCCCTGACCCTTGCGGGTATGGCTTAGGCCTAACCAGTTTAGGCCCTCTGAGGGCTATGGCCTAACCCCAGTGAATGAGGCCGTGCCCAATAAAACCTAGGCCCTGCCCTTTGACAGGCCTACTGTCACAGCACTGATCAATAACAAATCTCTACTGCCATTCATTAGGTAGATCAATCAAGGGTTTTGACAAATCAAACCATGATAATCGTAAGATCTCATAAATATAACTCTTAGTAGAGTTTTGACAAATCAAACCATGATAATCTTGAGATCTCTGTTTAAAATTGCTTTAGTTTAGTGATTCACTTCCTCAATGGCGAAGGTTTGGACAAGTCAATGAGAGTGGATCCTAAATTAGATTGCTCCTGACTACATACCCCAGCAGGTGATGCTGCAACAACACATAAGGCAATAGCAGTATATTGGTGATCCGTCCAAATATAAGAGGCATTAGGCGAGATTCCTATCTGGTTTCGTTTGATGAAGATGAGTGAGTCCATGTGGAATAGGTGATCCATCTATACGAACAATCACCCCTATAGATAGAACAAGGCAATAATAAGAGTGAAACAACAGAGGCTACTTCTATCTAAAATCTAATTTATCACCCATTTCGGAAGACTACTTCCATCTCAACTATAGTCTTCGTATCGTACCTGGAGAAAGCTAAATATGTAGGTATCGAGCTGGAACAAACTGTTCTTCTTGAATACCCTGAGGTATTGACCGTGATTCTCTCAAATATCGCGGAACAAGCTGTTTCTTAATGTTGTTCACAAAAAAAAATTTAAACAAAAAGCAAGAAAGCAAACCCAAAAAAAGAGTTTACTACTTCATCTTTACCAATCTGAACTATATAGTCCTCATACCTGGTGAAAGCAAAACTTGCAACTTGTTTCATTAACAAAAAAATATTAGCAAGAGGGGAAAAAATTGCAGTTCGGTACCGTCTTTGGCCAAAGAGTCAGCTAACTCATCATATATATATATATATATACAATGGTAATCCCTGTGCATCTTTCATTTCAGTATTCTCTAAAATCTAAACTGAGAAAAAACAGCTATTGAAATGCAAAAAGACTTCCTCAAACAATGCAAATTATATGATTCCGTATCGTGGGCAAGGAGAACTAGGTTTGAATCTCTGCAGCTAGAATTCTATTTGCCAATCCCAAGAAGTAGGGACTTGGGATAAGGCATTGATGATAACGATGATCTATGCCATAAAATAGCCTTGGGCTTTTAAAAATATATCGGCTGCATCAGCAAACCTGAATCACCAAGAAATGAAGAAACATCACAAGCGTGGGACTGAATTTTCAATCAGGAAGAGCATACGAAGACAAGGGGCATCATGACAACATCAACATGCAGCAAACGAGAACAAACAAATTCTTTTTCTTGCTTATGAGTGTTATGCCTATGAGGTCATCCCCCTTCACCCAACTACTTCAAATAAGACACCTCTCTTGAAAGGCCCTCAAGCTAAAGAAAATCCTAGCACTGGGTGTATCAAAAGCAGTAAAAAAATAACAATTTTCTTCGGCAACAAAGCAACACCTAGAGAACCAAAAAGTAACTCACAAAAGTCTTAAATACGCATTTGGGACAAGAATCTGAGACAACTCCACTGCCTAAATCAAAGCATTGCCTAAAACTCCCCTCCAGATTGATATCCCAAAAAATCAAATTCAGAACAGTCTGTGATCTCACTACCACCCCTGATACCATCAATTCCCATGAACAATTCCATCAAACCAGGAAGCAATATTAAGAAGCTATGCCATAAAAAAAAACAAATGATATCCAACATCCAACAAGATACAATGTGATGAATAACTCCAAAAGGAGGGGACCTACAAAGCCAATAAACATTAAGTATATAATAGAAAGAATGCATCACATACCTTAAAAGATGAGAGATTAGGCACAGTCGCAGTCCATTTCCCCTTTACAAGGAGATCAAAGCCCGTGCCTCATCATCTGTCGCACATTGTTATGATACGAATAGGTCCATCTAATTAAAAAACGAAAAGGAAAAAAAAAAATAACAATATCTGCAATACTGAAGAATAGAAGAATAGTTATAAGCACTGATATACTCTAGATCATAATAGAGAGCAACAAGCCAACAGAAATTGTGATGTGTGAAGTTTTTTTGTAAAACATTAACTGTATTCATAGTTTAAATGACAATAGGTACAACAACCATGGTAATAAAAATCACCGAAACCAATACGAAACGAGCGATATGTATAGGTATCGGTAGCTCCCTGTATAATATTTATATTGATATGAAATGGCAATACATATCGTTTACTAGTTATGTATGTTTTAATTCAATGTAAAATTGTAATTGTGTTTGCTACTTTGTCTTTGAGTCGCTTCTCATGACTTTATATTTGGTAAATTTGGTTTTTATAACTCATTTGATTTTTAAAAAAAATTTACTTTGATTTGTTTTTTTAAATAAAAAGAAAAAATTATACATATCGTCTGAAACCGATACGTATAAGTTTCGGTTAGGACCAATACATCCCCGAAACCCTTTTTTTAATCCTTGGGTACAACAATTGATGATTTCAATTCTACTACACGGACTAAAATTATGCACGCGACAATAGATCAAACAGAGGATGATTTCAGTGCTACTACACAAACTAAATTATGCACACAAGTTTTAGAAAAAGAAAAAAAAAAAGTAAGCAGAAGAGTAAAATTCATAGCTAAAGCAATAACCTTTTGGCAAAGGTGTACATAAAGAGATGGGAGTTGCACACAATGGATTCAAACAAACAGCTTTTCATTTTTTTATTTATTTTTATTTTTCTTTCAATGAGTAATCTGTCCATTCTCAACACCAAGACCATACAATACACCAGCATATTTCTCGGGTGAGCCATTAAAGAAATTTTCTTTCAACTTCATGAATGTACAAGATGTGAGCAAACTATCTGAACCCGCTTGGTGACAGATCCCAATCCTCTCCACTTCCAACAGCTCCGCAAGCTTGTTCAACCCACCATGAAGGCTATTGCAGAACTTCATCAGATGTTTGATATCATAAAGGGTAGGGAAATACATTTTGATCAGATGGAAAAACCCAGTCTGTGTATCAGGGAGATTTTGACATGTTAGAAGCTTAAGCAAATACCCAAAATCATACCCACTATGGAAAGTGACCCAATGAACACTATCATTCAACACAATCCCCGACGACATCAAGAGCTCACCGAATCGTTGCGCATCAATACCATTTTCGATGTTCTTCTGGAAATCAATCCCGCTCTGGCGCAACAATTCGATCGAATCATGTGCGAACACATCCTGGAGGACATTGAATTCACAGAAATTGAATTGCCAGATGCAAAATTTGTCAGTCCCGCAGGTAGGAAGGTTGCCTTCGTCGTCAGAAAAAGTAAGCCCTAACTGGATGAGCTTCAGCATATCAACGTTGGCCTTCAAGGTCTGATAATTATGATCAGTGTTGTTCTTGAAAGTCCCAACAGTACGAAGAACTATCCCAGGGAACTCAGTATCCATAGCAATGTAAGGGTAATCATCAACGATCTCCCGAATCAAAGCAAACTCATCTTCAAGATTATCATTCCAAACCTCTCTTATATGAATCGAATCGCTTTTCGGTAAAATCGACATTTCCGCAGCAAGGAAATCGAATCAAACGAAAAACCAATTCCGTTAACAAACCGTAAGAAATCACAACCCCAAAATCCAACCGATCTATCGTAAACCAACCTCTTTTTACAAGATCTGCAAAATCCAAAAAAAAAAAAAAAGCCATAAATCACCCTAAAAACAAGAACGAAACCCGAACCCTAGAATCCAAGGTACTAAAACCAAATAACCGATAAATTGAGATAAGAAGAAGCGTAGATCTGAGATCTGACCTCAAAATCCATGAAATCTCCGGCTCTGGTTCACAGATCTTGAATTTCCAATCACTGATTTGTTCATCGACGAGTTTTCTAGGGTTTTCCTTTTTCTAACTTCAGGGCAGCCGAGATCTAGAGAAAGATTTAGGTCTGCAAGGAGGTTTTATCAACAATGAGAGGCGCGTCAAGAAGACCTACAGAAAGGGTTTCAGAGAGAGATATAGAGAGAGAAAGTAGAGAGAGAGAGGGCTTAGAACGCCCTGTCCTTGATGACCTCTGAACATGAAGAGAGAGAGAAAGACAGAGAGAGAAAAATATCAAGAAAATGGAGGAAGAGATAAGAAGAGGAGGTGGAGGAATGGAGGACGGAGAATTTTTTTTTTTTTTTTTTTAATGTTTAAAATATTATTTTTTTTAAAAATAAAATATTAGAAAAATACAAAGTGGGGTCCAGTGGTCGGTTAAGACTTAACGTGGTGGGGTGAAATTTTGTTTGATTTTCCTCTTTCGAATGATGATTGAGAGAGAGAGTTTTGAGAGATGGCATGGGATTGTCTCTGGCAGATGCCAGAAATTTGTGCTCAGGCATTCACATATCATTCGCCACATGGCGATAAAAGGGGAGAAGTCAAAAATGGGAGAAAATGAAATGACTTCTCCTTTTTAATGCCATGTGGCAGATGGTGTGTGGATACCCGAGACAAAATTTCTGGCATTTACCGGAGATAATCCAATGCCGAGTGGTTGTGTGGGGACAAAAGAGAATTATTTGATGTACTAGTCACCCGCAATTTGTGCGCGTGATGAACATCAACTGTCCTACACGTGAAAAAGGTACGCGTCCTTTCGGTGAAAAACAGTACAAGTAGCAAAGGATTTTGTCGCGACGCAATAATATCTGAAAGAAGGAACCGACCCGTTTATTTTTAAATCGAAGATAAAGTGATGAACCGAACCCATTTAAATGGATCGGATCTTGATCCGGATCCGATTAGACGGATTCTATTCGTCTGATTTTTGGATCTGATTATAATCAAATCAAACATGAATCAATAATGATCCGATCCAATTAAAATCTGATCCGATTAGGATATAAATAATAATAATATTTATATAAATTTACAAAATATTTCAGTATTAATTATAATTTTTTATTTTTTAATTAAAATATATATTTTTAGATATATTAATCGGATCATATTCAAATCGGATTCGGACCTTGAATTAGTAATCAAATTGGGATTGGATACTTCATAATCTGATGGATCTTGGGTTGGATCCAAATCTATCACATTCGCATCTAGGTAGATCCAATTCAAATCCGATTTGTTTACCACCATAATTTACACACTTTTAAGTAAATAATTAATTATTATAATACTTTGTATAATTAAAAACTAATACTTAATAACCATTTGTGTATAAATAATTTAATTGAATTACAATAACCCAAAACCAAATCAATTTTTAATGAGAAAAACATATGTACCATTTGGAAATACAATAGTTCGCACCACGAACGAGGAGCAATAGTTGGCTCCTCGCTCTTAATAAGGCAACTTGACTGCCATGAGCTCTATTTAATTTTTTTAAAAGTCCGTGGTTACTAAAAATTTTATTTTTATTTTCTAAAAGCCAAGGGTGGATGGGTGAACCTTAGGAGTGAATATATCTTAACCACGGTTAAATAGATGTAAAAAGGGACACATGACATTAAAAGGGGGCCAATTGCACCTCCTCGCGTCACCAAACAAGGAGGTGATTATTTTCTCATTTGGAAATTTTTTTGTAAGATAAATTTAGTATACATTAACATAATTATTTTTGTTTAAGTTTTAACTCAAGCTTTCATGTGAGTCACATGACATCCCAAAAAAAAAAGCCCAATTTTTTTTAAAAAATGAATTTAGTGTTTATCAATGCATTTTTTTAAAAAAAAATTATCGAGCCGAGCTCGAGCTCAACGATTTGTGGATGAGTCGACTCGAGCTGAGCGTTCTAAGCTCGAGCCGAGCATGAGCATCTGTAAAATTCCAACGAGCTGAACCCGAACAGTGCCTAGCTCGGCTCGTTGACACCCCTATAATCCAAAGTCAATCGTAGGACCTCCAGGTCTACTGTTCATCCCACGACCACTGGGCTACACCCACGGGGGTAGATTCCTCTTCTCTCCGCCTAAATTTGGTGTCCCATTAACCACATTATAACCGGATTCAATGAATCCAGTTGTAACTAGAGAGAATCCGTAGTCCAAATGCCTTCTTAATTCCACAAAGGAAATTGCTTAGCTTACCTCTCCTTTTCACTATTGCTCCGTTTGTTTTGAGGTAAAATAGGGGAAAACAAATGAATTCCATGGAAAATGTCATTTTCCAAGTGTACTTTCTTTAGGACAACTGACATTTTCCGTGAAATTCATTTGTTTTCCTCTATGTTACTTTGAAACAAACGGAGCATATATGTAACAACACGCCGGTTCCATTGGTCAAACTGGAAAAAAAATAATAAATAAATAAAATTGGTTGATGCTCCACTTCTTAACACTCGCCAACTGTGATTAATATTTACTCACCCTTAGGGTTAAGCAATCCAACCTTATTTTCTAGAAAATAAATAAATAAAAATTTTAATTTTAATTTAATTAAGTTTAACTAAGGTTAAAGGGAGTGTTTAAAGGGACAGGAGGATACATAACTGGCCACTAGTTCTGCTAATCACTACTCTTCCACAAATTCAAACGCACGCTAGAGTTGGTACTTTAAAAAAACATACAAAAACAACAAGTGTCATTACCTAGTGAAAGCCAGAGACTTGTCTCTGGCTTGTGCAAGAGAGGATCCAGACTCTTTGAAAAAATATCTATATACCCATATAAAAAATGGGTAACTTTGCTAAGTGACAAAAGTTTTCGTCGAACTTTTTCATTCCTCTAATACCCCTAACAATTCTCCTGATTCTTCTCTCGAGTTGTAACCGGGAGTGCATTCGGTTATGACGTGGATGACCATACTCGTGACATTTGGCAGAGAAATAAGCGAAAAATGATGGCTTCAGTTTCCACTTCTGTCCTTTAGAGTCTAATCTAAATGTTAGCCAACGCATACCTCTCTTAACCATTCCTCCCTTAACTCAAGTTAACCAAACCATGTACACGAATCGTCTTCAACCCTCAACCCCAAAATCCCCATCATCTTCAACCCACGCCCATCCCTTGTCATCTGTTTTTGATTGTCGTCCGTTGTTAACTTCGCTACCAGTAAATTCCTACTCTCCTATTTTATGATTGAGTATATAGCCATCAACTTATGTGTTAGCAAACATAGCAACCTGAAAACGAGATACCCCATCAACAAAAATGGGGTATCTTCATTATCAAACCAGGCTAGATTGTGGAACAACACTATTTTCAAAATTTAATAATAAAAAAAATGCAAATAGAATTCTTTGCAGAAGAAAATGAGATTTTATAGATTTCAATTAGGCTGATAAAAAATGCGTAGGAAACGCCAACTGTCAAATTTTTGTCAAACTTATTGATTCCAATAATACCCCTGCTTTGAATTCCTATTATAGCCTTGCTTCTCATTATTTACAAGCACGTCTTCATCTTCTTAATCTTCCTTCGCATATTCCACTGCTATCATTCGCCAACCCCACTACCCCATATTCGATACATCCTCTGAATGTTTCCACTACTCCACCCATCATTGCCACATCTCTCTTATATGGAAGTTTCCATCACTCCACGCCTCTCGGCTACGTGTCCATTCAAGATGCATCCTCGAATTGAGTCGCTCCCCTTTGATACCCAACGAATACGCGCATCACCAATCTATCAATCCTCTATCATGCATTTAGCGTAAAAACGGATCACCATCTTAATAGCCTGTTTGTTGCATCTCCAGAACCAGCCTCGGCGTCTTACAACTAATCTTCTTACTCTTTTATTTACTTTTTCATTTGTTGTGTTCAAATATTGGGATTTCTTTTGTTGTTGATGTTTTTGTTTTTGTTTTTTTTTCTCCCTTTTTATAGTAATTTCAGTACATTTCTTTCCTTCTTTTTTCTCCTTTTTGGATTGAAGCAAATGAAGTTTTAAATTTTTTCTGATGTAATTTCTGAAATTTTATTTCTTTGTCTTCCCTACTTGTTCTTGAAGCAGTGAGATGCCGCATTCTCTGTCTCTCTATTTTTTTTTTTTAACATTTGTTACAGTTTATTTTTTTCTTATTTATTTTAATGGCACATCTTGATGAGTTTTGCATATTTGCGTTGTGGTTTCTCTTCATTTCAATTTAATTTCTTTGAAAAAATTATGTGATGACGATAATTATTTGTTTTGTTGACATTTCTTATAATTTTATTTATATATGTATGTGCTTTCTGGATGAGTTTTGGGTACTTGGGTTTGGATTTTTCTCTGTTTCAACTTAGTCTTTTTTAATTGATGTTCAACTCTTTATATATATATATATATATCCAAAAATGATACAAAATAAATAACAAAAAATCAGACTCTTATAAGTATGACAAATTATTTATTTTGTTACTTATTTAATTTGTATCATTTTTCAGATAAATCCCAATCAATTTTTCTCGCTTATGATCTTTCGGATGAAGCAACATGAGGTATTGTATACTTGTGACAACTTTGGAATCTGGTAACATTCATTTGACTATAAATCATCAACTTGTGTAATTGAAGGTTTTGTATTTATTTCTTCACCTGGATTTCACTTTTTTTGTAATTATTGTCAACTTTGATATTACATTGTAGTTTACAAGTTATGTAATCAATCTTCTCTTGTGTCCAATTCTGCAAGATACCGGCTATTTGACAACTTTGGAATCTGGTAACATCTCCCTTCAGTCAGATAGCAGCATAACTAACACGTGATCCTTTGATTTCCCATGTAAATTGTTGTCTACCTCATCTCATGTTCTCTATTCATATCTTTATCTATCAAATTTGATTACTAATGACTTGGCTTTTGACATGTACAGATTACTAATAACTCATAACTCGGTCGTTTCAAAATACTCCAAATAGAAAACAAGGTTTCAACTTTAAAGAGGTGTCCTTTATTCTTTCTTGCTGAACTTATAATATTAAAATTTGTAATTATGTCAATTTATTCAGAGTCAAAAATATTTTGATAACTAATTGTTGGATCAGTGCAGTTCAGCATATTCTATATTTGATTTCCCTGCAAGTGAAACAACTTTTTTATTTATAGTTTATAGCGCTAAATTGTATATTTGATTTTCCTGCAAGTGAAACAACATCTTTATCTATAGTTCTAACAATATTGGTACTTCTTCTAATAAAACATTCCATATTATTAGTAAAGGAAAGCTTTAGTGGGATATCGAGTAAAATCATGATACTTTTGTCAATTTTAACCATTTGTATGTATAGCATGCATGTCACTACAAATTTATTTGTTCTCTATAACGGTTCCCAATTGCTACTCTGTTCCCTTTTCAAATCAAGACATCCAATTTTGGATTTTGATTTTCTAATTCAAAGTCACATAAAGTAAACCTTTTCAACTTGTTGCTCTTTTGATTCAATTATCAACAGAACTCATGTCTCACATATACTATGTAATTTATATATATAATACTACTTTTTAATCATACTATATATAATATATACAATATAGCTGCTCTATAAATATAGTATATTATAATAAAATTAAATATTTTAATCTTATATTATTATTTTTTATCATTTTTTCAAATACACTGCACGTGCAACCTCCACTAGTAATATTTAAAGAGAGAAGTACAAAAAGGGCATTGGTGACCGGACAACCAATCAGGAAGTCTGACTTTGATTTTCTCCTAACATTCTTGCCACGCGTCATTCCAGTGGCGACTACGGATTGTTTACGGTTAATGGTCGTGCGGTTGAGTCTCGTGGCTACAGAAAATTGATACGCGTCCAATAGTTTGGCGGGATATGAAAAGTTAACGAAGGTTCCCGTTTGTTCTCTGTTTTAGCAATTGTAATATGTTTCAAAAAATATAATTAAAAAAAGAGAGGAAACGTAAGCAATAGAGCTTTTCTTTCTCCTCGAACCTTAAATTTTCCTCGAGCTTTTCTTCCTCCTCGAACCTTGCACGAAGCCTCTAGAGAAATTTTCTATCTCTCTATTCCACTTCTTCTCTATATTTCCAGCAAAACAGTGACATAGAGAATGTTTAGCATTCAAGCAACGTTGAGGAGCTGAACCAAACGAATGAAGCTAGGTATAGTATGAGGATGCCTTGTTTAGTTTCATTGAAACATTGTCTTGGACGGTAGTAGGTTTTGATCTGGGATTTTTTAGGATTCTTTTTTGTTCCTTTCAACTATATTGGTAAGATGGTAGATGAACTTAGGCTTGTTTTGTTGATGAGTTATGATCTGACTTGGTGTTCATTATTTTTTTTCTCCTTGAATTTCTTTGTTTGCAATTTTTTTTATAGAAATTTCCTTGATGCAAACTGAGCCATTTTTATTTTTTTCTTCTTAACTATTACTCTTTGCAATCTTTTATTTGTTATTTATATAATTTTCCATGTTATCCCCAATAGTTTTTATTCTACTTTACCATTTAATTTGCTTCTATTTTGTAGGGATATGTGACTTCTTATTTTCTTCATTCCTTTATTCATATTTAGTTTTTCTAATTTCGTTTTTACTATATTCTATTTTAGTAATTTGTTTTCACCATTTCCTCAAAGGAGGCTAATGGGTACTTTAAATTGTTTCTTCACTTCTTTAAGTATGAACTATCGTTGCTCTCATGGAATTTATTATAGTTTATTGTCTGTCTACCTCTACCTCATACCATTCTTTTACAGGAATTGTGATAAGTTTTCCATTTCATCTTACAAGGATTTTAGCTAATGGTATATTAAATTTTTTTTCCATATATTATGTGTGTTCTTTTAGCTCTATCTCTATCTATAAGTCATTTGAATTGCTTACACACTTTCTTGTTTATAATCTAGTGAATATCAGTAGATATAATGGAGCATACAACACGTAGAATAACATTTGATCTAGAAGACAATATTGAAATACTAGAATCACGAATGGAGGGGATTGAGTGTAATATTGTCAATGAAGGTGAATGCAATGACGATATAACAAAGAAAGATGAAACACCAGAAGTGGGTATGGAGTTTGAAACAACAGAAAGTGCATATCAATTCTACAATAAATATGCTAAACGTATTAGTTTTGGCATACGGAATGATTGGATCAATAAAGATAAGAATGATATAGTGACAAGTAGAAAATTTTGTTGTTTAAGAGAAGGTAGCAGAAGGGAAGATAAAGAAATGTTAAACAACACCGTGATATGACTAGAGTTGATTGCAAGGCACACATTGTGTTTGCTCGACAGTCTAATGGTAAATATTGTATCACAAAGTTGGAATTAATTCATAATCATCATTGTACCTCAAAAGAAGGCTTACATGTTTGGCTCACGAAGGAAAATAATTGTTTCTCAAACTACTGAAACTAACCTAGCTGATAGTGTGGGCATAGCTCCAAAGGCTACATTTGACTTTCTAAGTACACAAGATGGTGGTGATCATAATGTTGGTTTTCTACCTGTAGATTATAAAAATTATCTCCGTTCAAAGCGAATGAAATCTATGGAGAAATGAGATGCAGGTGGTATAATACAATATCTCCAAAAGATGCTAATAGAAGATCCGGGCTCTGTTTATTTCATACAACTTGATGCTGAGGATCACATAACAAATATTTTTTGGACGGATTCAAAAATAGTGATTGACTTCCATGCATTTGATGACGTGGTTTGTTTTGACACAACATATAGGACAAATAATTATGATCGGCCATTTGCACCGTTTGTCGGAGTTAATTATCATAAACAAAGGGTTGTATTTGGTGGAACATTAATGTATGATGAAACGGTGGAATCTTTCAAGTAGGTGTTTAATGCTTTCCTCTATGTGATGTCTGACAAAAGGCCGAAGACAATTTTTACTGACCAAGATAAGGTGATGGCTAATGCTATTTTCTTAGTTATGTCGACTACGTATCATCGTATTTGTGTATGACACATGTATCAGAATGCCTTAAAACATCTTAGCCATGTTTTTAATAGGTCAAAGTCTTTTAACGTAGATTTTAACAAATGAATTTATAATTATGATGATGAAGTTGATTTTCTTGAAGGATGAGAGAGTATGCTGGATAAATATAGTCTCAGGGGAAATGCATGGCTACAACAATTATTTAATGAGAGGGAGAAATTGGCATTGGTTTATAGTAAAAATACATTTTGTGCAAATATGAAAAGTACACAAAGAAGTGAGGTTATGAACAGTGTTTTGCAATGATATTTGCACCATAGTCTTGATTTGTTGCAATTTTTTCCAAAATTTGAAAGGGTGGTGTTTGATAGATGGAAGATAGAGTCAAGGGATAACTTTAAAATGATGCAAAGTACACCAATATCAATTATAGAGGTTCCAATTTTATTGCAGCAATGAATAGCTACACACTAGAAAATTTTAAATTGGTTCAAGAAGAATATTGCAAGGGAATGAGTTGTCTTCCCAAGTTATGTGGTGAACTTGGAAGCTTGGTCACATATAAAGTTTTATGGGTTAAGAAAAATCGTGAATACACTATTACATTTGACTCATTGGAACTCAAAGTATCTACTAGTTGTAAAAAATTTGAGTTCATGGGAATTTTATTTGGTCATGCATTGAGAGTAATTGATCACAGGGGTTTACAGGAGATTCCAGATAAATACATTTTGAAGAGATAGAAAAAAGATGCAAAGGTAGATATTGTAAGCATTAGCTATGTAACTGCAGCATCCAAAGAAAAGGTGACATTGTCAAATCGTTATAGGGAGTTAATTGATATGAGTATGAAATTGAATACCAAAGCTGCAGAAAATGAACATGCATTTCAAGTTGCAAAGAAATGTTTACAACTTGCATTGGAAAAAGTAGAAGAAATCTTCAACCAATCATCTCATACGGAATCCCAATAACTACAACACAAGAAATGAGATAGAAGTATTGAAATCTGTACAGGAAATGATGCTATTGGAATACCAACCCAAGTGAAGGGAGTTAAAAAAAGAGAGCAGAGTTCTAAGGGAAGAACAAGGATTAAGGGATGTTTGGAAAAAAATAAACACAAGAGGCATTCTCCCAAGGCATCAACCCCCACCCCTCCACCTAATCAAGTTGTGCAGGTAACTCATTTAGTTTTAATTTATGTTCAAGTTATTGACATGTTTACATGAAATTACATTATGTTAAATGTGTACGTTAAATAGGAATTGCATCATGTTGGGTCAAATAAGTTAATACACCAACAAGTTTGATGGCATCAAATGAATTCATGCATGAACCAACAACCCCAATGCTATCAAATGCTTCTATTTATGTATGGACACCGCGACAACACTAATTGAATCCAAACATGTAACAAGTATCTCAAGATTCAATATTCAGCATATCTCAAATGAGTCAGGTAATTGTTCATGAACTTTATTTTTTTCAATTGTAGAGTAAGGTAAAATCGTTGCTTGCTAGATGCAGTTAAAATTGCATATCTTGCATAAATCATCAATTCTTGTCACAAAACAACTTGTTGTCAATAGTAGCTCATGGGAGAGGCTCAGTGAGTACTTATGGAGGAAATATTAGTGGTAAGGCCCAATGGGTATATGCTCATTGTTTGAAAAGAAGTCATACAATCATTAAGAAATGTTCCTTGTTATGTCATTTTTTTTGTGTTTGCATAATTTTAATTGGTGGTTGTGCATTTGTTAATTTTTGAAGGATAGAAGAGAGGTTTTTGAAGGGTATAAGAGAATGAAGCATCTGTATTCAGTTGTAAGACCTGAAGGTTTTCTTTTATGTGTAAAAGAAAACTAGAAGAAGAAAAAGTTGGCAACAGATGACTGGTTTTTTGAGCTTATTTTGTGAACTTTAATCATGGACAACTGATTACTGGTTTTGAACTCATTTTGTAAATTTTGAGCATGGACAAATGAGTTTCAACATTTTCTAGCTTATATCCTGCAAGCGTTTCATTTTTTGTTCATCCATATACTCCCACTGTTAGTTTTTTGAATAGTGGGAATATTCATAAATATTCATGAACTATGTAATAGATAGTGGTGGATTTCTTATTTTTGATAGAACAGTAATGAATATATAGGGAACTTTTAAAACTAGTATCACATGAAACTCCAGTCTCCATCCAAGGTTGATGGGTACTTAATACTGAGCATTTGTCAAATGACTAATTTTGTCCCAAGGAGTGTAACTCAGGTAGCACCAGCTTCTCTTGAAAATGCTTGTACTATTACATGCTTCTCTTGTGAATACTATGTATATCCAGATTACATTTTTGCCATGTTAGATTCATCCTAAAAGGTTGCAAATAAACTAAAAAAATAACAGAATATGAGTTCAATATCTGTCCAATTTGAAAGAATACTAAAATGATGTCATAAATCCCTGATTTCTTCACTTAAAATAAGATGATGACCATAAGACATGTGAGAGGAAATGAAGAACCCCACAAGCCAAGCATGCGGATGTCACTCATGCATACATAAGTTGGTGTAAAAGAAGAAAGTGTTATAAATTGCAATCACCATTATCCAACTTGATCACCCTAGATCTTTGACACATAAAGTATCTTCTTGAGATATAACTTACAATGACAGAATTATATATACCGAACATTGCACAGAACAAAGAGCTTTTGCATTATAGTTTCTAACTTCAACTATTTCATTTCATACAGACAAAGAAACAACAGTTATATGAGAACAAGATTATTCATTATACAGAAGACTTGTGTGTTTCCTATTAAACAAACTTCTCAACTTCCCTCTTTCCAAGTGCTCAAGTAGTTTCTTGGAACCTGGGATGTCCATCTCGAGTAGCTTCTTCATATACCCAATAGTCTCTTCATTAGGAACTTGCTAACAATAATATTTGGATGTTCAATATCTATGCATCCATGATTCTAAGCTTGCACATCTGGGAGACTCTCACAACTCTCATGCCCTGGATCTTCTGCTGAAAGTGAAACAAATTGCAATCACATGACCCAAATCTTCTGCTAATCTAGACCCAGATCTTCTACTGAAAATTTTACATATTGCAATCATCATTACCTAACAAGAACCAAGACCCAGATCATCTGCTGATTTTTTTTATGTTAATTAGTTAATGACTTTCAAGAGACGGCTTGATATGTATTACAATCTAAAATCAGTAAACATTTCGCCTTACATACATCTTGAATCATTATCAAATGAAATCACATACATCTTGAATGTCCTACACTTTCCAAATGTCATCTTCCTCATGCCACCATGTTGCCGGAAATTATAGAAAACGAACGGAAAACACAATATAGCAGCAGAAATATAAGAGGATCGAATTTTAATAGTAGAAGATCTGTGGTCGTCTAATGTTAGCTTGATACGGAGAAAAATGATTTTGGCAGAAAGAAAGAGAAGAAAGGAAAGTCTGTTTAAAAAATGAAAGTACGGGAAGATGGTAGAATGACGTAAGGAAAGAAGAAAGTTTCCTCTTTCCCAATGCTCTCTTCTCTTTTTTAATTATATTTTTTAAAATTTTATTTTAAAAATATTTAACTTTTAAGCAAACGTCTCTGCTAACTTTTTCATTTCCCGCCGAACACTTGGACGCATGTTGCCATTTCAATGTTACCGAATTCAATCGGACGCTAATCTACCATAGACGATCTGTAGTCTCCAGTGGCCATAACCCTTTGAAGCCAAATCCTCTACGATGATAACCAGATTTGGCAAATCCGGTTATCATCCTTTGAGGTAGCCATGTGTCCCTTTTGACACCTCTTAACTGTGGTTAAGATTCACCCACCCCTAGGGTTCTCCCACCCATCCTTGGTTTTTTTTTTAAATATTAATTTTTTAAAAAAATATTTTAATATTAAAAAACTTTAAAATAATTTTTTAATTAAAAAAAATTAATATTAAAAAAAACCAAGGATGGGGGGGTGAATCTTAACCACAGTTAAGGGGTGCCAAAAGGGACACATGGCTACCTCATGGCGTGCCAAATCCGGTTATCCATGGTAGAGGATTTGGCTTCTAACCTCTTTGTTAAGGCAAAATACGAAATCAAGATCGAATCACAGCTAATCACGATTGTATTAGGGGAGAATTCAATCGCACGTACTGAGCAACACGTGTCCCTTTTAACCCCTATTAACCATAGTTATGATTCATTAATCTTTAGGATTCAACAATATAACATTGTTTTTAGAATATATATTTTTTTAAAAAATTAACCCTAAGGTTAAAATTTCATAATCATAGGGTTAAATTTTTTATAATACTTTTTTCTAAAAACCAAGGCCAAATTGTTGAACTATAAGAGTTAGTTAATCTTAACCATGATTAATAGAGGTTAAAGTAGACACGTGTTGACCTATGGGTGCAATTAAACTCTCCCCAAGTTCAATTGCGATTGGCTGTGATTCAATCTCATCCGAAATCTCAGCTATCGCTTTGTTTCCCTTTTTTTTCTATTACTAGTTGAGGCTGCACGTGCAGTGCATTTAAAATAATAATATAATATAATAAAATTTATATTTAATTATATTATGTTATGTTTAAATGCTACATTATATTATATATATGGTACGAGAAAAAAAAATCAACTCTGTTTTTATATCACATAGTATCTCATATGAGATAATAAAAAACATAGAAAAATGAAGTATGGCATGGCAGCTCTATGTCATGGAAATTAATCTAATTAGTATGGAACAAAAATATTGTATTTCAAGAATCGATAGTGAAAATAAAAAAATACGCTGTTTTAGTGGAAAGTAAAAAATAATACACGAGCATAGGAATATTAAAAAAAAAAAACAAAGAACCAAAACAGAGTACTAATGAGATATATAGCTAACGTGTTGAAAAGTAGCATATAGTCCTTCTAAGCTGCTTGACATAATAAGAAAGCATTTCCAAGACATCTTAAACAGAAGTATATATTTTTTACTACAAGAAAACCAGTAAGAACAGAATGATGGCTTGTGTGTTTGTATGAAGTCTTAGAATCATAACTCAAGTTAATAGAAAAAACTCCACATAACTTTTATTATGTATTATAAAACCCAGAATTTTACTCACAAAATTCTGAAAACACAATAACATAACCAACAAAGAAGAAAAAACAATAAACAAAAGAGAAAACTAAAGTTTGCTTACCTTGTAGAACAACACAACATCCACCACATTAAGAAAAAGAATAATAGAAAAGCCTTTTGCACTTAGGGCAATGACCACTCGTACTTTCACTACTTGTGACCTTTTTTGCAATCAATTTTATTGTAATATATCAATCAACATGTTTTACAAACTATGTAATTTAGCTCAACTCTATTTTAGAGTTCTATAAATAGCAATCGTGGATCAAATTCAATAGAGCCTCCCTCATCCTTACTTGCACAACAGAAAAAAAAAAAAAGAATACTGAACTAAAACTTTAAAAGAACTCAACTCATACAACCAATACAAACAACATTATAGATCAGAACACCATTGCATGTTTTATACTTTTACACAATCACTGCTCATAACAATGAAGGAAGTTGTCCTTGAGGGGCTTATAACAACTTACCAATGAAAAATCTATAAGTGGTAGACTAAGAAAGAAATATGGAAATATACCACAGCATTAGCTCAATGGTTGTTACCATTGCAGGCAACACTCAAATAAATCACCCCAGGTTGTTGCTCCTCTTGAGATATACCTTGGAGATATCATCAAAAATAAAAAGTCTCATAACGTGCAAGAAGCATATGTATGGAATGAAAAAAAATAGGGATGCAAATACAAATCGAGCATTATCTGCAAAAGTGACAATTGTTATTGACAAAAAAGTACACGTAATAATTATTTTATTTTTCTATTACGTAAAACGGTAAATTTTTTTTTTTGAAAAATTATGAATACTAACATGTTCTTAAATTGCAAAAAGAGAGAAAGACATATACTCATTGCTGACACTTGCTCACAAGTGCTACAAGCATTGCTGACCATGCCTTCAAGCTAGGCCGTATTCTCTCCATCAAACAGTTGAGATCAATAACATAATAAGTGATTCCAAATAGAAATTCATTTTATATTAGGAACTTTTCCATACCCTTTGTAATTTATTTCGTTTCATAAATATCAGAGTTACTTTTTCCTTTGATAAAAAGGTAACACAAAATAAGAGTTTTGGAAAACATCAGAATTGCCACAGTTCATTCCTAATCATTACCATGGGGCTGGTTGCTGACTTTACTAAGAAATGAAACATTTCATCGAGGTGAGTACATTATAAGAAAAGTATGGTCATGCCCCAGGAACTACTTGGTTACAATGCTACATAAAATTATCTAATAAGTGTATGGCCAGTGCAAAATCTTTTTTGTTCTATAGAAATAATCACATCCCAATGTGGTACGAAGAATATGAAATGCTATATAGGTGATGAGAGGGGTTAGGCCCATAGTACTGCAAGTTAAACATATCAAAAGTTCACTTCCTATAAAATGCAAAGGAAAGCTAGTCTAAAAAGAAAGGGTGGTCGACCATTGCATCTTGACTCTTGACACACATGGATACATGCACACATGCATATGTATCAGTAAAAAAAATGTTTTCATGGATGCACAAATTTAGAAAGAACCTGTTTTCCTCTTATATGAAGAAAATATTCTAGATGTTCAATTAGAATACAGGAACAATAACTCAGATAATCTTATTCACAAAAGATATCCTCTGTATTTGTCAAACCTCCAAAAGTCCCTTGCCTTTTGCTATTTCAACAGTAATAGACATTGCAAATCCAACCATTGCAAACCTACCCAGCCATACATCCAACCCATTTTCTCCTTAGTACTTTGCTCGCATCTTATGGAATCAAATGTAGCTTTACATGCTTTTTTTTTCTTAATTGAATATAATGGTAACAAACCTCCCACCCTCTCTAGTTGTCTTTTTATAAAAAGAAACAAAAAAAATTCCGAATCCAAAACTCATAAACAACAGAGTAGAAGCAAAAAAAAAATTGAAACGATACAACATAATAAGATTCATGAAAGAAACTGAAGATCAAAAGCGAGAAAAACTGATTGGGATTTATCTGAAAAATGATACACAATAAATAACAAAAAAACTAACTCTTATAGGTATCACACGATATATAGAGTTAACATCAATATAAAAATTTAAAAAGACTTAAGTCGAAACAGAGAAAAATCCAAGCCTAGGTACCCAAAGCTCATCAATAAAGTACATACAAATATAAATAAAATTATAAGAAACGTCAAAAAAGAAAATAATTATCATCATCACATATTTTTTTTAAAGTTGATGAAGATAAATTTTAAAAAAAACAATTAAAAAGATTAAGTTTTTACGCAAATACGCAACTTATCAAGAAATGCCATAAAAATAAATAAGAAAAAAAAATAAACTGTAAGAAATGTAAAAAAGACATTTGAGTGAGAGAAAGCAACATCTCTCACTGCTTCAACAACAAGTAGGGGAGACAAAGAAATGAAATTTCGGAAATTACATCAAAATAAATTTAAAACTTCATTTGCATCGATCCAAAATGGAGAAAAAAGATGGCAAGAAATGTACTCAAATTATTGTAAGAATGACAAAAATCCAAAAAAGCAAAAATGAAAACATCAGCAGCACGAGAGATCCCAAGATTTGAACACAACAAATGAAAGAGTAAGAAGATTAGTTGTAAGACGGCAACAAACATGCAATTGAGATGGTGATCCGTTTTTACACCGAATGCATGATGGAAGATTGATAGATTGGTGACGCTCGTAATCGTTGGGTGTCGATGGGGATCGCCTCAATTCGAGGATGTATCTCAAATGGACGCGTAGCTGAGAGCCGTGGAGTGGTGGAACCATCCAGATAAGAGAGATGTGGCGATGATGGGTGGAGCGGTGGAGACATCCAGAGGATGTAGCGCAGATGGAGCAGTGGGGTTGGCTAACAATGGTGGTGGAACGTGCGAACTACGAAGACCTATGAGAAGATAATGAGAAGCAGTGCTATTAAAAATTCAAAAGTTCAAATAGGGATATTATTGGAATCAAGAAGTTCGACAAAAATTTGAAAGTCGGTAGGAAATGTCTTTTTTTATCAGCCCAAATTGAAATCCTCAGAAAAATATGGAATCAGTTAGGAACTGGGCAAGAAGATATCTCATTTTCTTCTCCAAAGCATTTTATTTGCTATTATTAAATGTTAAAAATAGTTCTGTTCCACAATCTAGCCTTGTCTGATAATGAAAATACCTCGTTTTTGTTGATTGCTAACACAGAAGTTGATGGCCATATAATCAATAAAATAGGAGAGTAGGAACTTTCTGGCAGCGAAGTTAACAGCGGTTAAAAAAAACCCAGCAAGGGTTAGGTGTGGGTTGAAGACGATGGGGATTTTGGGATTGAGGGTTGAAGACGATTCGTGTACATGGTTTTGTTAACTTGAGTTAAGAGAGGGATGGTTAAGAGCGGGATGAACACAGGGTTATGCTTTAAGTGGCAATTAAGGAAATTAAAAAGAGCATGTTTTCTACAGAGTTGCTTCAAGCCTTCATGCGTCATTTTCGGTGTATAACAGGGGTAATTTTGAGAAAAGAGTGTTAAATAAAAGACATTTGAAAAGAACTGCTTTAAACAGCTAGCACGTGGGATGTAATAAAAGAGTGGGGCCTACACAGAGGAAAGTTAAACGGCAGCTTTGGGCTTAACATAAGAGAGCAAGGATATTTTGGAGAATAAAATAGTTCGATGAAAAGATTTTTTATTTTTGGGTATGCCCTAATCAGGGTTAGGGACGGAGGGTTAGCATTCATGGTGGCCGTCAACCGCCACACCAAAGACTCGAACACGAGTCTCCACTACCAAAGGGAGATCCATTACCTAGTGAACTATCCTCTTTTTATATAGGTTATAGATATAGATTTTTATTTTTAATTTTTTTTTGGTGTGGAGGAGTTAGCAGTTAGTATCTGTTCGATTAGTGGGCAGGTGGAGATTATGGATTATCAATAATCTATAGATATAGATTATAGATAAAGATATAGATATAGATAGACAATACAAAAAAAATTTATAAAAAATCAGAGAACACCAAACAAGGCTCTGTTTGGCGTTTTTTTTTTCTTACAAAAAAATCTCTGCAACAAATGCCATTGTACGGACGACCTGTCGTCAGATCTGGTATCTCCGTATGTCTCTCTTCTTCCTTTTTTGGTCAATCTGGAGCTTTAAAAAAAAAAAATATATACTTTTGAGGGATCTAGGGATGATGAATATCATATTGGAATGATTTGAGTGTTTCATCTACTGTTTTCTGTAGTTGCCGTTGTTTCTGACTGTGAATCTTGTGATCAATGGAGTTTTTTAGGTTTGGGTAAGTGAGATTAGGGTTTGACAAGGATCTTACCATAGCTTAATATCTTCTGAAATTAAATCTATGCATATTTATACTCTTTAGAGTTTTGTAGTTTATTTTGAAGATATTGCTTGGGAATTCGGTAGGGAATAAGATTTATATCATCTGGGAAGTAACGTTTTATGCTCTAGAAATTTTGAGATTATTGAGGATCTATGTGATTGTCTTCTATGTGGATTGTTTCCGAAATTTAGGATTTTGAGTTCAAAAACAGAACTTCTCTGATAATGACTAGTGACTACCACCCCTTTGGTTGGGCGAAGGATTGTGACTGTCTCAACCGCACAAGACGAATTGGAAGAAATCAAGAAATGGTATTAGAATTGATTTTCTATAGTTTTAGAAAATTTCAATCTTTGGGATATATCACTGTCATTTGTCAACCTTTCGATCCTTTAAATGGCATCAAGTTGCTCTGTCCAAACGCCTCCTTAAGGATAGCTTTCATCTAATCTAATTAGTTTTTTTTTTTTTTGGGTAAATGTGGGTATCCCGGCCAGACTCATACTAGTTGCACGTGATGCATAGGTAAACCCCAACCCATACATCTGATATTGAGGGGAGCCCAGCTTGAGACCTCCGGGTTTACGGTTCTTCCTTTGACCACTAGGCTACACCCCCGAGGGTTCTCAATAGTATTGGTGGAGACATGAAAAAGGGTGACACAGTTATTATCATGGATAATAGACTTGACTTTGCTTTCTCTTTCTTAATAAACAATGTATCTCCATTGTCAAGAAAGACCCCCTGTTGATGCCACAGATATCTAAAGACTTTTCTCTTGATTGTTCTTAAGAAAATGCAAGAGCTAATCTTCTGAATACATCCTAGCTTATAGCATGCTCAAACACCAAGAGCAGTTGAATAGTATTACAGCAGTTTAAAAGGTGTCCCTGTCATTTTTTAGTTGGTTATGCGAACCCATTTGGCCCATGGGTTTGAAACACCCAACACACCAATCTTCAAACAGCCCTCGTAATTGTAGCCTAATTCATTCATTTGACCCGTCATGGTGCCCATCTCGTCATTTTGATTCACAAATCTCGTACCAATTGACAGCTTGGATCTTCTTTGGAGTTCAATCCCGGCCCAAAGTTTGGCACAACTGAGTTTCTCAATACTTTCCATTGTGGATTTAGGGATGCCAAAACTTATCCCACCCTCCTTTTCCACCCAAACACACACTTAAACATAGAAGTGTTGTAACACCAAAGAAGCTATTCAAGATGCCCACCATAAGAGAGAAATCTGTTATAGAAACTATAATTTTTCTTCTTTTGTTTTTTGGTTTTTTCAATTACTGGCAAGCAATTATCAGAACATTTTTCTGGCTTATTCATGTAACCCTGTTCTACACATTTTCATCATATATATATGTGTGTGTGTGTGTGTGTGTGTACTAGTAAAAGTTCCCATGCCTTGCACGTATAACTTTTTCATTATTAAAACATAATTTAGAAAAAATATACAATTTCATGTTACTCTCTTTATAATAGATAATTTTTTAATATAATATTTTATATAAATATAATTGAGTAATTAAATTTAATATTTCTTCTATTAATTTAAATTTAATTTTAGAAAAATTATTTATCTTTTCTTAGTTGCTCCCTGGGTGCCAATCCGGAAATTCTACGGTCCTTCTTGTACGGTCGATCAATCGGGGTGTGGAGATTTTAGGAAGATACTATTTATGGTTGTCTTCCCTAAAATATGGTAGAGTCCTAAACCAACTCTCCTTTCCCAAAGACTCTCTTTCTATAGAAATAGAATTCTTCCCTAACATATGGTAGAGTCCTAAACCAACTCTCCCTTAGGATTCTTCCCTAGAATGGTAGAGTCCTAAACCAACTCTCTTTTAATAAGTCCCACATAATATTAAATAGTGACTTAATTAAAGTTTGGTTATATTATAAGTTATGTGTTAAATAAATTAAGTTAACGGGTAGTTAAGTTCAAGTAAAATTTTGCATACTCCTTGTACTTTTATTAGTAGAATGATATCCCTCTATTTATTTCAATTGTTGTTGGACTCTGATTTGATAAGGAGTTTCTATTGATGTTATTGCTTGTAAAAAGAATCCAATGATAGTTTGATGTTGTTTGAATAGCTAGTGCGGACTGCGGGGAATCTGTCCATCAAAATCCCCATCATTACTTAAGCATAATTTTGTTTAGGATTTTCTTTTCCTTTTAGTTTATATGTGTCCTATTTCTTGAATCTACGAAACCCAAATTCAATTGTATTACTATTGACACTATAAAGTTGTTTAAACAATAAAGTTCCCTAAGTGGTACTTGTTTGTAAATTACTCATAAATCAGAATGATATACACAATACACTAATACTATTTCTTAGATAGTAGGTCTCTAAGTAAGGGCTTGTGGCATTTGTTGAGGATTGCTCTCACAATGTCACACGAATTTCTCAAAAATCCACACTCAGAATCTCATATAACATAAGATATTGAGTGGTGGCATAAGTGTTAACTACTTAGAGGAGATCTGGTGGAACTTTAGTCTTTGTGACATAGGAAGACAAGATGATTACAATAGTTGTTAGGGCCGTAAATGGAGCGGATTCGAAGCAAATAGTAGACTATCCGATTCAATCAATTACGCAATCAGGCTATCCGAATCCGATTTGATAGCCAGAGGATAGTGAAATAAGTATCCGTATTCAGCTACTATAAAAATATTTGAATTCGGATATTACTTGAATTATCTGAATGATATCATCCATGATAATCGTTGTTTTATACAGCTTTAACTTCTCAATATGAATAATTGATCCTGATAAGTGCATAAAATTTGAATAGTGTTTGTTATTTATTTCTTAGTGTACTTAGGCTGTCTGTTCTTCCTATATTTCTATAGCTTTGAGCTCTTTACACCATTACAATTAGGTTACGGTCATTCCTAGCAGTTTTTCTTTTCGTATGTATATGACTATATGTTTTGAGTCTTATTTTTTAATTGAATACCTTTTTTTATTAGTAAAAATTTTTTTTTTTAATTGAATTGATATTCAGGGTTATTTACTGGAGGTAAAAAAAATATCACTACATTAGGAGTTTTCTTCTATATTTTATACATTGGCTTGATATTCTTAAAATTTCAGGTCTGCAGGTACCTATGTTATTTATGATATGCCTTTTCTGGATACTTGAAGAGAAGATTTGATGGCTGTGAGTTCACCTGCTGGTGGTCCAAAGAACTTAGATACCAAATTGAAAATTGCTAATGAGGTAGTATGCATTTTTGGTTTTAAGAATAGTTTGCAAAGTATATCCAAGGAAAACATGGATCAGATACGAAATATAATGATGCGAGATGAAGTGTTGTTCAAGGAACAGGTTAGGAGTCCTTACCTTGCAGTTTTAAGCTACATGGTTTTACGTAGAATTCAAACAATTTGTTTTTTTTCCTGGTTTTTGTTTATTTTTTTATCCTTTCTATTCTTTGATCTTCTGAAGGTGGAATGAGTTTTGATTTCTATCCAAATCATAACTGTTCTTACTTCCTCTTTGTTTCTATCATTTAAAGTGGTGCAGAAATTGTGGCAATAATTCATGTAATAGTCACTCGATTAGAAGGAACAAATCTAGTGCTTTTACAATGTCTACATCTAAATCATTATGGTCAGAAACCTTAAATTCTGATTGACTGGTAGAACAGTCACAACAAATTTCCTCTTTAAGTTTCTTTCTTTCCCTTCTCACTTTTGTCCTCATCTTCCATAAATCTGGAGATCGTTTTGTGTGTGCAACCCTGCACACAGATCTTGTGTGCCCCTTACCGAATGAAGCTACGTGTCCCTAACCATACATTCATGGCCAAGTGAGATTGATGGCGTCAAACTCCATCCATTCGTTTCTAACAAATAAAAGAAGAAACTAGGTGAGACAATAAGGAAAGTTTCTAATCATCTCCATCTTCTCCACTTTCTTTTCTTTTGCCATTTTTCTACTTTCTCCCTTCCATCTTCTAACTCTTGGGTCAAGACATTGTAGAGACATTGTGACAAAAATCTTCAAACAATTTACTGATTTTTATGTGCCATCCTTGGGCTAATTTTCTGTGCATTATTCCAATTTCGTCTGTTGCTTTTGGAGAGATTACGGTTGAGGATTTTGATAACATATGTTCAGTGCTATTGTTGTTAAATGCACTCTCTGCAATGCAGATGATCAATGACCAGAAAGAGATGGGTTTCAAATTTTCAATATTTAAAAGAATTCGCAAAAGCTGCTAGATAATCCTTTCATTCCAAGGACGATTTCTTGAGTAACCAAGTATTCAATTCCCTCAAAAAACACATGAAACTCTATTTCAATGGCCATATCTTTTGGCCTGTATGGCCTTAATCCAGAACTGAATGTAAAAAATCAAAGGGGAAGATAGTCCTCTGCAACTTTTATAACACAGAGAATGAAAGCAAAGGGTGGAGAGAAGAAAGAGGAGAAGAGGGCCAGGATAAGATTTCCTTGTTGGTTAACATCTCTCACCTGGTTTCCTTTCTTATTTGTTAGAAATGGAATGGATGACGTCAATCTCACTTGATCATGGATGGATGTTTAGGGACAAATGGCGTCATTTGGCAAGGGGCACACATGATCTGTGTGCAGGGTTGCACACACAAAACGATCTCATAAATCTGGAACCCGAACTTCCATGTGTGATTAACTACAAAGGGGTGTATACCTTAAACTTCAATGCACATTAACCTATTGGAATGTGGAATGTTTGCCTTGCTGCAAAAGATTCATATACGGGTTTCGATTACATTGTGACATTTCAACAAAGGCAAAGTTACACTTGATATGAGTTATGCTATGGGGGTCACAAACCAAGAATAGGTACTTTAACAAGTGTGTGTAGAGCATAGTTGCATGAAAGCTATGTACAGGGTGAGAAGATCGCTTCTCAAGAATCTCACTTTCTTGCTTCCCATGAAGCTCACTTCCTTCACATTCCATTTAGTGGTCAAAGAAGGCTATGTGTGGGCGTGGGGATTGGCCCAAATTTACAACCTACATCGACCTTGAGCAAGTAATCATTGGATTGGGACCTTCTTGATAAATGGTTGATGGAACATAGTGCGCCTTTACAATTAGTGATGCAAACTCTTCGCGAATACCTTTAGATTAAATATTTTTTCCACATAATTCTAGTATTAATTTTGTTAGTACATTAATTTATTCTAAGCCAAGAACAAAAGATCGATTCAAATAAATGGTTTTTATACAAGGTCCACTATAGTCTAAATTGCCTATTTTTCCACACATCTCATGTAAGGCAAAATCTAAGGAATGGCTTAAATCTATTAGGAGTGAGAAAATCAAGAACTCGTTTCTCATTTCTGATGAATTTTTTGAGTCTTGCTTCCCGCTTCACTTTCCTTTTTTTCGCTTCTTGCTCTTGTAAGTAGTAACCCTGGTGTAGAGTGTTTTCTTTTGAAATTGGGTGTAGGGACAAGAGAGTAAGCTTTCTTTCACGGAAAGCTTCCATGAGAAGTCATTCCACCATTTGAGGGAAATGTTTGTCAAATAAAAAACTTTTATATGAACTATGTAATCTCCACTATCTTGAATATTTCAACTTCTATCCTTGGATATTGGATTTAGGAGTACCGTTGACCACTCTGTGTGCATTATTAACAAGGAGGAATAGCATTTTGGCGAGTCTTTGTGGATGAAAATAGTCTCATGAGCAATAATGTGGAGTCTATTACTAACTTAAAAGATGTCTCAATAGGGTTGGCATGAAGACCTTGGGACTGCTAAAATGCTTTATGGGAATAAAAATCGCCTGCCCCAAAGGAAATCTTGATATAGTACATCCTCACTTATTGAAGCACAAACCTTCAAATTCCATGTAAAAAAGGAAGACAAATAAATGAATTTGTCCTTTAGTCTTGGTAATCTTCTAGTAATTTTTCATAATTATTTTAGAGAGCTGAGATAGGAATTTTTTTCAAGTTATCAAAGATCATATTATCACGATCTAGGCCTAAATTTGGGGACTAGGGTATTTTTATAGTTTTTTTTTTAATGTTTAGGAAGATATCAAATCATCTTAAGGTTTTGTGGTTTGATTTCTTCATATAAATGGCTTGGATGAATGAGTGGCTGCTAATGACATTTTTTTTTAACTTCAAATTGAGAATTTTTTCCATTATCGGATATAGGGGTGGCAATGGGTCAGGTTCAGGTTGGGTGAGATTCGCGTTGGGTAGGCATAATCTCAACCCGAACCCAACCCCATAAAGGACTCCTCAACCTGAACCTACTCGCCTAACCCATTTAAATAGATAAATAATAATTAAATAGATGAAAGGATTTATATTTGAAAGTATAACTATTGAACCTAAGTTTGGTATTTAACAAGTACATAAAATACACAAATATATGTTTATAAATAAACAATTGGGTATTATGACACATTGGGACTACCAAACCTCAACCCCACCCAATTAATAATGGGTTGAGAAAACGAAACTAAAACCCTACCCATAGATCTAAAACTGCAACCCAAAGTTGTGTAAAGGCAGGTGGTTGATGCGTGGGTAAGAAATTGCCACCCCTAGTTGGGTGTGATGCTCAAATGTGCATGGTTCAATGTTATGATCATGCAAGTTTTTTTTTTAATAATGACCATTGTTTGGTAATTTTACTTTGCATTTCTTAGATTTTGATTTCTAGATAAAATTTTTCATTAAATAGAGCCGCAGTATAGCTACAGTACTTTTTTTTCATATTGTTTCTCCTATATAAAGTCATCCTTCCAAGAATGTTGGGAATAAGATGAAGGCTCATTCGTAGTGTAGAATATTAGGGCTCAAAACTTACTTGGGATGCCACTCTCACTCAAAACTCAAAAGCCACATTTTTGTGGTTTGGGAGTTAATCCTCCACCAAACTGCACATCTAAAGTGTAAATAGCGTGGTATAATTTTTTAAAAGCTCACTCCAGAGATGCTCTGGACCGTTCACATATTAAACTACTCTCTTGATGTGCCAGAGAGAAGATGCTAAATCAATATCTTGACTTTTGGATGGCCAAAATAATATGTGAGCAAATGCATTAACTAAAAAAAATGAAGATTATAGTAGATGCCTAGTTTTCCTGAATGCTAAAAGTTTTTGAGTTGTATCTAAGACAAAGTCCACCAATTCTCCTGTTTGGATGTCACAATTTGTGCCATGTCATATTCATCAACGTCATTTATTACCACCTTATGCTTATATCTGGTGCTTCCATGCTTCTGATTACTCAAGGCAGACTTGTTACCTGCTTCTTCGATAACTAAAGGATGTGTTATCTAATTGTGACTAGAAAGTAAAATGATCTGATTATTACTCGTCCAAAACTTTCTTATGAAGTTATTACATCCAATTAGCTTATATACAAATTCCATCGGTTCCACATCTCGAGGCTGTCAAATGGATCTTTATATATAAAGACCTCCCGGGGTAGTTATATTTGTACCTGAATGGTTTAATATGTTATTATTTCTCTTTTTTCTATTAGAACATTCATATTTGATTATAGATACTCATTTAGTTTTTTTTTATAATCCATTTACTCATTTAGTTTTCTTAATGTAGTGAAATCTCTTCTTGTCTGAAATTATATTGATTAATCTATTAGATTTTTTTTTAATCTTATCTACTGCTTTACGTTTCCCTAGGTTGTACTAAGTACTAACAAGGTATGTGTCGACATCAGGTTCAGGCACTGTACAAGCTGTACAATATCCAAAAATCCGCAATGCAAGAAATAAGGAAAATAATTTACTCTCAGGCCCAAGTGTCTGCATTTAATTCCAAAACTAGTGAAGTTGGGGATGGTCAACTTCATGGTTTTGTTATGGAAGGTAAACCTTTGAGGCCAGCCTATAATACTGCTCAAGCTCACAGGGAAGAATCACATGCTCTTTCCGTGCAACCTATTTGTGCATTGAAAGAGTTTATGGGTTGTGATTCGATATGGATGAATAACACAAAAGTCAAAACTATTCCTAATGCTCAGAACAAACCAATGAGAAAAATTGATCTTGAAAGTCCCCCAGAAGTCTATATGGATGAGTCTGAGATTCAGGTTGAGGCAAACAGTTCTGAAGTAGCCGATTCTAACACCATTTTGTCTGAAAGAATTCCAAAAGCAGAGAGATCCAAAAGCAGACATCAAGTATGAAGCAGAGAGATCCAAAAGCAGACATTAAAAGATCTTTGGTTCCATGTCAGGAGAACCATCAATTGTTTTACCAAAATTCAGAAAGAAAAGTTGGCGAAGTTGATATTAAGAAGTGTACTACAGGCTTTCAGAGTCCAAACAATGTTTTCCGAAGCAACAAATTTCAGGACTTTCCATGGCATCATTTGCCTGCAGGTCGGAACTCCTATGTATATGAGGAATCAAAGAGCCGACCCAACCAACACGTGATTAAGCCTTTATGGGTGCATCGGGTTATACCTTTATCTCATAGCATATGAATAATAGTTAGTGTTTAAAAGGCATGTAAAGCTTACGCCTTAAGGCTCACCTCGAGGTGGGGCTTAAGGATAATTAAGGAACAGCCTGAGAGGCTCATACCCCCCCCCGCCGAGGTTTATGCCAACACGCCTCAAAGTGTGAGGAGCAGGTGAGGCACCTGCCTCATGCTTTTAGGGTTGCCTTGTGTAAGGCATGCAATTCATACATTGTATTTTTCTTTAAATCATTGTAACTTTCTCAATATTTAATCAAATCACACGATATAGGATTCAAAAATCAAGATCTCTGAAAAATATACCTTTGAAGACCCAAAAACAAGTCCTAGGCCATACTGCTAGAGACTGCCGTATGGCTGAAACGTCCCAGTTGTCTCCTTCTTACTTTGGTTGTTGTTACGACTTCAAACGACAATCTTTTTCCTTTGATGAAGCTCTGATACCAAGTTGGAGATTGGGTTTATAGATTTAGGATTAGAGAGTTCGGTTTCTTAGAGAAGAAGAGAGAGAAAAGAATAGAGATTAAGGTAAAATTACATAATGGGGGAAATAAAATCCTACTAGCATCTTATATTAAGAGAACATTACATGGATACTATTTTTACAACTATACCCTCGATATTACATATATCAACAAGATTTCACCCAGTCAGATGATCCTAACCATCTGAGTCTTTGGCCTGTTGCATTTACGTGAGTGGTAGAGAAAAATTTGGAATATTGTCTTGTTTATCATCTGAATGTTGTGCTTCAACCCATACATGTGCACCAGGGGTATGGCACATGCAGGAAGGATAAGTTTCTTCCTGTTATCTTGCCCCATCAACCCATACACGTTAAATGCTGCTTTCAATAACTTTTAGTGAGCAATTACTAAAACAGTGTTGCCTATATTGGCTGACCAAAGTTGATGCAAGATTTAATAATAATAATAACTGATGCCAGGGCTCGATGGTTTTTACAACTCAAAGGTTGACTTCAACTCATAACTTGATGTTGGAAGTCGTCATGAATTCTCGGCCCCTTTTTGGTATTTTACCCACATTGTCTTTATGTTGTAACCCTAATCATATGAGGTGTTTTTTAGGGTTTATTTCGTAAGAGAGGAGTGCTGTTTTTCGGGTGTATTGGGAAGAGTTTCTGATTGAGAGCATTGTAAAATCTTTAGTTAAATATAGTAATCGATCACCGCTGTCCGTGGACAAGGCATATTGGCGAGCCACGTAAATCGTGTCTCTATGTTGGTTTGTTTCTCTCTTCCATTTGATTTTGATTTACTGTTTTTGTATTCGTTTCACTATTATTTACATGCTTTCGCACAACACTTGAATCTAGTTGAATCTAAAGAACTTCATCTTCAGAAAGATCCAGAACAAGCCAAAGGAAGCATTCTTCCAAGTTCAAGTTCAAGTTCAAGCTCAACCCAGCTATGTCAATCTCTAGAAGGTAACAGTATGGCTACAACACCGCAGCTGAAATTGGAAAAACAAATATGTAACAGTTCTACTGATGGAAGCTCACTATCTACAAATTCCGCCATTTGTCCTCAAGGTTTGTCAACCCATGAATCTGTACAGTGTGATTCAATGAATCTTAAAGATTTCTGCATCAAAGGGTCCCCTTCCTTGGAAATGAACTCAATTTCAGAAAAGCAAAACTTGGATTGTTGGGATTTGACCTCCCAAACAAGTGTAGACAATGGGAATGCAAATCCAAATTGCTCAGGTCATGGAAGCAACAGCATACAGTTCCAAGGTGCAAAAGTTTGCAAGGATAACAATGTCAGCCTCCATACCAAGGAAGAACCTACATTAGGTAATGATTGTTGTGAGACAAGTCAGATGAGCCATCGCATGGGGGAAGGAGTTCAATCTGAACTTGAAATGCCTCGGCTCAACAACAATGGTATCAAACCTTCTCTATCTTCTATCCTCCTAGAAATCAATACCATGTATCACTGTAACTGTTCAGATGACAGCCCTGAAACTGTAGCAAGTCAGGAAGAACCTGTTGCTGTAACAGAAAGTAATGAGGATCTAGAAAAAGAATCAACTATGGAAGAAGCATGCGAAAGCATTGCAGCAAAAATACTGCTCAGTTTTGCACCCTCCAGATCATCGGGCAACCTCAAGTTGCAGGGCTTTAACACTTAAATTGAGGCAGAATCAAGCACAATTAGAGATGATATGGGCTGTGATAAGAAGCGGAATCTACATCCAAGAAGAGGAATGAACTACAGCAATGGAGGTGGTATAGATGAAACCATAAAATGGAAAAAATCCATTCATGGAAGAAGGGCCTCAAGAAGGCCTAGATGACCAGTGTCTTGTAATATCTCAGGGTTTCAAATCTTTCATGGTTAAGAACATGTACAAGAGATTTTTTTTTTTATAGATAGAATAGTGTGTCAGGTCCCATTTCTTCCCCTTCTTCAAAGGAGATTCAGGATGGAGTGCCAATACAAAAATGTGAATTAACACCATTATTATGATCATAAAATTGTTATACAATAGAAATTTATTGCTAAAGCTTGTCCCATATGAGCTCTTTGCCGTTGCGCCTTGATCATCATGTACTTAAAAAGATGTGTCAAAATCTTTATTGTTTTGATGTCTTGCATTTAGTTTTATCCCTAACAGAGGATGTCCGACAATGCTTCAAGTTTCATTTTAAAATTTTCTGGTCCTTAACAAGCCCATTTTGCTGCCATCCAGGAATGTCATTGAAACTGGATCTTAAAGTGAGAAAATATGGAAACTGCAACTTGGCCTCTGGAATTGATACTATTTTTTGTACAACACTCCGCAATGAACAAGTAGGGAGTTGGCTGCCTTCTGCTTCGAGGACAGGTATGGTTACCGACTCGTAGATCCTAAGGATGGTCTAACATGGCTGCATGCATTTTAGGGACAGAATTACCATCACCATGGTGGGACATACTAAATGGTACGCCCCACCTGCTCATTGCCACATTTGCTTGTATACGAGAATGGTATGCCACCAAACTAGAAACTTGAACTTACTGCTTCCTATGCAATGGTTGAACACCAAGGAACTATGGTTTCAGTATAAACTTTGATCGTTAAGGAAATTGACACGTTTCAAGGAAGTTTAAGAAAGTCTAAAGAAGTTATATAAAAATTAAAGGAAATTTTTAAGGAAACATTAGAAATCTAAGATGAAGTTTTAGAGATTCAATAAGCATAAATACATATCTAGAATTCATATTATATTACTGATGCAAACATGTAGTACTCAAATGTGAGAATCATGTTAAATGATATGCGTTGTTTGCTTGTCTAAGCTTAACTTCTTCTTGATATTTTTGTATATTGTCAAAAAAAAATTAAGTATATTTTTTCCTCTTTGTCAAGAGAAAGGGATATGTAACACAAATTTATTCACTTAATTTTTTTAATGATTATCCATGTTAATTGTTTTAGAAACCTAAAAAATTTATGAATACACATTAAAATTGATAAATAATTGAAATTTAATTTATTTTCTAAAACTATTTGAATCTGCAATTGATGAGCTCAGTGTTTTTATAGGACTTAATCAATATCTAAGAGCAAGAGATGAGTAGTTAAATAATTTTTAATTTATGAAATCATTTAATTTTTTAATATTACTAAAAAAAATCTTATGGACATAATATACTAATAATAAAATTATTAGAATAATAAAATTATAATTTATAATAAGGTTAATGCTAACTACACTCTAATAATAAATTTATATTTTATAATAAGGTTAGTGCTAGCAACACTCACTTTTAAAGTTAATTATATTTATAATAATGTTAATGTTAGGGACACATATCTTTTCTTATGAAGAAAATAAGTTTAAAGTGAGTGGAACTAGTATTACCTTTTTAAGTTAAACTTAAAAATCATTTAATTTACAGAACTTGACAATTAACTCGAAATGAGAACAAAAAAAGAGAACATATTTTTTTAAAAATTGCTATAAGAGAACCTAAAAAAATATAAATTGAAGCCAATAAGAATATGATGATATGTACAATAATTTTGGCTAATAAAAGGTGAAAACAATGTCTATAGAATTACAACAACTAGGGGATGAAAACTAGAAACCTAAATCATGTTAGATGCATTAAGGACAACAATTAGAGAGGCATGCTGAAAGGATGCAAAGATTAATGAAAGTTGGAGAGAGTGTATTTAAATTTTGTTTAACAAAGACCAGTGTTTTTATAGGACTTAATCAATATCTAAGAGCAAGAGATGGGTAGTTAAATAATTTTTAATTTATGAAATCATTTAATTTTTTAATATTACTAAAACTATTTGAATCTGCAATTGATGAGCTCAGTGTTTTTATAGGACACTGAGCCTTAGATGCATTAAGGACAACAATTAGAGAGGCATGCTGAAAGGATGCAAAGATTAATGAAAGTTGGAGAGAGTGTATTTAAATTTTGTTTAACAAAGACCACATATAGAGCCTTATAGACTATGTGGAGACATTAATTCTATTGAGACTAAAAAGTTATTATAGCGATAAATTAAGATAACTGAAGTGAATGCAGTTCTAAGATAGAGATATGAAAGGCTTTGGGACAAGATGATATTTCAGTTCAAGTGTAGAACTGCATTTGAACAATTAGTATGTTCTAATTTATAAAGTTGTTTAATAATAGTGCATAACCGCATGGATAAGCTCACACTAACCCGTCAATTTGGGATCCAATTCGGGATTTTCCTTGGGAAGACTAAAAAATATCATATGCATGAAGGAAAAGGATTGCGATATCAATCTACGATAATAAAGGAAATGTTGAAAGTTGCATAAATTATAAATTATTGTCGAAGTCAAACTCATGAGCCATACTTAGGGCTGGCAATTGGATGGGGCAGGCCCATAACCCAATTGTCTGGCTGAAGTTTGGGCAGGCTGAGCCTGCCTTACTTTGGGGTGGGTTGAGTTTAGATTGGAATTTAGCCCAAATTAAATTGGGAGTTGAGCTTAGACTGACCTTAGCTCACCTTGAACTCAGCTTGGCTCGAAGCACTTTATTGTTTGCATACATCTCAACCAAAATTTTTATAGGATGATAAGCAGTAAAAATAATATGTTTTTATATAAATTTTACATTTGTATAAGTTCTTTATGATTATAACCAACTGCGGAATTTTTTTACTCTATTTTTTAAAATTTGTATTAAACTTTTAATTACAAATTTAGTGAGATATTATTTAGTCCAAACACAGCCTACGCATAGTTCATCTTGGGCTAGGTTGAAGTTAGTCCAAACTTAGCCAAACTCAGCCCACGAGCTGGCCAGCCCAAACTCAGCTCATACTCAACCCACAGGTTATACAACTCAAGGTTTAATCTGAAGCTCGATATTATTTTATGAGCCGAGCTCGGGTTGAGATTGGCCTTGGGTTGGGGTTTAAACTTCGAGCTGAGCTCAAGCTAACTCCATACCAGCTCCAGGCCCAACTGTCACCTCTAGCCATACTATGAAGTAATGGGACAAAGATTAAGATAAGTAACTAGAATTTGGGGGAAAATGGATTTATGTCTGACAAGTTTATAAATGAGGATATCTTCTTAGTTAGACAAATGATGAAAAAGTTAAAGAAGAAGAAATATTTTTATATAATTTTTATGACATAAAGGAAATATATGATAGAATTTCTAGAAAATTAATCAAGTGGGTGCTTGAAAAAAAACGAATTCCAAGAAAATATATCAGAGTTTGCTTGCTGGTTATCGTTCCCTGGAAGAGTCAAACTGATAAAGGTGGTGCTGGGAAATATTTTATAGAACCATGAGAGGGGCGGAAGAACGTATAGATCAAATCATGAGAGAATTGTTATGGAACGACACAATCAAAGGGTAGTTTGGGAAACGGTTTACTAGTGGCTAAAGGAGCAATCACGACGAGGCCACATGAAATGAGAAAACGATAACTGCCGTAAGAACAAATAACGTTGAAACAAATGAGCTCTCTATGACAATAGGTTTACATCAGGGTTAGCTATAAGCCCATATCTTTCTTCACTGGTGATATATGAATTGACAGGACAACTCATAATAAAGGGGAGGGTCCTTGGTGTATATCATCTTCATTTTCATATTCATATAGAGTAATATTAATTTATGAAACTAAAGTTTAGGAGTTGGTATCAAGATGATCTTTTATCGAGCTGGGTATTTTTTTGAAGGTGTTCAACCTCGGCTCGTTTATAAATGGGAAAATGGAGAGCTTGGCTCTAAGTAGATAATTGTGATTATTGTAGGAGAAATGCTAGCCTAGGAGCTAACTTCCAATGTCTTGTTATGGTTGCAACATGTGTCACTACTTTCTATTTAGAATTGGTTTAGAACTGGTTGAGACCTTATATTTCCCTTTTAAAAAAAGTTGTTTCCTTAAGCTTTACAAGGAGCATGAATGACAAGTGAGAATTTAAAAAATATATATTAACTATGTGTATGTAACTAGCACTTTTTTTTTTTGAGTCGGGTATCCCAACCCTTCAGATCAGGACTAGTCCTCAAGAGTCCGACGAGAAAAGAAAAACTAATTATATTGATAATTCTCAAGATGATTACAAAGAGACCCAGCTAGGGTTTATATAGAGATTACATTGACCTCAAGATAGAAACCTAATTTAATCAAATCCTTGATTGATGCTAATCCAATATTGTCTATAAGATCTTGTGTACCTCATAGATATTACACAATTATTTTCCTAATACTCCTCCTCAAGCACATGAGGATTGAGAACTTCATGTGTTTGCCATAAGTCGAGTACTCCTCACCCTTGATCTTCTTAGATAATTTATTGAAGAATAGGTCAGTGCTTGGTGGTCACCGCCAGTCTGTGAAGTCCATCTCTGTCACATCCCGCACATCCTTGAGTCTGTCAGAGCCGGTGGCCCACTAGATCAGGCTGTCATGATCTTCTCCCAAAGCACAAGAAGTATGACTCGCGATTTAAAGAAAAACTCTCGTTGGAGAGGTCTTAAATCAATAAAAAGAAAAAGAGAGATCGTGAGGCATGGATATGAGAAGAGATTGTAAAAGTATAAACGATGAAAGTAGGGTTTTTATTTAAAATAAAAATAAAAAGCAAAGGTTTCACACCTGATGAGCAGTGGCGGCACCACACCCTCTGAAAAGCGGAATAAAAAAATTCAAAATAAGCGACAGATCGCCCGCTTTGATACCATGAAGAAAAACTAATTCTATTGATAATTCTCAAGATGATTACAAAGAGACTCAGTTAGAGTTTATATAGAGATTACATTAACCTCAAGATAGAAACCTAATCTACTTAAATCCTAATCAGATCCTTGATTGATGCTAATTCAATATTGTCTATGAGATCTTGTGTACCTCATACATATTACACAATTATTTTCCTAATAGAGCCCGCAACCTGCCACACTAACTAGTCCGGGGACAAATTCGAATCCAACACCACTGCAATGTGTTAGTAACTTGAGAATCAACCCACCACACACCATGCGGGGCCTCTTGTTGTAGTAGTTAGACACAAGTGACGGTAAACTTGGGCAATATTAGAATGAAGAAATCTAGAGAGTGGTAAGTTATTAGCCCTACTCCCCAAATTTGGGAAAAAAAATCACGCTCCATGAAAAATGGACACATGTTGCCTTTACAAGACCTAAATTCAACAAGTTACTCTGTTAGTGTAAAAATCTCAGTTATGAAGAGTTATGAAATTTTTTTTGTTTTGATTTCTGAGAATAGGGCTGGCATTCCTCATTCAGGTTATCATCTCAATCTTAGGTGTAGTCGTGTAGACAGTGACTGGAGCAGTTTCACGTTCGAGTAGCTGGGGTTTAAAAACTCGTGATTTCTCTCCGATTGTAACCGGACTGGGGAGAGTCCGGTCAGTCCGGTTATGCCACTAACGTTGTCAAATGTTCCTTTTGGCATCCCTTAACTGTGATTGAGATTCACCCACTGAGGGTGGAGCTAGGATTTTCTTGTAGGAGGGGCTAACAACGGGAGTTCGAGGGCTACGCCCCCGATTTTTTTTTTTTTTTGAGGGCTAAGTTCATAGCTCATTGATAGGAAGTGTGGAGCCTGCCTCCATTGAATATCCTACCTCTATTCCGAGGGGTATTTTGGTATTTTTGACTTTTGTTATGTAGCCCTAATACTATTAATAATAGGAGTGGGTGGCTACTGTTGTTTTTTTTTATTGCAACTCTATAATTCTCTTTTGCTCCAGATTATAGTGAAATCTCAGTGACTCTGTGGACGTACCTCAACTTGAGGGAAACACGTAAATCTGTGTTTTTTGTGTGTGTTTGCTCTTGTTCATTTTCTGTCTATAATTTCGTGTCTTGCAGATCCTGTTTAGGATTCATTCTCTAACAGTCATCGTGTCCGTTTGTAAGGAATATACCTTTTCTTGGAAGTTTAGGGGAGCTAAGCCCACCATTTCCCGGCTCCGCCCCTTTCCCAGAGTACACCTCTAGTAGCACTATATAGGAAAATATATTTTTTCTAGAATTTCAGGGGGGGTTTCAGTCCCCTGGGCTCCATGTGGCTCCACCCCTGCACCCACCTATCCTTGGTTTTTTGAAAAAAATATTTAAAAAGAAATTTAACCCCGGTTAAAATTCACAAATTCCTAGGGTTAATTTTTTTCTAAAAACAAAGGATATGTGGGTGAACCGTAGGGGTGGGTGATTCTTACCACGGTTAAGGAGTGTCCAAAGGGACACATGGCAACGTCAATGGTGTAACGGAACTCCATTGAATCAAATTACACTGGAGATGATTACAAGTCGGGTTTAAAAGTTCACTTACCACTGGAGATGGTTACGAGTCGTGTTTAAAAGTTCACTTAACCGTTCCAAGGTGCTATTAGGGTGCAACACCTGTCATTGATACCCCTTCTAGCTACATATATATATATATTAAGGGCTCATTCGGTTTGGATTATCATAAACGCTTATTTGAAACTCAATAGCTTATGTCCTGGTAATGACGTTTCGTATGATTCATTGTAAGTGATTATGTAATAACCGATTATGAAAATAATGGGTGATTACATAATCTCGCCGGGGGTGATTATTGTGGAACATAACCACTTGATGCACCTTTAAGATTATGAAAATAATTGCAAGCACCCAAATTTGTACCAAGAAAAACTTACAAGATCTATTAAACTTGAGATAAAGATTTCTCAAATTTTTTTTAAATAATCAAAATACTCTTTTTGAAAATGATTAGATAATCGTTAATCGACAAAGTGCAAACCAAACAGAATTACAACTATTAGCACTTATTAACAACACTTATTCATGACAACACTTATCAACATAATCGCTTATGACAATAATAATCTAGACCAAACAAGTCCTAAGAAAACAATCATTTACATAAGAGAAAGCTATGGTCTCAACCTATTCTAATGGTAACAAGAAAAAGGAGGGACACATATCGCAGCTACAGTAAGAGTTTAGAAACTTGCAACTGGGGTTAGCATTTCTCAGATTGAGGAGTGCTAATCTCATATACACATTTCAAATTTTGTTTTTCTTTAACTCTCACCGTGAGTACAACATCAGTAGTTGCTATTCCTTTCATAGGTAAAGTATTTTCAAAAGAGAAAGTATGGTCTCAATCAGTTTTAATGGTAATAGAAAAAAAAGAAGAGAAAGCTATGGTCTTAATCGGTTAGAAAGCTATGGTCTCAATCGGTTTTAATGATAATAGAAGAAAAAGAAGAGAAAGCTATGGTCTCAATCGGTTTTAATGGTAATAGAAAAAAAGAGTTACACATGTTGCAAATACAGTAAAAGTTTGGAAGCTTGCCACTTGTTAACATTTCTCTTGGAAATTACAAACTCAGAATCTGCAAATGTGAAAATCTTAAAGCTGGTCCCCACTTGCTAACGTGGGCCTTGTTCTAAGTAGTTTGCAACCTTGGTGAAGACTCCTTTTACACCATGAGGGTCTCATTCCAAGCGTGACAAGAGGTTGCTTGTATTTCTTTCTAAGCTTATTAATTATGGGAAAAGAAGTTGAAAAGGTGACAAGAGAAAAGAGAGATCTAGAAAAGTTATATTTCACGGGAAAGTCTTATGTTTGACATATACATCTTTTCTTAATTTTTTTGGGAAGGGACATATACAACTTCTCTATCTTTACCTTTTTCTTATTTTAAAAAATTGTATATAAATTGTAAGATAAAGAATTGCAGTTTCTTTGTTGTTATTTATTAGATTGTGTAATTAAATTAATTATATTTGGGTGTATTTGCCTTTTATTATTTTTGGCCTTAATGTTTATAATATAATAATTGGACACACAATCATTGAAAAAGTTATTTATTAAATCATAAACATGCCTTAGTTGTTAAAGATGATGCAGACTAAAATGGTAGTAAATTTATAAAATTGATTAAATCATTTATTATTCAAACATGTTTATTCAGAGAATTACAAAATATTTTAATCACTTTTCACCAATTAATCAAGAAAAAATCAAACCCAAAGGCACACTTATTGTTATTAGATTGTTGTTAAGAAACCTGTTATTAGTTTTTTATTCTTAAACCCTCTTAAGAAAGTTGTAAATAATCAAAGAGTGAACTTAGTTACTAACCACTAATCTTGACTACTAACATTGATTACTAAAAGTAGATAAATGATGTAGTATTACAGGGAAAAAAAAAAAAAGGAAAGACAAAGAAGAACATTGATTACTAACCGTAAATAAATCAAGTTTTAGCAAACTCAATCTCAGCTCAGCTTGAATAAAGTTTTAGATCAAACAGAGCTTGAGCTCGATCAAGCTAAGCTCAAGCCTAAACATTCGAGCCGAGTTTGAGCATGTTCAAGCCAAGCTCAAACTTGGCCAAGATCGGTTCAGCTCAACTCGATTACACCCCTAATTGTAGGGCGTGCTTATTTATATTATTTAATTTATTACTTTAAAAAAAATCTACCTTATGACAATCATTAAAAAAATTTGGATAAGGTTCTATCCATTTTTTAAATTCCGTCACTAACCCTTGAGGGTAGGGCTTAGGCCTAGCCAATTCAAACCCTTCAAGGGCTAAAATTGCAACTTTACAAGTGAGGGGCACTTGTTATGGGTAGACCCTGCCCAACTCGGGCCAACCCCTTTTGACAGCTCTACATATCTATCAATGACTATAATTTAGCTGATATTTTTCATCAAACTTGCTATTTCATGCTTCTTTGTCTTCTCCCATGTCAAATCGAGAGAAGAGAAAGAAAAAAATGAAGAGAAAAGAGGAGTGCTAGTAGAATTTCAGGTATCTAATGTGCATGATAGATATCACGCTTTTGACAGCTCTACATATCTATCGATGACTATAATTTAGCTGATATTTTTCATCAAGCTTGCTATTTCACGCCTCTTTGTCTTCTCCTATGTCAAATCGAGAGAAGAGAGAGAAAAAAATGAAGAGAAAATAAGAGGGCTGGTAGAATTTCAGTTATCTTCCATGACATACGATAAATATTGTTGAATCCATAATATTATGGATCACCTTTGGTAGCTACCAAAAAAAAGGTCATCGATAGCCACATAAAAAGTGACACATGTTTGACATTATCAAGTTTTAGTCGGCCTTTACTAAACCTTACTTGGGTTTGATGAAGGTGTCAATATTGACCCAATTAGGACTAAGTGAAATACACAACTTTTTGTTACTATCCAATGAATTTTATTCAATTGCTACCACAGAGGATCCTATGTGATCCCTAAATTTCTTTTATTAAAACAACACCATCCTCCATGCTTATGCGAGGAAGGATTTTGTTAGCCCCAGTCGTAAATCTTCCACAGACACAAATGGTGCCATAGAAATGTCAAACAATCTTTAACTTTTGTTTTTTAAATCATTAAAAATAATAAAACATTTTCAAGTGTTAAACCCATCTTTCATCTATGGAAAAAATTGGAGTAAATGCGATTGAGGGTAGCACTCCTCTGCAAGGAATCAAGAGTTTTTAACCACACATTATTAATAACAGTGATGCCAGCATTTAGAGCTGAGCGGATTTGAAGTAGATATTGGACTATTTGAATCCAATTTGATTTGAAGTGGATTCAAGTTTTTGAATCTGTATTAAACTTTCCGAATCCATTTTTATATATCTAATGGATAGTGTAATATGGTATTTATATTATTAAAATGTTCAAAAATTTCCAAATTATTTGATTAATTAAAATTTTAAAAACATAAAAGGAAAAAATATAAATTCTCTTTAAATTTACATCCTCATTTATATTAAAATTTAATGTCTTAGTATTTTAGTCTTATAAACTTATTATATATATATATATATATATATATAATCTATCAAATATTTATAGAAATAGATATACCAAATTTTGAGTCCGACCCAATTATAGATAGAAAATAACAGTCATAATAAAATTCGTTAAGGCAAAAGCTTATTCAAATAATTGTCTGAATAGACAAATTTAGATATGGACTAAATAAAGGTACTATTAATGTCTGTTGATAGGCCTACTAGCATTCGCGGAGAAAATATATATAAAAACAAAATACATTACCCTTGTTCTTTGTTTATTAGGGTGGAACAAATGAAACGAAAATGTATAATATATGCTAAAATTTACGAGGAATCCCAAGAAAAATAATAATAAAATCTCTCCCATAAAACCTCTTATAATTGTTTACCAAATAAATAAATAAAAGTAGAAAATAATAGAATTTTAATTTCCTTAATATTATTTTATTGCGATTTTTTTCACCTATTTCTAAGTGATCAAATAAGGGTAAATGGTGTCCCATTTTCTTGGTCCCAAATTTGCGTACATAGTAGGGGTGATATCGAGCCGAGCTGAGCCGAGTAGTGGGATGTTCAGGTTCAGCTCGAAAATTTATACTAATGTTCAAGCTCAGCTCGAACTCGACTCGAGCTTACCACCCTGTGTTCAAACTCGACTCGTGAAATATACCTTAAGCTCGAGCTCGGCTCGGTTTGATTAATCCAAATGAAACGAGCTCGAGTATCGGGCTTGGTGCTCAAGTACCAGGATCGATACTCGAGCTCGATTACTATAATTCATACATTTACTTTGAAATAGTTAACGTATCCATGGATCCCATTTGGAAATGAAATGGCCGGTCCTCATTGGTCCATGCCCCGATTTTAAATACTCACCTACTATGGTTAAGATTCACTCACCCCTAGGGTAAAGCAATCCAACCATAGTTTCTTAAAAAAACAACCAAAATCTTAGTTTTAATTTTGTTAAGCTTAACCAAGGTTAAAGTGGTGTCAAAAGGGACACAAGGACACGGGGGTAAGATAGGAAATTGACCCATGGGTCCGCTAAGTAGTGCTCAAGAATTTAATATTGATAGTTTAAATTTAATTTTGTTGTATTAGTAGGTCCCTACATAGTTACATTATTTGTTTTTTGGGTTAACCTTTGTTTAAAAAATATATATTTAAAATAATTCTATATACTTAACTAATAAAATATATTTATTTTTAGTATTTAAATAAATTATTTATATTTTAAATATATATATATATATATAATCGAACCAAGCTTTTATCAAGTTGAGCAGGGGTGTGTTCAAGCTCGGCTCGTTTACTAAACGAGCTCAAAAAGGGTGTTCAAGCTTGGTTCGTTTCCTAAATAAACAAATGATACTCGAGTTTTTAACGAGCCGAGCCCGAATAATTCACGAATATTTTGTTTAATAATCACCCTAAGTACATAGTCTGTGTGTGGTTTGCTTGTATGTGTGAGTTGTGTATTATTACCATAACCCAAAAAGAAAAAAAAATTACATGTTTCCTCTGATCTCATATCCACCTTTATATGATTTAAGATTTACTCTGGCGGCCTTGGCATGTCTCTCTATTGAATGCCTCTATTGTGGTTAAAATTCACTAACCCATAATATCTAACCTTAATTTTTTGAAAAAAAAAAAAAAAATGAAAAATAATCACTTTTTCAGTTAGTGACGCAAGGAGGGGCGTCTCGGCTCCTATTTTCTTGTCATGTGTCCCCCTTTTAACCCCATTTAACTGTGATTAAGATTCATCCACCCTTATGCTATGTTTGGTTGCCGAGAAAATACATGAAAATATGGAAAAGAAAAGAAAATTTTATATTTCTAATACAATTCTTAGCTGTGTTTTGTCTAATTTTCTTTTCTTTTCCATGTTTTCACTAATTTTCTGAGCAACCAAACATAGGGTTAAGGGTCACCCATTTATCCTTGGTTTTTAGAAAATAAAATAAACAAAATTTAACTAAAGGATTAAAACAAATTAACCAAAGTTAATGAGAGTTAGAAGGGTCGGCTATGTGAGAGCGAGGAGCATTAGTTCGCTCCTTGCCCGTGAAGCGAACTATTGCTCTTTAATCCTTAAGGGTGTGTTTAGTTGAGGGGTAAATGGGTGGGAGAAAGTAAAGTGAAGTAAGGTGAAAGAATTGTATAAATTCTCTTGTGTGTTTGGTTTGAGAGAAAAACTTAGGGAAAAATATAAATTTTTCCAAAATTACCCTTTATTCTCTTTAGGAATAGGTTTCAGCGAAAAGGTAGATTTGGAATTGGAAGTTTTTATTTTCCTTTCTTTTACAATTCCTATTTTTTGATGGAATAAGGTTTGGGTGAAAGTGAGAGAAAATTGTATATTATTGAGAAAGTTCAAGTTTTACTTTACCTCAAAATCTCTCAAATCGAACAGGGTGAAAAGGAGTTTTTTCCATTTTCACCCATTTTTCTTCACATTTCCCTCCACCAAACACACTCTAAGGTTAATTTATTTTAACTTGAGTAAGATTGACAGAGATCTAGTCATAGTAATTTGCTAACCCTAGCCAGAGTAAATCCGAACTCTATATGATTTGACACGTGTCATTTCATTTCAAGACAGTCATCTCACTGTCTATAAGATCTAAATTTCTCTCTCTAATCCTACCAACCATTTATGATTATTTATTACAGTGGCATTCTTGTAATTTACAGCAAAAATAATCTCTAAACCCACTTATAAAAAAAACCCGACTCTCTAAAGTCAGCCTTTTTCCATTGGACCCTTCTTTAAACTTTAAAGTCAGGGCTTCCCCAAGCGTTTTCCATTAAATAACTACTACTATACATCTCCAAATATTCTATTACGGTACATTTCCATCCAACGGCTCTCAAACAATATGTGAACCCCACATGAGCACCCTTCAACGGCCGCAAATATAGAGGACTGAAGTCTGAATGTGAGCTCGAGGGCAGAGAAAGGACGGTAGGGAGGCGTAGTACAGGATACAGTACACTACTTCTTAAGCAGAGAATGAAAAGATCTCTAAAAATGGCTTCTCTAGGAAGCTTTTTCTCTCTATCTATTCTGATCACTATGTCTGCAATGTAGTCGATCTCTCCGGTTACTCCGCCTGAAATCTCGTCGGAAATGGCGAAGTGTCACCGGAACAATGTTGGATCTCTGGTTCTCGACCGCTCCGGAGGTGGAAATTCCAGGCTATGGTCAACTTTCTCTGGCGCTGCAATTCGCCGGAAACTCTTTGATACTATGCGATGTGGTGTTTCTCAGCATCGTCGTGATCGGCATTGTGCTGTTGGATCGCCGGAGAAGGAGAAACAGGTAGAAAAACAGGATCGGAATCAGGATCACCGGAAGGAGAAGTTGTCGGAGCTGTTGAAGAAGAATGTTGGATCGGAGAAGTTGTCGGAGCTGTTGAACTTGCCTCAATCTTCGGAAATGAGTTTGGATGAAATGGAGGCTGAGACGAGGAAGAAGATTGAGGTTTTTGAAGAGCTTCAAGGAGTGGTGAAGAGATTGCAGTTCGAGGAAGGATCGCAGAGGATGGAGGCGGCCATTGATGTGAGAAAGCTTGCGAAGGAAAATTCGGAAGCCAGAGAAACGCTTGCTTTGCTTGGAGCGATTCCTCCTCTTGTTGAAATGATCGATTCAAACGATCTTGATTTTCAGATCGCGTCACTATACGCTCTTCTCAATCTAGGAATCGGAAACGATATGTAAGATTTCTGTTCTTATTGCATTGACAGATTCTTTTCTCTTCTGTCAAATGAAAAGATCTTCGATTTGTTCGTAATTTTCGTGTTCTAATCTGTTCTTAATTTATTTATGTTTTTCCTCTGTTCTTTTATTGAATTTTTGTTTGGAGATCTGTTTTTTTCTTTTTCGACTTTGTTTTTTCAGAAAATTTTGCTCTGGATCTGTTTAGATGCGCTTCTTGAAACAGTTCCGCCAATTTAGCGCCATTTCTGCAACGTGTTCATTGCTTATTGTTTCCATTTAATCGGTTTCATCGCCATGCCTCTTGTTACAGTCATGTTTTAATCTCGGATTAGCTGTTCAACCAGTTTTTTCAAACAATTTACCGCCATTTATCTGAAATGTGTCCCCCCTGTTTCTACTACCTCGTCTGCAGGAACAAAGCAGCCATTGTTAAAGCTGGAGCTGTGCACAAGATGCTAAAGCTCATCGAACCTGCAAACGAATCTCCAAACGCGTCGGTTTGCGAAGCAATAGTCGCGAATTTCCTTGGCTTAAGCGCTTTGGATTCTAACAAATCGATAATCGGTTCATCTGGAGCGATTCCATTCTTGGTAAAAACGCTTCTAAATGTCGATAATACGAACAGCTTTCAAGCTAAACAGGACTCTCTCCGAGCACTCTACAATCTATCAATCTCCCATTCAAACATCTCCCAGATTGTAGAAACCGAACTCCTATCCTACCTCCTGAACAGGGTCGGCGATATGGAAGAAAGCGAAAGAATCCTCTCAATCCTCTGCAATGTAGTTTCAGTCCCAGAAGGGCGAAAAGCAGTCAGCAATTCATCAGAAGCATTCCCAATTTTGATTGATGTCTTGAATTGGAACGATTCGCCTGGATGCCAGGAGAAAGCATCATACATTCTAATGGTGATGGCTCACAAAGCTTATGGAGATCGACAAGCCATGATCGAAGCAGGAATTGGATCATCCCTGCTCGAATTAACCCTTCTAGGAAGCACATTAGCTCAGAAAAGGGCTTCGAGGATCTTGGAGTGTTTGAGAGTAGATAAAGGGAAGCAGATTTCAGAAAGCTACAGTGGGGGTTTTGGGGCTGCTGTATCTGCTCCTATTTGTGGATCTTCGTCGTCTTCAACAGGTCCCAATCTGGGTTTAAAGGAAGGGTTTTTGGAGAAAGAAGAGGAAAATATGATGACTGAGGAGAGAAATGCAGTGAAGCAATTGGTGCAACAGAGCTTGCAGAACAACATGAGGAGAATTGTAAAGAGGGCGAATCTGCCGCAGGATTTCGCTCCTTCTGATCATTTCAAGTCGCTCACTTCAACTTCTACATCAAAGAGCTTACCATTCTGAGAAATCAAAAGTATGTCTTCTTCATCATTCTTTCTTTAATTGCTAATTTCTAGTGTTCTTTCTTGGGTGTCTGGTTTACATGTGAATGACTAGTAGTGGAGAGGCCATTTGGATACACTTGGGAAAACGAACTGTTTTGGAAAATAGAGCTCCCAAAATTTCAGTCAGGGAATAACTATCAAAACAACGAAGCTATCTGAATCTCCCATGTAAATCTGGAAAATTAGAGGTCTGTTTTCGTCCTAGATTTCTCTAAAATCCCCCTAATTAGAGACCGGATTTGGTCTGGCCCAGTCCAAATCCGTTTGGCCTACTCGTAAAAAGGTTCTTTAATTTCCCAACTCTGGTTAAAAAGTTTTAATATTTAAGGTTAATATATTTTTTTCTTCTAAAAACCAAGTTTAGATGATTGAAACTTAAGGGAAATGCGTAACTATGGTTGAACAATCCAACTTTAGTTTTTAGAGAAAAATAAAAATCTTACCTTTTATATATTTAAGCTTAACCAAGGTTAAAGAGTGTTAAAAGCGACACGAGGACGGGGCGGTGACCCGGGTCCGCTAATCAACTGTCACTTTCGCCCCATTCGTACATTTTTGTTTGAATGGGTGTCGGTCATGTTCTTCTGCACAGAAATGGGGACACTTCTGACTTCACTGCTTTTATTATGGCAATCTTTTTATTTGTTGGTTTCCGTTTCTGGGTATGAGAGTTCCATGCGGAATATTTGAGTTTTGACAGTTGAAGTGAATTTTTCTATGTAAATATGTAAATATATAGAGATCATGGGCTCTTAACCTCCCTTTTCCTTTTTTGTTTACAAGGAAAAGGATGTGAAAATAATTTTTTCTCCTAAATAATTTCTCCTTTCTCAGATATCTTTTACCTCAAAACAATAAGTAATATTAGAAAATTATTGACAGTAAAAGATTGGGGTGCGGATAGAAATGAGATTTATTGAATAGATTGGATGATTTAGCAATGATTCTAAATTGAATTTATATAGAGATAAGATAGACTTTATGGAAAATAAATCAACCTAATCTAATCACATCTAATCAAATATATTATTTCATAATTGATGCTAATTTAATAATGTGATGAAGTACACTTAAATGATTCGGTGTATCTTATGCACTTTATTACAACGCTCTTCTTTATTCTCTAATAGCCTCTCTATTGGGGGAGGTTTGGGGATCCAATCCCTCCCGGGTGATCCACTCTCCCATGCTAACCACTAACCATTGATCTAACAGTAAACCAACAAGGGTTGAGCTAGTGGCCAATACCACTCCTCAGGATGCTGTGGTCTTGAGTTCAAGACCCTTCCCCTTATTGGCCACCCTTTGAGATTTATCCCGGCTTTCTTGGCTGTGTAGTATGAGGGGTTTGCACGGCTCGAGGGACTTAGTCGGGTGCTCTAAGAGGCCTGGATACCCTCGTTCGAAAAAAAAAATTGATCTAATAGTAGGTAAATGATACCCCAGCAAAAAAAAAAAGAGCAGTGCTTAGCGGACCCATGGGTCCGTTTCATATCTTATCCCCATGTCCTCGTGTCCCTTTTGACACCCCTTTAACCCTGGTTAAGCTTAACCAGATTAAAACTAAGATTTTGGTTTTTTTTTTTTGAAAAATCATGATTGGATTGCTTAACCCTAGGGGTGAGTGAATACTAACCACAGTAGGTAAGTATTTAAAATTGAGGTGTGAACCAATGAGACATGCCCTTCGGTTATAAAATGTAAACCCCGGGTACGTTTACTATTTTCCAAAAAACAAATAGCTGTTGTCTGAAAACTACTCTGTAGTGTTAATCACTTTTTCATTTAATTATTGCTTTAACCTTGTTTACATAATTTTTTGTACTCTTTTAATTATACAGTGGTGGGAAGAAGGATTAATAATCCAAGGTGGAAGAGAAGTGGAGAAGCTGAGGAGTTCTTTTGCTAATACAAGTCATGTGCAATTTCCTCCTCCAGGTATATATATATACAGTTCATTGTCGCATATAGTCAGACATCCATCGTGCTTCAATATTTTAGTAATGTTGCAATCATCCCTTGTTCTTTTGTTGCATTTTTTGCTTTCTGTAAAGTACAAATATTATGTGGTAATAGTATTTACCCATGATCGATTTTGTTTACTTCTATATGTTTCACTTCCAAACGGAAAGAAGATAAATTATATAATTTTAGGGTTCTTAGCTTATAGCTTTGAAATACAAAATGTTGGTTGGTATATGAACTTCGTTGATAGTTGAACTTAAAAAAATACCAGTCTTTAGTGCCATATCAATTTCAGGATCTGAAAAGAATTCATTTTTCGCCACAAAATGTATGCCGGAAGAATTTGAAAATTTTTGGTCGGTTAAAGGGGTCGGGTTGAAGGATCTAGAGAGATGTTCTTGTTTGAAAAATGATGATCTGAAGGTGAACACCTCTCTTCGGATAGTGTGAGTTTTCTTTTAAGAGCCTATCTGTGGGCGCATGGAAGGAGAGACTGGCAAGGGGCCGGGGTTTGGGCTTGAATTTTTGTGATTTTTTTAATAGTCCAACCCTGATGCCTGACCCATATACAAAGGCTTTGAAGCTCGAACTCAACCCAATTGCCACCTAGGAGAGTTATAGGAGGGTGTTTGACAAAACCTCTGTAGACTTTCTTTGCAAAGACAATCCGCAATCTTCTACTTGAATGGGTCTCTATAAGTGCTAGCGATGGTATGCATCTGGTGAAAATAATTTACAAATACGAAACAAGCACACAAAAACACATGAGATTTATGTGGTTTACCCAATGTGGGCGACGTCCACGGAGACCGCTTTGTTCACTAACTCAAAGCAAAGAGATTACAGGGATCACTATCACATCCTCTCAAGGAATATAGTTCTTTACAAAATGGAAAACCCTAGATCGAATATTATGTTATATACCCAATAAAAACCTAACTTGAAACAAACTCCTAATCCAATTTGAGCACGTTTGGATTTGAGTGTAAGGAGGGCCAGGTGTGCAGTACGCTTTCATTTTGTGTAGCATTTGATGCTTTCTTTTTTGCCTATCGGGGTGAACATAGCATTTGTATCTATGACTCTGCTTCAAGGATTCCATTGATTGTTAGAAAGTAGGCACAGATCATGGGGCATTCCTTTCATGACATTGGATTGGCATATGCCAGAAACAATGGTCTCGGGCTTCCACTCTTCATCCAACTTGTAGCAATAAAAATGGGAGAAGTGATTTTCATTTTCTCCCATGTTTGACTTCTCCCCACTTCTAATATCTGTCTCTTTTTATTGCCACATGTTGGATGAAGAGTGGAAGCCCGAGACCATTTTCTGGCATCTGCCAGAGACAGTCCGATGCCTCCTTTCATACCAGGTTGGTACATGAAACACCAGAATGGTGGCTGTGGTGGCACACAACCAAACAATGTGCCACTGAGCATTTCAGTCATTGACATATCTGTTAGCATGCCACACTTAAACAGTATGGAAATTAGGTATAGGTCTGTCTGTAAGTTATAAAACCATAGTAATCGATAGCTGCAGTTACAAGCCCAAGGAATCTACTACGCTCTTGTTGGTTTTGATTTATACTGAGTGTTCCTTGTTAAAATAACTGTAATTGGTGCACATTGCTCGGCCAGATGGATGGTTGGTTGGATATGAATACCTAAAACCGGGATGGAAAATAATCCGCTCTGGAGTGATCCCCCTGAATTGGTGACACGTGTACCTTTTAAACTCCTTTTAACCATGGTTAAGATTCTCTAACCCATAAGATTATGATTTTTAACATTGGTTTTAAAAAAAAGGGAAATGCTTAACTTACTGCTGCATTGGATTGGTTCCTGAAATTGAACGAACCACATAGTGGTTTCAAAACAATTTTAGTTTATCAAATTTTTTATTTAAATTCACTAATGTTTTTCTTTAGGTTCGGCAAATTTATACTTTGAGTTCACAAACCGTTCATAAAAAGACATTTTTTATTATTCAAATAAGTATTTGTAATATATTGTTTACATACTTAAAAGATATATATTTTTATAATATAATATAAAATATGTATTTTGTTTTACATGCTTAAGCAACGAATCAAGCTAGCGAACCGAACTAAAGAACCTAAGCGAACCGAAAAATGAATTATCTCATCCCACCCCTAACGAACCGGGGTTCACTATAGAATAACGAATCGGGAACCCAAATTTGAACTGAGCGAACTGATGAACCAAGTAACATTGCCCTAAACCTAAACCATAAGTGTTTTGAGACGAATAGGGCCAACAACTCATTATAATTTCGTTTTATAATCCGTTTGTTTCGATGAAAAATAGGGGAGAACAAATCAAATTCATGGAAAATTTTATTTTTGCGTGTTTGTGTGGATGTAAAATCTTTCGTAATATATTACATAAAATGAATAACTTTTGTGAAAAATTCAAAAATACGTACGTTATTTTCCTATAAAATTATCATCTCTTTAAATAAATTTTAAAATTATAAAAGTTCCATCTTTTCACATATTATTTATTTATTTTAAATATGATTTTCAATGATCTTTTACTCCAAACGTTAGTAATATAAAGAATTTTTCATCTTATTTTCAAAAATGCAATCAAACAACAAAAAATGAATGAAAATTTTACCATAAGAAGATTTTCCACTGTACATAATGATTTACATTGTAAAACCATTTACGTGCAAACAAGCTAAAAGTAAAGCAACACTCCATGCACATGTCATTTGCCGACCGCAGTCTTTTTGGCTCCCTATCAAGGCGAATTATGCTGAAATTAAGGCACAATTAGGGCGCAAAAACAACAAACTCAAATGACTTGCGATGACTTGCGGTCCCCACTCGGCGCCGGTGGCCTTACTCGTTTTGTTTATGTCCCATTAACATGATCTAAAGTACCTTAATCCATTGAACCGTCTATGATGATTCAGTGTATTCAAATAATTCTGGTTTTTCTTCTTTTTGGAAAACCTTGAAATCAAGTTTTTGGTGCTACACAACAGACCAAAAGAGTAAATAAGGAATAGGGTACTTTGGCTATGGCTTATCTTTAATCATATCAGTGTTAATAGAAATAAGTGTGGCTTGGATGGAGGGGTTTGGTTTGTAGGCTCCACAAAACTTTTAAATTATGGAAAATAATCACCTCCTGGGTTCGAGGAGGGGTCTCGCTCGGAGCCCCTTTTTCTGCTACGTGTTTCCTATTAATTTTCTTTTAATTGTGGTTAAGATTCACTCACTCTTAGGGTTCAACCATTTATCTTTAATTTTTAGAGAGAAAAAAATTAACCAAAGTTCATGGCACAAAGGGATTTTTTGTGAGAGCTGAAGAGCAATAGTTCGTTCATCGCCTGTGGAACGAACTATTGATATTAAATTAGGAAGCATATCCTTTGTGTTCTTTCCTGAGATCTTCCCAATGAACAACGGTTTTGATTACAAAGATTTCTCTAATAGATGGTTACATCTATTACATGTGTTCAAACCAATTGATCCTAACTTTCCAACACCCATGCATGGTTTAAAATTTCGTTGAGAAATTTCGCGAAATTTCGGTTTCGGACAACCCCACCGATATCGAAATTGAGTTTATTTCGGAAATCAAATTTCGGTAGAAATTTCGGATTTCGGAATTTCAGCCGAAATTTGATTTTTTTATTTTTAAATATTTTTTAAAATTATTTTTTAATTAAAATTTCGAAATATCTCGAAATTTTTACTGAAATTTCGAAAAATTTATATATTAATTTTAAAAATAAAATAATAATATATATATAATTAATATTATATAAAAAAAATATATAAAAAATAAATATTTCGAAATATTTCGAAATTTCGGACCCGAAATTTTGGAATATTTCGGCGAAATTTCGGATCAAATTTCGGAATAATATTTTATTATTAAATACGATTTCGGTGAGATTTCGGCAGAAATTTCGAAATTTTGGAAAATTTCGTTTTGAATAGGACATCCGAAATCGACCGAAATTTCGAAATTTTAAACCTTGCACCCATGGCCATATAGGGAAGATCAGAGGTGATATGTCTCCAATTAAATTATAAGGTGAGGGGGGCATTTACTTCCCTTTTGCTCTAAGTCTAACTTTATTTCAACTGTGGTACCTTTCTTGAGAGGACCCATGAAGATGACCCTACCTCGTACCTAGAAAAGGAGAAGACCCATCCTTACTTCCATCCTCCTCCTATGTGGACCCTACCAATATTATTATTTTACATGTGATTTGTCAGCTTATGATCAATACTGTCCAGTGGGCCATCCCTCAGCTGGAACAGATCTTGTAAGTTTTAGATTGGTGTAGTCCAGCCCAAGCCCACTCCACTTCACATGCTAAGTGCACTAACCAAGCTAACTAGTTTATGACTAACCATTAAAAAAGTTTCAAACTCCTACTGGTTAAACGACACATATTATTACTTTGATCGATTACTTTTACATCAATTAAAACAAAAACCATACAAGGCGTAGAAAGCAGTTTTCACCAATTACAATAATAAATGTCACTTCATCATGATAATTTAGAACTCTTGTTAGGTCTAGCAGGGAAAAAAAAAAAAAAAGGACAATCCCAGCTCACAACAACCATACGAGGCGTAGAAAGTAGTTTTCACTAACTAGCTACAAAAAAAAGTGTCACTTCATAGAACTCTGGTTGGGTCTACCGGAAAGAAAAAAGGAGGACAATCCCAGCTCTTCCCAAGTTCGATTGGAGAGAAATCATCCTAAGTGGTTGCTATTACAAATCTTAATATGGATAATTAGCACTATTTTTCATTTATGATATAGTGAGCAATCCCTCTAAAATCTCGACACGTGATAAGTTTTTTGAGTATCCCACAGTTGAATGTTAAAATAAATCATGTGAGAGACATGTGACAGAAAATAAGATCATTGAACGATTCTAAATCATTCAATTAGACCCTAATTTGTCAATATTAACTTTATAGGATTCACTTAAGACTGAAAAAAAAAACGTTTAACAAGGATACCTTATTTGGTCTTGCACTTTAGTGCAAGGATAGGGTCTTGCCCTAATAGGTAAGGGCAGGGTTAGGGTTGACCATTGCCCGGCCTTGGTTTGACATCTCTATATTAACTTCAACCCCTTAAAATTTTAATCCTATCCCTTGAAACTCTAATCCTAAGCCTCTAATTGATTAATTTCCTAACTCTAACATTGTAATTATCCCTCACAATTTGATTACAGTCATAATTTGTTGCTAATATAAGTTCTATTTTGTCTAATCTTATTATTATATTTGTTTTACTTTACTTTTATATTTATTTTTTTTTAAATAATTGCAATCTATTGGATTAACATTTTAATATAGGGAAAAAATTATTTTTCTCATATGAGAAAAAATTTCTCATTTTTCTTTTCTGCCCTGCCCAACCCCTTGAGAGCAGGATTAAGACTTAGTCAATCCAAACCCTTGAAAGGCTAAGACATGTGTCACACCCCAAATTTTGATAGGGAGCTTTGTATATATACTAGTAGGGATTTTAGAAGAATCTTAGGAAGAATTGTGTAGAAGATACTCTAAAAGCTTCTTAGAGAAGTAGTCTAGAATAAAGGTTCTAGAAAGGGATTCTCGAGAAATCCTATAAAGGAGGTGGGAATGTTCTAGAGTCTAGAACATTCTCATGAGAGGTTATAAAAAGGGAGTTACCCCCTCATTTGTAAATCATCCAATCCAAGCAATCCAAGGAAGGAATCCAATTGTATGCTCTCTTGAGGTAATAAGAGTTGTAACTTTCTTCCAAAGAGTGTTCCTACTTCTCTCCTACTAAGCTTGAGGGTAAGGCTGACTCGTCTAGGACGAACTCTAGCACGAGTGCCGCAGGGTTAAGGTTGGAGAAATAACTAAGGCCGTGACAAGTGGTATCAGAGCGGGTTACGAAAGGGTCGTAACGTTTGGGATTGAGGAGGCCACAACAACAGGGATTGTGGTGGAGCTACTTGAGGAAATGGAAAGCAGCACTATGGTTTTCAACCTGGGAGCGGACGAGCCAAGGTGGAGCGAGTCCACGGATGCTCAAGGTGCCATGGGGAGACGACTGGCCGGGGGAGTGCTTGTCATGGCGAGCAAGGGAGATTACGAAGGGGAGCTAGGTTCAAGCATGACGGGACTCGAAAGGGGAATCGAGCAACCCAAAGGGGAGATGCCGAACACCAGGAGTACGATGCCCGTTACTCAATGGCAATTGGGAGAAGCCATGAAGGAGTGGATGGAAAAACGACAAACCGAGAGAGAGCTTGTTGCGGAAAGGAGGATATAAAGGATCAATTCCTGGTGCTTCATCTGCGATGAGACTCACAATGCTAGGGATTGCGAAGTGCGGAAGACCCGACTAGCAAAGTTGTTGAGCGGAGAATAGTCAGATGAAGACTCAGATGAGGAGGATGAGGATGATGAAGGTTATGAGGAGCCGAGCACGGGGTCAGTGCAGCTTCTCAACCCAACAGAGTAGGTGGATACGTCCAAGCCCGATGGTGAAGGGATTAGGGTCGTGGAGGAGCACCTCGGTGGGGATGCCTTACATACCCAGGGGGACATTGAGGTTAAAAACAACTTTGTCTCAGGGGAAGAGACAAAGGAAGCGGAGGTGAAGACGGCCAAGGGATTAGGGATGATCTAGGTAGTCGAAATGGATGCCAAACCCATTCATGGTGTGGTCCAGGGAGCGAGACTGCACAGTGGAGCTTGGAGGGGAAAGGCAAGCTTGCCGGTAGTCGGGATGGATGGCTACCAACTCAACTCGGTGATGAAGTTACTGGGCAAGGTGAAAGCAGCACCTATGCCTCTTGTTAGCTCTTTGAGGAAAGAGTCATCATACATGGTCCCATTGGTGCGAGGGACCAAGATACGTCTAAAGTGGTTCGTGACTATACACTCTGCAAAAGGATAGGAATGAAAGACCCTGAAGTGGAGGAAGCGAAGGAAACGAAGGAGACGGCGCAGGAAGTAGTTGCAACAAGGGCGTCATGAAATTAGGTGGAGGAGAGTGTCACACCCCAAATTTTGGTAGGGAGCTTTGTATATATACTAGTAGGGATTCTAGAAGAATCTTAGAAAGAATTGTGTAGAAGATACTCTAGAAGCTTCTTAGAGAAGTAGTCTAGAATAAGGGTTCTAGAAAAATCCTACAAAGGAGGTGTGAATGTTCTAGAGTCTAGAACATTGCCATGAGAGGTTATAAAAAGGGAGTGACCCCCTCATTTGTAAATCATCCAATCCAAGCAATCCAAGGAGTGACATCCAAGGAAGAAATCCAATTGTATGCTCTCTTGAGGTAATAAGAGTTGTAGTTTTCTTCTAAAGAGTGTTTCTACTTCTCTCCTACTAAGCTTGAGAGTAAGGCTGACTCATCTAGGACGGACTCTAGCACGAGTGTCGCACGGTCAAGGTTGGGGAAATAACTAAGGCCGTGACACATGGTTAGAGTCTTAATTCTTGCCCTTATAAGCAAGGGTTGGGTTAGGGTTAACCCCTACCCTTTGACCCTAGGGTCACTATATCCTACCTAAGTTATAGAAATTCCCGATTTTTCAACTTTCAATCGAATAGTTAAAAAATGTCTAATCAGCCTAATGTTTTGTTACATTTCTCTTAAGGGATCCACTTTTAACATCCACCAGTCAAATTCAAAATAATTTATCACACATCGTTTTCATTCCCACTCACTATATAACTAATGGTGAGCGGCATCTACTATAACATCACCCTATATAAAAAAAAAAAAAAAAAAAGAGTTTATTTGAGTGGTTATGGTGTAAAGACGTGTTAGGATCTAATGCCGGTGATGCAAAAGCCATGGAAATGGGCCCATTCGTTTATAATTCTTCGTTTGGTAAGCATGTCATTGGACCCAAGAACATACAAATTCCTCCATGAGGATAAACTTGTATTGTGCTCCTCTTCAGTTTTCTCCCCACTCTTTCACTAGATGCAAGAAAGAGAGTGGCAAGGACATGTCTACCAAACAAAGAATTATAAATGAAGGGTGTCGACACAAATTTCGTGTCCGAAAATCAAGGACAAGAAACGTATGACAAATAATATTTTTATTGATATTGGTGAGGATACAAATCTTTGAGGTTTAATCTCTGTAAAATAGAGAAACCTCTGATTCTTCTCTTTACAAAACCTTTAATCTGAGGGCTGGAAAACAGCATATTCTCAGATCTGAACTTCGAGGTTGTAGTAAAAAATATTGCCTGAGTACTTGGGTTTTAACGGAGATTTTCAGAGCTTTGGCTTTAATGGAGATCTTCAGAGCTTCAAGCTTTAATGGAGATCTACGGAGCTTTCAGCTTTGATCGAGATCTTCGGAGCTTAGACTTTTGATGGAGATCTACGGAGCTTCAGGCTTTAATCGAGATCTTCAGAACTTTAGACTTTGGTAGAGATTTTTGGAGCTTCAGGGCTTTTTTCTTCTTCTCCTCTTTTCTCTCCTTTTTCATCCCCTCTCTATTAGAGAATGAGCTACCTTTTATAAATTTATGAGTGGTAGAGTCCTCTTTTAACACAACATCTTGAGAGACTTATCATGATTTGAATTGATAAGTCTTGTGAGGCTAGTGGATTACATTTGGAGTCTATCCAATTTGTGGGTCCCATTTGGTGAAAGCTAGCCTTTATCTTTAAAGAGTTTTATATTATTTTAACTCTAAATAGGGTCCACCTTCTAAGATCTTGCCATTTGGCAATTTTGATCTTATCAAAATTTGCATGCCTACAAAGGGTCCATTAAAATTGTTTTTAAAAAAAAACCGAAGACCTGTGTATATAAGTTTAGGCTTTAAGATCAGATGGAGACCTGAGTTTTTTTGTTATATAAAAAAAATTGGCGGGGTGGTGGTGGTGGTGGTATGTGGCCATGTGAGCCTCCACAGTGGTAGCCAGCGACTAGTATTCGCTTTCCAAGTACTCTTTTTTGTTTTTCAAATTGTGTCACTCAGGCAATTTGGCGAAGAAAAAACTACTCGAATAAAGGGTTTAAGACATATACACATATTAAAAAAAAATGTTCTTGGGGTGAGGGGGAAATGTTTGGATGCAAAGAAAAGCTATCCTAAGTTGATGAGGACATTTCCGAGAACAATTTCACTTTGTCTAACTTGGTGAACAATTTCACTTTGTCTACGATGACCATTTTTCCATCCCAACACAATTATTTTGTTTTTATTCTTCAAAATAGATTCTTACTGAATGTTTTCAAATGAATTTTTAGCACGAAATCGATTATGAATTTTAGGAATTAATTTGTTTCTAAAATTGGATAATCACCAGAATTGATGTTGTATGGTCCCCAGTCACTCAATGGACATGCTGCCATCAAGTGGGGTTAGAACAATTTTATAACTGCAACCAAACGTCATGTTCGCAAATGTGGAGACATCTGTAGCAAAAAAATGTTGCAATTTACAGTTGATTTGATCATAGTTTGGGGGCTCTGATTTTTCTCGCAATATACCAAGCCAATTTAAATAATAGTAAAAAGTAATTATTTTATTATTGCGACCACACACCTGTCCAACAATTAAACTCCACAATGACATGCGTTAAAGGTAGGGGTATCAACGGGCCAAGTTTGGGCTGGACAGACCTGAGCCCGATTAATAAATGGGCGAGCTAACCCACTGATTAATTGGGCCTAGTCGAGCCAGTCCGTCTAAGGAAGACGAACACAAAATATACTGTTTGTGGGGGATTGATAATCAGGCCGGGCAAACCAAGCAGAACCTAGTAAAAAGCCTATTTGAACAGTCATCAGACCTATGCCTAAGCCCACCCAACTATGTAATCGGGCCGGGCCAAAGGCCACCCCTACTCGTTGGCACCCTTATTAAGAGTGTAAAAGAACATATGAATAACAAAACTAACTGGGCCTAACTAGGGGTGTCAACAGGCTGACGGCCCCCCAAAAGCCTCTTGCAAACGTCTTGGGCCCAGGTTGGGCCTGTTCAAAATCACAGAAGTTTTGGCCAAGCCTAGACCATTGACACCCAGGTCGAACTGACGTCCCGTGCTATGTACCAAAAAGGAAAAGGTAAACAATATGACTTACGAGGACCAAGACTACACCAGTAAGTTGCTTCTCATTTTAGCAATTTTTTTTTGTTAAATGTCATCTAGAGTGGTTATCAAACAAATGTGTTCCGATCAACTCGAGAAAAACTCGAGCTCGACTCGTTAAAAGCTTAAGCTCCTTCATTTCTATAACCCTAAATATAAAAGCACTGAGAGTTGGTGTCGACCAACTTTGTTATTCCAAAAATGTTATTCATAAAATAAGCTTTTTAACTTCGTATATCTATATCTATATCTATAATAATAACTGTAAATATAAAAGCTTGAAGAGTTTGTGTCGACCAACTTTGTTATTTCAAAAATACCCTTCATAAAATAAGCTCTTAACTTCATATATGTATACATGAAGACTCGTAATCATCTCCAGTTGTAACCTTACTAGGGAGAGTCCGGTTATCCCATTGACGCTACCACGTGCCCCTTTGTGACATCTCTTAATTGTGGTTAAGATTCACCCACCCTTAGGGTTCACCCACCAATCCTTGGTTTTTAAAAATAAATATTTTAAAAAAAAACCTAAGAGTTAATGAATTTTAACCAGGGTTAAATTTCTCTTTAAACATTATTTTTCTAAAAACCAATGATAGGTGGCTGAAGCATGGGTGAATTTTAACCATAGTTAAGGGACGTCTACCTTGCAGCGACACTTAATCAAGACCACGTGGTGGGGATGATGTTGGTCAACATCAAGGTCGATGGACGGATAAGATGGAAGGTGGAGACTTGGATCTTGGGGCGTTATCATCCCTACCTTAAAAAAATTACTTAATTCTCATTATTAATTTTTCAGATCCAGTTCTTTAAATTACTTTAAATTACATGTTTCAAATAATCCCGATTCACTTTGGTTGTTTGTTTTAACTTCTAAACCTCTAAGTTAATGGTCTTTCTCCTAGGTTTCCTTTTGTTTAATAGGTAAGAAGAAAAAAAATTATTTTTATATCGTCTTGGATGTCTAATTTGTTAATACATGTTTTGGAGAAGAAGGCATGCACGTACCTAGCTTGCACATGCACATGCACAGCCTAACTAGTTTTTAGTAAACACGCCAAGTTCAAGTTTGATTTTCGAGTTTGTTTAGTTAATGAGTCAAGCTTGGATACACCCTTACCCCCTTACCTGGCCAGTTAAAGGCTCATATCATTATAGATATAACTAACCTACGAAAATATCTAAATATATTAACTTTATTTAAATTCTAAAATTAAGTATATTTATTATAATGTATTTTATATAATAAGAACATCTTTTATACAATTATACATTTTTCCGAAAATTTTAGATGATACTATATTTTTTTTACCTATCCAAGAATAATAAAGTAAAAGTAAAAGTTAATAAATAGCTATATCTAATTAATCGAGCTGCTCGCTAACTACTCAAAGCTCGGCTCGAGCTTGTTTATTTAATTTAATAAACACTAGTGGGTGGCATGTGCAATGCACGTGAGAGTGAGGGGAAGGAGTTAACCACAGTTAATAGGAATTAAAAAGGACACGTGTTAACCCACGGGTGCGATTGAACTCGCTAGTGGCACGTGAGTGCGAGGGGAAGGAGTTAACCACCGTTAATAGGAGTTAAAAGGGACACGTGTTAACCCGCGGGTGCGATTGAACTCTCCCCTAGTTCAATCGCGATTGGCTGTGATTTTAAATAGATTGATGAGTATGGAGTAGTTTGGGAATTAAAGTAAAACATTAAATTAAAGTCAAGGGGTAGTTTGGGAATTAAATTAAAATATTAAATCAATGTTTTATTTTTATATAAGGGTAGTTTGGAAATTTCAGAAAATTCATCTACGCAAGCTCTCGCATTATAATAGTAAAGAAGTTAAGCTCGAACTTGATTTTCGAGCTCATTTACTTCATAAACAAGATTGAACATCCCACTATTTGGCTCCATAACACCCCTAATCTCATTTCAGCATTGAGCAATAGTCTGCTTCTCATGCGGGTGTCGTGGGTAACAAAGTCTTTAAATTTTGTCAAGTGTCTCTTTTAATTGCGGTGAACTCCTTTTAATTGTGGTTAATATTTTTAATTTTATTTTTTCTTTAAAAATTAGTGAATCTTAAGTGTAGTTAAAGAGAGTTTAAAAGGGACATGTGCCACATGACAAGTTTTAATGAGGAAAGACGAGCTCCTTGCGACACGCGCGAGGAGTTGATTATTTTCTCCTTAGCAATATTAATCTAGGGAAAGAAATTCCCTCCTCACAGGTGTCGTGAGGACTGAGGAGGGCATCTCGCCCCCCATTTTTTCTTGCCACTGGGGCAGAGCCAAGGGGGGCTTGAGGGGCACGTGCCCCACTAAACTTTTGGAAAAACAGTTTTTTTTTTTTTTAATATAGCATAGGCTCATAGCATGGGCCAGAGATTGAACACAACCAATTGCGATGGAATTCAGAGAGAGTTCAATCGCACCCACAGGTCAACACATGTACCCTTTCACCCCTATTAACTGTGGTTAAGATTCTCTAACCCTTAGTGATCAATAATCTAACCTTAATTTTGTAAAATATATTAAAAAGATATTTAACCTTGGTTAAGAATTTTATTTGAATTTAGGGAGAGTTCAATTGCACTCACAAGTCAACACGTGTCCCCTTTAAGATTCTCTAACCCTTAGTGTTCAACATTCTAACTTTAGTTTTTTGAAAAAAATATTTAAAAGATATTTAACTTTGGTTGAGAATTTTTAATTATTAGGGTTAATATTAAAAAAAAAAAAAACTAAGATTAGATTATTGAACATTAAGGGTTAGAGAATCGTAACCATCATTAACAAGGGTTAATGGGGACACGTGTTAACCTGTGGACATGATTGAATTCTCCCCAAATTCAATTGTGCTTGGCTGTGATTCGATCCCCATGGAGTATGGAGGTGGGTGACCTCTCATTTTTTTTTTTAAAATATGGTTTACTAAAAACTTAGAATCCTCTATTGTAATAATTACTAGGCGCCTTGGAGTCTGGTTACAACCCACAGGTCAACACATGTCTTTTTTAATACATCTTAACAATGATTAAGATTCACTACTTAACCCTTAGGGTTCAATCACCTAACCTTGATTTTCGGAAAAAAAAATTTACTTTAACGGTTAATACGGCATAGTAATTGGATAAGGGGACAACCTGTCCATTATATTATTTAGGGGTTTTTGCCTATCAACTGCTGCATTCTTCGCACTTTACAAATACATTGTTATGTATAACATTTTTGCAAAATAACTCATTGTTTTCCAACAGTCAGACAAATAACCTCAACCCATGGTTTCGTTAGAATTCCGTATGTATTTGTTACGCAAATGACTATTATGCCCTTAAGAGACTTCATAACTTTACAAAGTCCCTTTTTCCTCTTGAACTATGGCTAGTAAAATTTAATCACTATGATTAATTTTTTTTAAATATTTTCCTAAAACTCAAGATTAACTCTAAAGAGTTATTGAATCTTTAACCATAGTTAAAATGGTTAATTTTTTCTAAAAACCAATGTTAGATGCTTTAACTGTAAGAGTTAATGAATCTTAACCACGAGTAAAAGGAGTTGAAAGGGATACATTAATTTTTTTTTTTTTTAAATCTAAAAAGCAAGATTAGATACTTTAACACTAAGGGTTAGTGAATCTTAACTACAAGTAAAGGGAGTTGAAAGGGACACATTAAATATTTAAAAAAAAAAAACTATGATTAAATGTTTTAACCCTAAGGGTTAGTGAATCTTAACTACAAGTAAGGAGAATTGAATGGGACACTTAATTTAAAAAAATAAAAAAATCTAAAAACCAAAGTTAGATACTTTAACCCTAAGGGTTAGTGAATCTTAACCACAGGTAAATGGAGTTAAAAGGGCACGTTAAAGTTTCTAATTTTTTTTATAAAAAGAAACCAAGATTAAATGCTTTAACCCTAAGGGTTAGTGAATCTTAACCACAAGTAAAAGGAGTTAAATGGGACATGTTAATTTAAAAAAAATAATCTAAATACCAAGGTTAGATATTTTAACCCTAAGGATTAGTGAATCTTAACCACAAGTAAAAAGAGTTAAAAGGGCACGTAAAGTTTTTTTTTTTTTAAGAACCAAGATTAAATGCTTTAACCCTAATGTTTGGTTGTCGAGAAATTTGAAAAAGAAAAGAAAAGAAAAGAAGAGAAGAGAAGATTATAAATTTTCCGTCATTTGGTTGTCTAGAAAATTACAGAGAAAATTTGCTGAGATTTTTTTTAAATTACCAAAATGTCCTTATCTTTTTAAAATTACCAAAACACTCCTGATCCTTTAAAATAACTTCAAAATTTTAATTTTACTCAAAATTATTTTTTTACACTTTTTGAACATTTTTTACATTTTAAAATATTTTTTAAGGGTTTTTTTTGAAAAAACCCAAAACAATTAAAATAATACCGGTTGTGTCCCTGTCTTCTTCCTCATGACAGGGACGTTCCCAGCACTGTTTTTTTTCTTTTTTTTTAATTTTATGGATCTTGCTTGTTTCAACTAAAAACCAATGATGGAACTGTTAAAAAATATTTTAATACTTAAATCCTTATCCAAATCAAGATTAAACCTATCTTAATCATATTTTAACTTGTTTAAATCAACCCAAACCCCAAAAAACCGTGAGTTTACCAAAACTCTCCTATTTTCATCTGTTTTCAACCCAATCCAAAGAAATTTTAATTCCAATCTACTTTGATTTCAAATTTATAAATAACCTCTTTCATCAAATAAAGAAGAGAGAACAAATTTGAGGAATGATTTGTTCTTATTTTTGTAGACGAAGTAAAACCACCGGAGTAAAGTAGTTGGAAACCAAGCAAGAAGATGACTGAGAAAGAAGAAGAGAGGAAGGGAGGGAAGATACTTTTTTCTCTCCAAAATCTATGGTTTTTTTTTTTTAAATTTTGAATCCATGGTTTGATAGAATTTTTTAAAAAAATTTCTCCCTGCTTTCTTTTCTTTTTCTCATTTTCTTTGTAACCAAACAATGAAAAATTGAATTTTCTTCCTATTTTCTTTTCCATCACTTACTTTCTCAGCAACCAATCACAACATAAGATTTAGTGAATTTTAACCACAAGTAAAGGGAGTTGAATGAGACACGTTAATTTTTTAAAAAAAATCTAAAATCCAAGGTTAGATACTTTAACCCTAAGGGTTAGTGAATCTTAACCACAAGTAAAGGGAGTTAAAATGACACGTTAAAGTTTCTAATTTGTTTTTCTAAAAATCAAGATTAGATGCTTTAACCCTAAGGGTTAGTGCTTCTTAACCACAATTAATGGGAGTTAAAAGGGGACATAAAATTTTCTTTTAAAAACCAAGGTTAGATGCTTTAACCCTAAGGATTAGTGTATCTTAACCACAGTTAAAGAAAGTTAAAAGGGAACATGTTATTTTTTAAAAAAGACCAAGGTTAGATGCTTTATCCCTAAGTGTGTGAATCTTAACAACTTTTAAAGGGAGTTAAAATGGGACAAATTAACTATAAGGTTTAAAACTTTTTAATCATAGTTCAAAGCGGTTAAAGGGGTTTTGCAAGATTATGAAATATCTTAAGGTCATAATGGTCATTTTTATGAATGTTTAAACTAACCTTGAGTTTTAGGAAAATATTTAAAAAATTAATCATAAGAATTAAAATTTATCAGCCATAGTTTAAGAGGAGTTAAATGGACTTAAGGTTATGAAGTCTCTTAAGGGCACAATAGTCATTTGCGTAACAAATACAAACAGAAGTCTAACAGAACCATGAGGTGAGGTTATTAGTCTAACTATTAGAAAACAATGAGTTAATTTGCAAAACTGTTATGCATAATAGTGTATTTGCAAAGTGAGAAGAATGCAAAAGCTGATATGCAAAAACCCCTATTATTTAATAGGGCATAACCATTGTGTAAGGAGACCTTTAAACATTTGAAATCAAAATAGATTTTTATACTATGTTATTTAATTATTTAATAGAATATAGTCATAAGACAATGAGACAAATGATCTAGTAAACAAGGATATGTGCAAAATACATGGCGAAATGACCCACAAACTTAGTCGTTAATTTTTTTTTTCAAGGGCTAAGCCCCGAACCCCCATCCCCTTACAATAAATTCTTGGCTCCGCCCATGCTTGCCACCATTTTTTTCTTGCCACATGTCCTCTTTTTTTCCCACTTAATTGTAGTTAAGATTCATTTAACTCTTAGGTTCATATTTTTAACATGCCTATTTTTTAATGGTTAAAATATTAACTTCAATGCCACTCCTTGGCACCCCGCGAGTTCCAAACTATTGTTCTTAAAGCATCTAGGCGAGTCCACGCAAAACCTAGGAATGCCAAAGGTGGATTGAGCACTGATAGGCAATTGGTGAGTATTTAAGAAGGGGGGAGAATTGACTAATGAGGCCCAACCTTAAGTTTGCAAATGGATATCCCAAGTGAGTTAACTATTTTCCATGAGGATTCGAAAGCAAAATCAAGGGGGATTGAGGATTCTCTTTTAAAATATTTTTCCTTAAACAAAACAAGAAATAATAAACATGGAAAAAGGGGAAACAGTTTTCTTTTTCCTGGAAAAGGTACTACGAAGCTCCTCCAAACTTTGGCTCTTTTTCCCCGGGAAAAGGTACTACAAAACTCCTCCAAACTTCGGGATTTCCCTTAAGATATGTCATTTTGGAGTGATTGCTTAGACTTACTCTAATGACACCTTAGCGGCTACCTTAGGTCTAGTTGTGTGTGCATTTTTAGGGTGTAAGTATGTGAGTTACATGATAACCTTTTTATCAAACAAAGAACCTTGGGATTTCCACACTCAGCATAGCCTCTTGCTTGACGCGCTAAGAGTTCCACTATGGAGGTTATAACATGCATGTGCATGTCTCGTTGGACGGTATGCACACACCTTTCCAGTGGGCCACGTGTTATATTTAGTACCGTGACTATGTTATATTTAGTACCGTGGCTACCGCCCACCTCCCAACACGCCATGTATTGTTTTTGATGTTCATTAACTGTGGTTAATATGTACTCATTTATTAAAGATTAATAATCTAATCCAGGTTTAATTTTTTTTTAATTTTAAAATCAACCTTGGTTATGATTCACTCACACATGTGATTACCTTTTTTTACTAATTTTTATATAAAAATTATGGTATTTTATTTAACTGTAATGGTGAGCGAAACTTAATCACGTGTAAATAATACACATGGCAAGCTAAGAAGGTGTGAGCGTACTGCCCAACGAGAAAGTGGTATGCATGCAATAACCATCTTCACCATGTGTCGGTCTTTTCGGGGCAACAGATTACCTCTGGTGCACGCTCGAGGCCCAGCCTCGGGCGTCCATTCATCGTGTTCCACAGGAATAAAAAAAAAATGGGAGAGATATCAACTTGGGGAGAAGTCAAAAAAAGAAAGAAATGATTTCTCCCCCTTTTAGCGCCAAATGCCGCATATGGACGCATGAGGCTGGGTCTCGGGCGTGCACTAGAGATAATCCGATGCCGTCTTTGGTGTTCTTGTTTTCTTTTTCAGAGCCAATATATAAATTTCGTTCTCTTAGTGACCAAAAAACAAAAAAAAAATTTCGTTCTCTTAATCACATTAATTTTTTTAAAAAACCAAGGTTAGATGCTTTAAATTTAAGGATTAGTCTATTTTATCTTAAGTTAGAGGGAGTTAATAGGGAACATGTTAATTAAAAAAAAAAAACAGGATTAGATGCTTATCCCTAACATCTTAATCACAAGGGTTAAAACTTTTTAACCATAGTTCAAGTAGTAAAAGGCTTTGTAAGAGTAAGAAATATGTGGAGGGCATAGTAGTCATTTTCCTACCAATAACAAAAGAAAGCCTATAAATACTAAGAATTGAGGCTGTTTATCTAACCGTTGCAAGACCTTGAGTTAATGAGTTTGGATGGGCAATAGCGCATGCTGTTGCGCTGTTGCCCCTTTGTGTCTCATAAAGTAGGGCTCCACATTCAATAGGGGTAGATTTGGAATCAAAAAAAAGATTGGACCCATTTATGTGTGACACAAAGGGGCAACAGCGCAACAGCGTGCGTTGTTGCCCATCCTAACTCTGAGTTAATTTGCAAAACAGTTTCTCATAACACTGTATTTGCAAAGCTGATAAAATGCAGCAACTTATATGCAAAAATCCCAATAAAAAAACAAAAACGGGGGAAAGAATGAAATGACTTCTCTCCCCTTTTAGCGCCAAATGCCGCATATGGTCGCCCGAGGCTGGGCCTCGGGCGTGCACCAGAGATAATCCGATGCCGTCTTTTCGTGTTCATGTTTTCTTTTTTAGAGCCTATATATAAATTTCGTTCTCTTAGTGACCAAAAAAAAAAAAAATCGTTCTCTTCGCTCGTTTGTAGTTTCAATCCTTGCTGAGACTGTTGTTGTAGTTCCTGTTGGTTTCCAGGGCTTAATGGTTTAGTAGCAGTGGAGTTCTAATTTTGGAGGATATGGAGCAAGAAGAAAAAATGGTGTCTTCGGAGAAAGAGCTTGAAGAACAGCTCATGGAAGTAGGAAATAGACTCCTCCAACCTCCATCTTCTGTCGATGATCTTCTCATTCTTCTTGATGTAAGCCCTCTTCTGCATCCTTTCATTTTCTCCTATTCGTCATTGCTCTTGATTCGAAAGTTGGATTCTTTGAGAGGTTTTTGTTATATATGCTTTTTTCTGTTTATTTAAATCTTCTCTCCTTTGAAGCTTGTAAATATGGTTGCTGAGAGATTCAAGTTTCTCTGCATTGTCTTTCGTGTTTTTTTTTGTAGGGGGGCTGAAAATTTTTTTTCAGGGCCAAGTTCATGGGGCATCGCATTTGTTTGTGTCCGTATATAAAAAATATATTTTTTCTTTGAAGTTTAGGGGGTTAGAGTCCCCCGGCTTCGCCCCTTTCCCAGGCTACACCCCTCTTATTACTACAAGGTTTTTTTTCTTTAAAAGTTTAGGGGGCTGGGGGATTCAGCCCCAGGCCCCATGTGGCTCTGCCCCTACATGTATCGCCTAACGATACATGCGCATGCATGCTATCACCTCTATTGTTAAATGTCTTCCCACACGTCATGCAAAGAGCGATGCCCGAGTGTAATACTTGGGCATCTGCCAATGAAAATCATTGCCTTTTGTGTTGATACATAAAAATGAAATTGATACGTGTCACCATGCGATCCAGCAAAGTCTGGCATGCATACTGAACAACTGTCCAAAAGTGCTTATGCATATATATATATATATATGCATATATTTATGCCTATGTGCTAACCTATGTGTTAAAACTTGAAAGTCCTTCGAGTCTCAGCAAGACATTTGGTGGGTAAGATTTGACAGATTCTCAAGCAACGTATGAAAAGTCTTTGGTGGTATTCCTAAGGTGCTAATGTAAGCCCTGACATATTCTCGGGCCATTTATGAAAAATCCTGGCAGATTCCTAGGCCATGTACGAAAAGCCTTGGTAGATTCTCAGGCCATATAAGTCTCTGTAAATTCCCAGGCTATGCATGAAAAGTCCTTGGAGTCTCAGCAAGGCATCTCTAGCAAAGTCCTAAATTACCCCCAGGTTGGTAAAACCCTTCGATGTTTTGCCTAAGGTGGTGAAAGTATCTTTGTCCAATACCTAAAATCACCCAATGAACAGGCTTCTTCAAGGCGCATGACCCACCTTTGTAGAGTCTTATATATATATATATCTGGGATGATTTAGGTTATTGTGGTTTGGAGGGTGCAAGAAGGATTCATTACTAATGTGATCGACTTGGTGATCCCACTACTAACTTGAAGAACATTACTAAGGCAGCGTGAGGTCACAATGACTCAATTATGACTGACGTGGCAGATTTCTATTGGTTGGTAGCTCTACCTAATTTTGCTAAGTTGGCAGATCACATGAATGTTATAAATAGCGGGTAATCCCTCTTCATTCAGGATACAAATTTGCTTAAAAGCTAGAAAACTCTCAACTAGTTATCTGTGATTGTTAGTCGATTGTTCTTCAGTTCTTCTTCATCTCCTCTTAATCACAAATCTTATCCCTCCCATTGCTCTCTTACATCTCCATCTCTTTCGAGATAAAAGCCTCTGGAACGGTACAATTTAGTGAATTGTAGAATTTCATTCAAAACTCATTATCAACATTTGGCGACTGTTGGGGATTTCTGCAAATTCTCAGATCCAGTCATGACAAGTAAGAAAGTAGCAAATCCATCTCCAAAGCCCTTTCATGGCTTGTTTTGACACAAGGCCATTCATACTACCAAGGCATAGAGTTTCTTCCCCTGCCTCATGTATTGTTAGAGGTAGCAAAGAAACTGAGGGACGATATCCCGGATGTTGAGTTCAACAACAGTCAGCCTAGGGGGCTTAGAGTGATTGAGCATTCTTTTCAAGTAGAGGAAATTTTCGAAGTTGAAGAAGCTCCTGAACAAATGCAAGACGACGTTAAAGCAGTTCAAGAGCCTCTGGAGGAAGTTAACCTCGGTGTGTCCGCAAGGCGGATTTCAGGGGCTATCATGAGCTTATTTGTCTTTATTTTAGGTTCCGTGTATCAGTTCACGACCTCGTGAGCTATGCGCTATTATTATCTTTGTAACTTTGCTTTTCTACTGTTTTATATATATTTACTTGGATTATCGATAAAAAAGAAAAAGACCTCCACCTTGTATTTGTAAGTACAAGGCTAAGGCTACTTGTAGCTGAAAAATTGGTTATAATAAATTTATTTAAACAATATAAGGAGGTGTTTGCATGGAATTATAGTGAAATGCTTGGTTTAGAGCCAAAACTAGTAATTCATAAGGTGAATATTAAGTTAGGGCTATACGTCAGTTAAACAAGCACCAAGGCGGTACCACCTTGAAATTGAAGAACAAAACCAAGTCCAACAACCAACTTAGTTAGCTAATATAGTTTCAGTTTTAAAAAAAGGGCCAAATCAGGATGTGTGTGGATTGCAAGGATCTTAATAAAGCTTGTCTCAAAAATGATTTTATTTTACCTAATACAGGCTTGTTAGCCGACGCTATGGCGGGATATGCGGTTTTCTCTTTCATGGATGGTTAGGCTATAATAAAATCAAAATGGACGAACAAGAGGAGATATTTGTTGCTTTCCCGATGTTTCGTCACGTTTTCGATAAAACCTTCTCAGATGCTCCCTACTTCGGCAATGTTATAGTTCAGTCATGTTGTAAAATCGTTTTTCAGAACACCCATAGGAAAAGTTTATTATAAAGTGATGCTATTGAGATTGTGAGAATAATGTTTTTTTTTATCAATAAAACAAGCATATATATATATCAAGAAAAAGCTAGAGTACAAGCAAAATAGAGCGAAAACATCATATTACAAGACAGTAAACTCAATGCCAACCCAAGAACCACAGCGCCAAACTCCTAGCTTGCACCCACCCCCTGAAAACTCATCCTAATGCCAACTGAATCTCCTCCCTATCATGCTTAAGACCAGCCCATTCCAACACCACCAGCCGAACCCTAGCACACATACGATAATGGGACGTCGACGTATCCTCAAAGACCCGAAAATTCCTTTCTTTCCAAACCATCCAAGCAATAGCTCCCGGCAACATCGACCAAATAGTCTTCAATACTTCTTCCTCACTGTCTCGATGCCAAGAAGCTAAAAAGCTAAGAAATGACGTTGGTAAGACCCACTCCACCCCCAAGCGGGAAGGAAGTGTCCCCAAATACCGGCCACGATCGGGCAATGTAAGAGCAAGTGATCCACTGACTCTTCCGCTTCCAAACACATGAAACATCTATTGACCAAACTCCACCATCTATGCTGTAAATGATCACATGTGAAGATTTTGTCCAATGCCGCATTCCAAAGGAAGAACGCCACCTTGGATGGAATTCCTGGGTTCCACACAACCTTCTTCGGAAACCAACTAATGGAAACCGGATCCAAAGACCGAAATAGTGAATTAACTGAGAACCTCCCATGCTTATTGCCACTCCACACCCTGCAATCCCTTATATCAATCCGTGGAGAATAAGTGCTTAACCGATCCAACAAACGAGCCGCTTCCTCGATCTCCCAATCATTCAAGTCTCGTCTTAACTCCGGACACCAAACCACCCCCTCCCCCCTTCTCTCAAAATAGTCTTCAACTACCGCCTCCTTGTTACTAGCTAATACAAATAAACTCCCAAAGTCTTCCTGAAGTCTGTTCTCCCCACACCAAACATCATTCCAAAATCATACTTCGGACCCCTGGCCCACCATAAAACGGAACTTCAGCACCACCAAATTAGCTGTCGCCATGATTCCTTTCCAAAGACCCATTTCATGCAATATCTTCACCTGTTTGGGAACCCACCTCGAATGTTCCCCATACTTCGCTACTATCACTGCTCTTCACAAACTATTCATTTCCACCCCGAATCTCCAAATCCATTTACCAAGCAGGGCTTTATTCACTAACACCAACGACCTGAGATTTAACCCCCCTTCTTCCTTGGGATAAAAAATTTTATTCCACTCCACCAAATGATACTTAAAAGAGTCAACCTTCTTGTTCCACAAAAACTCCCTTTGCATGCGCTCTAACAAGACCGCCACACTCTTAGGGATGGTAAGAATGGACATGAAGTACTCCGGGAGACTGCTAAGAGTGCTTTGAATAAGAGTTAACTTACCACCTTTTGAAAGGAAATGCGCCTTCCAACCTGGCAATCGATTCGCGCACCTCTCTATCACTGGCTTCCAACTATCTTTCGCTTTATAGCCTCCTCCTAGTGGCATACCCAAGTACCGAGTGAGAAGAGTCCCTACTCGGCAGTCAAAGCAAACTGCCAATTGATCCATGATCACCACATCACCTACTCCCACTATCTCTGAATTTGTCAGGTTAACCCGCAACCCGGACACTACCTCGAAACATCGAAGTAAGCACCGCAGGTAGAGAAGATCTCTCCGCAATGCATTGCAAAAATAAGAGTGTCATCCGCAAACTGAAGAGGGGAAATGCAAAGCTGATCCGCCCCAATCAAGAACCCCTCGAACCCTTCCCCCTCGGCTCGAGAGAGCATTCTACCAAAGCTTCTGAAACCAAAACAAACAAACATGGGGATAGAGGGTCACCCTGTCTCAACCCCCTAGAACTGGTGAGAATAATGTTATTAATGTTAATTTGTAGTGTGAGGGCATTTATGTCCTCACTTGTAGTGGACCCTTTTTAACCTTTGAGTGGAAGGGTATTTATGTAATTTATCTATATATATACAAGAAGGAGAGGAGGCTTACATTTTTCAAGCGCTCCCTCTCTTTTTCTTCTTCTTCCTCTTTTCTTTCTTTGTCACATTCATACCCTGGGTGTTTCAACTTGGTATCAGAGCACAATCAAAGGTTAGAGAGAGCCTTTTAAATTTAAACCAGCCAACTAGAGGAGGAAGCCCCTTATGACGCCACCGCTCATATGGTTGTGTCAGCCATATGGACCAGAAGGTTAGAATCTTGCTTTTGAAGGTATGATCCAGTAGAACTCCATTTTCTAAGTTTTTTTTAGCCCTAGTTCACGAAATTTGGATATGTATTGAAGGATCTTTGAGGTTTTTTCAGAAAATGGAAAAAAAATCCAGAAAAATATCTCCTGCGTATGATGTTTGCTCCTTCTTCAGTGAGCTGTTTTTAAAAGAAGAAATCACTCCCCCTTAGCTCGTTTTTTTCAGTCCTACCTATGGAAGTGGTATTTTGCTAAACCACTTTAGTTTGAGAGAGCTATGATGAATTTAGAGGGTTATAAGGCTGCCAATTTGTTTTTTTTTGTTTTTTTGTTTTTGATTCTTTCTCTTAGAACAGTGATGAGAAAGCCTTGTTTGGGATTGGAACAGCCTAAAGATGGTTGTATTTGACTCCTTCAATCTGGTTGGAATGAAGAGAAGTACTTGGTTGGTGTTTACCTTGGTGATTGGAAGCATGTTTGAAGCGTAGTGCTTGGTTTACACCTAGTACGTGCTTGTTTATTTGTCTAGGAGTGTGTACTCCTTGTGGTATTTGGTTGTTTGACAATTCTTGAAGAGTGAAGTATGTCGAGCGTCACTCAACCCTCAAGTGGAGTTAGTGTTGATGTCCCTAATCAAAAGATTACTACCGTTTTGTTAAATGGAGCCATGGTCCCAATCGGCCAAGTTATACATCAATGGGAAAAAAAAAAGGGGTATATCACCATAAAGATAGCTGAACCTGTACCACTTTCCCCTAACTATGAGAAGTGGAGTTGTGACAATTATGTTGTTACGTCATGGCTTCTTCACTCTATGGAGTCGGAGATTAGTGGTGGACTAATGTTCTTAAACACCGTCAAGGATCTATGAGATGCTGTGGAGCAAACATATTCCCAAGTGGGAAATATGACACGTATTTATTAGTTGCAGTAGACTATCTATTACGGCAGGGCGAGATGACCCTAGCTATCTACTTTTCTGAGATGAGAAGGATGTGGGAAGAGTTGGATCACCACCAATATCTTCAACTCACCAACCCCGCTGATGCAGTGAAAGTAAAGAAGATGATAGAGAGGAATAGAATTTTTGAATTTCTAGCAGGTCTGACTCCTGAGTATAATGTAACACTCGTAATCGTCTCCGGAGTCCGGTTATAACCCTGAGGTCGCTATGTGTCCCTTTCGACACCCCTTAACTGTGTTAAGATTCACCCACCCCTAAGGTTCACCACCTATCTTTGGTTTTTAGAAAAAAAAATATTTATTTTTTTAACCGTGGCTAGAACAAAATATTAAAATATTTTAAATATTTTTGTCTAAAACGAAGGATAGGTGGGTGAACCCTAGGAGTGGGTGAATCTTAACCATCATTAGGGGTGTCAAAAGGGACACGTGGTGACCTCAGGGGCATAACCGAACTCTCCCGAGAGGATTACGAGTCATAATGTAAACTAGTAAGAAACCCGTGCGATGCACGGAAATATCAAAAATAAAAAAAGGTGAAGAAAGAGATATAACTGTAAATATTTAGCAGTAATAAAATCTATTTTTTAATATAATTTTTTTTAAAAATAATTTTTTAAGTTACTAAAATTCAATCATGAAAAAGTAAATAAAGACATCAATCAAAAAAGAAAATTAAACGAAAAAAATGCACCAATATAGTCTTTGGTAGATCTTTTACCCAAGTAAGCCCCGTTTGATTGGAGCATCATTAAAGTTAGAAGATTGAGCCGACTTATAAACCATTTCACATTTTTTGCTAGGAAATAGTTAGAAGCTCCATCATTAGATTTACCAAAAAAAAACAACTCAAATGCAAAATGTTGATACTCTTTTAAGGCCCATTAGTAAGGCATCAGATTACCTCTAGCGCACGCCGGAGGCCCATCCTCGGGTGTCCACTCATCATATGTTAAAAAGATGGAGAGATATTAACTGGGAAGAAGTCAAAAAACAGGAGAGAAAATGAAATGACTTCTTCCCTTTTTAGTGCCACATGCCGGTTGATGAGTGGACGCTTGAGGCTGGGCCTCGGGTGTGCGCCAGGGGTAATCCAATGTGCCATAGGAAATGGACGTGAGCTGAGGTCCATCTCCCCAATTAATGGTCCCTACCCGTAAAAATCTAATTTTAAATGACGTTGTGACTGCTAGTAATATTCGCTTTTTCATTGGCCCACTCACTCTTACTGTGGTTCTAACACATGTCCACTAATAGGTGTTAGGGTAATTTAAGCATGTTACATGATTACTGAAACACACTCTACTGTCTCAATCTCAATCATCTATACATCCAACAAAAGAAAAGGGAAAAAAAAGAAGCTATATAGCCATAACAATTTGACACTTATATCAGTTTAGAAAAGGCTATACAGCCATAACAGTTTGGAACGTATATCTATAGCCATGGACAATGGTTTCTAATCCTTATTCATATACAACAATTCTAAAACCTTAGTTAGGGTTAGTGGTTAAAAATTGGTTAATGGACGCGACCTTTTCCCTTGCCATCTGAATTAGAGGTTTAAGTATGAAATTGGTGACTACAACATTAAAGCCATTCATTTCATTCTACAATTTACAGTACTCTATAATTAAAATAAATTTAGACTATAAAATAGTAAGTATGGACCAATGCAGCTTTGAAAAAGAAATTCATTCTATCATTTTAGCAATATTTATTCACTTATCCCGCATATACTCCTTTCTCAAGCCAGTTGCAACTTGGAACGTAAATCATTGTTGCCCATTTTCTTTCATGTTCTACATATAGACTGAAATATTTGGTTAGCCATATGTAGGGCTGTCAATGGACCGGATCATGATCCGGATCCAATCCGATTAGCCGGACTTTGGACCCTATATGTGGTCCGTCGGATCGGATTCGGATCGGATCGGTGGAATCCGATTATAATCGGATCGGATCTAGATATAGGGTGATCCGATCCGATTAAAATCCGATCCGATAATAATAAAAATTTTTAAATATATTATTTAGATTTTCTATGTATAAAATATTAATTTTTAAAAAAATTAACATTAATTAGTATTAATTAAGGTATTATTAGATTTTTTATTATTAAAATATATATATTTTTTTAAAATAACCTTACTCGGATCGGATCGGATTCGGATCGGTTACTTCATGATCCGACGGATCTCGGATCGGATTCGGATCAGTCGGATTCTTAATCGGATCGGATTCGGATCTAGGCAGATCCGGTCCGAATCCGATCCGTTGACAGCCCTAGCCATATGGGGTGGTATTCAACTAATCAAGTGATCAATCCTTGAAAGAACCCCTGAGAAGCTTTAGAAGTAGGGTGATAAAGATATACTCTCTCATTGCCACAACCACAGGCACATTTCTTTAGTCATCTCTTACTTACCTCTCGACCCTCATTACAAATATTAAAGAAAAAGAAAAAGAAAACAAAGGATCTGGGAGAAGAAATCCAACATACCCACCTATAGTTTTCGTATAAATTGTGTGCCATAGAGACAAACATAAAGCCATGCACTGTAACGGTTATAGAAGGATAGAAATTCAAAGTGTTTCTTGGAGGAAGAGGGAAATGATAATTATTATGGGGGGAGATAATTTAGGAGAGTAAATTGGTAAGAGATAAAAAAAAATTCATATAAAGAAGGAATATGAGATTTTCTTAGGAATATAGAAAGGTGATTTATGTAGTAACTACATAAGGTGATAATTATTGTGGAGAGATTTTGGGAGAGTGTATTAGAATTTGAAATGATTTTTACTTTTAATAGAGAGAAATGGACTGGGTAATGCTGTCATACCCTCTTTTTCCTAAATGGTAAGAGGATTTTAAGAAGAGATGTTGAGAATGTTTTCTCTTGGAATTAAATGAACCGTTTCAAGAAGGGATTTAGGAAAGATAAATTGAGAAAAAGATATTGAAGTAGACACCTTCTAAACTTGACACGTGTCCATAAACCCTTTCTAAGGCTGACACGTGTCCATCCACCTGCTTGGGTTTCATTGTAAGTAATGTTAGAAGAACCTTTGGTTTTGCAAATTATATTTATACTTATATCTTTACCTACATCAAGTCACTGCACATTATTCCAAATGGCTGCTATGCCGATTTCCTTAGCTAAGAGTATTATCTGTTTGTTTTTCTTACAATATTTATCGTTCGATATGATCTACATCTATTTGACCAAGCAGCGAAAGAAGAAATCAAAAACAAATTCACATTCCTAAAACCCAGCAAGCCAAGGCAGACGATGCGTTGCTCCTCCAATATTTCATGTTTCGTATCATTGGTATTACGAGTGCTAATGTCAGAATGTGTTGCTAGGGGTGGAGTTTCAATCAACAAATCCAAAATCGAAGCTACAAAATCTGTTGGCAGAGACATGGAAAGGGGGACTCTCAGAAAAAGTTGCTTATGCAAAAAACAATTCATAGGCAATGTTGCTCATGCACCATAGTGTTGCATCAGAAGAAAAAAGTGATGCATAGGCAATATTTCTTATGCAACATGTGTCATCAACATTGTTACGCAAGAAAAAGTGATGCATAAACAATGCATGTTAGGGCTGTCAATGGAGCGAATTCGGAGATAGAGATATATCTGAATTCACATCAATTTACATATCCGAATATCCTACTATCCGAATTCGAATAAATATCCGACAAATAATGAAATATGATATTTGCATCCGACTCCGGTTAAAATATTCGAGTTCGGATAATATCCAAATTATCCGATACTTTAAAAAAAAAATTAAAAAAATATAAATTTTACTTTTAAAAAACTAATAAATTAATATTTTTTATTCATTTACTTTAAAAAAATAATAAATGTCTTAAATTATATAAAAAGTATATATCTGTAAGGTTATATTACTTTTGTAAAGTTATAATACATTAATCATATATCTAATAATGTATTATATTTTTGGTTGGATATTTATCGAGTCGGATATACCAATATTTGTATTCGTATACGATTATAAACATATAGTAAAATCACTATTTGAATTTGTTCCGTCGAATATGTATTCGGATAATTATATGAGTAATCAAATTCGGATACAGATAATTACCGGATATTACCGGATAGTTGACAGCCTAGGCAATGTTGCTTCTACAATATGTGCATCAACATTTTTGCGTTAGAAGAAGTGATGCATGGGCAATGTTGTTTATACATCATAGTGTTGCAACAGAAAAAATGATGCATAGGCAACGTACTTATACAACATGCGCAGAAAAAGTCATTTGCATTGCTTATACGTCACGCGTTCGTTAATAGATGATAAGTACGTCTACATCATGTGTTTGTTTTAAGGCTTGGCGAATTGGGTCTGCTTTGCTGCCTTTACCCTAATTGTTAGGGGTCTTCTTGGCCCAAATTCAGCTCCCATAAAGGAGTTTCCCTTCAGCCTAATTGTCTACATTTATTTAACTTAGGGCTTGTGGAGCAAACACCATCCCTAGTCAACTAACGCTGACAGGAGGGGACATGGCTCGTGGAGTACATGGAGAGATTAGTAGTGCACCTTTTGTTTTTTGGTTTTTGGTAATAAAATAACCATACACTAACTCACGCACACCATATGCACACAACCATCAATCTCAACTCAAGTCTTTAACCACACACACCCCTCTCTTTTTTTGGTAATAAACTAACCACACACACACACCATATGCACACACAGCCCTCTTTTTTTTGGGTAGTAAACTAACCACAACTCACACCATATGCACACACAACCATCAATCTCAACTCAAGCCTGTAACCACACACCCCGCTAGTACTGCAGTACTTATTATAGAGAAAATGACTGTTTCAAAGCCCAGGATTTGCTGGGCTAAGCCTGGCCTGGTAATACATTGGCACCGCTAATTTCCCCCTTCTCTTTTAGAGGCAAATGCTCATTTCCATTGTGAATAGTAATTTTATGGCCGATCATTGTGGTGGTAATGGTAGATTCTCGGTACCAAGTTACTAATATTTCTTTTCTCGGCCTCATGTTAAACTTTATCCATTTTTCCTAATAAATGGTTAGCTATAAAAGGGTTTTTTTGGCCAATCATTGTGGCAGCAATGGTAGATTCTTAGTACCAAGTTACTAATATTTCTTTTCTCGGCCTCATATTAAGTTTTCTCCATTTTTCCTAATAAATGGTTAGCTATAAAATGATTTTTTTGGGATAAGTACCGTTTAGTCACCCTAAGTCAAAAATATCACCTAAAAATGCATGGTTTGAAAAGTTTTACCAAATAGGGTATGTCTCCCAATATTACCCTTACTAGTGTTTGGGTTTTATATGTATAGCTAAGAGGTAAATATGTCAAAAGAATACCCTTTTAGGTAATAAAAATGCAAATCATGCCTTTTTTTTTATAAATATGTCAAAAACATGCCCTTTAGGTAATAAAAATGAAATGCATACCCTTTTAGGTGAAGCGCCCTATTTTTTTTAGTGAGCATTTCATCGCTCTGTGTTGAAATAGAATCTTATTATTAACCGTGATTATATGAAAATGAATTTTTTTATAGGAAAGAGCAAATATTTATCTTTTTTGATAAAAAATTTACACGACTACTCCATTTGTTTCGACGTAAAATAGGGGAAAACAAATCAATTCCGTGGAAAATGTTAATTATGTATGTTTGTTTGTATGTAAAATCTTTCGTAAATAATATGATTTACAGAAAAGGAACCACTTTTCCAGAAAACTACTTACATTTCAAAAACTCCTAAGTCATTTTCCCGTAAAATACCAACCTCCTTAAAAATATTTTAAAAATTATAAAAATACCCTTACTCATTATTTTTTTATTTTTTAAATTTGTTATTTGTTTTTAATTTTTTTTTTATAAAAAACATTTCCGTTTTATATTCAAGAATGCAACCAAACAACAAAAACTGAATGGAAAATTCACATTTTACTGTAAAAGTTTTTCCTTCGTAAATGATATCGTCGTAAAACCATTTACGTGCAAACAAACAGAGCAACATGGCAAAAACCTTTGCTTATAATTGAAGGGGTTCTAAGTTTAGACAACGCAATAAACTCAAAGTTCCATGATCAAGTCTCCAACAATCTATCTTGACTAGTTAGATTACATGGTATGTGGTACATTTGTCTCGAGATTTTGGACGTAGTTTGATATTTCATTGCAAGTATGCGGCGACATGCAAGCAACAAGAAAGGAAGAAATAAATTATGTATCATATCTTTTTCAAACTTAATGAAATTGCATTCTTGTGTAAAAAAGATAGCTGTTCATTTTTTTTGGGGGGGTTCCGTATAGGAATTAGGACTTGGGAGCACCAAAACCTCTTGTAAATGGGCTGAGTATGGGCTGATCTATCAAAAAAATCATAAAAAGTGCAAGTCCAAGTCTGGCTCACTGACAGATCTGACAGGACTAGGCCTGTATGGAGCTAAGCCCAAGCCCAGATTGGCCCATTTCAAGCCAACACAACCGAAGCCTAAGCGTGAATCATAGGTTAGGTACAACTACTCATATAGAAAGAAACCTACATTTTCTATTTCCACGCTGAGAGAATTGCGCAACCACACTTGGAGATTTACAGTTCTTTGTCTACATCCCTTGATCTACTTATGTTTGACAAATATAACTTCATGTAGAGGTTGGATTAGACGTTTAGATTTACAAAGCAAGAGGAAGAAATGCAACAAAATTAGGTCAAAAGAGAGGGCACTATGTTTGGTCTTATGTATTGTATTAGACAATTTATTGCTAAATATAGTTATCAGTCTCAGTCTCAGTCTCTGGCTCAATCATTTTTGGTCCTTAGCTCAATTGCGTGACACATAGGTAACACTGTCTACGAGTTAAACATAGATTACTCATTCTCTACCAATATGAGTAAATTTTTATGATAATTACTGGCATTTTAGTAGATTTATACCATTAAAAAAAAATGGGGAGGATAGTGGAGTGGCTGATATAGCAAATAACTTAAAATACTCGGTCGTGAAATACTCGTACTCCATGGTGTTTCTGTGCTAATTAAGGGTATATTTGGATACAATGTCATTTTTCTATTTTTATTTTATGTTTTTAAAAAACTGAAAACAACTTTATGTTGTCAAATTGTTTTTAGCAGGAAACGTGTTTGACATTACTAACCATTACTATGTTTTAAAAAACATAAAATTACGTTTGGCATTACTAACAATTACTATGTTTTAGAAAGGAAAAACATAAAATTACGTTTGGTAAGTTGATGAATATAATAATTTGGGTAAACAATTTCGAATCATGGTGGTGGGTGAAGGGTGATGGTGGTGGTTGGTGGGTGGTGGTAGGTGGTGATGGTAGTGGTGGTGGTAGTGGGTGGCGGTGGTGAAGAGCATTCCGTATTTTCTAATTTTGTTAGTAGTTAAAACTATTAACTCATGCACAAAATCCTCCATTTTCTTCTCTCGCCGAAGTGCAGGAAAAGGAAGGATTTGATATGTCAGCAATTTTTAGGTTGGTGTGTAGTCAGCAAATGTTAGTGTGCATGTAACACGTACGAGCCTAATAATAATTTATTTCTTTATAGCGATTTAACTTAAGATCCGTGAGAGGTGTCGCGAAACATTCATCCTCCATGACGTTGGTGTCATGACTAATTAACTTAATTGTTAGAGTTTAAAAGAACAAAATAAGAAAAATTTGTTTAACATTGTGGGAAAATGTTTTGTAGTTAGCGGTGTCAATGGATATGGATATTATCCAATTTGTATCCGAATTCATTTATTTGGATAATTATTCGAATAAGTTTCCGGTGGAGCAAATTCAAATAGTAATTTTATTGTCTGTTTATAATCGAACACAAATTTGGATATTGATACGTCTGACTCGATAGATATCCAACCGATTATATAATATATTAGTAGGGTAGCATTCTAATGAGCTATGCTCATTAAAGCCTTTAATGAGCTATTCCTAATAACGTGACACATGGTGGGTTGCTCTAAATCAAATCGTTGGATGTTAAGACAGGTCTACCAAGAGACATGTGGCAAAAAAATCAGCTCGATTAGACATTATACGATAACGGCCCCTAATCCCACCTTAACCAAAATTGGACATTGGGTCGCCACATTTCTTAAACCTGCTTAAATCCCATGACATACAAGGCATACCAACATGAGTCTCCAAAAATGAGAATAATAAAAATTTTGCTATAAACCAAACTATCCTATACAAATGTAATTTGCCCAACATAACCCACCTTGATTAAAATCCACAAAGTATAAACTCCAAGCAACATCAACCTGAACAACTTAAGTCTATTACAATCCTTACAAAAAGTAAAACAAGGCCTAATAGTATGGCCACCTATCCAACTCTCGAGCTTCCTCAACTGGAAGCTCACCATCTTTTCTTTCCTCGACGTATACCTCCTCAACCCACGGCTTTGCCGTGTACTCCTGTTCTATACCTGCTGATAATAACAGGTCGACTAAGTATTGAAAACACTCAACATATTGAAAACATTTAGCGGATATCAAATCTAACTAACAATAGCAATAACATATATACATGCTCAATATCCAGTTCATGTAGCAGTTACATAATCAATAACAGTTTCATATACCATGTACATAATCATAGTGCGGAAACATGTGAATATATCATAGCATCATCTTGACTCGTGTACTTGTGTGACTCTTGGACTTGTAGCATGAGTTTCATGCATGCCTGTTTTCCCATGAAAATAGTCATAAAAGCCTATGTACTTAAATCCATGGAGAAGCATCGACAGAAGCGTAAGCTCCTCATGCCTGTTTTCTCATGAAAATAGTCATAGAAGCCTATGTATTTAAATCCATGGAGAAGCATCGACAGAAGCGTAAGCTCCTAGAGCTCTTAAATATCAAATGTCCATGATAATTATCCAAGACTTGAAATCTTATCCATGGAGAGAGCATCTACAATTACTGGAGTTACTTGAAATTCAGAGTCCTTGTAAAATCATGCAGTGTTATTGTTTTTGTGCTTGTAGTTGTTCTTGTTCTTGTACTTGTACTTGTAATTCAATATCCATACAATGTCTGTGTCATGCTTGTGTACATGTTAAACTTATAATCTACCACACATGTAAACTTGTGTTTGAGTGTTGTGATCAATATCCGAACTCGGTCATCACCTAGATTTCTATCATCCGTTAAGAAACTCCGCTAGGTTACATCTCCTTTGTTAGAGAATTCCCGACATGGAAGACTTCCTCTAGGCTTTTGCCTAACCGAATGTCAATCACCATGCAGTATAGACATGACATAATTTATCATAACATGCATTGACATCTCTTGAACATACTTACACAATTTCAATACATCAATTCTACATTTTACAATTCAAAACATCCATATTAATATATCATATCCATTATTCATGAACTACTGCCCTTCCTCCATTATTCACACTCCATCATCCATTTATATCAATCTATAAAACCATAATCATACAATCAAAACTCACCCATTATCAATTTCCCTTCCTCCACAAACCATATCCATGTCATTCAACTCATTCATTATAATTTACATCTATCCAATTCAATATAAACATCACCACATACTTTAATACAATATCCATTCCTTTTATCATGTTTCACAAAAATCACCAAATACATTTAGTAGCTCATTTTAAATCTCAAGTATAATAATCAACTCAATTTCATAATAAAAATTCCGTAATCTTATCTAATCATGAGAAATCATACAGTAAATCAATAATAGAGTTAGATTAGAAGGGATATCGACCTTTGAGATCCTTTTCTTAGATCCAAATCGCAAGATGAAGCTCCTTGAAGGTTTGGGGTTAATCTCCAAGCTAATTTTCTTCTCCCTTGAGCAATTTCTTCATCTTCAAGCCAAAATCCTCTTGAAACCCTAGGTTTTCCCAAAATCTCTCTCAAATTAGGTTAGAAACTCTTTAGAGTCTAAAACCCTAGAATTAGAAGTGCTATTTATAGTCTAGGGGTTTAAATCCTCATTTCCGTAACTCTTTTAAAAACACATGCGCGCGACTGCGATTGATCACACATGCATTGCGATCGATCGTAGCTCTCATTGCGATCGATCGCACCGGATGACTGATCTGTTGCATACTTCCCAGAAAATTTCCCAGGTATTTGATTGATTGCGATCGATCATAGGTCCCCTGCGATCGATCGTAATTAGGATAGAGAATTTCTCGATTTTTCAACTGAGTGCGATTGATCGTAGGTCTCCTGCAATCGATCACATGCTTTGTTTTTCAACCATTTTCAACACTTAAAATTTTTTTAACACTCAACACAACTTAGCCATAATTAACACATGCATAATAACATAACACAAGACTAATCTACCCTTATTAAATAAGATGGACACAGGGGATTCAGATTCGGGTCTCTACATCCTCCCCCCTTATGAGAATTTCGTTCTCGAAATTTATGTACCTTAGATAAACAAGTGTGGGTACTTTTCGCGAACTTCATCCTCTTGCTCTCATGTAGCTTTCTACCGAGAGTGATGCACCCTTTGCAAGAGTATTAGAGGAATGACTTTGGTGCGCATGACTTGCTCTTTACGGTCCAAAATTTGAGTCGGTTGCTCCACAAGAGTCAATTCTTCTCGGATTACCAATGGATCTAAATTGATGACGTACGAAGGATCCGAGATGTACTTCTTCAAAATGAAGATGTGGAAGACATTATGCACACTAGTTATGTAGAGCGAAAAGGTAACCCGATAAACAAATTCTCCGAACTGGGTGATGATCTCAAAGGGTCCCACATATCTCGGGCTGAGCTTGCCTCGCTTGCCGAACCTCATCACACCCTTTGTAGGCGAGATCTTGACAAATACGAAATCTCAAACTTGAAACTCAAGATCTCTTCTACGAGTATCAGCATAGCTCTTGTGCATACTCTGAGCCGTTTTCAACCTCTCTCTGATCAACTGAACTCTGTCCACAGTCTAACCAATAAGTTCAGGGCCCAGAAGCTTCCTCTCGCCAACTTCATCCAAACACAAAGGTGAATGACAACTTCTCCCATAGAGTGCCTCAACCGGTGTCATTTGAATGTTGACTTGATAGCTATTATTGTAGGTAAATCCAACCAAAGGCAAATGATGATCCCAGCTGCCCTAAAAGTCTAACATGCAAGCTCGTAGCATGTCCTCTATGATTTAGTTCACCTTCTCAGTTTGCCCATATATTTGCGGATGAAACGTCGTGTTGAAATCTAAACTGGAACCCATAGCCTGCTAAAAACTCTTCAAGAATCTAAAGTAAATCTCGAGTCTTGATTAGATACAATACTGTGGGCACTCCATGCAAACAGACTATTTCCTTGATGTACAGATTCGTAAGCCAATTGCGATTGTACGTGGTCTGATATGGAAGGAAATGAGCTGACTTGATCAACTTATCAACTATGACTCAAATAACATCAAAGTTCTTCGTTGTCCTTAGCAGACCAACAATAAAGTCCATGGAGATATTTTCTCACTTCCACTTGGGAATAGGAAGTGACTGAAGGAATCCTGCTATCTCCTGTATTCGGCTTTCACTTACTGACAAACCAAATACTTGGAGGCGTAGTAGCCACAAACTTTTTCATACCTTTCCACCAGAAATATTTCTTGAGGTTCTGGTACATCTTGGTACCTCCTAGATAGACAGTGTACTTAGACTTGTATGCTTTGTTCAGAATTTCCATTCTCAATTCCTTATTATCTGGAACACAAAGTCTATCATTGAAAGAGATCCCACCATTTCTCCAGGAGAAATTCTCAAACCTGCTGCTAATTGACGTGTTCATGGCAGCGTGCAGTTCTTCATCGCCTCATTACAGGTCTTTAATCCTGTCCAAGATGGTTGACCTCACCACAATGTTGGCCATCAAAGCTTCAAATGTTCCAATATTGAAACCCGCATCAAAGCTAGACATCTCTTCAAGTAGCTTCCATTCTTAGACCATCAAGTGTGCCAACAATCCAGTAGGTTGTCTGCTTAGCACATTTGCCACCACATTTGGTTTCCCCAGGTGGTACTGAATAGAGCAATCATAGTCCTTGAAGAATTACACCCAACGGCGTTACCTCAAATTCAGATCTTTCTACGAGAACAAATACTTTAGGCTCTTGTGATCAGTGAATACTTTAAACTGCTCACCGTATAAGTAGTGTCTCCAGATCTTGAGACTAAAGACTACTACTGCCAACTCCAAATCATGGGTATGATAGTTCTTCTCGTGGTCGTTCAACTGACGGGAAACATAAGAAATAACTTTCCTATGTTGTATAAGAACACAACCTAACCCAATGAGTGATGCGTCACTGTAAACCACAAAACCTCTACCACCGGATGGTACAGTCAATATGGGAGTGGTAGTGAGACGCTTCTTCAACTCAAGGAAACTCTTCTCGCATTTTTCATTTCACTCAAACCTGACGTTCTTTCTAGTCAGATGAGTGAGGGGGTGCCAAACTGGAAAATCCCTAAACAAATCGTTGATAATAACCAGCTAAGCCCAAGAAGCTTCAGATCTTTGTGACGCTCTTTGATTTTCCCCAAACTTCCACTGCTTCTATCTTAGCAGGGTCAACTGAAATGCCTTCTCCTGACACCACATGGCCTAGGAATGCCACCTTCTCAAGCCAAAATTCACACTTGCTCAGTTTGTATACAACTGATGTTCCTTTATTGTCTCTAAGGTAGTCCGGAGATGCCTTTCATGATCATTTTGTGTCTGTGAATAGATAAGGATATCATCCACAAACACTATCACATAGGAGTAGAAAGCCGGTCTGGATATCCTGTTCATAAGGTCCATGAAGGCTACCAGTGTATTTTTCAAACCAAACGGCATGACTAAAAACTCATAATGCCCGTATCTGGCCTTGAATGCCGACTTGGGAACATCCTCCGACCTAATCTTCAACTGGTGGTAGCCCAACCTTAGGTCTATCTTGGAGAAATACTTTGCTCCTCGTAATTAATCAAATAAGTCATCGATCATCGGCAAAAGATACTTGTTCTTGATAGTAACCTTGTTCAGTTACCAATAGTCGATACAAATCCTCATCGCACCATCCTTCTTCTTCACAAATAACACCGGAGCTCCCCAAGGTGATACTTGGACGAATAAATCCAAGATTGAGAAACTCTTCAATCTGCTCATTTAGCACTTTTAACTTTGCTGGAGTCATCCTATATAGCGCCTTGGAGATGGGTGTCATGCCCGAAGCTAAGTTAATAGTAAACTCTACCCCTTTAACAGGTGGCAAACCTGGTAAGTCTTTGGAAAAAACATCCATGAACTCCTCTACAACAGGGATACTTGAGAAATCCAGTGTCTCCGAGGTAGCAATACTCAATGCTGTGAATCGAGCTAAATCTTTCTTCTTCAATCCTTAGAAACGAAAAGGGGGCTTACTGCTAGGCCTAAAGTTAACCACTTTCCCAAAATAGTCGACATGCCCATGGTATGTGGGAAGTCAATCCATGCCTAGTATGACGTCGAAATTTTGGAATTCAAAGACAATTAGATCTACTGACATTTCTCTCTGATCCACCCGAATATCACAAGCTCGATAGACCTTATCAGTGATGATCGAATTACTAACATGAGTGTCGATAGACAATTTACGGTCTAACAGACTTGGCTCCATCAAAAATTCTCATGCAAAACTAGGTGTAACAAAGGAGTGAGAGAACCGGTATCAACCAACACATGAGCTAAGAAGTCATTTACCAACAATGTGCCTAAATTGGATACATAACTAAGTGTGTCAAATCATGTGAAAAAACATGTAATATATAATTAGCATGTTGATATATAGTAACAACATCATCAAGGCATAGAAGGAATATAACATGCAAAACTGAATTTACAAACTATACGTACCCTGCATAACGTCGTCAGACGCATGTGCATCCTGCTCTGAGGTAGCAAACACCCGACCTTAAGCTGGCTGGTAGGGCTATTGAGGTCTAGGACCATGAAGCGACCTCTGCTACATGGGTTGTTTGCCTGGGGGCCTGACTCCTTGAAGTTGAGTCTGCGGAGGCACCTGTCGAGCCTGAACTGGGCAATCTCTAATCTGGTGGGTAAGATCCCCATAACGAAAATATCCCCAGTAGCTGATTGACATTCCCCTACTGGGTGCCTCTTACCACACTGGCCACATGATGGGTAGGTAGGTGCCCAAGGAGTAGGAGGAGCGATCCATGGAGTCTGAGGAGCTACTGGTGCAGGCCTCTGGTAAGGGGTAGGCCTAGCAACTGGCGCTAGACCCGACTTCCTCAGCCTCTTGTCCTGAGGACCATACCTGCTTGCTTGCATTCTCTCCCTCTTCTTCAAAAATTCATCTGAATTCTTCTCAGCTATCAAGGCACGCTGGTACACCTCCCTACATGTTTCAAGTTGGAGCATCAAGACCTTCTTCCGGATAAAATCTTTCAAGTCTCGCTAAAACCTCTTTGCCTTCATTCTCTCCGTGACGATCAAATGAGGAGCAAACCTGGAAAGCTCCACGAATTTGGCCTCATACTCGGCTACTGACATACTCCCTTGCTCCAAGGTAGAGAATTCAATCTCATTCTGATCTCTCACGAATACCGGGAAGTATCTCTCATAGAAGATATCAAGGAACTCCCCCCATGTCCACTTTTGCCCGGCTCGCACTTCGTTCCTCTGCCTAGATGCGACCCTCCACCAATGTTCAGCATCGCATTCCATGACGAAGGAGGTCCATTTCACCCTCTGCTCATCAGTGGGCTCAAGCACGGAGAATATCTTTTCAAGTTGCATTATCCACAACTCAGCAACTACGTACGGGGTCCGTGTTGCCATAGAAAGCTAGAGAACCCATCCTCCTAAAAGCTTTCACTTCATTCTGTTGGGGTGGGTGAGCATCAACTTGCCTCTCCTGCCTTGCTTGCCTTGCCTCTAGGAGTTCAATATGCTGGGTGATAGCAGTAGCAATAGTCTCCAGTATACGACTCATATTTGGCAGACCATCACCATTAGGAGTGCCTCCTCCACTACTTCTTGTTCCATGACCCTCTCGGTACCCTCTCGTGCCACACTTCATAGCTTTAATCCTGAAGCACAATAAACCATTTCATCATTCAGAAATAGTTCTACAAACATTTCTAATTCTAATCTTAAGCTTAGAATAAACCTACCATCCTAGACTTGATGTTGCTTTTCTAAGATAGACCAATCTCCTTTTTCTTACACATAATATCTTGGTCTTAAGGACTCTAATACCTTTGCTCTTATACCACCTCTGTAACGACCCCCAAACCCCACCTTGGTCACATTGGGACTTTGGGCCCGCTACATTACTTATCTCTGCTTGAATTCAATTGCAATAAGGCAAAACTAAAAGATGAATCTCCCAAAATAACAACTATAAAATTCTTTCGACATATATAATCTAAATCATCCTGAACAACTGAAATAACCATAACATAATCCACCATGATCGGGTAGAATAAAGTCATCAATAAAAACACATAGTCTAAACAACATCTTGAAATAACATAAATCTAAAACAATACTACTCAGAAAGTAAACTATAGCATACTAATAGGGATAACTATCAAAATCTCTGGCTCTCTCCTCTGAAAGCTCACTTACTTCTCCTTCTTCAAAGTACAGCTCCTCAACCCACTGCTCCGCCGTATGCTCCTGCACTGAACCTGATGAAATAACAGGTCGACTGAATATTAAAAACACCTAGCAGATATTTAATCTAACTAACAATAGCAATAACACATATACATGCTCAATATCCAGTTCATGTAACAGTTACATAATCAATAACAGTTTCATGTATCATGTACGTAATCAGAGTGCGGAAACGTGTGAACATATCATGACATCATCTTGAATCGTGTACTTGTGTGACTCTTGGACTTACAGTATGAGTTTCATGCATACTTGTTTTCCCATGAAAATAGTCATCAAGGTCTATGTATTTAAATCCATGGAAATGCATCGATAGAATCGTAAGCCCCTAGAGCTCTTAGATATCAAATATCCATGATAATTATCCAGGACTTGAAATCTTATCCATGGAGAGCATCTACAATTACCGGAGCTACTTGAAATTCAGGGTCCTTGTAAAATCATGCAGTGTTCTTGTACTTCTTCTTGTGCTTGTATTAGCTTGTTCTTGTACTTGTTCTTGTTCTTGTACTTGTACTTGTAATTCAGTGCCCAGTGTCCATGCAATGTCTGTGTCATGCTTGTGTACACATGAGACTTATAATCTACCACACATGTGAACTTGTGCTTGAGTGTTGTGATCAATATCTGAACTCGATCATCACCTAGATTTCTATCATCCACCAAGAAACTCCGCTAGGTTACATCTCCCTAGTTAAAGAATTCCTGACATGGAAGACTTCTTCTAGGCTTTGACCTAACCGAATGTCAATCACCATGTAGTATAGACATAACATAATTTATCATAACACGCATTGACATCTCTTGAACATACTTAAACAATTTCAATACATCAATTCTACATTTTACAATTCAAAGCATCCATATTAATATATCATATCCATTATTTATGAACCATTGTCTTTCCTCCATTATTCACACTCCATCATTCATTCATACTCATTCACAAAACCATAACCATACAATCAAAACTCACCTATTATCAATTTCCTTTCCTCCACAAACCATATCCATGTCATTCAACCCATTCATTATAATTTACATCTATCCAATTCAATATAAACATTATCACATACTTTAATACAATATTCATTCCCTTTATCATGTTTCACAAAAATCACCAAATATATTTAATAGCTCATTTTAAATCTCAAGCGTAGTAATCAACTCATTTTCATAATAAACATTCAATAATTTTATCTAATCATGTGAAATTATACAATAAATCAATAATAGAGTTAGATTAGAAGGGATATCGACTTTTGAGATCCTTCCCTTCGATCCAAATCGCAAGATGAAGCTCCTTGAAGGTTTGGGGTTAATCTCCAAGCTAATCTTCTTCTCCCTTGAACAATTTCTTTATTTCCAAGCCAAAACCCTTTTGAAACCCTAAGTTTTCCCCAAGTCTCTCTCAAATTAGGTTAGAAACTCTTTAGAGTCTAAAACCCTCGAATTTTTAGGGGTTTAAAACCCTCATTTCCGTAACTCTTTTAAAAACACCTGCGCGTGACTGCGATCGATCGTAGCTCTCAATGCGATCGATTACAGCTGATGGCTGATCTGTCGTATACTTTCCAGAAAAATTCCCAGATATTTGACTGATTGTGATTGATCGTAGGTCCCCTACGATCGATCGTAATCAGGACAGAGAATTTGCCAGGTTTTCGATTGAGTGTGATCGATCGTAGGTCTCCTGTGATCGATCACATGATCTGTTTTTCAACCATTTTCAACACTTAAACATTTTTAACACTCAACACAACTTAGCCATAATTAACACATGCATAATAACATACTATAAGACTAATTTACCCTTATTAAATAAGATAGAAATAGGGGATTCAGATTCAGGTCTCTACAGTAGCCCCCAACGCGATCTATCGTACTTGATGGTGATCTGTCGCATAATACACAAAAAATATTCTAAATTTTTTTTGATTAAGTACAATCGATCGTAAGTACCATGCGAATAATCGAAACCAGAACATAGATTTTTCCCTAGTTTAGACTGAGTGCGATCGATTGTAGGTCTCTTGCGATCGATCGCATGCTCCATTTTTCCACTGTTTCTTCGTTTAAGCCTTTTAAATGTTGGTGTGTACATTGCTTCGATATTATTAAACAAGCATAAAAACATAACAAAAGACTAATCTACCCTTATTAAATTCAATTAATAGGATGAAAGAAAGTTCGGGTCTTTACATATACACCATCCAATTGAAGATGGGAAGATTAACTATTTCTATAACCTAGGTAGGGTCTAGTGAATTATAGGGGGTTAATGCTAATAAATTATGGTTTAATCGAACGATCTAAACACATCCGATTAGACTGATTTTTTGACCGGTGTCTCTCAATGGACCCATCTCAACATCCAACCGTCGGATTTAAGAAAAGATTGCCACATGTCATCTTTCTAGAGGGACCGCTCATTTAAAGCTTTAATGAGCATGTCTCATTTTGTTTTTGGTAATCACATGACTCATTAGTATCTTTCCCTATATTAGTATATTTATAAATAATATATTATAAGATTACAAGACTAAAATAACCTTATATATATGTTATTTATGACATTAAATTTTTATTTTTAATATAAATTAAGATAAAATAGTAATTTATTTTAAAAAAAATAAATTTCTATTTTTATAACATTCCTTTCTTTTTTTTTAAAAGAATTTTTCAAAAGCAATCAAATAATTCAGATATTATCAAAATTTAAATATTTTAATCAAAGTCAAATACAAATACTATATGTCACTATCCGTCATATATTTACTATATGTCACTATCCGTCATATATTTATTTGAATTGGAAAGTTGAATATGTAATCAACTACGAATTCAGATATACCATTATCCACTCCAAACTCACTCCGTTGACAGCTTTGATTATAGTACAAGATGATAATAATAATAATAATAATAATAATAATAATAGAGTGGAAGCACATAACAACACCAACTTTGCTGACCACAAACCAACTTGAAAATTACTCACACACCAAATCCTTCCTTTATCTCTCACAAAATATTGGTGTGTGTAACACAA